>CM037877.1:226377528-226977528 GCA_021292165.1 Shinisaurus crocodilurus
GGCAGGCCAGAACAACCACTGTAAGAAGAATTGCCTGCTTGCAGAAGAGGGCTCCTCCTGAATAAAGGCCTCCTCATGAGTAGGTCTGCCTTCATGAGGAGGACTTCTTCCAGAAGCCTCTAATGTTCTGCCTCTGAGTCCTGGGTAGGGCTCTGAAAGCTTCAGCTCATAAACCTCCATTCCCAATGGAGAAGGCTGCTGGAGCAATATCTTTACACCAACTCTGGTCCTTGATCTTGCTGCTGACTACCTAGTCCTCTCTGTTGGATCTCCTGTGAGTAGACCCTGGATTGCCTAGTGACTTTGTGTTTGGACTCTTCCTTGCCTGGTGCTGTATTCTTTTCTTGAACCTTGCTGGTCTAGACCTTGGATTACTCTGTGACTTTGCATTTGTACTCATCTTTGTTTGGTGCTGTGCTCTTGGTGTGAAACCTGTTGGTTTGACCTCTGACTCTTCGTGAAACTTAGATTGCCTTTGACTCTGCATAAGAACCTCCCCCAGCCTTGACCCTCTCCCCATAAGTAGGACAGGTCTGCTCTTATGTTAATAGTCCTCTTTAGGGTTAGGCAGTAGTGATGGTAACAGCACTCCAAGAATGGCTGGGAGCTGCCATTTTAATTTCCCACAATGCCTTGGAGTGCCCATTGTAATGTCACTCTCAGGCATTGAGGGAATTAAAGGGAGACTTACAGATGCAGCTGCCTGATATGTAATGGCTGGTGGCCCCTACCTACTAGGCCATTAAGGCCTTTGTGGATGCTCCAGGAAGCCAGGTGTTGGTGCCAGGCCTGCCTACCATTTCCCATGGTGGGGCCTGGACTTCCCAATCCCTAAAAATATCCTCTGCCCTGAACTCCATGGAAGGAAGGGTAGGATAAAATTGTAACAAATAAATAAATATGGCTACACAAACCAGATTCAAGCGGCACAACGAAGACTAATAGATTGATTGTGGCATAAGCTTTTGTGGACTAGAGCCCACTTTGTCAGATGCTTAACTGTAAGGAGGTTTGCTATAACACAAGGCTGGCAAATTCTGTATTTGTGTATCAAAATGTGTACAGCAAGGTTAAAGATGTCAGTTTCTGTGATATCCCTTTCTAAAAGAAGCATTCATCTTCTCACAATTCCCATTCATCTGAATGGGCCTTCTGTCAGCCAGTCATTTTGGAGACCATTGAATTACAATGTGTCCCATTAACAATGGAGCTAACTTGCTATTTAGTTTTCTGTGAAGAATAATTTTATCCATGTCTGCAATTCATATTTAATATCTGGACTAAAATTACTCTTGCTCAGTAATTCAATTTCTTATAATTAAGGAGTAGTTCAATTACTCAGTATAAATAATAGCAATTCAGTTACTCAGCGCTTGTTCATATTAACGCAGTTTTCCCTGATGGAGAAAATTGCATTGGGAAACCTCCACTGTAACATCAAGTGTTCCTTTGTGGTGTATATTTTCATTGAAACAAGGGAAAGATGGTTCTAATAATACCATGAGAAAAGTTAAACTGTGCTAAAAATTCACGGATTATGTTTTGAAGACCAAAGTAGGTGATATATGAAATATGTAATTGCATTTCACATACCTATTTTTGTTTCAAAGCAGTCATTGGGGGGATGGGACAAATTAGGACTGTGGCATGCAGGGAGGGGGGTAAACCATTTCCCCCCATTCTATGGTCCTCACAACTCTATCCTCCATAGCTGCTATTCCCTCTGGGAGGAAAGCTTTTTTTGGTGCCATAGGATCATAGAAAAGTAGAGTTGGAAGGGGCCTACAAGGCCATCGAGTCCAACCCCCTGCTCAATGCAGGAATCCAGGTCAAAGCATCCCTGACAGATGGCTGTCCAGCTACACCTTGAATGCCTCCAGAGTGGGAGAGCCCACCACCTCCCGAGGTAGTTGATTCCATTGTCTTATTGCGCTGACAGTCAGGAAATTTTTCCTGATGTTTAGGTGGAATCTAGGTTCCTGTAACTTGAGCCCATTATTCCGTGTCCTGCAAACTGGGATGATCGAGAAGAGATCCTGGCCCTCCTCTGTGTGCCAACCCTTCAAGTACTGGAAGAGTGCTATCATATCTCCCCTCAGTCTCCTCTTCTGAAGGCTAAACATGCCCAGTTCTTTCAGTCTCTCCTCATAGGGCCTTGTTTCCAGTCCCTTTATCATCCTTGTTGCCCTCCTCTGAACCCTCTCCAGTTTGTCTACGTCCTTCCTAAAGTGTGGTGCCCAGAACTGGATGCAGTACTCAAGATGAGGCCTAACCAGTGCTGAGTAAAGGGGAATTATCACTTCATGCGATTTGGAAGCTATACTTCTATTAATGCAGCCCAAAATAGCATTTGCCTTCTTTGCAGCCACATCGCATTTCTGGCTCATATTCAGTTTGTGATCTACCACAATTCCAAGATCCTTCTCACTTGTGGTATTGTTGAGCCAAGTGTCCCCCATTCTGTAACTCTGCATTTGGTTTCCTTTCCCTAGGTGCAGCACTTGGCATTTATCCCTATTAAATTTCATTCTGTTGTTTTCGGCCCAGTGCTCCAGCCTATCGAGATCGCTTTGAATTTTGTTTCTGTCTTCCAGAGTATTGGCTGTTCCACCCAACTTTGTGTCATCTGCAAATTTGATAAGCATTCCCTGTACCTCCTCATCCAAGTCATTAATAAAAATGTTGAAGAGCACTGGGCCCAAAAACTAAACTGTACAATGAAGCATTTTTGAGTTTTATGTGTTGTCTCAGTAGCAACCACTGGAAAAATGTTTTAATTTTTTATTTGCAAAATACAATAACAACAACAACAATGAACAAAAAAGGGGGGACCAGAGAGAGAGAGAGGGAGGGAGAGGAGAGGGGTGGGAAGCCCATATCATAAAATTTATCCACTGGAATTGAGAAAAATCCTAACTTCTCTAACAGTGCAATCCTATACATGTCTACTCAGAAGTGAGCCCAACTGAGTTCAGTAGGACTTATTCCCAGGTAAGACAGTAGGAGATTGCAGCCATATACATTGATTGGGTCTGAATTGGCAGTTACTATCCAAGAAAGAGATTACAGGTGGCTAGCTCAGTTAAACTGTCAACTCGCTGCATAGGTGCAATGAAAAAGGAATATTGCTATTCAAGTTCAGCTAAACAAGGAAGATTTCAGAGTTTCTGGGCAGCAGAACACAGGAAGTACCTCTAGAAGAACAACAGAAAAGGGAGGTTTTTGTCGACAAGGATATCATGGGAGACTTTGTGAAATCAAGATATACTGAAATTAAGATATACTGATTTGCTAATCAAGATATTCTTTGTCCATGGCATTCCTATGATCTACCAAACTAGTAACTTTATAAAAAGAAAGGAAAAGAAAAGGAGATAACATTGGTCTGGCATCAACTATTCTTGGTAAACCCATGCTGGATCCTAGTAATCAATGCATTCCCTTCTAGATGCTCACAAACCAACCACTGACAGATTAGTCAGGGATTTACCCATTACTGGACAGGCAGAGTGTAGTGTAGGTGATGTAATGGGAATGGGTTAATACTGATTACTGCTTACCACGTAGCAACTTGTAACAGTGTGGATATAACCACTTGGAATGGTAAATGTCATGCCAAATGGTTGTAATATTACCACACGTCCAAACCTGTTTAGAAAGCCAAGGAAGCAAGAACATCTTAAAATTCTCCTGATCAATTGGCAGGATGTTACAAAGAGCTCAGAACTATCAGAACTACCCTGAAGTGTTCTCTCTCTCTCTCTCTCTCTCTCTCTCTCTCTCTCTCTCTCGTCTCTTGTACTTGGATTGCCTATATCATCCTTTCAAGTGGTCAGGAGAATTTCACCACACATGAAATGCAGCTGCAGCTAGGATGTATGCCAAAATGGCAGTTGGTCTCTACCCAAACAACCAGCTCATTACATGGTTACATGCACACCATGGTAAATTATCAACTTAATCCAAAATAAATAAGGGATGGGGGGGGGGGGGAGATTGGCAAAGAAAACTGGGAAACCTGATGTAGAAGATCTGAACTAATCTGTTAATAATTAACAATGTTTGATCATCAAAAATCATGACTGAGTGTAGGAAATTGACCCACCTACATGACCATAAGAACCATTGAAATCTACAGTTCTATTATTCAAAATGCCCACAGATTATGCTGTGGAATCCCTGGACAATGGATTCTGCCAAAAGTCCCCCCCCCCATATATAAACAATTAGAAAATAACACTGGGATTATAGAGCATAATAATAGGAATGGAGAGGGCAGGAACTGAACCCCTACCCTTTCTTTTGCAAAGTGACCTCTAGAAATGGAATGGAATGGAAGTCAATTGTGATGTGGCATTCCAATTTCCCCATGCAGAGAATGGGGATCTCTGTGCTAACCCCTTCATAATGTTCCCATCATATTCAGCCCTATGGGCTTTCATGCATTGGAGTCCAAATGTCTTCATCAGAAAGCCTGCTGCAATCTCCGTGTTTGAATCCAGATCCTTGCACAGTTCTAAACTGTGTGGGGAGTATGCACAGGTACATTAGGCTCCCCACTGTAGTTGTTCTCCCTCCCAATACGTGAAGTTCAATGTGGATGAAACGGGGGGCAGGGGCTAGGCCACCGTGCTAGCATACGTCCTCGCACCATTTTAATTGCATGGGGGAACTGAATGCCCAAATGGAATAGGGCTATTGTATCGAGGAAAAGTGGGGAGGAGAACCTACTTTTTCAATTTAGCACTGATTTAGCTCCAAAGAAGAATGAAGGCAAGAATGATGATGCTTTGCTCTAGTACTTAAAATGGGTTTTTCAGTCCCTGGCTGCCTCCAACTAGGCATTCAAGTGCGGCGGAATCATCATGCTTCGTTCACTCACTTGTCATTATCCAGTTGTAATCCTCCAATGTTTTCATAGTGCTCCTTCCATTATTTTTTTTTCTTACTGCAGGAAGTCTGACTTTTTGTGTGTGAGAGAAGAATGGAAGAGCAGCACAATAGTCTCCACAGGTGAAGATGCTCTGTTCTGCCATCTTTTTAAAGAGGTGTGGTGTTGACTTGAGCAGTGACATATTAGGCAGGTGAACCTATCACAGCCTAACAACCAGTCACTATAACCTTTGCGTCGGGTATCCTTTTATAACTGTTAATTTTTAAAGTCGAACTTTTAGGGCACAGTTTTATGCAAGCTTAGTTAGAATAAGAGGCCTACAACTCCCAGCATGCTGGAGTTGCAGGCATTTTTTCTGTCTAAACTTACCGGTACATAGGATTGCACCTTTAGTTAGTGTTAAAATGCTTTTCTAGCTATAATTTTGCTAAAATGCATAAAAATATTAGTGAAATACAGCTTAAATGAAACTGTTATATTGCTATAGCACTATATTACTAATTTTAAAAAACTGAAACCTTTCCTGTCATCACCATTTTACCAACTTGTTTTTCCCCTTAATTAAACACTTCAAATCCAAAACAACTTAAGTAGAAGGTGAGGAGGAGGAGGAGGAGGAGGAGGAGGAGGGAATCCAAGAATTTATTGCCTCGGGTGTTTCTGTTTAGAAACAGTTGCTGCAGATTCTGACCTATTATAGAAACATGCATTTTGCAGCTATTTGGAAATCAAAGCTGATAGCCTTGCTTATAGATAAGTCCAGGACACAGGGATCCTTATCCCCAGGACATCAAGCATCATTCCCTCTGAGCTGCTACTAAGGACCAAACTGCTACACACGTCTCAAAAGGTTCTTCCTTTGGGAAGCTGTTGGAAAGAGGAAATTAGACAATGGACGGAGCAAGACCAAGGTGTTACACACACAAGTTGCATGCATAAGATACCCACTTGGCAAGAGGGATTTTCGGTTTTATCAGACAGGCCTTGTATAGAAACAGAGTACAAGAAATGAACACAGTGCATGCTGGGAGGCAGATATGCTGAGATAGCTAGACCTCCAGTGAATCGACTTGTCTACAATAGTGACGACCGCTTCTATAAATAGCATGTAGAAACGGAGCACCAGAATGCTGCCTGCCTGCCTCTCTCTTTCTCTCCCTTGCAGATATCAGAAAAGAGTGTGAGTTTCCCACTAGTCTTGAGTAATATTTAAGGGGCTGATGGTAACAGCTCACTATCTGCTGTTTCTATGTACTACTGATTTTGGGATGTCCTCTCTAACATGTTCACTCAGGAATTCTGTACACATGGGGGTGGTTTGTAACTGAATATAGACAGGTATGCGGTGGGAGATTTTTGGTCTTTTCCAAGGGTATGTGTTTCTTAGTCTTTTCCAATGGTATAAGTTTCTTACAGAGCAATTCTATGGCCCCTAGACAACGTCTAGATCAGTGTTCTCCAACCTTGGGTCCCCAGATGTTTTTGGCCTACAACTCCCAGCATGCCCCAGCCAGCTATGCTGGCTGGGGCATGCTGGGAGTTGTAGGCCAAAAACATCTGGGGACCCAAGGTTGGAGAACACTGGTCTAGACAGCCATAGGATTGTTTGGATCCCCAGCTCTGAGGTCGGAAAATTGCTCTGACCTCTGAGCTGGCGATCCGCGCTTGGATCCCACTCCCCGCCGTCGCAGTTGGCGTAGAAAGAACTGTGCCGGCTGCTTCTCCGAGGTCGCAAAGTGACCTCGAGAAGGGGTTTAGTGGGTGTTCCAGGAGGAGGGGAGGAGACCAGCACTGCCAAGATATGATGTATCCTAGCAGTGCCTCAGCCTCCTTCCCTCCCCCTCTGAAGCACCACAGTTAGACAGCTAAATTGGCCCTCTACGTAGCTGTTTTGCAGAGCGGGAGGAGAGCCAAGAGGACCTTCGCCTTCGCGCTTCTTCCACTCTGCATATGATGCCCGTAATAATCCTCCGAGTTCAGAGGGTTACGGACATCCCCATCTCTTTTTATATGTTGAAAAGGAAGCCAAAGGGCACGTTGGCAGCTTCAGTAGAGTCAGTGTGTTGAAATACAGAGAAAGAGTTCCCTCTCAACTATATTAGGCAGTGTCTTCTTGAGGAGTGTATTCCTATTTGGCAGTCTGAAAGCTGCCAGTTATTACTCAGCTGATTAATATTTCTCTACAGTTAGTAGCAGCTATAATTGGGTGTGTGTTTGACTGGGTTTGCACGACATGACAACCCATTGTGGGTGACAAGCCACAGTGGGTTGTTGTGTAGTGCGAGCCTGGACCGTTTACCCCAGGGTGGCTTGTTTGTGGGCAACAAGTCACCCAGGCAACCCATGGCTAGGGGTTGTTACACCCATGATGGGTTAGTGTGTCATGTTGTCTGAACCTGGGCAACTGTTCCCATCATGGGTGAAGGGAAGCGGTGAGCAAGCCTCTTGGCAAGCATGGCAAAAAACCCTTGCCGCTCTTGCCAAGCTCACCCAGGCCACCGCCAGTGCCAGCCACCCCACTGATGCCCAAGCAGCAAGGCACTGGCTCTGTGTCCCCTGCTGTGAAAAGCGATCTCCCAAAAAAGGGGGGAAGCCGTGGCAAGTGCAAAATAGCTTGTGATTGCTCCAAGGAGGGCAAACAAGATGGGTCCTGCCACGGAGTCCCCTGGGATCCCTGTGGGAGGACCAAGGGGGAAGGAGTGGGGACAACGCATGGTGAGTCTGATCGTCTGTTGGACACACTGTGGATTGTTTCACGAACAATCCGCACTGCATAGCTTATTCGCAGAGTAGTTTGTTGTGACGTATGAACTTGCCCTGTGTGTGTATATACATATATATTTTTCTGGTGTTTTAGGAGACAGTTGGTGGCAACATCAGTATTAGAATGCAAAATCTCATTGTATTATGCAGTATTGAACATTGCCAGCAGATAGCACCATAGTTTTTGTGAAGATTGCTTGAAGGAAAGAAATGTTTTGGAAAATGAAGAGGAACCTGGAAAGAAAGCTTAACTCCGCCTGGATGAGGCTTCAGCAGCAACATTTACACCATTCTTCCTTATAAAAGGAAGCACCTGGGTTATGTGGTTGGTTTATTTTAAAAATATTTTACTGTGTCATCATTTTTGATGCTGTTTATTCTTGGGGAGATGTCCCAGGTTTCAAAGCTATTTGAGGGGAACTTGTTTCCTTAAGTGTTTTGATGGTTCTGATGATTTTTTAATCCGAATCTCTGTGTGATACACTTTAGTGATACACCTAACTGTATGTTTAGCAATACACTTTAGCATTGGCACTAAAACCAAGGATGGTAGTCAAAATGGTAGTCAAAAACAACAGTTTCTTGCTTTTGGAGCCACATGATTTCACCAATGTTGATGAAATTTTGAGGGTAAGCTAATAATAGGCCTAACATTTGTTTCAAGGGTTTTTAGGAGCCAAAGCTGAAAAATTACAAAATGGTGGTCAACTGAAATTAAATTTGGGGAACACTGCAAAACCTATACAAGATATGTTATGAAGCCAAATGTGTTAGTTGTACAGCATCTATGACACATAGATTGGTGTATAGACCAGCCTTTTGTGATACTGATGGTGAGAAAATGGAAATTTAAAAGGCCAAAATGGCTGCCAGAATCATTACATCTCAATTAAAATGAAATATATGCATCATTTTGTAATCAGAACAACAAAGGTTTACAACTACAGTGATAGCACCTGATATTACCTTAGAACAACTCTTTACAATGTTCAGCTGTTTTGATATTTGGTTTTATACTGGCATGTTAAAATATTTATATTGAAGATATAGTAGAGGCAAAATAATAGGATTCCATGGCTATTCTGATGAAGTCAAACCACTGTTTATTTTTTTGAAGATTTGGTACAATCAGAACTGCCAAAATGGAAAAAAAATTGAAGTATATTATGGGCGTGCAGAAAATGGACACAAACAAGTGAAAACTATACTTCAAGACTAAGCTGCTGTAGCTCAGCCATTTCTTAGTCAAACTTTTTAAAAGTAGGCCTTCTTACTGCTTTTATGATGGACACTCTCTGCAAGATTTTATGAAGTTGGAACATTTTATAAGTAGCAGCAATCCCTCTTCCAAATCACCTTCAGCTCATCTGTCTCCAGCCATTGGCCCATTACGGACAGTCATGAGGATGGCTATATAACATATAACTTGTAATGGGAAGCCACCACTGCAGCTTGCTGCAAGTTCTAGCCTGAGTTATATGTTTGACTTAGACTTGTTGGGAAAATTAAATGCTAGCACTCCTTTATAAGGAATGTAAATCTTGTATCAATAAATGAAAAATATCTTTAGAGCAGGGGTACCCAGTGCAGTGCCCATGGGCACCTCCAACAGTGCCCGCAAAAGGTCCCCAAAGTGTGGCCCGAGTGCAGTTGAATCCCCCCCCCGTTTTTTAAATATACATACATAGTTTTGTATAAAATGCATACAACGTTCTAGTAATTATACATAGGCTTCAACAAAAGCAGACCAAATATACAAATACTGTAAGTATCCATTTGAAGTTGGTGTCTATACTGTATGCCACCTATTCATATATCAAAAGAGTTGTAAGGTTCTCAATTCATTGCATTATAGGAGGTGAGTGTTTATCCTTCCAATTTTGTAATATCAATCTTTCAGCTCTCAAAAGGGCACAGAGAATTCATTTCCCCTTCCATTTCTTAATGTCCATGAAGCAGGTCAGTAATTTAAAAGAGTGTGTATATCAGTGAATTTTCAAGACTGTTCCAGTACAAAATGTATCTGTGTAATAACCTCCTCCCAAAAAGAAGCAACTACTGGATATTGCCAAAACATATGTTTAAAAGAAGCATTAGCTGTATTGCACAGCCAGCAATTAGCTGAATTAGACAATCCCTTATTAAAGAGACGTTACAATAGAAACAAAACAAATGTTTTTTGCTGAATAAGATGCAGCCTAAGATCCCTAGATGTGACAGGTAGACACCAAAACGGCGATCCACTGATTAGCATTTTGTGGTGGTGTCCACAGCAGTTTCTCAAATTCCCAAATGTGCCCATGGGTCCAAAAAAGTTGGAGACCCCTGCTTTACAGAATCAAAACCAGAAGTGTTTTACATAGGGTTTGATTCAGACTAAGGGCTTCTCTACAGGAGGCATTTATTGTGCACTTGTGATCCCTCACTCACAGAAGTTTGCAGGGCCTTTTCATGATGTTGTCATCCTCCAGGGCCTCTCTCATGTTTTCCAGCCATTTTTGGGCGTGCAGAAAATGGACACAAACATTTTAGAGCAAGGAAAATGCAGTATTAAATTTCAAATCGGAACAAAAGCCTTGTTCCTCTATACTGCAACTATACCACAGTGCCACCTTGTAGTTGGTTAACAATATATAGAAAGGCAGAGAAATACACACCCCAGGGGGGGGGAAACCCTGTGTAAAGGACACACTTTTCCTCCCACAATGAAAACAGAAGAAGCCTCAGTAAAACCACAGGATAAATGCCTCATGTAGAGAAGCCCTTAGTCATGTTTAGAGTTAGACCCACTGAAATCAATGAGATTAAATTTAGTAATGACTAACTTAAGTCCCATTGATTTCAATGGGTCTACCCTAAGCATGACTAAGTCTGGATCCAAATTCTAGTGTAATAGTCCTCCCCTGCCCCTAAAAAAAGACACTGGCTACATTTGGGTGTCATTCTAAAAAGTAGTTTAGCATAATGACAATGAACTGCAGTGAGCCTTGGGCTTGTATACTCCCCCCTTCTCTGCCAGCTTGGCTATGAAGAGGAGTTTGGAAGCTTTCACTTCTAATTTAGATTAACTGCAGCTTCTTGTGTTGTCCAAACCCAACAAACTATGGTTAATCTTAACTGTTTTTTGTTTGAAACAAAACAACTTCCAATCATGGTTATGAAGCTGGCTTATTTCAACAAACCATAGTTAAGATTAACCACAATTTAAGGTAATGCTAAACTGTGGCTAATAAAAACAACAACACAGAAGCTAAAGCTTCTGGTCTCCTCATGGCCTCACTGAAGAAGAGAGGGGAGAAGGAGCAGACAAGCCCAAGGCTTGCTTCAGTTCCTTCTCATCCAGACATGTCCAATGTGAATTGCAGCATCAGTTTATATCTATAAAAGTAAAAAAGAAAGAAAACAAGATACAGGAAATATTTTGAAAATATTATTTTATTTATCATATTTCTATGTTGTCTTGACAAAGTTCAAGGCAGCTCACAAAGAGTAGACAATTAAAAATGATTAAAATACAGTAAAACTAAGTTTTGAATTCACAAACATGATCAAACTGCAATCTAGATTTAAATCATTATGGTGTGTATCCAATGATGGTGGCCTGTATTCAATGTGCTAGGAGACCAAATAGGATATGGTGCAGATGGCAGCAGTAGGAAGAGTAGACCTTCAAAAATTGGGTGTCCTGTCTTGCATGAGCAGAAGTGCTTTCTGGAAGTGCAAGACCAACATTGGATACAACCGAATATCTTGCTTTACAAATCATCAATAGATGTGGAATATGCTTATTATGGATAGAATCTCTTCTCAACTTGAAGCCAGGACAGCCAGTGTGGTATAGTGGTTAGAGTGTTGGACTGGGACTCGGGAGATCTGGGTTCCAGTCCCCACTTGTCCATGAAGCTCACTGAGTTACTTTGGGCCAGTCACTGACTCTCAGCCTAACCTAGGGTTGTTGTGAGGATAAAATGGAGAGGAGGAGGAGGATTATGTAAGCTGCCTTGGGTTTCTTGCAGGAAAAAAGGCGGGGTATAAATATAATAAATAAATAAATAAAAAATAATATGGCTAATCTTCACTATAAAAATATATTTCCATTTTTAAAGAAAGTTACATTTCTTAAAGTTTACAGACACCTAGCATTCTGTAAAAAGCCAATAAGGCGGTAGATAATAATAATAATAATAATAATAATAATAATAATAATAATAATTAAAAATCTGAGTGAAACAAATTTGTTTTGAATTTTATTTGTCTTCCTTTATATTTTTTTTATAGTAAGTATAATCTGACTTACACTGTAGAGTGCTACTTTTCATCTTGCTTGTCCTTCCTTTTCTGGTCTCTTTGTGTATGTGTGTGCATATGTTTAAGAGTGCAGTCCAACAGGATTGCCGCTCTTTAGATGGAGGGCTCTGAGATTGGAGCCCTCTGCCCAAAGCCCTGTAGGGATGCCCTTCCAGGGACCATAGCATTGCTCTATAAAGTAGTCATGATGACTAACATGTCACTTTTATTTCAATGGATCTGCTCTAAGCATGTCTAAATCTGAAGCTAACCGATAATCAGGTTGTGTATTTTAAAATGTATCAGCCACCTTGCCAGAAAAAGCTCTACCCAAGGCAGCACACATTCAAATTAAACATTTATTGTAGATATTAAAATATGTATCATCTATAACCTATATAAATACATTTTTAAAATGAATATTTTTAAAGATTCATAAATATCCCATGGCATATGCTTTAATTTCCCCCTGTCTTTGTTTTCTCTGATATTAAAACTATGAAAAATCTTTTAACTCAAATATGGAAATTAAGCAATTCCCCACAGGCCTTCTGAAAGCCTGTAAGCTCCTAAATAGTTTTTTTTTCTTAAGACCCAAAATTTCAGGGAATGCTATATTCAGCAACCAATTTATAATCCAGATGGCCAGCAAGCAAGCCTTTGCTTCAGCACCTGCTGCTCCAAGCCAGGATTGTAGCTTATCCAATCAGGCCCATCACAGTATCCTGATACAGTATCCTGGCAGCCAATTAGATGCAAATGACCAAACAGCAGGTCTTCTTGCTCCAGCACCTGCTTCTCTTGTTGAGATGCAGGCATCTTCAATCAATATGTTGCCAGGTACATATTCCAGTAGCAGTGAGGTCATGTCTATATTGCAAGCAACACCTTGTGACTGGTTTAAGTGTCCCAGATCTTCACAGGTAATCAACCTTGAGGTTGAACCAGGATATCACTGCTGTATCAGAACCATTTGTTATGGCCTGATGTTCTGGAAATACTCACTACAGTTTAGTAGCTTCTTGTAAGTCTAGGGCATCTGCTTCCTTAAAGACAACTGGCTTTCCCATGCCCATGGAAGAACATATTAGGAGAGCACTTAGGCAGTCTCTGCTAAAGCTGCAGGTGTGGCAAACTCCACAGAACCACAGACTCAGGTTTTGTATCTTAAATAGGACATATTTCTTAAGAAAAACAGTATCAGTGAAGCAAAGTACAAATGATCCTAGCATTGTATTCTAACACTAGATTGTCTCCAGATTCAATATGGAATTAATTAATTAGAGTGAATTAACTTACAAGGGTCTGTTTCAGTGGTGGGGAACCTGTGGCCCTTTGGATGTTGAATGACTCCAACACCCATCAGCCACAGCCAGCATTGCCCATGGTTTCTGATGATGGGAACTGAAGTCCAGCAACTTCTGGAAAGCCATAATGGGTCCTCCACCAACCCTTTAATTATTTGGATATTAGTTCATCAATCTCAACTCTGTTTCTATCAGAACTTCTTGCCAGGGATGTTGAAGAGTCCTTGGTCTCAAGTCACGAGTCAAGTCACGAGTCTTTGGACCCGAGTCTCGAGTCCGAGTCCGAGTCCTTGGCCCAAAATGGTGACTCACGAGTCACAAGTCACTCCCAAAGCAGTGGCCCATGGAGGGAGCAGGAGGATCTCCGTGAGAGGAAGAAGAGCTGCCCTTCCTCCCGCGGAGACCCTCCCGCTCCCTCCATAGGCCACCGCCACTTACCGTTGGCGGGTCCTTCTTCCCTCGTCCCTGCTCCGGCCGGCAGCGGCGGCCCATGGAGGGAGCAGGAGGGTCTCCGCGAGAGGAAGAAGAGCTGCCCTTCCTCCTTCTCTGCCCCAGCCTTGTCCCCGCCTCCCTTCAACATGGATGTTGAAGAGTCCTTGGTGTCGAGTCCCGAGTCGAGTCTCAAGTCCCATTAAAAATATTGGGACTTGAGTCTGACTCAAGTCAGAGGGGGGACTCAGTCCGAATCACGAGTCGAGTCCCCGAGTCCGAGTCCCCATCCCTGCTTCTTGCTTTCTGTCAACAAGGAGTCTAACCATGGAACAAATGTCCTTTGATCAAAACCGATTGATTTAAATCTCAAATGCTTGCAGGAGGAATAAGGTTTCACCATCATAAATGTCCATGTCTCGTTTGTATCTACAAAAGACAGAGCCACATTTCGTGGTTTATCTTGACAACAGTCTGCATCACGAGCTCTGAAGGTTTCTCTGGAATACCCAACACTGCATTGTTGGATCCTGCAGGCTCAGAATGGGAGAAAACATGAGCAGAGATTGTTGTACAGACTGGACCTCTTTATTCAGGAACAGATATGTCATGTTGGCACCGCTCTTGGCACTGTGTAGATACACATACTGCTGTCGTGCCTGTCTGCAACCAAGGCTGCATGTCGGTTCCATGTTGCGGACGTATAGGTGGGAAATGAAGAATCGAGACAACCAGTTTAACTGGGCCACGTTTATTTACATATTTACATACAAAGAACTGCAAAGGGATCGAGTGCGGGTTATTCTATTCTGGCCTGGTAGGCCGCTCTGTTATGCATTTGGGCGGAGCATCCAAAACCGGGAGGTGGCGAGGAATTCCGCCGCCTCCCCCTTTTGCACTTTCCAGTGTTGGGAGCCTTTGTTGCGTCGCACCCTCTCGGAGTCTCACGACAACAAGCTTGGCGAGAACAAAGGCCTCACAGGCGTTCTTGACCCCCAGCTGTCTGAGCCTACTGACCCATCCATCTGAGGCATCCTAAGACCGCCTGTCACCTGAATGGTGCCAGGGATGCTCACCTCACCCTATCCATACCCTAACCCGCACTTACCCGCCACAGAGAGGGACCAGCGCCTGCTTAGTCCCCTCTCCCCCACCTGCCAGGAATAATTTCCAGCAGGGCCCTTTGCAGATCCCTGATAAATACATCATTACCTTTGTCAGACAAATGAATTCCATCAATGCGGTACAGCTCCCTCCGGGCCAATACAATATCAGGATGGGGTACATTATAACCCACGCCCCCCAGTCCTTTTACAATTTCTCTGTTAACCCTTCTGGCTGCTCTGTTCATAATTCGTGGGTTTGCATTGTTCCTCCAGCACTGTCGTGGTATGATGTTAGACCAAATGATCCGGACCGCCGGCCACCTTTCCTTGATGTATTGGAAATCTGCGAGCGCCTGTAGCACCAGGGCTTTACTCTTGAGTAAACCCAAATCGTTTCCCCCAAGGTGCAGCACCAGCAGGTGCGGGGGTTGCTCTTTGAATCCGGGCCCGAACAGGGTTTTAATCAAGCTCTGCCACCGCAAGCCGCGGTATCCCAACCAGTGGATTTCAGCCGTTCGGCCCATTCCCAGCTGAGTTCCTTGGCCCGAGGCTGCCGCCCTTCGAGCTGCCCAGAAAACAAAGCTGTGTCCACACACCAAAACACGCACCGGTTTGGCCCCTGGATATTCTGCAATGAAGAAACAGAGGCCGCAGTATCGTTCATAGAAATTTGCGTACATAAGACCGATATGCTTGCGATTGCCAACGCCCTACTGCTTGTACTCTGTCGGCGGGGAAGCCTGCGGCTGCCGCCGTCGACGCCGCGCCAATACGGAATGAGTGTGTTCCAAATCGTTTGTCCCCTAGGCCCATTGCTCCCAGCGCTAATTTTGCTACAGCCCAAAACTGGAACTTGGTGAGTGGTGATCCATCCGCATGTTGAAAAAGCGGACCATCTTTCTTTCCCCTGATGGAGGCGTATGTGCGTAACGCCGTAACTGGGCACAGTTCAGTTTCAGTGGCCTGGTAAAGAAATATGTCTGTCCCCTTAGCTAGCTGATCAGTTTTTGACCTGCGCAATTTAATCTTTACCCCAGTTGCAATGAATGTGAGGTCAGCGTATTGCAAGGCTCGGCTTGATGAATCAGTTTTGGACCTAACCACCAGTTCCGATATTCGGAATGCGCCAAAAAAGGCTGTTAATGCCGTGGCGTGGAACAAAACTGCTTCGTAGTTGGACTTACATATGCCTGGCCACTGTGAATGTAAGCCCATAAGTACTTCTGGTGATATGGGGATTCTCGCATCAGGTGCTGGGGGGTTTTGTCGTGACCATCCCATTAGCATCTTTTTCAACCTAAAGTCCCTCGAGTTGTCACCCCAGCCTCTAGCTTTGGCTAAAAATGCCAGGCCTGATAGTTTTGCTCTCAGTGTGCGTACAGATGCACCTTGCTTCCTAGCATATACGCAGAATTGTATCAGCTGTTCCGCTGGAATGGGCCATGTCTCGGGTACACTGTTCATTACTCTGAAGTTTTGAAATTCCCTACCTGCCCTGTCGTACGGCTGCCCGCGTACTGGGCGCCAGGGAACTCATGATGGCATTTTCAGCCGCAGACCTCCAATCTGCCAAAGATAGTCTGGCATCATTATCGGAAGTTCAGACGCCCATGGGGCCAGTTGCCTAAATCTTCCCATTTGATTTCGCGATAATGCATCGGCGATTCCGTTATCTAACCCTGGCACGTGTCGAGCTTTGAACAGAATATTGAATTTGAGGCACTGCATCGTGATGGTCCTTACTAGGCACATCACGTTGTTATTCTTTGAGGTAAGTGAATTAATTACTTGGACGGTTGCCTGATTGTCACAGAGGAAATGTACCACCGAATTAGAGAGCTGTTCTGCCCATATGTGCACGGCTACGTATATAGGGAACAATTCTAAAAAAGTGAGGTCACGCACCAGTTCAGAGGATTTCCACTGCATTGGCCAGCTGTTTGCGCACCACTGCTCCCCCAAGATGGCTCCGAAACCCAAGGTGCCGGATGCATCTGACTGGACCCTAAACTCCGCGTCCAATAACCTGTCTTGTCTCCAAAATGAAACACCATTGAATTGTGTCAAAAATCTGGCCCATATTTGCAGGTCGGCTCTGATGGATGCCGATACCCGCAACCTGTGGTGCGGTCGAGTCAATGTCTGCATGGCATTGCACAGACGGCGCAAGAAAGCTCTACCAGGCGCGATTACTCTGCAAGCAAAATTGAGATGACCCACCAGTTCCTGCAGCCCTCTTAACGTGATCTTTTTTAAGTGCAGCGTATCGTTGATTTTAACCCGTAGGGCTTTGATCTTTTCTTCGGGTAGCCTGGAACACTGTTGCACTGTGTCTAATTCTATACCCAAGAAAGTTAGCCTATTTGCTGGTCCCTCGGTCTTTTCATGCGCCAATGGTACTCCAATTGTATTGCATAGTATGCTGAATTGATGCATAAGTTCCGCACATTGGTTGGAGTAGCGTGGGCCAGCAAACAGGAAATCGTCCAGGTAGTGAACTACGTGTGTGAGGTTAGCCCTGTTCTGCACTGACCAGTCCAAAAATGAGCTGAAGCGCTCGAATGCCGAGCAAGAGATGGAACACCCCATTGGCATAGCTCTATCGAAGAAGAACTGGCCATGTATATGGAAGCCTAACAGGTCAAAGTCTTGTGGGTGGACTGGTAACAAACGGAAGGCTGATTTAATATCGCATTTTCCCATCAGGGCGCCTTGTCCGCAATTTCGTACCATTGCCAGAGCTGAATCGAATGATGCATATTTCACTGAGCATAGATGCTCGGGGATTGCATCATTCACCGAGGCGCCCTTAGGAAATGACAGGTTATGAATCAAGCGATATTCGCCGGGTGCCTTCTTAGGGACTATGCCCAGTGGGGACACCCTGAGTGATGGCATAGGGAGCATGTCAAAAGGGCCGAGGACCCTCCCCTCTTTTATCTCTTTTTTAATTTTGTCTAGTGCTACATGCTGGAGTTCGGCAATTGATTTTTGGTTAGGGGCCATAGAATGTAATCGTGGACCCGTGTATGGAATTCTGAAGCCGTATTTAAAGCCATGGTATAGATAATCTGCATCTTCTCTGTGTGGGTAGATGTCTAATAGAGTCCATAGCGCTTGTAATTTAATTGGACTGGGGCCCTTTGGGAACCTGGGAATGACCTGTTCCGTGTGGGAAATTGTTCTGGTTGCTCGCTCTGGGTTGGCCCTTATGGGGCTTAAGCTTGGGGCACGTGCTGACGGCATGTGCTGCTCCACAAAGCCCACATGCGTGTCTGAAGTTACACCCGGATCGCTTGCAGCCTCCCCTTGAGAAATCCCAACAGACTGGCCGGGGTTGAACTGGCTGACCCGGCGAATTGTACGCACTGGTGGATCCTTGGTATTTAGCCATGATGTGCCCGGTGGCCGCTCTTTCCCCAAAAATTGGACGTGCTGGAATTGTGTATTCCATCCATATATCACTGTCCTTAATGTCCCATCTGATGTACCAATCTGCTGCAGCCTTCTCTCGGAAGGCCTCGTCATACTGTAGCCACGCTGGACCCTCGTAGCAGGAGTATGCCCTAAATATTATGTCGAGGTATTTAACCAGTACGACACCTTTTTCTGGGTATTTCTGTAGAACTACTCCTAGGTAGGTCAAGTATCCCGCCAGCCAGTTAGACCATGTGCGCGGGGGTTTCTTCTTTTTTGCCTTTTCTTTCTCTGCGTCGCTAAGCTTCTCTAATTCCTGGGTTTCAGGTTCCCTTTGCAAAAGGGAGAACATGTCAATGAACTCCCCCCTTAATATTTTTTCCCTTGTGGATTGAGATAGATGGAAGCCAAGTGGGAATGACGGCCCTCCGTGATATCTATTCCCGGCAGTTGAGTTAGGGTAGTTATCTACAGCTGCTGGTGCAAAACCCATCGTACCGGGTGTGTTTGGCCCGCCCCACGCTGGCGCGCATGCCTCAGCTAGAGTTGAAGTGCCCCCTGCTTGTGGGTTGGGAGGTGTATAGAGGGCCACTTGTTGAGTGTTCTTTGAGTTCGTCTGGGAGGTATTGTCTTTATGTGTTTGGCCTGTTTCTGCTGTCGCGATGGATGCTGCATTAGAGACAGCCTGGGTGTTGGGTGTACCCTGACGCTCTGCCTGACCTGAATTTGTCGTTGTCGGTCTGTCGGGGCTGCCGGCATTCGTGTTGTTGCTCTCGGCTACCTGCGACTGCTCCCTGACATTTGATCCGGAATTATGACCCCCTAATGCTTGTGCTAGGATGTTGACAAACTCCTGCAGTGACACCTGGGGTGTACTAGGTGTCCCTGTTCTGGCTGGTGTTTGCCTTGCCACAGGCGTTGTGGGGGGGTAGTAATTCGCGGAGGAGTGCCTGTATCGGTCATTGTGTTGGACAGAGCCTCAGCTCGGTGCATCATGTCTCATGTACTCACCGTCGCTCGTTGAAGCTCCCGGGTGAGGTTCGTGTTCTTGTGAGTAGTGGGGGCTTCTGTCCCTGTTGCTCGTTGTTTGTTGGCTTCTGTATGTACTCGGCCTGTCGTTACTGGGTGACCATCTCGAATGATGTTCCTCTCTCATATCCCTGGGGCTGGCACCGGGTGATGTGTATTGTTTTCGTACAGCTGCATCGGTTGTGGCCGCTACCGCATCGATGCGATCTGCAAGGGAATGCCATAATGCACGTTGTAATTGCCCTCTTGTGCGTAACTTTTCTCCACTAACCTGCGCACTGGGGGCCCGGTGTCCCCCCCAGCTGGTTTGCTGCTTCTTCAGCTGCCTCGACTTGGTGTGTGAGGGTAGACAAGTCTATCTCTTCTTCGTCCGACGAGGATGAGTACGTCACGAGGTTACGTGAGCGTTTGGGTGGATGCTTTTGTGCTGTATTCCTCATTATAGTACCCTTGTTGCTTTTGCTGCTTGATTTTCTCTTTGAAGGCATTTCTTCGGGTAGGCGGCTTGCTACATTGATAAAATAGAGTAAACAATTAGCATATGTAGTAAGTAGAGCAATTATGGGTGAGTTGTACCTGAGGTTGCGTTCTCGTCTGTTCATGTCAGCCTCACTCGCTGATGTTTTGCGTGTGACGGCTGCGTCACCTTGAAGCCACCTCTGTAGTCTGTTATCTATAAAGCTGATATTTTGTTTGCTTACAGGTAGAGAGAGGAAGAGAAGGGAAGAAGAGGGGAAGAGAGAAAAGAAAAAAGAAAAAAGAAAAAGAAAAAAAAGGGGGGGAGGGGTAGGAGCAATGTGGTGGGGCCATTGTAAGGTGTGTGTTGCCTTGGAGGGGGGTGTATGTCTCTGTCGCTTGCCAGCTGCAGCGGGGCTGGACCATTGGGCAATACTGTGGCTCGTGGGGGGGGAGCAGCCCCCCCTCACCCCCCCGCCCCTGTTAAGGCAGCTGGGCCGCCTTGGCGGCCTCCCGCGCATGCCATCGGCGCGGCAGGCATGTGTCGGAGCGGCCTCCGCCCCCGGGGGGGGGCGCCCCTGCCTCGGTCGAGGCCGCGTCAGGTGTGCCGTCCGGGCTGCTGTGTGCGCCCGGCCGGATGAAGGGAGGGATGTGGGGGGGAGGAAGCGCCCAGCCGCGGTGTCAGCGGCCGGGCTGCGGCGACGGCCGCGCCGCGCTCTGGAGCGTGAGCTGCTCCAAATAGGGGCGAGGAGATGGCCCCGCCCCCACAGAGGCCGGAGGAGCCGGGCCGGACAGGCCACGCGCCGGGCGACCGGGCGCTGGATGCCGGCCGCGCCGCTCTTGTCCGCGCGGCCAGCACGACCGCAGGCGTCAGCCGTCCGGGGCGAGGGGGGGGCTCGCCCCCGCCCGCGCCGCGGCCGATCGCGTCGCGCTAGCCCGGCCGCGGCCGACCGCATCGCGCCGGCCCGGCCGCCGCGCGCGCCAGCCTTGACCGAGGTAGGGCGGGGTGGGGTGGGCACCCAGCCGGGTATCGGTGGCTGGGCTGTGATGCGCACCGCGCCGCTTGTGGCGGCGCGGCCCTCCTGCGCGTGAGCTGCTCCGGGGGGGGTGAGGAGGAGCCCCCCCCGGCCCCGTCGAGGCCTGAGCAGCTGGGCCCGCTAGGCCGCGCGGCGCGTGGGCGCCATCGGCCGGTCGTGCCGCTCGCGGCCAGCCAGGCCGGAGGCGGCTGCGGCCCGGGGGGAGGGGGCCGCCCGCGCCGCGGCCGCTGCCGCCATGCCGGCCAGGCAGCCGCGCGCGGCAAACCGGAGGAAGGGAGGGCAGGGGGGGAAGGGGGCGCCCAGTCGCGGGCTCCGCGGCTGGGCTGGACTGCTCGCCGCGCCGCTTTCGGCGGCGTGGCCATCGTGCGCATACACTGCCCCCGGGAGGGCGAGGAGGAGCCCCCCGCCCCCGCCGAGGGCCGGAGCGGCCGAGCCGGCCAGGCCACATACTGTGGCGTCTGGGAGCTGGTGGCCGGCTGCCGAGATGGCTGGGCACGCCACGCGCTCGACTGGCTGAATTGTGCACGGGGGGGGGGAGCCGCGCCGCACCCGACGCACACCTCACGTCGTCTCAGGCCGAGGCGGTGCCGGTGCTGAGCCGGCCGACTTGAATGGGACCGCTGAGGATTGTAAGCCATGGACGCCTCCCACCCACCCCCACCCCGGGGACAATGCGTTGAGGCGCGCTGCTTCCAGGGCCCAGGCAGACGGAAGCTTCTTTGTTGTGGCGACCCTGGCTGTGACTGCTCGTTACTCACGAGCAGGCATGAATGGCTGGCCATGCTGCTTGCGGTGGGCAGGAAGCGGCCAGCTTGATTTAATTATTGGTCTTTTCTTGTGGCTTAATAGTCCACCCTTTTCCCTCCCCTCAGCTCTCCCATCCCCTTAGCTGACCGTGCACGTGTTCCTTGAAGTAGTCGATGAATTCACGATCAGTAGCGATGAGCTGCGAAGAACAAAGAGGGTGTGGGGCGGTGCTGCAGGTCCTAATATTGGCTCCTGTAGCTCCGCCCCCCCTACCTGAAGCGTACCTGCGAGAACTGGTAAGTCTCGCTTCTCCTCCCCCCACGTCCGCAAAATTTCTCCCCGCCCACAGCTGCACGTGATGCGGGGGAAGGTCATTAGCATGCCTAGGATGTACAAATGATCTGTGATTTGTGTTCATGAAGATACAGCCTTACTAATGCATTTCAAAGAGCAGCCACTCCTGGGCAACAATCTTTCTTGGGCAACTGAAGTGCAACAGCAGCAGCTTCCCCAGACAACACGTTGTTGAAATTCAGGGGGGAGGGAAAGGGAATTTGTTGAGAACAAAGCTCACATTTCTGAGAGCCATCCATCCTCAGCCACACAGGGTCTGAGCTGGCTTCCAGCTAATGATCTCCAATGAAGCAGACTCTTAACACCAAAGACTCGAACCTGCCTATGTGCATCCTGCATATATGAATAAACAGACTGTAAGTAAAACTAATAAATGTCTTTATTAGTTTTAAACCTTGTATGGACAATTTGTTCCTTTTAAGAGCCTTTTAGCAGGGTTTAACAACCCACATGGTGATAACCAGTTTCAATAACTAGGCTGCGCATAAGGGAGAAAACTCTGCTTCGTCCTAACCAGTATAGGACTGACTCCTTTCCATATCCTCCAACAAAATCAACTCCAAAAGTGAGACCCCTTTCTTAGGCTCTGTTAAAAAAAATAATCTAGCATAAAACCTGGCATATGTGGCACCCCAATTGTGGAATGTCCTCCACAGAGAGGCTTGCCTGGCATCTGCCCTGTGTTCTTTTCAGTGCCAGCTGAAGACCTACGGTAATTTTCTCAGGCATTTTTGTATTTTAGTTTCTTTTGTTTTTAAATCTGTTATTATATTTTTACATCTTTATGCTGCTGATGGTTTTTACTTTGGTTTTATACTGTAGTTTAAAACTTTTACAAGATTTATATTATATTTTATTGTGCTGTATTTTATGGTTCTAATTGTTGTGAACGACGCAGAGAGCTTTGGCTATTGGGTGATATAGAATGTAATAAATACTGTAAAATTCAGTGGCACAAATAAACCCTGGCATAGATTAGGCATAAGATTAAAACCCGCCATATTCTCCAGTTTGTGACTCTCTCTCTCTCTCTCTCTCTCTCTCCATAATCATGGCAATGCACACATTCTTGCTCATTGTAGCATTCTCTCCCTCGCCTCCACACACCCCACCTCCTGGCTTCCCTTTTTACTCTAGAATCTTTGTTTGCTTAGGACTGAACCTTGAGACTTTGCATGCCTGGGATTCTCCTGTTGCTCATGCATAATCCTCAAGTGGGGCTCTCTCTCATCCCACAGGTAACAAACCTAATTATGCTACTGTCTCACACAGACAAGTTCCCTTTCTCCATAAGCAAGTACGCCCAGGTAGAAGGGTGGACAACTTTGCTTCCTTTGTGTTATCCCTGAGTTCAGCAACAAGCAGGTGCTAATTGATACCCTTGTGATTTGGGGTTTGTCCTTTTTTAGCTGTGATTGCTTGATGAATTCTTGGTGTATAAAGGTGCCTGCCTGTTTCTAACAAAGGAACATCTGGACTCTGAGTTCAGCAGAGAATAAAAGGGGGAGTTAATTTTTCCTCTCCCCCCCCCCCCCCCCCGCTGCTTTCCACCAAATTCCTCTCTCTGGCAGGGAAGATTGGGAGGCAGCTGCTGCTCTGGCTGTTCAAGAAATGTCAAAGCGCACTTGTGGCTTTGTACTTTGAAGATGGCTACAGGAACTGGAATCCCCTGTCTGAAGAGAGCTAACTGTAGAAGTCAGTCTGGTTGTAATGAACGTTAAGAGGACTAAATGAAATAATGTCAACTTCATTTCATTTTTCTGGCAAGGTGAGAACTTGTATAGAGCAGGGGTGAGCAGAAGGCGGACTGGGATCTACTGGTCGATCCCTGCCTGGGTAATTTGTAATAGATCTCCAATCTTCTGATTCCCAGTTGTTTAACAATGGCAGAGAGGCTGGGAAGGCTTTCACTGCCCTTCTACATTCAGGCTGGTGAGATGGAAGAAAGCTTGTGGGACAGGGGAACCAGGAATAGATTATGGTGTGAGTAGATTATGAGCTCAATTCTGGTGCTGAAAACAAATTCCTGGGCTGAGCATGTTCTCAGAGGCATCCTTGTTCCCTCATTCTAAAAATATACTGTACAGTATATCCTTCCCTCTTCCTCACCCCTGACCCAAACCACTACTTTCCACCCGTTGGTGGACCTTGGGGTTCTAGCAAAAAACAAACTGGATCCTGCAAGCCAACCCTGGGTTAGAGTGATATACCATTTCTTATACCTGGCTGTGTTGCTGTTGCATTTCTGATTCTTTTTTTCTTTATACTAATTTGATATCATTGTGGTAATGTAACTGCTGTACATATAAACCTATTTTGTGTCTTGTTTAAATTTTATAAAAATAAAAATACATTTAAAAATGTGAAGGAAGAGTTTGAGTAACAACGGATAAAGCAAAACACTGAATTCTAAGGGTATGGAGCACTGGACTGCTTCACACATACGTTTGCTACTGGACACAATTTTTATGAGGACCATCTTGTGTAGTCTCTCACTATATGACTGACCAGGAAAGAGATATTTGGATTGTGGTGGTTAGTTCAGTGGGAACATCAACCCAGGGGGCTTCCAGATGGATGGCTCCTAGCACTACCAGTCAAAAGACATTGTGCAGTTATTCTGTCTTTCCTTCCTTAATGGATTTTCTATGGCAAGAGGCAGTGGGAAAACATGGGAGGGTTACATTACAAATGGAAGGCAATGACAGATCTGGATCCCTCTGTAAAATTCCGTGTCTGAGGCAGGGCAATTGCACAATTAAGCCTCCCCTGCAAGCACGCCCAGTGTGCAGCAGCTGTGGAAAAACCTGCATCCCATGCTAAGAGTATTAAGAAAGAAAGGCAAAATAAAACTACGGTGTTGTAATGCCCTTTATATAATCTATGGTGTGGCCACATTTGGAACTCTTTGTACAGTTGGTAATGCTATTGTACAACTGGAAAAGGTGCAGAAAAGACCAGCCAAAATGATCAGGGGACTGGAACATTTTCCCTATGATGAAAGCCTACAACATTTGGGACTTTTTAGTTTAGAACAAAAAATACAACTTATGGATGGGATATGTGTGATAAGAGGTTTATCAAATTATGCGTGGTGTGGAGAAAGAGCATGAAGAGAAGTTTTTCTCCCTCTCTCCCTAGTACTAGAATTTGGTGTCATGCAATGAAATTGGCAGGAGATTCAGGACAGATGAAAGAAAGTACTTTTTCCAAACAACACATAATTAATGCATGGAATTTGCTGCCATAAGATGGGGTGATGACCACTAACTAAGATAGCTTTAAAAGCTCCTGACCACCCTCTTTGGCACTGTGGAGTCTGGATAATTCAGGGAAGGGGTCTGGAATATGCCCTCAGCCCCATGCCTATGGCCCTTTGATTCTTTATCAAAGTAGTCAAGTTAAAATGGCCTGGGTTGCCCAAGCCAGGAACACAGGATCCATAGCTGCAGGGTCTGTACTTTAAGTTTACAAACGAGCCACAAGGTAAGTGGGCTCATGTGAGGAGGTAAAGAAGTGTGACTGTGGTGTGGGTTGGATCCACACTAAGTTAGTTGAACTTAGGTTCCATTGAAATCAAAGAGGCAAATTAGTTATGAGCTAATGTCACTCCCATTGATTTCAATGGCAACCAAGTGCCACGAACTTTGTCTGGATTCAACCCTATTAATCTTTGTTTAATACATTTTGATTTCTTTCTGCTACCTCAAGTGGTGAGAAATTCACTGCAGCCTTTGAAGACTCAGTTTCATTAGGAGGAGAGAGCGCTGGAAACTTTGCAAATATATGTTTGTTTATGCATTTGCAGGTGGAGAGCACATGACTGGCAATCAACACTGTGCAGAAATTGGTACAGGCCTCCAGAATCAACAAGCAAAAACCACACTCTACTGTTCCTGCCTTTCTATATCCGAGAAAGCTTGTTCCAAAACATTTTCTCTTTGGGATTAGGGCATTTTCACACCTGACACTAAAAGAGCCTTCGAGCCCTTCTCATGCTACTTGGGTACATGTGGTAGTGCTGTTAACATGACGGATGGGAGCCATTTAAAAATCAGGTACTGTATCCAGGACATGCAACGTGACTGGAACTACATTCTGCCCCGGATATCTGATCTCACAGCTAGGAGCAAAGGGCGGCCAAAACAGTTTTCTGGATGGGCAGTGCCCAATGTTTTTCTGCCTACAGTGGCAAACTGAACTCCTTGTTCAGCTGACTTTGAGGCTATTTCAATAGTTGCCACAACAAAGTTTGAGAATTCCTTCTTACCAGTGAAGCAAGATGGTATTGCCATATACAGCCTCCTTGAGAGCTCCTGTAGTTCCTGAATGTGTGGTATGCAACAGAAGGGACACAAATAAGGCCATTAAATCAGACAGAGATGCATATTTGTGAGGAACACTTTAGACATCTGTACTGACTACAGAAGAAATGTGTACATTGAATATTAATTGGATACCTCAAATCCCCAGAGCTCTTGCCCAAACGAGGATTGCATTAGTTATTTCCCAGTATTTCACTGCTGAATGATGAATGCTGTATTAGCTGATAGTCCACAGTTGGGAGAAAGCTTGTGTCAACACCCAAAATTATGAACTTGATCCAATTTTCAAGTCCTTCAGAATATATCTAGGGCAATGTCATTCTAAAGCCAAAATCAAATGATGGCTGTGTTCTATGCTTTGATATGTTTGTGTGTTTGCTTATTTGTAAGATGCTATCTTGTTATACAGGCTCTTATTAATGTTACATCCAAAAGATGACTAAGGAGTATGGGCAATGGTTTTTTGAACCTTGAGGCTCCAAACCGTGTGTGGTCAACCTGTGGTATGGTTGCCACAAGTAGCACAGGCAGTTGAAGTCTATCGCATTCCTGGACAGGACCAAGAGGGGATCCATCCACAGTCCTGGTTACAAGACTCATCGGGTGCTTTCAGACGGGGCTTTTATTGCGCCATGGCCCTGCTTCCTTCATGGAATTTTATGGGGGTCCTGTTGACATTGACTAGGTTCCCACACAACATAGCAACCCATGGATGACAAGCCATGGTGGGTTGTTGTGTCATCTGAACCTGGAACGTTTCCTGCAGGATGGCTTGTTTGAGGGGAACAAACCACCCTAATGACGCATAGCTTGTTCTAGGGTTTTTTGTTCCCATGGTGGGTTGTGGTGTTGTCCGAACCCAGGCAACTGACCCCCATCATGGGTACCAGGAAGTGGCTAGCGAGCCGCTTGGCAAGAGTGGCAAAAGCCCCTTGCTGCTCTTGCCTGGGCCAGTGCCAGCTGCCCAGCAAGTGCCCGTGGCACTTTGGGGTGACTGGCACTGACTGCAGGGCCGGCGCTACCGCTAGGCAGACCCAGGCGGCTGCCTAGGGCGCGTGGCGGAAGAGGGCGCAGAAATGCTGCGCTCCTTCCTCGCCGCCGGTGCACTCCTGCCCCGCCTTGCTGCCTCGCCAACAAAGGCACCGGTCCGCAACCACCAGGTCTGTGCGGGGGGGGGGGATTGCGGTCGCTGGGCGGGCTCGCGGTCGCGCTCGGCTTTCCTCTGCGCCCAGAGCTAGGCCGGGTGAGGAGCGCGTGCGGCGGCGACTGGTAGGCAGCGGGGAAAGCTGCTGCTGGAGGAGGAGGAGGCGGGGGCGGGGCGCTGGGCAAGCAGGCATTTTCCGGCTGCTTTGCTCCGGAGCCCTCCCCCCCGCACGAGAGGGGGGGCACTAAATATAAGCCAGCCTAGGGCGCCAAACTGCCCTGCACCGGTCCTGACTGACTGGGTGTCCCCTGCTGCTATTGTGAAACCTTTATTGCATGCCACAGCTTTTTTGTCCCTTTAACCATTTGTGTGTGTGTGTGTGTGTGTGTGTGTGTGTAGATCATGATCACCGGCTTGACAGCCAGTGTTTGTGATCTCCATTTTGACAGCCACTGACAGCCCCTTCAAAGTGCCCAAGCAGCACATTGGAGGGGCTGTCAGTGGTTGGCAAACATTTTTTTTTAAAAAAAAATCTTGTCCACATTGTGTTCTATTTCTTTCATTTAAAAATTAAATAAATAGCTACACTTGTACAACTGCGGAGGTTTGCAGTTTTGTGTGTGCAGAAATTTGAAGCCTCGGCTGGGTCAATGTCCTGGGGGGTACCTGCTGTCAAAGTGTAGCAGGTACCAACCCTGGACATTGCCCCAAAGAGGCTCCAACTACGGTTTTTCTTTCCTTTGCTTTCCCTTGACAGCTGTCAAAAGGCAAGCTGCCAAGGGAAAGCAAAGGCACGAGTAATCATTTCTCATGAAAGGAGGTGGTGAGATTTATGCCTCCTTCACAGCGGGATCCTTGTCTTTTTCTTTTCCCCCCTGACTCTTCCTCAGGGTGGTTTAAATCGGGGTTTTGACAGGGCAATGGGTAATTTTTGACAGAGACATATGGCTGTTAAAACAAACAAAAACGTTGGAGGGACAAAAAGGCTGTGGTGAGCGAAAACGAAAACAGATTGTTAATGTGGTGGGGGATGGGCAGACAAGTTGGTCCTGCAGCGGGGTCCCTTGGGATACCATGGGAGGACCGAGGGGGAAGGAGGGAGAGGGCGAACAACCCACAGTGAGACCGATCGTCTGTCGGGTGCACTGTGGGTTGTTAGGACAACAAACAACCCACCGTAGCTTACTGTCAGGGTGGGTTAGTGTGACGTGCAAACTCGCCCATTGCTTCCACTCATAGTCCTCCAGTGTTTTCCCACCACTTCTTAATTTTTTTTTTAATTTAGTTATTATAAACTACATACAACAATGTAAAACAAAAACACACAACTACAGTAAATCATAAGGTGCACCCCCCACCCACCTAGGGACCAACTAATGTACTTCCATCCCCTTAATCAATTGAATTCCACATTCCAAAAATATAACATGTCCTGCCAAGGCATACTCCCCTTCCCCTTTATTAAGCATTGTATTAGAATACAATGCTTAATAATTCTGCTCATTGTAGCAGAAGCAGACACTGGAGTGTCCAGTAACTCCGCAAGTAGGATTACACTGGATCAGTTTCAGTTGGTGAGTACCGAGGACGTGGACAAGCTGCTTGGTTGAGTGAAGAGGACTACTTGCCCTCTGGATCCCTGTCCTTCCTGGTTGGTTGTCCAACTCCAAGGAGGAGATGCAGTTGGGTTACAACTACAACGTATTGTTAATGCATCTTTCCAGGGAGGGAATTTTCCATCATGTTTGAAAGAAGTGGTGGTACGGCCGCTCCTAAAAAAGCTCTCCCTGGATCCCTTGGACCTTAACAACTATAGACCAGTGTAGAATCTTCCATTTTTGGGCAAGGTGATCGAGAGGCCGGTTGCCTTCCAACTCCAAGCAGTTTTGGATGACACCGCTGTTCTAGACCCATTTCAAACTGGCTTCAGAGCAGGATACGGAGTTGAGACTGCTATGGTCGCCTTAGTAGATGATCTATGCCTGAATACCGACGGGGGAGTGTGTCCCTGTTGGTGCTTTTGGACCTCTCAGTGGCTTTCAGTACCATCGACCATGGTATCCTTCTGGAACACCTGAAGGGACTGGGAATCGGGAGCACTGTGCTTCAGTGGTTCCGGTCCTACCTCTCGTGTAGGTTCCAGATGGTGATGCTTGGGGATAGCTGCACCTCCAAAAAGGAGCTGCTATGTGGCGTGCCACAAGGAGATATTGTTTCTCCAGTGCTATTTAATATCTACATGAAACCGCTGGGAGAGATCATCCAGGGGCATGGGGCGGGGTGCTATCAATATGCTGATGACACCCAAATATATTTCTCTATGCCTTCAGCAACAGCAACAGCTAAGGACAGTGTGTCTCCTCTGAATGAATGCCTGGAGGCAGTAATGGGCTGGATGAGGAAAAATAAACTGAAACTGAATCCAGACAAGATGGAGGTGCTTGCTGTCAAGGCCACAACCTGGGTTTGGAGGTATGTCAACCAGTTCTGGATGGGGTTACACTCCCCCTGAAAGACTGTGTTCGCAGCTTGGGGGTGCTTCTGGATCTGTCGCTCCAAATGACATCCCAGATAGATACGACAGCTAGGAGTGCCTATTATCAGCTTCGGCTGATACGCCAGCTGCGCCCCTTCCTAGAGTTGGAAGACCTAAAGACGGTAGTGCACGCGCTGGTAACTTCGAGGCTCGACTTCTGCAATGTGCTGTACATAGGGCTACCTTTATACCTAGTCCAGAAACTTCAACTAGTGCAAAATATGGCAGCCAGACTAGTTACTGGTACACCTAGGGGTGCCCATATCACACCAGTTTTAAAAGTACTCCACTGGCTGTCAATCAGTTTCCGGGCAAAATATAAAGTGTTGGTTATTACCTTTAAAGCCCTACATGGTTTGGCTCCAGGCTACCTACAGGATTGCCTTCTCCCGTACAATCTGCCCCGCACACTCAGGTCCTTTGGGAAGAATTTACTTCAGTCCGCCAAAACTAGGCTGACAAGTATTACCCAGAGGACCTTTTCTTCTGCTGCTCCCAAATTATGGAATGGCCTGCCGGAGGAGATTCGCCAACTTACCAGTCTCTTGGAATTTAAGCAAGCCATAAAGACTGACCTCTTCCGACAGGCCTATCCAGCGGAATTTTAGGATGCCTTTAAGATGTTTTTAAGATATTTTAAAGATGTTTTAAAGATGTTTTAAGATGTTTTAATAGTAGGTGTTGTGTTTCATTAGTTTATGTGTTTTGTGTTTTCTGCTGTTCCCCGCCTCGATCTAGATGGAGGCGCGGGTAAGAAATAATTTATTATTATTATTATTATTATTATTATTATTATTATTTCTAATAATTGATTCCATATATCCATAAAATTATTCTTCTTTAACTGTCCTTTTTTGCATTTAATACTACAACTTAGTTTATCATTTAGGGCTATATCCCAAACTTTCTTATACCAATCAGTTATTAGAAAAACATGTTGTACTTTCCATTTCCTCGCTATCATTAACCTAACCGCTGTTAACAAGTTTACAATTAGTTCCTTCGTATTTTGAGCACAAGTGACTTTATCGGTTATTGATAACAATGCAAGTTTAGGACAGACCTCTAAATTAATACCAATAATTTCCGATATTTCTGTAAAAACTTCTCGCCAAACTTCCAGTACATTTTTACAACTCCACCACATATGGGCATATGTACCTATTTCCTGACATCCTCTCCAACAGAGTGTGGAGCAATTGTTAACTATTCTATTTAATCTTACTGGAGTTAGGTACCATCTCCATATTAATTTATAGAAATCCTCCTTTATTCTAGTTGACATAACTTTCACAATCCGTCTATCCCATATATTGTTCCAGCCCACTTTCGAAGTCACCTCTTCAAATTCATTATCCCATACTGTCTTTAGATGGTCATCTTGTTCTTCTGCTTTTCTAATCAATCTGTATAAATCCCTTGTTATACCTCTTGCCCTCCACTTCTTCTGTCCTTTTTTCTTAATGCAGAAAAAGATGGAATAGATGGATCTACTAATTCACAGCACTATGAGCCCTCCGTCTGGAAGCACCCTTTCATTCTAGTCTTGCTTGCCTTTTCAAAGCCATACTGCTGCCTTCTCACTGGCTTAGGGTGCAACCCTATGGACTGTGCCCTCACCACTTGGAAGCCCCCGAACTCGGGGCTTTGGAGATTCATTTGCCCTACTGGCTTCAGCATATTCCTATGCTGAAGCTGGCAGGGTGGGAGGAGCAGTGGAGGCCATCTTTGCTTCCCTGTCCTCCAATCTCCTGTATTTTCAGTAGTGAGGGCACTTCGGAGGGGGAGGGAAGGACGGTAGAAGAGGATCAGGATAACTCAAATCCTGGCCTCTCTGGTCTCCTCCCCTCCCTGCCCACAGAAACGACCCCTTTCCTCCTCCTCCAAGGTTGCTTTTCTGACCTTGGAGAAGCAGCCGCCATGGTTCTTTCTGTGCGGGCTACTAGGGGACGGGGGAGGAGGATCGGATCTCCAACTCCCCCTTCGAGGTCAGAGTGCTGTCTCCAATCTCAGAAGGGGGAATCTGAACAATCTTATTGTCCCTGGGATGCCTGCCCAGGGACCACGGGATTGCTCCTTTAGTAGATTAGAGACAAAACCATCCTGAAGAATGGGGTGGGCTGGGCGCTGCAGATGACCTGTAGTGCTTGCTACTGTAGGACTATGTCATATATTGGGCTTGACCCACAGCACACTTGCAAAAAGAAAAGTTGGTGCCACAGTTCCAAATAGGGTGGCCACTTATGAATTGCCAAAAAAGAGGAAATTCATCACCAAAAAAGAGGACAAAAGAGGATAGTGATTCACATAAAATTTGGGAAGGGCCTTCTCAGTTGTGACACCCCATCTATGGAATCAAATCCCCAAGGAGGTCCGCCTGGCGCCTACCCTCTATTCTTTTAGGCGCCAGATGAAGACCTTTTTATTTACCCAATATTTCAATGGATTATTTTATTCCTTTTATTCTTTTTATTATCGCCACTCGGGATTGAATTTATTTGGCTGCTTGTTTTTACCTTGGTGTACAGTCATGCCTTGGATTGAGAGCATAATTCATTCCGGAAACGTGCTTGTAATCCAAAACACTCTTATGTCAAAACGAAATCCCCCCAAAAAAATTTGTAGAGATTTTTAATTTAAGCCGTACTACAGTACTTGTATTGCAAGACGTCGCTTGTATATCAAGTAAAAAATAAATAAATATTTAAAAATTTGCTTGTCTTGCAAAACGCTCTCAAACCAAGTTACTTGCAATCCAAGGTATTACTGTATTTTAATATGTTTGTTGTTGTTGTTGTTGTTTGGTATTGTTTTTGTAAACTGCCCAGGGAGCCTTTTGGTTGATGGGCGGTAAATAAATGTTTTAAATAAATAAATAAATATTTAGGTGCAAATGTAGAAATAAATAAGACATAGAAATACAGTACATCTCACCATAGTGTGGAAGACTGTGACTGTCCGACTGCTTGTTCTGTTGACTGTTCAGGTGTTAGCTGTTGATGGGCAACTGTTCTTATGGTTCTTTTTCTTTAAACAGGAACTGGAGAGGACATCCCTTCAAATATGGGACTGTCCTCTGTACAAGAGACTACACAGCCACCCTCGCTCCTAACAATGCTGCATTCGAAGGGCGGGTGCTCAATATTTGTTTTTTGTTTAAAAATGTAGTTCCAAGGATTTAGACGTCATACATTTTGTCATTGTCTGACCTACTAATATTTTACCAGGTGCCTGAAACAGCAAGCTTTGGGTGTTTAAATAACCAATATTCACCTCAAAGGATGTTAAAGTAGAAGTTTATTCATGAGAACTGAAAGATCAATACAACTTTGTTCATATTTTTACCCTTTATAACCGTCAATGGAAGCTCATAATCGTTTATTTTTTGTAAAAGCATCTAAAATGTACTTAATGCCATATGCAGATAAAAATAAATTTCCTGCCCAATCTAAATAACTCAGAAGGAACAGAATTATCAACATTTTCTGCAGAATTTAATATTCTGCTCAAAAATATTAGGATTGTCTTGCAAAGTGTTTCTAGCTGTGTGAACAAAAATACATTCCAAATGTGAAGTGATGATTACGGGTTTTGTTCCTTGGACTTGTAGATAGTAGTGACCTGGTTCGCAGAATCATCATGGGTTAAACAAGCCACACAACACAATAAGCCATGGTGGCTCATAAGCCATGTTTGTTTCAGAGTGACTTGTCGTGTTGCATACCCTCCAACATTTCGCAGATGAAAATAGGGACACAGATCTGAATTTGTAAGAGGTATGGTTAAGCAACATGAAGGTGTGATCAAGAGGGTGTGGCCAGGCAATATGAGGGTGTGGCCAAGGGTATGGCCAGGCAACCAAAGGGCATGGTCAGGTACAAAAGTTATTAGAGAAAACACACAAAACTGCAGTATTTTAAGCACAGAAATCTTTGAATTTATGTATTGCATTTAGGGAAGTCTGAGGGGAAAAGAAAACCCCAAATCAATAAATACAACTAACTGTGTGTACACACACACACCATTAACAATTAATACAACATTATTATAAAAATAAACATTATTATAAAATAAATAAATACAACATGGGTGAAAAGTCTTAATTACAAACAGTCATGTAACCATGACTCTCCTCCTTCTCAGGGTTTGGATCTCAAAACTGAACATTGTAAACCTTGACTGGTGCTAAACCCTCAGTATTTTTATTTGCTACCGGCAATGGCTAATCCTACCTTATGGAAATAGCTGAGATAAGGTAATGCTGATGATGTAAACAGGAAAACTTAACTTCTAATGCTGAGCTACACTTTTTCTATCATCTTTTTGCAGGCTTTAGTATACCCTGTCTTGAGTCCCCTACAATTTCTATCAGTGTAGCAAATCAGCAGAAGGGAACTTACTCATGCAAAAGCAAGGAGTCCAGCATGTTTTGAAAGATGACTTTGGAAAAACTGCAGATTTGCTTAGAACTTTTGTCCATCCATATTTTTATGAAGGATCAGTTTATATGACCAAAGTAGCATGCTAAGAATGCAATTTGAATAGATCTGCCCAGAAGGGCCAGCTTGAACACCGAACTGGGCAGCTCCCCAATATATTTATTTTTATTTTTTTTATTATATTTATACCTTGCCTTTTTTCCTGCAAGGAACCCAAGGCGGCTTACATAATCCTCCTCCTCCTCTCCATTTTATCCTCACAACAACCCTGTGAGGTAGGTTAGGCTGAGAGTCAGTGACTGGCCCAAAGTCACCCAGTGAGTTTCATGGCTGAGCGGCGACTAGAACCCGGATCTCCCGAGTCCCAGTCCAACACTCTCACCACTATTGCAACCCCAACATAATATCATCTACAGCAGGGGTGCAGAACCTCTTTCCGCAGGAGGGCCACATTCAGTTTCAGAGAAGCTCCTGGGGGCTGTACTGCAGTGGTGGGTGGGACCAAAAGCAAAAGGGGTGGGGTCAAAGGCAGAAGAGTGCAAGGACAAAATAATACTAGCTTAATATTTTAGCTTACAGCTGCCTTTGGAGAGGTATTTCAACCTTTTAGAACAGGAATTTTTTTTTGCCAAACCAGGAAACTACCAAATGATTGGTGGTCAGGGGAAAGAGGACAGTGCCACGGAAAGGGTGACATGGTGGTCTGGGGAACCCCACTCGGGTTAGATTTGGCCTGTTGGCCTTGGGTTCGACACCCCTGCTCTGCAATGATCAGGCAGTCTTTCCAGTTCTACTATGTAAGATCCGTTAAAAAGGGAGCAGGCAACCTGGTGCCCTCCACACATTTTGGACTACTGCTCCCACAGTCCCTGACCATTAGCCATGCTGGCTCGGGCTTATGGGAGTTGTAGTCCAAAACATCTGGAAGGTTGCCTACCCCCTGCTTTTCACGGAGGTAAGAAATGAAACCTGCAACTTACTTCATGCAAAGTGTCGCCTCTACCACACTAAACTATAGCCCTTCCTTAGTTTAGCACATGGGGAAGTAGTTGTGCAATTGCTTCACACTATGCCTCCAACAGGAAGACCACCTGTGTTTGCCGTGCTGCAACAACGCTGCGCAGAGCAGTCTGCGGGGTATATGTGGGTCAAATTGGGCACTGGGCATGTGGTAAAGTAATCTCACTACTGCTTCTCTCTGTACAAGCGATTTATCCCACTCCGTTCGTTTGCCTATTTCAAGCGTTTCTGGAATGGAAAGCTAAGAGGGTCAGCCTGTTATTCTTGGATGGGAGACCTAGTTCTGCATTGAGCAGAGGGTTTCGAGAGCTTGAGCACCCCTTCCAGTCAATCTGCTTGTGGGGATGGTGGGGGAAATCACAACATAACTGGCATAAGGGAAGAAGTATCAGTTTGATGTTACTTTGCCAGGAATGAGTGAAATCCATAGAAACAGTATTCAAGTGGTTTTTTAAATTATACACATTGGCCTGTCAACCAAATAACCTTAAAATCAGTTAGCAAAAGACGGGGCTTCGGCATGTGTTTTATTAACTCTCACTGCAGCCATTAGTCGACAGAATTTTGAGGGAAGATGGGGGAGGAGAGGGAAGCTATGCTAAGGCACAGTTTCTATAGTTCGTCCTGGAGTTCTTAGATTTAGACCAAGAAATCTTGACATCCCCCGAAGTACTATGCCCATTTCGCCTTCTTCCCAGACACGAACGAAAGACCTGCAGCGTCCTGCTCAGACGTTGCATGTTCCACCTCCAGACATTGTGCTTTAAATACAGGAAATTTCACATCCGGGAAATGAAAAGCGAGCAAAGACGTGGAATGCAAAGGGGGGAGGCTCTCCCCCCTCTTCTCCCCTCCCTTCTTCTTCGCTTTTAATGCTGGTTGAAGTAAGTAAAAACACCCTTGATTGGAGGATGCAGGGTGGGGGAAATCTTTCTCGCCCTTGCAAGCCTTTAGAAAGTTGCATCTCCAGTTGCCTTAGGCAGCAGAGCTAGGAAGCTAGAAGGGGGCGAGAGGCAGGGGAGAGAAGGACCGGGGCTGCGGATCCGGGAGGCACAAGGAATTGCTGGGGAGGGAAGGGTGGGGGGGATTGGACGGTCCCTGCCACAGCCAATCCCGGCAGCGATCACATCAATGCAAATAGGAGCACAATGGAGCTAGCAATAAGCGCGCTGCAGCCAAGCTTGGAGCGGACTGCGCTTGCCTGACGGGCCGCCTCTCCAATGGCAGGCGCTGGGGGTCTGCGGGTGGCCAGTGGCTGCAGCGCGGGGGCGTGCCGGGGCCAGGCTAGGCTGTCCTTGCAGGGTGTCTGGGCTAAACTTCACCAAATAATAGCTGTTTGTATTTTGGCTGCTGCAGGAGCCATTTTAGGTAAGTTGTGCTCTGAACTTTTTATTGGCGCGCCGTGCGCGGGCGAGGGGCGCGTGGGGTGCGCTAGCCAGCCCGGGGGCAGCCTATGAATGAACTGTGCGCTCGCCGGGCAAGGCAGGGCAGGCGCCGGGGCCGAGCAGCCGGCGGCCGGTCGGGCACAGGCGGGCCAGGCTCGGCGGGGAGGGGGGCTTGCCAAGCGCTCTGTTTCCCTCCCAGACACTGTCATGGCGTTGGGGAGGCTCTGTCCTTGGGAGCAGACCCGCTGGGCGTCGGGGAGGGTGCCTGTATGTGGTGATGCCCTTGCGCAGAGTTGCGACGGAGGGCGAGAGAGGTGGGGGGAGGAGGCGGAGGGTGCCCATGTGGAGCCAAGCGGGGATGCCCCGCAGGTTCCCCTTGCGGCGCAAAGCTTCCCCCTTAAAGCCCAAGGCTCTGGATGGGAGGTGGGGGGAAGGGTGGAGGGGGAGGGAAGAGGAGCTGCAGCTCCTCCCTCTTCTCTGTGCGGTGGGGCCGCCGCCGCCGCCGCCACTGGTGACCCTCTCACCCCCAGAAGTTCTCTGCGCCTGCCCACTGTTTTGCATGGGTGGCGATAAGGAGGATGCGCCGTCCAAGCCCAGCTGCGACTCCCCTGGGTCTAGTCCCACGCACTGCAGTTTGCTTTCTCTTCTCTCTCTCCTCCCACTCCCCGCTCCAGCTCCCCGCAAGACGCTCACACACACATACACACATATACAGTCAGTCCAGCCCACCTGCCTCTTTTGCAGATCCATCCACAATAACGTCCATGAGTCATGTGCATTCCTGCAACCATGACCAAGTTTGGTGCAATTCGGGGGCTAGGGAGAGATTAGCATCATTGGAGAGTTGGAAACCCAATCCATTTCTCCACTCCTCCCTTTATTGTTTTGTGTGCTCTCCAGCAGTATTTTGCCATTTTCTGAATTACGACGCCCGATGCGAGTGATATTTTTGTAATGGGATTGTAAATATTTGCAGGTTTTGAAAATAAAAACCAGGAGGCGCTAACAGTCTCCTGAGATTTCCAGGGCAAAAGAGCAAGACACCTTGTAAGGTTTTGTAACTGCCACAGCGCAGTATGTTGTGGGTTATGAGACATGTTCTATAAGCATTCCAGAGTTTACAAAAATGGCACACAGCACATATGAGCTGGTGTATAGCATTGTATGGGGAAAGCATGGACCTGGAAGACTGCACACTGACTCTGTGGACTAGTGACTAGCAACTTACAAAGTGTGGATGTAGCACAGGAGAATGTATATTGAAGTGGAACCCTTAGTTGAATGAAGTGCTTTCCGAATAACCTTTTGGGGCTCCCCATGGAGTATGAAGTTTGTATACCACAGAATGATTATAGATCCAGTAATAATGTCCAAGGTATTAGAAAGATTGCAGTTATAAATCACCCCCTACTATGGTACCATTGTGATGTTAATTATAATGTTAGAATGATAGCATAAAAGCTGTAATTTTGATGGTGTTTTTATACTTCCCCAGTATTGTAGCAAAATGTCAATTCATACCATAGTCTTGTAATGTGACACTGCAGTCAGCAAAACAACTCATTAATTTAAAATCTAGAATATCATATCCCAGGACTTCTTGACCTAGGGCAAGCAAGGGTATCTTCTAACCCTGAACTGATTAGAAAACACAAATGAAAGCTGCTAATGAAAGCAATTAATGAGCAAGGCTTCCTGTGCTGTAAAAACAGCTGTGGACAAAACTATCATCACTGCCAGCTGATCCATCCCCCCTCTCTTGCTGTGTGCAGGGTAGACACAGATCTTTTGTGACTTTGCAGTGGTAGTCACAACGGAAAAGGCAAGTCACATTAGACTCGCATCTCATTCACTGTGTTTCCGCTGTCTCCCTGTGAACTTGTAGTTGCATTGCACAGCCTTAATCCTCATCATTTTGATGACTTCTTTGGGGAATTCTTTATGTCTTGTACCAATGACTTTTACTGGTAATCGGAATAGATTTCTTAGTATTGATCAATAAGCTGCTTGCTCTAAACACTATAAGAAGTCAGAGGGAAACCCACACGCTCGCAGCCAGAATGTAAAGAGAAGATGAAAAATAAATCATACACAGTTGCCGTGCAGTGAAACCATTTTTATACAATACCAAGCGTTTTCCCTGTATTGATTTACCTTTCTGACAATTGCTTTAAACTTTAAATAAAGTTTAAATAAATAAATAAACTTGGGAGCACCTGAGACTGATGAAGCATTTAATATTTTTGGTGTCATTCTTGGCAGGAGTGTTTGGCACACTGAGAGCCAGTGTGGTGTAATGGATCGAGTGTTGGACTGGACCAATCACAATCTCTCAGCTTAACCTACCTTGTAGTGTTGTTGTAAAGATAAAATGGGGGGTGGTTATGATCTCATGTACTCTGCGCTGCGCTCCTCTGAGGAAAGATGAGATAAATATTTAATAAAATCAATCAACCAATCAGTCAATAGTTTCTTTCTCTGACTTACAGTTTGACCCTGAGACTGATGCTTAGTTCTCATTGAAGTTGTAAAATTGTGTCTGGACTAAAACACCTTCTCTGTGACATCTGCTTTTCTATATGGAGGCAATTTTTTTGTATGGAGAACCATGTAGTCATGTTAATCCCCCTACCTGCTGTTACAGCTCAGACACAGATTTACCACGTTGGTGAGAATTAGTCTTCACTTGTGCCCAAAACATGTGCTTAGTATGGGAAATAGTGACTGTTGCTCCAGTGCAACTTTGTAAACTGTGATGCTTTGGTGGCATTGCAGGGATGTTATTTTGATGTTGCAGGCAGATATGCTAAATGTTCAGGATTATCATGTCATTTATAGAATGTTTTTTTTTAAATCGTCTGCAACAATTATTGCAAAAAAGAGATATCTCTTTTTATTAATCATGCACGTATTTACATGTTATACTTCTAGACTGCCATTTGTTTGGAACTCTTGTCTTTTGTATAAATGATTAAGGGCACAATCCTATGCAAGTTTAGGCAGAAAAAAAGATCTACAACTCCCAGCATGCCCCAGCCAGCATAGCTGGCTAGGGCATGCTGGGAATTGTAGGCCTTTTTTCTGTCTAAACTTGCAAGGGATTGCACCTTAATATGCAGTGCAATCGTGTATGTTTACTTGGAAGTAAGTCCCACTATGTTCAGTTGGGCTTACTCTAGGTAAATATGCATAGAATTGCAGCAAAGTTTATCACTGGTTATTGCCATTGTTGTTATTTGCCTGTCATTTTGACTAGACTAAAGCCTAAAGACGAAAAGTGCTTGTGCTAATTTTTTATTGAGCAGACCTAATGGGTAGTGTCGGTAACATTGTTGAAAGCTGTACCCTAGTATCAGGGGATGCTGAGGTGATGTGACTCGAGACTAAACGGGAACTACGTAATATCGTGTTCCCTGCATTCCCTAGTAAGATCCAGTGTATGTAATACCTGGTGGGACCTTTGATAAATCAGCAATTCTCTGTGGCAGGGGTAGGCTGCCTGATACCCTCTAGATGTTTTGAATTGCAAGTCCCATAATTCTTGGCCATTGGCAATGCTGGCTGGGGCTTATGGGAGTTGTCGTCCAAAACACTTGGAAGGCACCAGGTTGGGAACAGCTGCTGCAAGCTGATCCTTTAGGGTTTAGACAAATGTAAAATGAAAAGAGCCCATGGTCCATCCGACAGTGATGGAGTAAGCTGAACTTAGCCTTGCAACTGAGATGTTAGTTTGTAGGGCCTGAGAATGTAGAGAAGGGTTTGGGCAATCACATGTTTGCTCGACCATTGCCCCTTGTGGCTGATTACTTCTGGCAAGGGGCGGACAGCTGGTTAGGTCCAGGAGGTAGTGAACTCCTCTTTAAGGTAGGGAGTAGACCCAGTATCCTTAAAGGAAGCAGTAATGAAACTACTCCTGAAGAAACCTTTGTTGAACTTGGAAGGTCTTAATACCTACAGGACAAGGGAAAATGTTCCCTTCTTGGGCAAGGTGCTTGAGTGTGTGGTGGCGGATCAGATACAGGTTCTCTTGGATGTGACTGATTTTCTTAGCCCATTTCAAGTGGGGTTTAGGCTGGGTTTGGCACCAAAACAGGCTTGGTCACCCTGTGAGATGACCTCTGTCAGGAGGGAGATGGGGGTGGGTGGGGAATGCATCTTTGGTCATCTTTGTTCTTTCAATGGCTTTTGATACCATTGAGCATTGTATCCTCTGGGAATGGCTGTCTGTGTTGGGTACGGGTGGACTGCCTTGCAGTGGTTCCAATTTTACCTGGATGGCAGTTTCCAGAAGGTGGTGCTGGGGGATTTTTGCTCGAACCCATGGTATCTTTGCTTTAGAGTCCCACAGGGTTCTCTTATCTCCCATGCTGTTCAACCAATTGCTGTTGCTCTTAGCTTGTTGTAAATGTGTTTTAATGACTGGTTATTGTTTATATGCTTTTTATATGTTATAAGCTGCTTTGAGTGACACTTTTTTTGGAGGGGAAAAGCAGAGTATCCATTCTTTAAACAAACATGATTTTTGGCGGGATGGTTGGAGTACATTGTATTCATTATGCAGATGACTTGCAGCTGTTGCTCCTCTTTGATGCCAGGTGTGGCTATGGGGGTGTTTGACAAGAGTCCGGGCATGGTAATAGGCTGGATGAGTGCTAACAATCTGAGACTCAATCCAGTAGGTGATTCAGCATTTTCTGGAGGAGGATGCACTCTCCTTGAAGGACCAGGCATGTAGCTTTTTGGCGCTCTTTGATCCATACTTGCGAAAGGGGGCACAAGTGGTTTTGCTGGCACGGAGTACCTTTTACCTGCTGTGGCTGGTATCCCAGCTCTCTGGAGGTGGATAATCTCTCTGCAGTGATCCATGCTCTGGTAACCTGTTTGGATTACTGTTATGTTTTGTATGTGCCTTTGATTGTCCCGGGCAGGACCAGGCATTGTGAACATATTATGCTGATCCTTTCTCAGCTTCACTGGCTTCCAATTTGTTTTGGGGCCTAATTCAAAGTGCTGGTTTTGACCTGTAAAGTTCTACCTGGCTTGGGACCTCAGTACCAGATGGAACACCTCCTCCCCTATTCACCTACCTCTGACTTAAAGGTCATCTATGGAAGCCCTTCTCTGAGTACTCCTTCAACCTAAAGTTCAGGGGGTGGCTGTGAACAGGAGGTGGCTCTCTCAGTGGTGGCTCTCCCAGTGGTGGAATGCTCTTTTTGTTTTTGTACTCTGTATTGTATTTTATTACATTGTGTTGGTTCATGTGTATCTGAATTTTATGCTGTTTGGGATTTTAATGTTTTATTGTGATTTTTATTCTATTGTTTTGAAGGAGTTGTATGATGTTTAATAAATATAAGAAATAAATAAATGCTGGACAAGTATACCAGCAAATTGAATGCTAGGGGTATTCCATTGCCCTTCCACAAAGATTAGGTGAGCTATCTGCTTTAAAAAAGAGAGAAAAGACCTGTATGTATGTGTTTGTATTTATTTATTTATCTGATCATTTTGTTATCCCAGCTTTCAGTCCAAATGGACCCTCAAGGCTGCTTATAATTATCAAAATATAGCAATAAAATCCAAAATGCAAAATACCAAACACACTAAAATAGCAAGCAAAGAGCTAACACAGTAACACAACAAATGGAGAGCTAACAGTGTAGCAGGCTCAAGTAAACTCCTAGCAGGGGGTTAAAAGGTTCAAATCATGCCAAAGGTGAAACAAAAATGTTTTAACAATTTGCCAGAATACCTTCAAAGAAGGAGCTAATAGAGCTTCCCAGAGGAAGGAATCCCATAGTCTGGGTGCTGTAACTAACAAGGCCCCTTCTCATATTCTAGCAGGGAGAGTGTCCGAGGGACCATAGGGTATATAGTGGATTTCCCCTCTTGAGGCCGTAGAAGACACTGCTACAACCTCAGGAGGTGAAATCCAATTATCTTCCAAGAATCACTGTTGTGATCTCGGAGCCCTCTGTCTATAGAGCAGTAACTCCTTAGGATTGTGCTCTAAATGAACCTCTGACAGGAATGTGATGTGGAGTAAAGCCTCCGGTGATTAACATAATGTGAGGGCAGGCTCGTGGGCAGATTCATAATCTATTCCTCACTTTTAAAAATATTTTCAAAACTACAATTATTCATATGTTAAATGTTGTACACAGCTTGTTTCTGCTTCAGACCTGCAGAACTGTTGTTTTTAACTCCAGAGCATAAAACTGGAGAAACTCAGCGAAGGTGCTTCCAGAGTGGCCCCGCTGCTCTAAAATGGTTACTTAGGTGGGTCTTCATGCTTAGGCTCTTAAGATGTTATGGTCTAGTTTATTTATTTATTTTATTTATTTATTTCATTTTTATACCGCCCAATAGCCGAAGCTCTCTGGGTGGTTTACAGCAATTAACAAGACAGTCCCTGCCTGCAGGCTTACAATCTAAAAAGACACGACACACAAGGAAAAAGTAATGGGGAGGGAAGAAGGGGGAATTCCCCCCCAAAGTAATTTCTCTATCAATATAAATGGTAGGTGAAAGAAAAGGAATGTACTAATAAACTATATTTGCATCTGATAACAAAATCAGGTACAATGTACAAAACCAGATCATTTGACCATAAAAAGCTATTTTAAAAGTTTAACTTTTTCCTTTAATACTCTAAACTTAGGATTGCTATTGACTTTCTTATTAAACAGGACCAGGATTTCCTCTTCAGATTTGTGATGTTCACCTCCTATTGCATAATACTGGGCTAAAACCTTTTGACTGATATAGATCTATGCAAGCTTAGAGTTGTGAGGTTTTTTTGGGGGGGGGAAACCATTTTCCCAGTGGGCCATCTTCAAGAAGTTTTTTAGGTCCATGTAGCATCGCATTTTACTTTGGATTCTTCTGAGCAAGATGTAAGCTTTTCTTTACTCATTAGCAACCCTCATTAAAAGTTCTCTTTCTGATTGGTGCCATTTGCATCGTAGATTCCATTCACACACACACACACACACACACACACACACGTGCGCTCTCCCATGGACCAATGCTTTTTTGTTTGTTTTTAAAATAATTTTCAGCAAAGGGCTGTAGGTTGGTATTAGATTGATAGATTGATTAGGTCACTGAACGTGGACTTTGCTTTTGTGTGACCCTGCGTCTGGAATTCTCCACTTAGAACTACAGTATCTATCAACCCTCTTCCTTGCTTGCTTTCTTCTGCCAGGTGACAACATTCCTACATGCAAGAGGTTTTCCTGACTATTGAATAATCAGGTTGATGCTGTCTGGTTTTTATCTTCCAGTTTTAGTTGCATTTTAATGGTTTTATATTGAACTCTTTAATGTTTGAATAGGGATTTTTGCTATATATGCTGTGAGTTGCTTTGTGAACTTTTGTGGAGAAGAGACCAATACATTTATTCAATAATGATACAATAAGGAAAGGCCCCAAAGTTCTTGTGGGTCCATGGATCAGTTCTGTTTTTGCATCTTGAAGAAACAAGAATTAATAGGATCAAGGTTGAAGTCAAATACCTACTTACCTGGGAGTAAGCTCCATTGAGAAGAGAGGGACTTGCTTTTGAGTAAACATGCATAATATTGCACTGTAAATCTCACTTCCCATGCACAAATAAATTACTGATGTTTAAAAGGGGGGAAAGTGTATTGGAAAATCAAAACTGAGAGGATTGGATTGATTATATACTTCTGTTGTCTGTAATTTTGAAACGTTTGTTCATACTTGCTGAACCACATATATCCAACAAACCTAAAGAAAATAGCTTGTACTGCAGTTACTTTTTGAGAGCCACTTCAAATGTGATATTCTTCTTGCATATATAGTATGGTAGTAATATAATGCTTACTATTTCTATTCCTTAGTATAATTCGTATTCAAAGCATGTCATATACATCAGGGTGGGCAGAAGGTAGGTCTCTGGATGTTTGGGACTTGAAATCCCAGGACCTCCTTCCGGCATGGCCAGTGGTCAGGAATGCTGGGATTTGAAGTCTAAAACATCTGGAGATCTACTCTCTCCCCATCCCTGATTATATATTATCTCAAGTTGTATGAGTGCTATTTCTGTAGGAAAAATCATGTAAACCATATGCAGGTGGTGTGGGAAAGCTGCACATGGATCTTTTTTGCTAGATGTACATAAGGTGTACATGTGCTAAGAAGCATCAGTCAGCTGTGGCTTCCCAGTGCACATATGAACAGCAAAAATAGATTCATGCTTCGCATGTTTTCCACCCCCCTATTTATTTCTATAATTTATATCCTGACCATCTGCCAAAATACTTTGGGTGTCATACACATGAAAATGATGCAACAGTAAACATTAAACGAAAAATAATCATGCCAACTATTATAAAACTGGATGTTACCTGTATTCTTCATGTAGGAAGAAAGTCACGTTTGAAGTGGTCCCATGAAATGTTTTTTTTTTGGCTCCCAGGTAAATATTAACTAAGGTGGTCTCATAAAATTAGCAAACATTATCACCATTTATTTTTATTGTCCTATTGTGCAGTGTGGAACTAAGGACACAATCCTATGTCCCTCCGACCTTGTCTGGGGGGGCTGTACGATTATTCGGAGTCCCAGCTCCAAGGTCCTGCCAGCTTGGAGCTGGGACTCTGAATGCGGAGCCCCTTCCCCGCCCCCCCTTGCAACCAGCATGGAAAGAACTGCTCCAGCTGCCTCCGGGAGGTCGCAAATCAGCCTCGGAGGGGAGGAAAAGGGGCGCGCCAGGAGGCGGGGAGGGGAGGAGGCTGTATCCAAATTGCGTCCCAGCCTCCTTCCCTCCCCCTCTGAAGAGCTGCATCTTCTAGATGAAATGCAGGGTGCGAGGCGTGGCAGCAGCGAAGGTTGCTGCTGCTGCACCTTGCACCATGGCATTGGATGCACGTAAGCCTCCCGAGTTCAGAGGCTTACATGCATTGAGGGCAGGGGCCATAGGATCATGCTCTAAAGTGTGCATAATTTAGAAGGGTACCACTGTGCTCTATTTCAACATGTTACAGACCAGAATGCTAGTTGGAGAGTACTGTATGACTGGATAAATGAAAGTTTGAGTTAAAAATATATTTCCTTCTCTTCAGTATTATGTTACAAATACCAGCCCTATATGGGAGTCAGTCTCTCTCTCTCTTTCTCTCTCTCTCTCTCTCCTTCCTTATATTAGACATTACTAATATTGGCACTGTCCACATCTTCCCAGATCATGTTATTTGTATCAGCTGAAGAGCCTGTGTAGTACTGTGGATAGAATGTTGGACTTGGAGGTGGATTTATATTCCTCCTCGGGAATGAACTTTTTTTTTTTTTTTTAAATAAAAAGTGCTCCCATCACCATGGGACCAAATAATACAATGACTCTATAATTGTTCATTATTCCAAAAATACAACATATCTTGACAGGGTAAACTCCCTTTCCCCTTTTTTAACACATATTCCAGAAATAAACCCCAAATATCCTTGAAAATATTTTTCTTTAATTGACCCCTTTTGCATTTGATATTACAAGTCAACATATCATTCAATGCCATATCCCATACTTCTTTATACCAATCAGTAATAGTGAAAACTTGCTGAATTTTCCATTTCCTTGCTATCATTAATCTACCTGCCATTAACAAATTTATAATTAATTCTTTAACATTTTGAGGATAACCTTTTCCGTTATTGATAGCAAAGCTAGTTTAGGACAAACCTCTAAATCAGCTCCAACAATTTCTGATATTTCCTCAAAAATCATTTCCCAAAAATCCATTACATTTTTACAACTCCACCACATGTGAACATATGTACCCAACTCCTGACATCCTCGCCAACACATTGGAGAACATTTATTATCTATTCTATTTAATCTCACCGGAGTCCAATACCATCTCCAAATTAGCTTATAAAAATTATCTTTAATTCTTATAGACATATTTTTCAATATTTGCCTATCCCAAATCTTGTTCCACTCATCCTTTGATATTTCCTCTTCGAACTCTGTATCCCAAACTATTTTAAGATTTTCTGCTTGCTCTTCTGATTTCTGCAACATTTTATATAACATCTTTGTAAGACCCCTAGCTGATGCATTTCCTTCTATGAGTTCTCTAGACATAACCAACTGCTCAAATGCGGTGAAATCCCTTTCATGCTCATGTCTCCTCTTCCATTTCTTACCCCATTGTACTAATTGAATTAAATTTAACCACGAAATTCTTCCTGCCCCAACCCTATCAATTATTTGCTGTCTTGTCTCCATTTTTTCCAGCCAATCCATTAAACTTATCACCTTTTTCTCTCTAAAAATTCGTTCTAAATGTCTAACATTCTCTGGAAAATCCTCCATAACCACCACTGGAGTAAGCGGGGATATACCTGGTAAAAATATTTCCTTATTTCTACCCCAAATTTCTAACATATTTTTTAAAAAAGGATTTTCTAATCTTTTTGTCATAATATGTCCTTGTTTTGTAAATAAAAATTTCTCCACCCTATTACCCAATTCAAATGCTTCTATTTCCCACCACATAAAATCCTTTCTAACAATAATATCCATAATATATCTAAGTTGATTAGCTATATAATACCATTTTAAATTAGGGAGACCAAGTCCCCCTATTTTTTGAGCTTTATACCATCTATTCTTAGTAATCCTTGATCTTTCCCCCCCATTGCAATAGCTATTTAACATTACTTGCCAATCTTTGATTTCTTTCTCTGATATCTTATATGGTATCATTCTAAATAAAAAAATTAAACTTCGGTAAAATCTTCATTTTAATCAAAGCTATCCTGCCGAACCATGATAGTCCCAATTTTTTTTATAATCCTCTATTTTATTTTTAACTTCATCTTTTAATTTTTTAAAATTCCATTCCCCTATTTTATCCATATCTTTTAATATATCAATACCTAAATATTTAATTATATTTTTTATCTTTATATCAACTTTCCTTTGTTTAAATCCCCTTTCCTCCAGTTTACTATAATTAAATGTCATTATCTACGATTTATCCCAATTAACTTTTAAGGGAATGAACTTTACTCAGTGGCCTTCGCTCAGTCCCATCCTACCTCAGAGGGTTGTTGTGAGGATACACTGAGATAACCCCATGTACTCCAAGTTCCTTGGAAGAAGGATGGAATACAAATGTTATAAATCATGTTTAAACTAGTGTGAGCCATTTATTAAATGGCTTGAAAGAAGCGGTGGTGAGGCCACTCCTGAAGAAACCTTCTCTGGACCTGGAAGATCTTAATAACTTTCGGCTGGTAGCGAATGTTCCTTTCCTGGGCAAGGTCCTTGAGCGGGTGGTGGCCAACAGCGCTCTTGGATGCGACTGATTATCTGGATCCATTTCAGTCGAGGTTCAGGCCTGGTTTTGGCACGGAAACAGCTTTGGTCGCCCTGTATGATGACCTATGTCGGGAGAGAGACAGGGAGTGCGACCCTGTTGATACTCCTGGATCTCTCAGTGGCTTTCGATACCATTGACCATGGTATCATTCTTGGGTGGCTGTCTGAGTTGGGACTGGGAGTTGGGGGTCCTGCATTGCAGTGGTTCTGCTCCTACTTGGATGGCCAGCTCCCTACCACAATCTACCCGGACACTACGCTCAACATCTGGGGCCTTCCTCCGACTGCCACCTCCAAGGGAGGCTCCGAGGGCAGCAACAAGGGGGAGGGCCTTTTCTGTGGTAGCCCCCCATGATCTGGAACAAGCTCCCCCCTGAGGTCCGCCTGGCGCCAACTCTGTCATCTTTTCGGCACCAGGTTAAGACTGCCCTCTATGTCGAGGCTTTTAACAATTCTAAATAGTGGGTTATTTTTAGCTTTTCTACTGGTCACGTTGTATTAACTTGTTTTTAGCTATTTGTGTTATTTTAAATTTGGTTTTTAAATTTTTAATAATGTTTTATTGTGTATTTTGCATTGTATTTTTTAATTGTTGTAAACCACCCAGAGAGCTTCTGCTATTGGGTGGTATAGAAATAACAACAACAACAACAACAACAACAACAACAACAACGCTCCCTTTGAACCCCCTCTTGTGTTGGCCTTACTGGTTCTCTAGCTGATTATTTCTACCATGTTGACAAACATACACAGTTACGAATGTTTACTCTAGCCTTCCCCAACCTGTTGCCCTCCAGATAACTTCCAGCACTCTTGACCATTGGCCATGCTGGCTGGGACTGATGGGAGTTGAAATACAAAACATCTGGAAGTCACCAGGTTGGGGAAGGCTTCTGGAGTTGTATTTTTTCTTTTCTTTTCTTTTCTTTTCTTTTTTGCTTTTATATTGTCCCCTATGGCATTTGTATATAGACATGGTTATTTCATGTGCTATATGTTGGTTTATCTTAATAAGAAACAAAGAGATTCATTATTATTAGTTCTTAATGATTCTTGATTTTTCAAAAGTCATTCCAATTTATTTATTTATTTATTTATTGTATTTTTAATACACGCAATAACAGACATTATCTGGGCACATTACAAAACGAAAACAATAAAATACAGTATAAAACCATAAAAGCTAAAAGAATAAAATACATTCTCAAACCATAACATGCTAAAAGAATACAATAATATTTCTGACTTCTAGTCACCCTGCCCTCTGATATCTTCAGATGAGTCATAAAGGTTTACAGGTGCATAATACAAAACAAAATGTTTTATTTGGCCTATCATGTTTTAAGGCAGGCTGCTTGAAAATGTGGGCATATTTTTAAGGACAGCTGCAGAAACCATTACTTTGATGCATTTATGTTTCCTATGATCACCTAAGACTCCAGTACAGACTGATTTATTTATTTAATTTATTTGTTATTACGTTTATATTCTGCCTTTTTTCCTCCAAGGAACCCAATATCAGATCCTAGTACATGATCCTCCTCTTCTCCATTTTATCCTCACAACAACCCTGCAAGGTAGGTTAGACTGAGAGTCAGTGGCTGGCCCAAAGTCACCCAGTGAGTTTCATGGCTGAGTGGGGACTAGAATCTGGATCTCCCGAGTCCCAGTCCAACCACTATGCCACACTGGCAGCATGTGATGGCAGCATTTGGGTAAACTTGGGCATGTCGCAATCACACAGAAACATGGGTGGGGTTTTTTTTCTCCAATTTTTAAACCAAAAGGGATGTGCTAGTTGGGAGAGTTAATCCCTGTACCGACTCGCACCATACTTCTCATCATACTGTCTTCCAAGTGTTTTTCTTCTCAGCCCAGCTCTGATATTAGAAGGGAGATTTGCTGAGAGACTAACATTGTGTGTATGTGGGAGAGAGGCTGTCAGGAAGCTAGTGCAGGGAGGGTTCTGCTCTCCTCAGCTGTGTGTCCTTGTTGCTCTAAAAATCAGGCCCCGCTACACTCCACCGTATAGGTGATTGGGACAACTGTAGTTTGAGCCTTAGGGGTGTTTTTTTTGGGGGGGGGGGTTCTTCTAAATAAGAGTTGGGATGTGTGTGAGTGTGAGTGATGGAGAGTGATATGGTCTGTTGATCCCTAAGGAGAGTGAATTTGTTCTGATCAGGTGGAAATAAACAACTTGCTGAACTTTCCTTTAATGTCCTGATTCATTACTTGTTACTCAACACTGCCCCTAAGGCTACTGGTGCTTAACAAGAACACCAGAATCAACCAGGGCAAGCCCAAGATGCATTGTTGCCCGAGGCAGAAAATCCAGATGTCATCCCATTCTCTGCTAAGTATCATGGGGCACAGTCCACCAGGAACATCTCCTGTGCAGACCCTGTTAAAATGACCAGGACTTGTGCAAGAGCACAGTAATGTCTCTGTGCAGGTTCCATTCATTTCAGTGGTGCTTGTGCAGAAGAAGTTGCTGGTGGTTTGTATCCATGACTCTGGTCTGTCTCCCACACTGCCACCTGGAGCAGCTGCCTCATGTTGCCTTTTGGTAAAGGTTATCTCTGTTACTACCACTGGTGCAGCAGGTCAGGGGTATAAGTACCTTGATGTGGGATCCTGAGAGCTCCTAGATACTGGCAGGTGATATAATTTGGGGCAATCCTTAGTTTAACTCTTCTGGCAATAAGTGCAAGAGTGGGAGTTTGCACTGGCAGGCATAGGATACTGTAGCAGCAGCATAAACCAATGTTTGTGTGACCACAGCAACAGGGATGTATACAGTTGGCTTGTACACTTGTTTTTTTGACCTTCAGCATATATTTACAGAGTTTTAATGGAAGATAGTTCCATTAATTTAAACACTGGAGAAAATGTATTTGTTTCTCGGCAGCTGACTTTAGCTCCATTCTTTTTCATCTCAAGTACTCATCATTATCATCATCATCATCATCATCATCATCATCATCATCAGGTGATCACCGAGTAAGATTGTCTTCCAGGATAAAAATTTACAAAAAGGAGATTTTAAAAGGAGGAAATTCTAAATAAAATTGTGTAGACTCTAGCGATGGGTCCGTAAGTGACTGTGGAGGCCAATTCTAGATCCACACAGCTTCCCACAGTGAGGACACAGGTTACCAGATGGAAGATGGTCCTGTAAAGGATTCATTTGACGTGCTTTTCGCTTAGCACGTTTCTCCCTTTCACCTTGCACTCGGGCTTCTTCAAAGTCCATAGAACCTTTGTGAAAGGCCAACCTCCAGTTAGATCGTTCATGGGCCAGAGCTTCCCAGTTTTCGATGTTTATATTGCATTTTTTTAGATTAGCCTTAAGAACATCTTTAAACCTCTTATATTGACCACCGATATTCCGCTTTCCATCCTTGAGTTGGGAATAGAGTAACTGCTTTGGGAGACGGCAGTCAGGCATTCGAACAACATGACCGGTCCACTGAAGTTGGCGTTGAAGGATCATTTTTTCAACGCTAGTAGTCTTTGCTTCTTCCAGTACACTGACATTTGTTTGCCTATCTTCCCAAGTAATTCGCAGGATTTTCCGGAGGCAACGTTGATGAAATCTTTCAAGGAGGTGGAAGTGACGTTTATAGATAGTCCATGTTTCGCAGGCATACAATAAACTTGGTAATACAATGGCTTCATAAACCAGTGTTTTGGTCTTCTTACAAGTATCCCCGATCCTAACACTCTATGTTTCATTCGAGAAAACGCGGCACTTGCGGAGCTCAAACGATGCTGGATTTCACTGTCGATGTTAGCTGTAACAAAAAGATAGCTGCCAAGATAGAGAAAATGATCGACATTTTCCAGTATTGTCCCGCCAAGCTGGATAGATGGCATCACCAAAGGGTTAGCTTGCACTTGCTGATGAAGCACGTTGGTTTTTTTGATGTTAAGTGAGAGACCCAAGTTTTTCGTATGCTTCTGCAAAAGCATTTAGGATAGTTTGGAGATCATCCTCTGAATGTGCGGAGACCACATTATCATCAGCATACTGAAGTTCCACAACGGAGGTTGTAGTTACCTTACTTTTTGCTTTCAGCCTGCTGAGATTAAAAAGCTTTCCATCTGTTCGATATATGATTCCCACACTAGTGGGAAGTTTCCCCTCGACAAGATGTAAAATCATGGCGATGAAAATAGCAAATAATGTTGGGGCAATAACACATCCCTGTTTAACACTCAAGTACTACAGCCATATGGAAGCATTTTGATAAAAAATAAGGGCCTGTTGAAGGGAAGAGATGGCAACTGGCCACTCTAAATCCACAGCTCCATCTGAAAATCTTGCCGGGAATAAGCAAGCAATCCTCAAGATTTGACATGGCTGGGTTCACACATAATGCTAGCCCATAGTATGGGTTGTTGAATTCTAGCTTGTTGTGTTGTGTGAACCCAGCCTTGCTAACAAACCATGGTTTGTTAACCACAAACAACCCAGAAAGGGAACCCATGGTTTGTTGTTGGGTTGTGAACTCTTGGTTGTTTAAACCATGGGTTATCATGATGTGTGAACCGAGAACTGTGGGTTTCATAGGATCATAGAGTTGGAAGGGGCCTACAAGGCCATCGAGTCCAACCCCCTGCTCAATGCAGGAAACTAGTGGAGGGGTCTCCCATCCAAGTAATAACCAGGCCTGACCCTGCCTGTTAATGGGCTGTTTCTCCAGGCTACAGAGGTGGCAGCCAAGAGTGTCAAAAACCCCAGCTGCTCTGCATGCCAGTACTACAGTGCTGCAGAGGCATTTGGGATACAGGGAGGGATCTGGCAAAGGAGGAGGGAAACAAGCAACCTAGGGATTGAGAAAACAAACCATGGTTTGTTTGATTGTTTGCCAGACAAAGACCTGGTTCACACGTAATGGTGGCAAATCATGGGTTAATTAACCTAGGCTTTTCTGGGTCTTGTGCCATGCATGAGGTGCTTCCACTTTGCATAATCATCCTCCGATTGGCCTGATTGTAGGTTGTTGCATGATGTGTGAACCTGAAAACTTTGACTTGGTTTGCACATAACAACAACGCAGAGTATGGGTTGAGTATGGGTTGTTGTTGAATCATGGTTTTTTGTTATGTGCAAACCTTGCACTATGATTTAAGTACGGGTTGTTAGCCATGAACAACCCAGAGTTCACAACCCAACAACAAACCATGTGTTCTCTTCCTGGGTTGTTCATAGTTAATAATCCATAGTTAAACCATAGTGCAGGGTTTGCATGTAAGGACAACCCACATTCAGTGACAGCCCATACTCAACACACTCTGAGTTGTTGTTCTGTACGAACCAAGTCTTTGGGTTGTTTGTGTGTTAAACAACACAGAGTTAACTTATAATTAGTTCTTAGGTTAACTTTGGGTTGTTTAACCCACAAACAGCTCCAAGGCCTGGGTTCTCATTACATGCAAAACAGGCCTTTGAATTGTTTGTGGGATGTTGTTGAATAGTGGGTTATTGTTGAATTGGCAAAACATGAACCAGGTCAAAGTGTCCGAGTTTGCATATCACACAACAATCTACAACTAGAATTGTCAGAGGTTGATTATGCAAAGCAGAAGCAGCTCATGCAAACAGGCCCAAACCCTGGGTAGGGCAACAAATCGTGGGTTAAATAAAACAACGGTTAGCATTATATGTGAACCAGGTCACTATGTTTTTGGTGTCTAATGGTGATGCTAGTAACAGTGCCTATGCATGTGTTGTTTTTGAGGCAGAGGCGTTCAAAGAAGTGAAAACTCCTTTTATGGGCTATAAGCCCAAAATTTCTGGGAAATTTTTATTTATTTAATATATTTATTCACCGCCCATCAGCTAAAAGGCTCCCTGGGCAGTTTACAAAACAAAGCAACACTAAAACAAAAAGATCAACATCAATAATATAAAAATACAGACATAGTAAAATGTAACATGATAAAACCAAGCAGCCAAAATAAATTCAATCCAGAGGTACAGTGGCGATAATAAAATGAATAAAATCAACCATTAAAATGTTGGGCAAATAAAAAGGTCTTCACCTGGTGCCTGAATGAATAGAGGATAGGTACCACCTCTTTGGGGAGCTGATTCCATAGATAGGATGCCACAACTGAGAAGGCCCTTTCCCTAGTAGCCACCCTCCTACCTTCTTTTGGAGGGGGCACTCTGAGAAGGGCCTCCGAAGAAGATCTCAGGGTTTGGGCAGGCATGTATGGGACAAGGCGTTCCTTCAGATAACCTGGCCCCAAACCGTTTAGGGCTTTAAATGTTAATGTAAGCCTTTTGAATTGGGACCGGACTTCAGTTGGTAGCCAATGTAATCATAGAGGACTGGCGTAATATGTTCTTTTCTGCCAGTCCCTGTTAGCAGCCTTGCTGCCTTGTTTTGAACCAGTTGAAGTCTCCGGACTGTTTTCAAAGGCTGACTTGCAGATTCTATGCCTCCTATATATTTTAGAATCTTGTGAAGAGAGCCAGCTCCTCTTTTTTGAAAACAAAAAGTTTCTAGCCCTCATAGTGATGGAGAAAGTTTGGAAATCTGATGGTTATGTGTTCTAAAAGATAGTTAAGGCAAGTAAAATGCCTGAGAATGTTGTTGTTTTCAGCTCATGAATACTAATCCTACTTCTGTATTTTTAATTGCGGCTACAATAGAAGGTTATTTAGACATTTTGTTTCTATACAGTTGCATCATTGGGACCTTCAAGGCATGCTGTGGGAACATTAGGTCCTGCTTGTTCAGTTTTCTTTTGGGCTGACAAGAGGTAGCGCTGATAGGCAAAATGTCTGCCTTGTTTTATTTTGGCCTTAGGGAGTCTCCCATTTTACAACATTTGAGAACCCTTGATCTAAAATATGAACATATGAAACTGGCTGCCTTATTCTGAGCCGGATCACATCTTGCCCAGCACTGTCTACTTTGTCTACTTTGACTAGCAGTAGTTCTCTAGGGCCTCAGGCAAAGGCTTTTCCTATTCCTACTGGAGATGCCAGGGATTGAATCTGAGACGACCTGCATGAAAAGCATGTGATGGCCCCTCCCCAGAAACAGACACTAGGGTTGCTAGATTCTAGCAAAATATTAGAGATGGCTGCAGAAAGGTTTTGTTCTTAGTAATAGTTGAGATAGCTTCAGCAAATAAGAGTTGATGATTGTACAGCTTTATGTGATACAACGCCCCTGGAATTGTAATGTTTAAGGATGCAAGTGAGGAATTTTGTGACTGACGCTCCTCACATGAAAAACATCTCCCTGCATGTAGAATACTAGCATGTCAGGAAGAAGTGTTTAGCCTAGTTGCCATCCCCCACCTCAGTGATGTGGGTTTTCCAGAAAATTAGGGAAATTTTCATAGGGTAATCTGCATTGGGAAATTTTCTGATGGTGTGTAACTTCTGGCCCTCCTGATATTGTTGGCCTACAACTCCCATCAGCATAGCCAGTGGTGAGGAATGAAAGGAATTATAGGTCTAAACATCTGGAGGGCTACAAGATGCCCACCTCTGTCCTAGAGAGTGATCTAGTTTAGCATGTTTATTTTACTTGTATTTAGTAAACAATAAAGCTAAAAAAAAACATACATGCCATTTTTTTGTCTCAGTACGTAGGTATTTGACCTGAAATATTTGAGGAAAAAAGTTAAAGCACAATTTATGTGATTTAAATGTTCTATTATGTAGATTTTTTTCATTGCAATACTGAATCACCTGTAAAACATTAATTATAGCTTTGAAACTGCCAAGCTTTCCTAATAATGCATTTACAGTTGCCATTTACTCATCGTTACTAATGAACTTGCAAAATTTTCCATGGAAAAATAAAGCACTGGAAATTTTCCTGCCCCACATCACTGCTCCCCCCCCCCCCATTTACTGGCTTTTTGTATGCAGGGAGTTCTATTTTTACATGGGGGGAGCATTCAGATGTGTGATCCTCGACCTGCATTCTGAAGTGATTCAGTGAAGTGAAGTGATTAGATGTGGACCATTCTGCACAGTAGAGGGGAAGGTAGAAATCCTTTAGAATCATTGGCCAGTGTGGCCAGGGGAAAAGCCCCTTTCTAAACTAAAATTTGCTATCAGACCCTGACAGCTCATGTGTGCTGTTAGAATCTGAAGGAAAAGCTTATCTTCTAAACTAGCTAGAGAATATGATGTTAAATGGTGTTGCAGGTAGAGTTAATTGACTCACATTATTAAGGAACTGGATATAAACAGACAGTGATTTTTAGGCAAACTAATGGATGCATCAAGACCACAATCTACTTGGGTGAAAGTTTTATAGAACTAACAGAGAGTTGCAGTGGAGCACGCATGTTCAGTTCCTTTTTATCTTTGTTCAAACAGTTTCACTATTGTATTGTAGTACGGTAAGTGGAAAGTGAGAGCTTAGTTAGCAGCTGATCATCTCCAAAAGATGCTAAAGAGCTGACAGTTCTACTGTCACATTGAAACTTGCACAAATGAAATTGCAGAATAAATGCAATATGTTGCATCGGATAAAACGGAAGGTTAGCATGAAAGACCATAGCAGTATCTTTGCAACAATGAATCTTCTGGTGAATTCACACAAAGCTTTGGGTTGTATGTATAGAGCTACAATAACTTTTTTAAAATCAAGTTCCTGACAGGACAAACTTGTGTTAACTCAGTTGGGACTTACAGTCATGCCTTGGATTGAGAGCATAATTCGTTCCGGAAACGTGCTTGTAATCCAAAACACTCTTATATCAAAATGAAATCCACCCCCCCAAAATTGTACAGAGATTTTTAATTTAAGCTATACTACAGTACTTGTATTGCAAGACGTCGCTTGTATATCAAGTTAAAAAAAATTAAATAAATATTTAAAAATTTGCTTGTCTTGCAAAACTCTCTCAAACCAAGTTACTTGCAATCCAAGGTATTGCTGTACTTCCAAGTAAGCGTAGGATTGTAGCCTAAATTCTACAAAAATTGGTAGAGTACACTAATGGATTATAAGTGTAAAAGGAATTAAAAGCCACTTCAAGTTGCAGTTTCTGCTAACAGTTTAAGAGAAAACCTTAAGTCTTCATCACAATTTAACATTGTTGTCAATTAGCTGTTTCAGCTAGGGATGGAGAAGTCTGTCAATTTGTCAAAGGAAAATGATAGTGCTTCAAAAAATTTATTTGAAATTAATGCTATGTCAACTCATGTTAAACCTTAAAATTACTGTAATTTATTACAACACTAGAATAAAGTTTAAAAATATGCTGACTCAATGAGCCCTCATCAAACTTTAATGAGTTTTTATATGCAGGCTGCCCCCACTTCTTCTTTTTTATATATGGTACTCAGGAGGTAGAGAGGAACATCTGTAACTAGATTTCAAGGTCAATCTTTAGAAATATAGATCAGGTTATCTTATATTGCAGAATAGTGGGTCTAAAACAAAAGATTAATAGCATGCTTGATTTTTCACACTTTCATGAGTTGTACCAAATTCAACCGAACATCCCACAGTGCATGAAGTATTTAGTGCTGTCTACATGTACATCAGAACAGGGCCAGATCTACACTACATGGTATATCGTCAAGTTAGCATCACAGTACTGCTATATGTTCCACAGTTACTGCTGAGCCAGTGTGGCGTAGTGGTTAGAGTGTCGGACTGGGACTCAGGAGATCTGGGTTCTAGTCCCCGCTCTGCCATGAAACTCACTGGGTGACTTTGGGCCAGTCACTGACTCTCAGCCTAACCTACCTCACAGGGTTGTTGTGAGGATAAAATGGAGAGGAGGAGGACTATGTAAGCTGCCTTGGGTTCCTTGTAGGAAAAAAGGCGGAGTATAAATAAATAAATAAAAAATTACTCATAACGCACACTTTTGTTAAATGTACTGCGGTCATTCTGTTTTGCTGCCCCACACCTAAACTCCATAGCAGTAATACTGGGCATTGCCTTGCACATGCAGGGGAAATGGCCCTTTAAGAGAAAGGGTTTTTAAAAAAAAAAAAAGAAAAGAAAAGAAAAAAAGTTCCCCCCCTGCCCCCTCACAAAAAATCATGGAAAAGGAGAAGGGAAGAGGGGGGAAGGCTGTGCTGCTTCTGCTGCTGCTGTTTTCCCATGGGGAGAAAGAAGCCAGCAGGATCAGCATGCCCATTCCCTTCCACCCAAAACCATTTCCCCAAAGCAGTCTTCCTCCCATGCTAAGTTTCTCAAGCATAAGCTCCATTGAGATCAATGTGGTTTACTTCTGAGTAAGGCCATTGAAGCTAATGTGACATACTTCTGAGTAGACATGCAGAGAGAAGCCGTGGGGAAGGAGGGCAGGGGGGAAAGAGTTGCTGCTGTTTTGGTGAAGCCCTGATGGGTCATATTCGCTTTGTGATTTACTTCTGAGCAAGGCCATTGAAGATAATGTGATTTACTTCTGCGTAGACATGCATCTTGGCTCATTTACAGCTAGTTGTACTTTGGGGCAGGGGGTTGAAAGGGGCACGCAAAACTCTTATTTTTTCAAAAGGGAAGGGAGGGGGACAGGGAAGCACTTATTCTCCAGTGCAGTCTACTTTGCAAGAGAGAGAAGCCATGGGGGGAGAGGGAGAGGGTGGGAAAGCAATCTCTGCTTTGCGGAAGACAGAAGCCAAGTGTTCCCCCGCCCCTCGAAAACAATTGGTGTGGCTAACACCACTTAGGTCTAGGACAATTTTGTAGCCACACCTCAACTGATACAGGCAACGACATTGCCCAGTGAGAACACACATAGCCACGTACTGCGATAGTGAATTGCAATAACAGGAAAAATCATAATAAAGACAGTCCAGGAAATTACAGAAGAAAAGAAGAACGAGAACGGAAGACAAACGCAACTGGAACTGAAAAGTGAGTGCATCATGTGCCCTGCAAGTCACAGAAGTGATTCAGTACTGCAATAACCGTTAGGTGTAGATTGCCCCCAGATCCTGCAGGCTTAAACTCAGAAGTGTGTGAATCTTGAACTATGAGGAGTAGTGTGAGATCTTGAACTATGAGGAGTATTGTATTCCATGGAACTGCTGATGCCTGCCGCTCCTCACAGGTTGATGTCAGATTGATGTTGATTGAGGCAGTCATAATTTTGAAGGCCTATAGGGGGGAAAAATAACCCTCCCACCTTGCTATAGAAAGGTGCATTGTGGAACTCTCTAATAAAGAGCTCTTGCTGCTCCTTTTGTTGAGGGTGAAGTGGTTTTATGCAACTCATGAAGAGACCTGTGAAGGCCCAGAAAAATTTGGAAAAAAACCAATTTTCCTCCCATGGTAGACCAAACATGGTAAATTAAATTTACCATGTTTGGTATATTAAAATTAAAAGCATAGTTTTAATAATTAGAAATGTACTAACTGAGTTTACTTTTAAAAGTTTTTAAATATAATGATAATTTTATGAGCAAAGCAAATTATACATAATATAACTTTAGGAACATTATTTATTTATTTATTTATTAGATTTATACCCCGCCTTTTTTCCTGCAAGGAACCCAAGGCGGCTTACATAATCTTCCTCCTCCTCTCCACTTTATCCTCACAACAACCCTGTGAGGTAGGTTAGGCTGAGAGTGACTGGCCCAAAGTCACCCAGTGAGTTTCATGGCAGAGTGGGGACTAGAACCCGGATCTTCTGAGTCCCAGTCCAACAAACACTCTCACCACTAACATCTACATGAAACTGCTGGGAGAGGTCATCCAGAGGTTTGGGCTGAAGTGTTACCAATATGCGGATGACACTCAGCTCACTCTTTTTCATCAAATTCAGGTGAGGCAGTGGCTGTTTTGAATCAGTGTCTGGGCCTGGTAATGGACTGGATGAGGGTCAATAAATTGTAGCTCAATCTAGACAAGACGGAGGTGCTGTTTGTGGGCAGATCATCTGTCCAGAGGGAGGATACTCAATCTGTCCTAGCCCGGGTTGCACTCCCCCTAAAGGACAGGGTTCATAGTTTGGGGGTGCTCCTGGACTCCGAGCTCTCACTGGAGTCACAAGTGGACTCGGTGACAAGGAGCGCCTTTTATCAGCTTAGGCTGATTTACCAACTATGACCCTATCTGGACAGGCAGAGCCTAGCAACAGTGATCCACGCTCTGGTAACCTCTCATTTGGACTACTGTAACGCGCTCTACGTGGGGCTGCCTTTGAAAACGGTCCGGAGACTTCACTTGGTTCGAAACGGGGCAGCGAGGCTGCTAATGGGGACTGGCCAACAAGAACATATTACGCCAGTCCTTGATGATTTACACTGGCTACCAATTGAGGTCAAAGTGCTTACATTAACATTTAAAGCCCTAAACGGTCGGGCGGGGGGGAGGTTATCTGAAGGAACGCCTCATCCCATACGTGCCTACCCGAACCCTGAGATCTTCTTCGGAGGCCCATCTCACCCTCCAAAAGAGGCTAGAAGGGTGGCTACTAGGGGAAGGGCCTTCTCAGTTGTGGCACCCCATCTGTGGAATCAGCTTCCCAAGGAGGTCCGCCTGGTGCCTACCCTCTATTCTTTTAGGCGCCAGGTGAAGACCTTTTTATTTACCCAATATTTTAATGGATGATTTTACTCCTTTTATTATTTTTATTATCGCCACTGTAGCTCAGGATTGAATTTATTTGGCTGCTTGTTTTTACCTTGGTGTTTTTTTAATATGTTTATGTTTTTGTTGTTTTTATTGGTTTCTTGGTATTGTTTTTGTAAACTGGCCAGGGAGCCTTTTGGCCGATGGGTGGTAAATAAATAAATAAATAAACAAACAATAAATAGGTAGGTAGGAAAAATGTGTGGCAAGGGTGACAAATAAATTAAAAATATGGCAGAACCAATGAATAAATGCCCTTAAATCTAGATCTCTGTAGTCTCTTCTAAAAAGGAAAAACAAAACAAAACAAATGATCTTGTCATTTATTTCCCAGTTGCTTAAAGAAGATATATGGAAAATATGATTTCTCCACTACCCCAGGCATACTTGTAATGTTATGGGTTTCCTGAATCCCTGCTGGTTTGGATATTGAACTGGGTAAGGCATTGAGATGGCATCTGTGACCTTAATTGATTGATTATGTTTGCTTTGAAATCAATAACGATAATTTTACCCTACTGATCACTTTAGATCTTTTGGCAGCTTTTGATACTGTTGATGATGGAGGACCTGGTATATGTTTACAAGAGCACTCTTGAGTGGTTCTATTTGTTGTTTGTAGGGAGGCCCAAAGGATAGTGCTCTAGCATCTTACAGGGTTCTCCTTTGTCCTTCTGCTTGTTAAAGTCTCTGGGTGAAACAGAGTGGAAATTTGTTGTGCCATGTATAGGATCTGCTCTAGTTTCCTTTATCATCTGATCTGGTCCTGCAGTTCTGGTGTTTGCTTCAAATCATTCTGTGGAAAGAGGCCTGGATGCAGGGGAGCTAATTGAAGCTGAATCTCAGGAAAGCAAATGTAAGGTGACCTGGAGTGGATAGGTGCACCATTGTAGATGAAGTTTAACCTCCCTTTGTTAGCTTTGTGGCCTTGGGTAGGGGGTGAATTCATTGCTGTGCCTTTGCTTTTGTAGAAGGTGCTGTTGCACTCTCCATGCTGTGTATTAATGCTTTCTCCTTTTCTGGCAACTTCTAATGGTATTTGTGTACACAGCTTGGTTGACAAAGAGTTGTGTGTACATGCATGCAGAGAATGAATCAGCCTAGCTTCTCTCTTCTGACCTGTAATGCTAAGTCCCACCTGCCCAGAAGTGAATGCTGAAGCTTATTCTCTGATGCAAAGTTTAAGTGCTATACTATAGCACAGAAAATATAAAGCCTGGAATGGTTACTCTTAATTTCATGCATACACTTTTGTAGGCATTTTCCCAGCAGTGGCACTGAATGTACTTTGTGGTTCCTTCTGAACACTTCCCTTCAGTGCTTATCATCTGCTTGAGCTGGAAAGAACAGGATACCTCCCCAACCCATACCTTGCTACACATACTGCAGGTTTCTCTTCCCCATCCCAGCTTCTTCTCTGTGTATCTTGTTATGCTTCTGCCTGTGACATTGACCTGGGAGGGAGAAAGGTGGCCTGCCTAAGCTGAGATAAAGCCAAAAACAAATTATGGAGGACATAGCTTGATGGGGAGTTGAAGTATATGCTTCAGCACGTTACCCTCACCTCTCCTGAGTGGCTAGAAGGGGGAATAAACCAGAATTTAGATTCAGTTTCAGATATTCCTGGCTTCTTGTTACATGCAAACCAGGAATTGTGGTTTAAAATAAGCTAATCAGTTGCTAAACAAACAGACCTCAAACTCTGGATTGTTTTTGTGATTTGTTTAGCAAACTAGCAGGGCCGGCCATACCATTAGGCAGAGTGAGGCAGCTGCTTCAGGCAGCAGATACTGTGTGGGAGAGAGTGGGTGGTGAGACGTTGGAGGACAAAGCTATGTGGGCTATGTGGCTTGCCCTGCACTCCCTAAGCTTTGACTGCTGCCTGCAGGACTGCTGCCATCTTTATTGTCAAAATAAGATTCAGCTGCCAGTCTGACCAACTTCTGTATATGGATGGAGTTGTGTTGGTGCCATCTTGTCCTTTGCCTCAGGCAGCAAAATGTTTTAGGCCAACCCTTCAAACTAATTGAGTTTATTTTTAAACCACAGTTCCTGGTTCTCATGTAATGACGAACCAAGAATCTGCTAAAGTGAAACTGAAGCCTGATTTATTCTTCCTGCCAGTCACATGGGAGGAGGAGAGGGAGGCTCATTTCTGCTCATGCACATAACCCTAAATTATGATTTACTGTTGTGTGCAAACATGGCCAGTGACATCAACAACACAGAGAGCAAGGTAGAAAGATGACCTATTCTATGCTGCATGCAGAAGACCCTAGGTCAACCCTTGGAATGTCTGGTTACAGTGACCTTGGACAGAAAGGCTAGGAAAGATCCTCTGCCTGATTCACTGGAGAACTGCTACTGGTGGGAGAAGGCAATAGTAGGCTAGATGGATCAAGATGCCTCTGTATATAAGGCATCTTCATTATCTCCGTTGCATCAGTAGGTGGCCAGTGAATCACATTAAACTAGAGGTGTACAAAATTATGCATGGTGTGGAGAAAGTGGACAGGCCAGGGAGACATTTTTCTCTCTCTCTCATAATACTAGAACCCAATGGGATCATCCCGTGAAGCTGATTGGTGGGAGATTCAGGACAGATAAAAGGAAGTACTTCTTCATACAGCACATAGTTAAACTATGGAATTCACGTAGTGATGGCCACCAATTTGGATGGCTTTAAAAGAGGATTGGACAAATTCATGGGGGGAGAAGGCTATCAATGGCTACTAGTCGTGATGGCTATATGCTACCTCCAGTATCAGAGGCAGTATCCCTATGTACACCAGTTGCTGGGGAACATGGATGGGAGGGTGCTGTTGCACTCGGGTCCTGCTTGTGGGTTTCCAGTGGGCAGCTCGTTGGCCACTGTGTGAACAGAATGCTGGACTAGATGGACCCTTGGTCTGTTCCAGCATGTCTCTTACGTTCTTAGCCAAGAACCTCCGCCCAGCAGCCAAGCCTCTGCCTCTTCCCTTCGCATTTGTTGGGGCTGCAGGCAACCAAGAACCAGACAGTCAGTCAAGCTGGTATGGGCAGTGTGGGAGCTCAGTCTATGCTTGGGCAAAGAGTTGCTCCGGCTCAGGAAGCAGGCCAGAACTAATATATTTAGGACTAGGTATGCCTGTTGCTGGAGAACATGAGCAGGAGGATGCTATTGCACTCACATCCTGCTTACGGGCTTCTCATATGCATCTGGTTGGCCACTGTGGGAACAGTCCTGGACTAGATAGGCCTTTGGTTTGATCTAGCATGGCTCTTCTTTAGTTCTTGCCATGTGGAACCCTATTGGCCCTTTGTGTCACCTGATCCTTGCAATGCTACCCTCTGCCATCTGTAGTGGTGGTGCTAAATTGCAGCATATAGGAGACCAGTAGCTCCCTCCTCTGGTGAGCCACCAGAGTAAGGTAGTTGAGTAGCTGCTAGAATTTCTGATTCAAGACCACTATTGCCATTGCTTTCTCTACTGTTTGTGCTGGTTTTTGTTCCCGTAGTCCTAGCACATACAGTGTCATTAGGAAGTATGGTGAAAGCAATCTCTAATTGCACGTGCACGGGCCAGGCAATGGCCTCTGGGGTGATAGGTCAGAAGGCAGACTGACTTGCTCCCACATTGACTTCAGTAATAGTGGTCTGTGTTGTTGCTTTTAGCATGAGCAATATCATTAAGAAACATGGCATCTGGGGTGCCACTGCTGGCAGAGTAGAAAGTTCATTGGCTGTGGATCTGGACAGATATAAATATTTCTACCCTGAAGTTTAGTTGAATAACACCATCTCAGCCATTACCACTTCATAGCATGCGCAGCATCATAAGAAAGATGGCAATCAGGGTGCCAGCCACACCCTTGTCTTCTTACTTGATGCAGTGCCTCCTGCCTCTCCCCTCACTCTCCATCCCCATTAACCAAGAAGCATTTGCAAATGTGTTCTAAATGTGTGTTGCACAAGCGGGCTTCCTTGTGTCTAAATGCATGCTGGCCACCCTTGCACAAGGGATAGAATTACTTTTATCTAGTACAAGTTTAGACATCTGGTGCTCACTCCTCATGGCTAAATTTTGCCCTGTATTGACTATGGAGGGGATGAGACCTGTCAATATATGCATTTGTTATTTTTTTGGTTAAGACTTGCAGCCCTCTCTATACCTTGAACTCAGGGCAGGCTATGAGATATATATGTATGTATGTATATGTACATGTATATAGCGCCATTGCAGATGTTCTGATGGAGCTCAACCATCCCTATTTCAGATTTCCACTATCTTCTTAATCCTTATTTTCCAATAAGGTAGGCATGGCTGTGTGCATGCCACACAGAAAGTACATAATAATGTGATGTTGGGTGCAGAATTCAGCTTCTTGAGCATCTTCGTGTTCCCTTTCCTTTCCTTTCCTTTCCTTTCCTTTCCTGTTTTCATTTTACTAGTAACTTTTCAACCCTTCTGTAGCTGCAACTACCCTCAAAACTGGCAAATATATATGTGCAAATTGCTTTATTTTATATGCTTTAATAATTAAATTTAAATTAAACTTGCATAATGTTTACAAGTTGCAACATTTAGCTTTCCTTGGTGCAGAATTTGGGTTTCCTTGGTGCTGATATGCAGTCAAATTTATTTTAAAGGGCAGTGCACACACAGTCTCACTGCTCCAGCCCACTTTCCCCTGGGCCAGCACATTTCTGTGCACATGCAGGCTGTGTGAGCCCAGTGCTTTGGTCGCCTTACTGCCCTCTCCACTGAGCTGCTGTTTTGTTTTCTGGTTGGCACAAATCACTGCATCCCTCTTTGTACCCCTACAATGAAGGGAAGGTGGGGTGTAGAGGAAGGACTGCAGAGAATAGAAGGCTTACTGGCTTTCTAGGAGGCCTGGGCTACATCCTGTGCCTCATCCTGTGCCTTGTCTGCTAGGCTTTGCGGCTCTCTGATTCCTGAGGCAGTGAAGTGAGAACATAGTAGAGCTGCTTTCTTGCTCTGCCACGCTGGAGTTTCAGCTTGGATTCCCACAGCTAACGCACTTCCCCGCCCCTCATACAAGAACCCAGCAGCTGCAGCGTAGACGTAAACAGAACTTGCTGCAGAATGCTGTGGAGAGGAGGTTTGCTTCCTTCATATTTGAAGGCGCTGAATTACCTCTCAGTACTGCAAAACGCACCTGTCCCTAGCCTTTCAATTTTAGCAAATTCCAGGGGAGGGGAGAGGCATTCCTCTGTGGAATTGCCTGGCATGGCTGGCTGCATCTTTCACAGAGAATCCCCCCTCCCACTCCCCTTCAGACCACAGGAATGTTGTTGTTTGAGTTCCCACTGGATTGCAGCACAGATACCTTGCTTTCAAGCTGCAACCGTCTTTGCTGGCCAAGACGCTGCTAATGGAGCAGCCCGAACTGTGAACAAAAGCTGATAAGGCTGCCTTTCCTTGCAGACTGAAGATGCTCTATCTGTGCATCTCTGCTTACTTTGGGGAATCGGAGAAGGGCATTTGATAAAAGCAACAGGACAGGTGGCAATGCTTCTAGTCATGTACGTTAATTAGCAGCCTTGTTGCATGCCAAAATCTCTTCCTTCACAGCTACACCTGCAGGCTACCGTTAAAGTACTAAACTGGCCAGGTCCCTGTTTTGCATATAGACCAAGGTTGAGCAAGCTTTCTAACACTGTGGGCTGCATTAGAAATACATTATAAGTCCAAATACCATGTGTAAGTATGTCATTTAGTTATTTATTTCATTTTAAGAATGTATACCCCCCTTTTCTTGCCAGCAAACCAAATTTATTTTATTTTACTTTTATTTATTATTTTTTTTTTAAAAAATATATCCTACCTTTCCCAAAATGTGCAAAGTGGCTAACAAAAGTCACAATAAACCAGGGGTAGGCAATAGAGAAGATGTTTTGAACTACAACTCCCAGAATCCCTGACTATTGGCCATGAAAGCTGGAGTTTAAGGAAATTGTAGTCCAAAATATTTGGAGGACTCCAGGTTGCCTACCCCTGCAATGAAGCATAAAAAAAATGTCAAAATGACAAGACTAAAAATGTATAAAGAGCAAGATAAATCATGACCCATTGTAACAGCAGTATCATAAGACAAAAAGCCATAAAAATATCAACACCATTATCAGTCAAAGCAACAGCAGAATATCATTATCAGTAAATCTACCAACAGAATAAAAATCCTGACAATGTTATGAGCCAAAGGCCATTCTAAAGAGAAAGGTTTTGCCATCTGGTGAAATGCCATTTGTGAGGGATCAAGAGGAGCTTTTCTCAGCAGAGAGGGCCAGAGCCTGTGTGCAGCTACCAAAAAGGCCGTGGAGCCACAGTTGTTGGTCAGCTTGTTCCATGAACTTATTCTGGGACCGTTAATTCAAAAGATGTCTTACAGCAAGGTTGTTGCTGAATACCTTTATCCTGCTATCAGCTTTGGGATGTTAGGATGTAAAATTGGAGCAGGTAACTGACAGATCTAGCATCTATCGGATGTTGGAATTGCAATAAAAGCCACATCTAATAGTTATAATCTTTGGTATCTATTCAGCTACTCCCAAGACAAGAATTGTGATATTGGAAGTACTTATCCATAGCCTGTGTGTAAGTATACTGAATTGCTTGCAGGATTATTTGTGTTCTTCGAGTGAAGGAAAGCCAGCTAGCTTTGGGGATGCCCCGTTTCCGGGGCTGGGAAGGCAGACCTTGATCTGAACTTCCCGGAGGAGGTGGGGCCTCCCCCAGGAGCTCCAGTTGTTCTTCCTGCCTCGGTGGGAGGCATATTCTCCTGTTTGGCCTGTACATATATAAGTCTCTTTGTCATTATGATTTTTGTAAGTGGTTGTGAATGCATTTCATTGAATAAAAGCTGTAATGTTAGAGTTAGTCCTGATACTATTAGCAACCACAGCTTTTCTGCAGCAGTATGAAAGGTATCATGTAAATGGACTGGCCATTCAGAGACCAGCATGAATAGGAAATGAGAGCTCAGGATACTGCTCTAAAGTACAGGGACTGGAGGGGTCACTAGGTGTCTTGTTTTTTTGTAGAAAATAGGACAAAGAACATGAAGGGGGAAAGTAAGCCAGAATTAGTGGAGGAAATTCTGAAATGAATGAAAACAAAAGAAACAAGCAAAATAGATGCAGGCATAAACTTCATATATGCTGGATAAACCTGAGGTTACCCTGTTTCCAGTGGTTTTATAGTAGAAATGACCTATTGTCAGGTACTGTTTTATGCACAACTCTATATTGAACCTGCCCTAAAATTTCAGAAAACCTTGCACCTATGAAAATAGAAGCAGTAACAGTTATCATTTAGCTTCACATTGAAAGAGTAGTTGTAATGTAGGTTTTAGCAAAAGTGACCGAAACCTAGATCATGTAGTTGAAGGCACAAAGAAAACATACAGGAGCCTCCATGCTGTGTGTGTCAGCCCTAAGATCCCATGATGGGTCATAGGACGGAGGCAGGGCCTGAACAGCTTAGGACTTCTAGATCAAAGTAATCACCTCGACTATTGAACACAGAAGACAACAGGGAGCTAGTGTAAACCCTGGAATCTTTGTATAATGTGTTTCTAGTCAATCAGGAATGATGCTACCACATTCTAAGGTAGCTGTAGCCTCTGAACAGTCCGACCTTGATGGCTCTTAGTGATGGAATCTTTGCTGCATCCCTGAAGTTGCCATTTTACTGTGTGATATTTTGTGGGGAGAAGCCTGCCTAGTTCATGTGGACACAGGGATGCTGGATTTTGACAATGCAAGCACTTCTTTTAAGTGCTTGCACTTTTGGAAGTGTAGCTTTCACTACAAGGTGCTGGGAAGGTGTCAGGGGTGTATTTGACTATTGAAGCCAATTGGTACCCTATTAGAAAAGGCACCTTGTCACCTTGTCACTTGAGGAAAATAAGCCTCAATAATAAAATTGTTGCTATTGAGAAGAGATGTTGCTAGCTGTTGATTGGATGGCAAAGTGTCTGTGAGCCCATGACTTGGAATTGAAATTGTTGCTATAAAGCAAAGTCAACATTTTTATGGGCACAACTAATTTTGCAGCCTGTAAAAATAGGCTTTATAGCTCTTTTGAGCTTTCTTAAGGTGACCTGAAGACTTAAGCAGAAATGGGCAGGATTTTGAATGGGATGTCCAAGGCAAAGGCCAACTGTACAACTGTTCAATGTTATTCTAATCTTCGTACCTATTTTACACATACTTTTCTAAACAAGGTAACATTGGGACTGTTCAGCTCCACTAGGTTTTAAAGATGTGGAAAACGTTTGTGTGTGTAAATTGCTCACCCGTCTAGCTGCATAGTGGGAAAAGGCCATAGCTCAGTTGTAAAGCACATGCTTTGCATGTGGAAAGTTCCAAATTCAGATCCTAGCATCTTTTGCTGTGTTTTTTTTCAAAGGGATCTTAGCAGGGGTGGGAAGACCACAGCCTGAGATTCTGGGGAACTGATGCCAGTGCTAGGCTAAATGAACCAGTGGTTTCGTTCTATATAAAGTAGGATGTATTCTCTGCTACAATATGTTTTGCTACTTGGGCTGGATCTGAGAGTTCATTGTGGTTGTGTGGTCTTGACGTATGAGTGGTGTGTGTGTGTGTGTGTGTGAGAGAGAGAGAGAGAGAGAGAGAGAGAGAGAGAGAGAGAGAGAGCTTGGGAAGAGGTTTGTGTTACTGCTGGGGTTTGGCCCTCTGCTCCTTCCCCTTACCAAACAAGCCTGCTGGAACTGCTCCACACCATCTGCAGCTGTACAAAAGAAGGCGTGTCCAAGGCTGCGCCTTGGCGCGTGCCTTGGCGTCGCGCCAAGTGCGTCGCTAAGTGTGCACTTGGCGATGCACTTAGCGGAGCACGAGGGAGCACAGGGGGATTATAGAATAATTGTTATTTGTTTTACTGATTTTCACTGCTGCGAGTGAGTTGACTGTTGTTGTGGGGCCAGGTTGGAGGGGGAAAGCCTCTTCCAAGGGTCCTTTCCAAAGGACTATCATCATTAGAGGGCAACTTTCTTTTGTTTACACTTTGCCCCCTGCCCTGTTGCAGGTTTTATGTAAAGGGAAGAGTGTTAACAGTGTATGAGAGTTGAGCAGAGAATCTTTTAAACTTAGGGTAAAGTGCTGGATTGCCTTAGTTTGCTGGGGCCAGGATTATAGTGTGTACTTTATTGCAGGGTTATGTTTTGATGCCCTCTAAGATATGGGGGTGGTAACAAGGAGACAAAAAAGGATTCTAGCTCAGAACACTACAGACCAGAAACAGCTCTTAAATTACTTTAGTTCTTCTTCGTGGTCTCTGTGCATCACACATATGGGCTCTGCGCCTGCGCTGAGCCAGCTTCGGAAGATTCTTTAGCTGAGGAAAAATGGGCGGGAACCCCTCCCCCACGGTGCTCGCTCCTAGCACGGTTCCCGCCCATTCCCTTAGTTCCTTTTCGACCGCCATTGCGACTGGTGCTCTTCGAAAGGTTCTCCAAACTCCTAACTGCTGAGTAGATTACGAAATCTGGCTATGAGGAGGTCGCACAAAAAAAGAAAAAATCCCAGAAAACAGAGAAAAGTCCCCACCGGCTAGCCACCGCCGCAGCAGATCTCGATCGGAGGCGTCCGACAGACAATCCCTCCGATCTAGAGACAAATTGACCCATAGAGGGCGAGATTCCAGCGATCGATGTCGCCTACGATACCGAGAGGAGCGCAGGTCCCCCAGTAGAAGGGGCAGCTCATCGGACTCGGAGGAATCCCCTCGACATCGAAGGCGACGCGCTAAAAGACTACGCAGCGCCGATGACTCTGACATCGACAGCCCGAGACATCGGGATGCAGTCGATGCCGAACGCCCTCGACGCCAAAGCCCTGTCGAGACCGAGCACGCTCGCCACCGGGACTCACCCGTCGACACCGAGCGCTATCGCCATAGACCGCTGTCTAAGGACAAATATCGCGGACCCAGGAGTCCTTCTCAGGAGAGCAATCGCCGGCGCCAACCCGAACGTTCCCGCCGCCGAAGCTCCTCGATCGATTCCAGCCGTCACCGAAGCCGGTCACCCGACACCGACCGCCGACAGTGTAGGAGTCCTATCGACACCAAACGCCGACGGAGAACTCCATCGTCCGAGATCGAGAGGCGACGTAGCAGCTCACCTCATCGACATCGACATCGATATCGTAGCGGCTCCCCACCAGGAGACCGCCATCGACGTCGACATCGAAGCCCAACGCCTACCAGCGATCGACGTCGACATCGCCATCGAAGCTCGACACCGGACATCGATCGACATCGAGATCGGTCCCGTAGTCGAAGCCCACCGGAAATCGAGCAACACAAGAAGAGAGGCCCAAGGCGCACTGCTGGCCAGCAAACAAAAAGAGTACATGGCTCGCCTAGAAAGGCGCAATGTAAAAGGAAACACCTGGAGAGATCAACTAAACATCAAGTCCAAGAGTCTTCCTCTGACTTACCCTACTCAGATTCAGACTCAGTGATGTCTGGCCTGCCAGACTCTTCACCCGACCTCCAGGTAGAATCAAAAGCGGCAGTGTCTCCATCAGAAGACCTGGGCACCTTTGCGGATCATGTCCTCAGGATGACAGCATCCCTTGGCATAGAGACGGTGATAGAATCCCCGGATGATGATGATCCGGTCTATAGCCTCATGCAAACTGGATGCTTGTGCCAGGAGGGTATACTCCTCCAGCGCTCTAGGCCTGCGAGTTTCTAACTACCAGGCAATCATGGCAAGGTACCAGCACTTCCTGACAGAAAAGCTGGGCAACCTCTGCGAGGACTTGTCAGAAGAAAAAAGGGAGCTGGCACGAGTACTACAAGCTGAAGCGCTAAGCATGGCGACCCTTCAGATGAGTAATGCCAGACACCAAATTGACTGTCATGCCAGATCACTCATAAGCTCTATCGCTCTTCGCAGACATGCGTGGCTCCGCTCAACCCTACTTAACAATGATGCGAGATCACGCATAGAGAACCTGCCTTTTGATGGAGAAGGCCTTTTCAATACCAAAACGGATGACTCCCTTGACACTGCCCAAAAGGCCAAGGTCACTGCACAGAAGATGGGCCTCACTGCCCCTCTCAGACAAAGGCAATACAGGCCAAGACAATGGCCTAGACCCAACCTATCAGCCCCCCCTTTTCGCCCGCGTTTCCAGGAAAAAGGCCAGGACTCAAGGGCACAGGACCGCCAACCCACCGGAACAAAGAGACCCTTCCAGACCAAATATCAGGGACCTAGGAAGGGCAATTCCTATGGCAAACGGCGCCTTTGACTCAGTAACACGGAGCAAAGGACGTCCACCAAAAATGGCACAAATCCTAAATCTGACAGACACACCGGACTTGACAAATATAACGGACATGACAATCTCCTTCTTCGACAGGCTAGCCTCCTACATTCCATCATGGCGCACCATCACGACGGACCGCTGGGTCCTCAACATCATTCAACACGGGTACCGGATCGAGTTCGATCTCCTCCCCCCCTTCCTCGGCATCAACACCACGAAGCCCACTCCACCCTTGATGGAGGAGGTGAACACGCTGTTGCAAAAGGACGCCATCCAACCTGTCCACCCACACCACCTCCAGGAGGGGCTCTATTCCCGATACTTCACAGTATCGAAGAAGGGGGGAGGACTTCGCCCGATCCTGGACCTCCGACTCGTCGATTTCTTCATAACAACGAAGAAATTCAGAATGGTCACCATCCAGTCAATATTGCCTCTACTTCGCAAGACGGATTGGTTCGCGTCAATAGACCTACAAGACGCGTATTTCCACATCGCCATTCACCAAGACAGTCGGAAGTACCTGCGTTTCAAGATAGGAGACCAAGCCTATCAGTTTGTAGTCCTCCCCTTCGGCCTCTCCACAGCACCAAGAGTATTCACCAAGTGCATGGCAGTGGTCTGCGCAAGTCTAAGGGCCAGGGGAATCCGGATCTTCCCCTACCTCGACGACTGGCTAGTGGTGGACTCCACAAAATCTCGCCTAGAATCAGCTCTTCGCACAACACTACACCTACTCGAAGAGCTGGGTCTGTGCCTCAACGCGAAGAAGTCCGTCCTCACTCCGGTCAAGGAGATCCAGTTCATAGGGGCGGTTCTCAACTCAGTTCAAGGCCGGGCTTACCTACCACGAGACAGATTACACAAAATACTTACCCTCTCAAGGAGTCTCTACCAGGCCCACTCACCGCCAGCAAAGACAATCCAACGTCTTCTGGGGCACATGGCCTCGACAATACAAGTCGTGAACTACGCCCGCCTGCACATGAGAACCCTCCAGAACTGGTTTATCCGCTCCTTCAAACCGCAAAGACAATCTCCGTCCACTCGCCTTCATATCCCGAGAACGGTCAGAACTACTCTGCTGTGGTGGATGGACAAGAACAATCTAGACAAGGGAGTCCCTTTCCAACCACCAACACCAACAAGGATACTAACAACAGACGCCTCCCTCCTGGGATGGGGAGCACACTGTGCAGGCCATACCACTCAGGGCACATGGAATTCCATTCAACGCAAGATGCATATCAACATGCTGGAATTACTTGCTGTTTGGAACGCCATGAAGGCGATGGAGTCCAAGCTGTGCCACCAACACATTCAAGTGGTCACAGACAATACGACCGTTGTGGCTTACCTCAACAAACAAGGAGGCACACGGTCCATGAGGTTAACGAGGATGACCCTCAAGATTCTCCACTGGACAATCCAAAGGTCCATCTCTCTCGTGGCGATCCACATCGCTGGCAAGGACAATACCTTGGCAGATGCTCTGAGCAGAGTCTCCCTGCAATCCCACGAGTGGCAACTGGACCCAGACACTCGCCAATGGATTTTTTCACTTTGGGGTCAACCTCAGCTAGACCTCTTTGCCACTTCGGAGAACACCGCATGCCGCCATTTCTGCAGCAGGGCAGCTTCAGATCCAGAATCCATTACAGACGCCTTTATGATGCAGTGGTCGGGGCAACTATTCTACATCTTCCCACCCCTTCCTCTGCTGACTCGGGTCGTCTCAAAGATATGGAACGACTGGACGGACTGCATCCTGATAGCACCATGGTGGCCCAGGCAACCTTGGTTCCCCCAGCTACTTCACCTCTCCAAGGGGGAATATCGGTCTCTACCCATAATGCCAACTCTACTAACTCAGGCTCGGGGCGAGATCCGGCACCCAGACCTGAAAAGTTTGGCACTCATGGCATGGAGGATACGACGTTCCTGATGCAAAATTTGCCCGTGGCAATCCAGGACATTATAATAGCTGCCCGCAAACCGACAACAAGGGCGTCTTATGCTAGAAAATGGATGGCATTTTCAAAGTTCGCCAAGGCACAACGACAAGACCCGAACACTTGTACAATACAAACCATTTTGGAATATCTACATACCCTAATGCTAAAGGGCCTAAAGCTTTCATCTATAAAGGTGTACTTAGCAGCAATTTCGGCCAACAGGCCCTGCTCCACTGCAGGGACAGTCTTCACCCACCCTTTAGTAAAGCAATTCCTAAAGGGCTTAAAGAACACCATCCCTCCGGTGAAGAATCTAACACCGGGCTGGGACCTACCACTAGTCTTGCGCGCTCTACAACAAAAACCATTTGAGCCGCTCGCCACCATAGACTATCGTCTACTGACATGGAAAACGGCCTTCTTAGTTGCCATAACTTCGGCGAGACGTGGCTCAGCTTGTCTGAGCGTGGAAAGCTAAGCAGGGTCAGGCCTGGTTATTACTTGGATGGGAGACCCCTCCTCTAGTTTCCTGTGTTGAGCAGGGGGTTGGACTCGATAGCCTTGTAGGCTCCTTCCAACTCTATGACCTATGAAATCTATGAAATCCAGCGAGCTATGTGCGCTACGAGAGGATCCACCTTATATGGTCTTCCACAGAGACAAGGTGGTCGTCCGCCCAGACACCTCCTTCACGCCGAAAGTGGTGTCGGAGTTTCACACCAACCAGGATATAGTATTGCCAGCTTATTTCCAGAGCCCAACAACAGATCTGGAAAAAAGAATGCACGCGCTAGACGTTCGTCGTGCATTGGCCTTCTACAAAGACCGAACGGCCCCGTTCAGGAGATCAACACAGCTGTTCGTCTGCTATGGTGAAAGATCAAAAGGACTACCCGTATCCAGGCAAAGGTTTGCCAAATGGATTGTGGAAACAATTAAGCTTGCGTACCAACTCAACAACAAACAGCTACCGGGTGCAATAAAAGCTCATTCAACCCGAGCACAATCAACGTCTGTGGCGTTTGGGAAAGGCATTCCCCTCCAGGAACTCTGTAGGGCAGCCACCTGGTCTGCACCGTCGACGTTCGTCAAGCACTACAAGCTTGATCTTCGAGCTCGGGAAGCCAACGCCTTTGGCAGGGCAGTCCTCTCTTCGGCACTCCAGTGACAAGTGACGCCGTCCCACCACCGGTAAGCCAGCTTGTTACTCTGCCCATATGTGTGATGCACAGAGACCACGAAGAAGAAGGACAGGTTGCTTACCTGTAACTGTAGTTCTTCGAGTGGTCATCTGTGCAGTCACACAACCCACCCATCCATCCCCGCTGGGCGTCATTATCGATTTCGATGGACCTGCCAGTGGAGATTGGGTGCATCGCTCCAACTCCTCTTTAAGTTGAGGAACAACATTACTGTTATAGTCCATAGACGTATAATGATAACACCACTATGTGTCCCTCGGTTCATGGGGTCGCAATAGGCGGTCTCATAGGAACTGAGGGAATGGGCGGGAACCGTGCTAGGAGCGAGCACCGTGGGGGAGGGGTTCCCGCCCATTTTTCCTCAGCTAAAGAATCTTCCGAAGCTGGCTCAGCGCAGGCGCAGAGCCCATATGTGTGACTGCACAGATGACCACTCGAAGAACTACAGTTACAGGTAAGCAACCTGTCCTTCTATAGGTAAGAAGCAAGTTAAACAGAAAAAGATCAGCCAGGTGCCCCAGTCTTTACAAAGCAAGGAGGAATCTATTAGAGAGCTACCTGTTTCAGAAATACAAGATCAACAAGCAATTTTTACTGATGATTTTATTGATGACTATGTCCATGATTTGGGTATTGCATCTCCAACTCACCATGAACAAGTCTCAATTTTTGAACACAGTGGGAAGCGAGATTCCTCAAATTTAGATTTTGTTAGCTCACAATGCTTTCTACAGGGGCGATTGGTAGAGAAACTGTTTGATGAACTGGCAGATTTAAAGTCAGCATTCTATAATCTGTCCAGGGAACTAACACAGGTAGTGGAAGGGGCTTTGGTTCAATTGCAGGATAAATGCTATTTAGGGGGCGCCCTTGCAGAGCAGCACCCAGTTCAGGAGGTATACTCCAGTAACACACAAAAGTCACAGGTGCTGAACTCTACTTCTTTGTTTGCAGATAAGAATAGCTTGAAAAGCTCAAATGATCCTAATCATAGAACTGAGAAAGCTATTCCTTCTGACCTAAGTGAAAGAACTAGCAAAATGGAAATTGAAAGAAGAAATGTTAATAAACAAGATAGGAAGTGTATGAAGTCTAAAAATATAAAAGCCAATAAACATAAGAAAGGCAATAGCTTAAAAAAGAAAAGTAATAAGTTTAATTTTCACAATTTATTTAAGCTATTGGATAATAAAGATGGGGCCAAAGCTAACTGCAAGGAAAAGAATAAAGCAAGGGATAAAGATACACTAAGCCTCAAGCCAAATGCCAAAGGCAAGAGAGAGGATATTAAACATCAACTTCCTGTTCTCCCACCTCTCCAGAAAGATCTTAGTGCTCAGGATGCTATACAAGATCTTACCTCACAACAGGTTCCCTTAGAGGATAAGATGATACCTAGACAGGATCAACTTTATCACAGGAATGAGCAGAACTGTGCTGATCAATCCTTCTCCCTCATTTTAATGAGGCATCAAGTAGTCCTTTGCAATTATCCCAAACCTAAAGGCCTACTAAATCAAGCTGAGCATAAGATCCATCTGATAAAGACCTTGAAGTGGGCTAAGGTGGATTCTATTGTTGGAGATGATATTGTAATGGTGGAATATTTATTCTATAACTATTGCAATGCAAGAGCAATAATAACATGCATCAATTCACAAGCTGTAAATAAGATTCTCCACTCTAGAGCCCTACTAAGTAAAAATGGTATTGAGGTCAAACGCTACTTTAAGCAGTTGCATCCCCTGATTATCCATCCCCAGTCTCAGCATTTGCCACAACAAACAGTGGTACCCCAAATTATACAACAGTCATTGCAGCCTATGCATGTGAGTGGAACAATTAAATGCTCTGAGAGTCTATTAATTGATTTAGATACTGAGCTCAGCTGCATAGATGGACAAATGCAGGATCTAGTTAATATGGTCTCACATAAGACAGATATACCGTGTAATGAGGCCCCTCAATTTTTATTGCAACAAGTTAATGACTTGGATCAGGAGATAGCAAAGCAATTCCTAGCCCAGGAAGTAGTGTTGGGGTCCCCATTAGGCAAGGATTCACCAAGTGCAGAAATTCTGCAGAAGATTAGGGAAGCAGTAACTGGTGCTCCATTTGTAAACCTAACTGTTGAAGAGAAATTTATAATTTTTGAAAAATTAAATGCTTTTCAGTTAGCTATTTTGGGAAATTGTAACCATATTGAACCACAAGCCATGCAGAATCAGCTTGAAGAAGTTGAGGGAGTAGCTGCCCTGGTGGCATCTTTTGGCGCACTCCCTTTAGAGGAGCAGTTTGTAATCATTAATAACTTGAAGATTCTGCAGTTTAGACTTCTAAATATCTGCCTGCAGAGTGATCAAACAAACCGGGAAACCTGGGCCGATAAAGAGGATAGTCAATATGTACCAACAAATTCAATAAGTACCCATGATCAAATGGAATTTGACCAACCTCCTGCTTCTGTATCATGGTCACAAGTTCAGCAAGAGCCAACATTAGAACAATGGCAACATTACCTAAAACCAGGCTGTTTTACATTAAAGGGACCAATGCATAAATTTGATACATTATACCCTGACATAAGTATTGCTAAAATGTCTTTAGATGGCCAAGTCATGCCACATAAGAGTGAATTTATATCTCTTAGAAAATCAGAGCTGGGAAATGACAGCCACTTAACTAAAGAATGCTTGATTCAACCAAAAAAGGTCAAGGATAAACCATCTATAAATCCTGCAGTTTTTAAGGGTGAGTTGTCTTTAAGCCCGCTGGGGGAAACCGTTCCCCCTGTTTCTGACGTTGATCTGGGTATCCAAAGGAACCCTTTGCCCCCTAAGAACTGACCAAGAGTTAATGGGCATATATTTAATACAACACATCCGTTGTCATATTTAGTCCAAAGGTCGCAGTTAGAACCCCCTGTTGAATCACTTAAATTATTGTCATGGAACATCTCTGGATGGGGGAACAAGATGAGGGATCTGGGTTTCCTAGAGTATTTGTCCCACTTTCATATATTTAGTTTACAAGAAACCTGGACACAAAAGATTGAGCTAGAAGGCTTTCAAATATTTTCAGTTCCAGCAAAAAGGGACCAAAAGAAAGGGAGAAGCATGGGCGGTCTTGCTTTTGGGGTGTCTACCAAGTTGAATGTTGAGACTCAGGTAATTGAAGTTGACTCACCACACCTACAAACTATTCTCATGATTAGTTTATCAGGGGTCAAGATGATATGTATAAATGTGTATATTCCCCCGAAAGGATCAAAAAATTATGATTTTAATATATGGGATATTTTAGAGTCTCACTTGGATGTAGTTAATCAACAGTTTCCTACATGTCCAATTATTTTAATGGGAGATTTTAATGCAAGAATAGGCGATGAATATATAATAGCAACACAAAAGCTAGCCTTATGCATGGAGGACATTGCGTATCTACCAAATAGGAAATCCAAGGATAAGTTAATAAATAAAAATGGAATCTGTCTATTTAAGTTGGTGTATAAGTTTACAATGATCATATGTAACGGTACTGGTCCTGATGAATCAACAGGAAACCTTACATACAGTGCCCTAAAAGGAGGAAGTGTTATAGATTACTTTTTGTTAAATAACTTAAGTGCTGCTTATGTAAAGAAATTCTCAATTGAAGATCAACCCACGAGTGACCATCAACCACTACTCCTGGAGCTAGCAGGGTTTCAGGAGATTGAGAAGGGAATGAACCAAGATCCCCCCTATGTACAGCAAGGGAAACGTAGGCTGAGATGGAACTCTAATCTTCAGCTAAAGATAAATGATACTTTACTGAGCAAAGTAATGTTGACAATGAGAACTAGAGTCCTTGGGGAAGATACTGAGGATCTTTTCCCCATGTATCATACCATTGTAAAGCATTTAGGTACCATCTGTTCAACCAACCTGCCCTCTAAGCCAAGGAACCACCCTTTTGGCTGGTTTGATTGGGAGTGTAGGCTAGTGAGACGGGACCTCTGCTCCTTGAGCAGACGGACTCGTGGTGGGGCCTCTAGTCCTCTGCTGAGGGAGCTGACGGTGAAGCGTCGCTCATATAAGAAATTGCTGAAGCAAAAGCAAACCTCCTATTACACACAGCTATGGGCAGATATAGAACTGGCGGCAACTACTAACGATTCAGCAAGATTTTGGCAATTGGTTGCTTGCAAATTAAAAGAACATAAATATGGATTAGATGCACAAATTATGCCTAAAACATGGGAAACTTATTTTAAGCAAGTTTTTAACTTCGATGCTGGCTTTGATCAAGGCATGAATTACCTGCCACCTGCTCAGCTTCCTAATATTATAGAAACTGATATGTGGCCGGCAGTATCAGCAAGTGAGGTGAAGCAATTAATTTTAAGCCTACACAGGCGGAAGGCACCTGGGGAAGATATGCTTCCCCCAGAGATATATTTGGACAATCTGTATTGGTGGGCCCCTATATTAGCAAAGCTTTTTACCTATATCAACTCAGTCGGGAAATTTCCCAATGGTTGGAGACAAAGTATTGTGGTCCCCATTTTTAAGAAGGGGGACAAATCCTCACCAGCCAATTATCGTCCCATTAGCCTGCTGGATGTCGCTTCTAAATTATACACGCGTTATCTTTTATCAAAGGCTGAAGTCTGGGCAGATCAAAATAATGTTATTGGTGAGGAGCAGGCTGGTTTTCGTCACGGTAGATCAGCTACTGATCAGTGTTTCATACTAAATTATTTGAGAGAGAAATACACAAGCCCCCCAAAGAAGTATCTATATGCTATTTTTGTAGATCTAACTTCAGCCTTTGATAGAATAAATAGAGGCAGGCTTTGGCACAAATTATGGAGTCTGGGGATGGATAGGCGCCTGTTGATTTTGATTGTGAATTTATATTCTGAGAATACAATCCAAGTGAGAGCAGGCAAAGATGGACAACTAACAGAAGAGATTGAAACAACAAGAGGTGTGAGACAAGGCTGTCAGCTGGCCCCATTCCTGTTTAACATTTATGTAAATGATATAATCACACAACTGTCCAGTGACTTTAATTTTCCTGTATCTTTGGGGGGCCGGAAAATTAACATATTATTATATGCAGATGATATGGTTCTCTTGTCACAGAACCTAATAGGCATGAGAAGACTGCTGAAAGTCTTTGGGGAAGTCTGCAGTAAGGAACAACTATGCGTGAATTATTCAAAAACCAAAGCCATGGTTTTTGGCAAACGCCCCCCTAAACATAAATGGACACTGAATGAATATCAACTGGAACAGGTTAAACAATTTAATTACTTAGGGGTCTGCTTTTCTCAGAATGGATCATGGAACAATCATCTGTCAGCTACTAATTTGAAAGCACAAAAATCTCTGCAGACTGTCTTAAAATTTGCCAGGGTGAAAGGAGGAAATGCAGTTGTACCAGCTGTCAAAGTTTTTGTTGCGAAGGTTATACCTCAGATTATATATGGAGCTGAGATATGGGGGACCACACAGACAAATAAACTAGAGTCTCTACAGAATACATTTTTAAGAACTGTAGTGGGTCTCCCACCAGGCACACCTGCTAGTTATACACGGGCAGAAGTTGGCCTAATGCCAATAATTTATTTTATTCTGCGTGCGGTGTTCTTCTATTTTGTAAAACTGAAGTGTTCAATTAATGAATTGATAACCTGCTGTGTAGCTGAACAGAGAAGTTCTACTTATAAAAATACATGGCTGACAAGATGTGAGGCAAATCTGAGGAAACTTGGCTTTGACCCTATAGCCTTAGAATCTAGTGATATACAGTGTAGTAGGAAACTTATTAAGGAACAGATGCAAGAATACTATGCTACACAGGATATGGAAGCAATTGAAGCATCTAGATTCTCTTCTAGTTTCCCTCTTCTTAAAACATACTATGGAGAGGAGAAATATTTGTCTGAAATTACCCAACCCTTCCTTCGCAAGGCTTTTACAGCCCTGCGATTTCAGACAATGAAAACTAATTTTACAGAGGGGAGACACAAGAATATCCCTAGGGAGTAGCGCCTCTGTATCTGTGGAAGTGGGGTGATTGAGGATGCTATACACTATATGCTGTACTGTAGGTTGTATAAAATCCCAAGAGATAAATAGTTGAGGAGAAGCTTAGAGCCCATTGCTAACTATAATGACTTGGATAAAATTATATATCTGTTATCAAATACAGCCAAGTCTGTTATGCTTAATACAGCTAGATTCGCGGTGAAAGCAGCCAAACTTAGAACAAACTATGAGGACAACGGTTCTCTTTAGAATCTCTGATGCTAACGCATATATAACTCTGTACTGTGTTGTGATTACTACCAAACATTTCTGTAGCCTCTGTTTTATGGGTAAATATTTTAACAATTTTAAAAATGTTTTATAGTTTTTTAAGAGTTTTAACAATTTTAAAGAATGTTTTATAGTTTTTAAGAGTTTTAATAGTTTTTAAGAATGTCTTAACTATCCCTGTTTATATGTCTGTAATTTTTTGGCTACAACCTGTATATGGTTGCCACGAATGAATAAATGAAATGAGAGAGAGAGAGCAAACACAAGAAAGCATGTAAAAAATCTGGTTGTTTATCTTGATGTAGGAATAGCCTAGGAACAGTTTACAAATTTTTACAAGTCGAGCAACTAATGGATGAAATGGCGTTTCAGAATCTGCAGATTAAAAATAACTTAGGTTGTAGTTTTAGTTTTATCTTCTGATTTAAAATGCCTTTAGAGCATTTTCTTGTTTGTTTGGTTTTTATCACTGACAGGAGAGCTTAAAAAAATCAGCAGGCATTCAGTAGCTGGCCCCTTAAGGAAACTTTTAACACTGCAAGTCTCACAGTACAGTTGTGTTAATTGGAAACACTGCAGATGTGCAATGAGATGCAGGTTTCAGGAGATTTTTGATATAGTAGCATCTAAGGCACATTGAGCCAAAATACATGGCAAAATAGCAGTTGAAAAAGTGTCAGAACTGTAAGTAAAAAACTACATTGTACACAAAACAGAGCAAAAGCAATTATACTGTCTGAAAAGCCCAAGAAGTACCAGTTTTCAAAGCAGCTGATAGACCTCACAAATATAAACAAAAATCATCTCATATCACTCAGAAAAGTGTCCAAAGCGATGGACTGCTCAGTGTTCCTCAGTGAAGGTAAGGCTTAATAAAACATTTTTAGATAAATATTAGAGTGTATGCAGAAAGGGGGATTTTCTTTTTTAAAAAGATATTTGCACCTGTGATGCCTATAGTTGATGCACACCCTTGCTAGGCCTGTTTTCTCAATGAGAATACAGGTTTGAGATAAGAGGAGAAATACTTGCTGTCCTTAGTTCTAGGTTGTACTAGGGCTGTGTGACTGGCAATTATCTATCCATGTACACCTTGTCTTCAACTACCTACGGTCTTGCCATTGGAAAGATACGGTCACATTTCCCCATCCCTGTCTTATACAAGGTAGACTCTATGGGGCTTCTTATTGCTCTGCATAATGGGAGAAAATGAAAATAAAATTACATATGTACACTTAGGGAGCGATTCTATGCCCCCTAGACAGTGTCTGAAGGGTCATAGGATAGTTTGGATTCCCAGCTCCATGGTTGGAGCTCCAACCCCCCTCCGCCTCCCCCTCGCAGCCGGCACAGAAAAAACTGCGCTGGCTGTTCTCCAAGGTTGGGAAAGTGACCTTGGAGAGGGGTAAAAAGTGGTGTTTCAGTGGGTGGGGAGGGGAGGGGAGGAGACTGGAGAGGCCAGAATATGAGTTATCCTGAAGCCTCTCTAGTCTCCCCCCCCCCCTTGAAACTCTCCTGCTAGACAGGCAAAAAAGTGAAATATGCAGGGCGGGTGAATGGGGAGGTGAAAATTGCCTCTGCTGCTCCTCCCGCTTTGCATAGTATACCCGTAAGCTTCCAAGTTTGGGGGCTTGTGGGCATTGCAATAGGATTGTGCCCTTAGATGCTATAAGAGATCTGAGTGGCACTACCAAGAGTTGCTATTAGGCGAAGGCTGTTGGCTAATTTTGCAGATATATTCATGAAGGATAAAGTTATTAGTGGCTACTAGTCATAAAAGCAATATGCTATACCTCCAGGTTCAGAGGCTATATGCTTCTGAGTACCAATTGACATAGTGTGAGTACCAGTGTGGCGTAGTGGTGAGAGTGTTGGACTGGGACTTGGGAGATCCGGGTTCTAGTCCCCGCTCGGCCATGAAACTCACTGGGTGACTTTGGGCCAGTCACTGCCTCTCAGCCTAACCTACCACACAGGGTTGTTGTGAGGATAAAATGGAGTGGAGGAGGAGGATTATGTAAGCCGCCTTGGGTTCCTTGCAGGAAAAAAGGTGGGGTATAAATATAATAAATAAATTTTAAAAAAATTGCTGGGGAACAGCAGCAGGAGACAGCTCTTGCCTCCATGTCTCAAAAAAGGAGCTGTGAAAAGTGGGGGAAGAGTTAATAACTCCCGTTTCTGTAGTAGCTGGAGACTTGGAGAAGTGTTGAAAAGGTGGAGGACACTTAAAAGCAAGGGTATTACATTGCCAAGGGGGATATATTGTCCCCCTCCCCGCTTTTGGTGCACTTATTTCATTTGCCCCCCCCCCTTCAATGCTTCTGAATTGCGCTACCGGGTCCCTCCTTTCTTTTACTATTATTTGTCCCCCAGTCCTTTGCAACAGTGCACAAATTAGCCTATATGCAGCCTCATTTTGTTAATTTCCTTGTATGTTACCTACTCCACTTTGGTGCTCCCTTTGAGAGCTGCAACATAGAAGGACATTGACCAGGCAAGACTACCCATATCAGACAGGCAAAAGTGCATTCTTGTGCACTTACAAAAGAATGGGTGGGGGAATTACAAGTACATTTGTGTACTCCCGAAGCACCGAAAAAATAATTTTAAAAAGGTGGTGAACGAGTATAGGTCCTTCCAAAGTGCCGTTTGTGCATCGGTGGAGGGGCAGTCAGTGTCGAGGGAGGTCTCCCATCCAAGTAATAACCAGGCCTACTATGTACACCAGTTGCTGGGAAACATGGGCAGGAGGGTGCTGTTTCACTCAAGTCGTGCTTGTGGGATCCCGTGGGCAGCTGGTTGGCCGCTGTGTAAACAGAATGCTGGACTAGATGGACCTTTGGTCTGATCCAGCTTGGCTCTTCTTATGTTCTTAAGTTGCAACTGTCTCACGTACAGGTAGGATAAAGCTCAAATTTACAGGCAAAGTTATTCTCTTTGGAGAATAACTTTGGACAAAGTTGGACAAGTCTTTTCTATCCACTTTGCAATAACAACATTGGGCCTGTGGCTTATGCTGTCTCAGCTTGTTTGAGCGTGAAAAGCTAAGCAGGGTCAGGCCTGGTTATTACTTGGATGGGAGACCCCTCCTCTAGTTTCCTGCATTGAGCAGGGGGTTGGACTCGATAGCCTTGTAGGCTCCTTCCAACTCTATGATCTATGAAACACTCTATGAAACTGTTTGCTCTGTAGAGTAGCTTGCCTCAAGCCAGAAATAATTGTTTGCTTTTTAGAAGAACTTCATGTGTGCCCTGCCCCCTACTGCAAACAGGTTGCTCCTGTCTCATGTGATTCAGCAGAGTGCATTATTTAGTTGTGGATTGCCCACCTGAGCATACTGTCTGCTAGTAGCAATGTGCCTTTTCTGTCTCCTGCGCCCTACTTTTGTGAGTTCATATTTTACCTAAAAGAGACTTCCCCAACTTGGTGCCCTCCAGATGTTTTGGACTGCAACTCCCATCAGCCCCAAACAGCATGGCCAGTGACAAGGAATGTTGGGAGTTGTAGTCCAGAACATATAGAGGGCACCAGGTTGGGAAGGCTGGCCAAGAATAACTTTGCCAGTAAATCTGCGCTTTGTCCACCGTGCTAACCAGATCGTAGGCAATCTGTACAGTTTGTACAATTTAAGTATTCCTGTAGGAACATACTAGGAGAGATTACCACTAAGTTGCAGGTTTTTATTAACAGATTTGTATGATCATATCGTGGGCACTGTTGGAGTTAGTCCAAAGGTGTGGGTGGCAGTATCCCAATCTAGAACCCGAAGGGTTGGATGGGAACCTTTTGCCTGAAGTACAGGCAAGCAGAAGGTACTGCTTTGATGATGAGACAAAGGCAGAAACCTAGTATTTATGTGTGGCTAATGTTACACACATAAATGTGTGTGTAACATTCTTTCCACAGCTGAAGAGGGCTCTGAGGGCTTAATGCACACAGTCCACGGTAGCGTTCCAGGCAGGGTTCTAGCCTTTCAGGCTTCTACTTCAAGCTTCCAGAGTCCCTGGCAGAAACTAGGACCCAAAGAAAGGTTATATTGTACCTAAATCCCTAGCTTTACTTTTAGATATCTAAGATAGACCAATTCTCAGATAGTCATTGTGGTGTAAATATGTAATGGTGCACACACAAGCTGAGTGTGTGAGATGGTTACTGAGCTGAGTACAGAGATGGTTACTGTAGCATGGTTGTGATTTAAGCTGCAATGCAGAAGTTATTTGTGCATCGTATTGCTTCTTCATTTTTGCAGTTCTGGCTTCTCTCTCTGTGTATGAGTGAATAATTCTTCATAACTGAAAATTATGTGATAGTAAGAACCTTTGTAGGCCTCCAAAGGAAATCTGCTGGTGGGCCAGCAAAACTCTCCCACAGCTGTACAGTGGAGTATGAAGTGGACTATAGTCTACCAAAGTTTATGCCATAATGCATTTGTTAGTCTTTAAGGTGCCACAAGATACTTTGTTGTTTTTGCTGCAACAGACTAACGCAGCTACCTCTCTGGAATTTGTAGTCATTGCATTTCTTACTCTGTCACTATGTGGCTTAGGGCCAGCATGGATAGTATCTGTTCTAAAGTAGATTGAAGTGGATTTTCGGGATTCGGTAACAGCTTTTCTCCTGTATGTGTTATATGTGTCCAAAAATTCCCTAGAGAACCCAGACGGAAAGGATGCATAATTGGAACTTGATTTTGCTTCAGCCTTGTTGGAGGAATGTGTCACACTTGGGGAAAATGAAAATAAATCAAAGAGAGCAGGGTAACAGGCAAATGCTTCTCAGCAACAGTGCTAGTAGAGCGGTCGCTACCTAGAATGGCCTCAGTGATGATTCACTTGCCCAGTGTGATAGCCTGTTTTAAAAATTGTCTTGGAGGAAGCTTTATGTTCCTGTTTCTGTTTGCAGGATAATTTTGTATCTTAAGAATTGTTAAGAAATGTCCATTTTTAAAATTTATTATTCTCTCTCTCTCTCTCTCTCTCTCTATATATATATATATATACCGTATATACACACACACATACATTCAAGAGTCAGAGCATCTAAGTAATGCACCAGTGAGAACTTCCTACAGGCCTGTGGCTTATGCTGGCTCAGCTTATCTGAGCGCGGAAAGTTAAGCAGGGTCAAGCCTGGTTGTTACTTGGATGGGAGACCCCTCCTCTAGTTTCCTGCATTGAGCAGGGGGTTGGACTTGATAGCCTTGTAGGCTCCTTCCAACTCCATAATCTGTGAATTTATGAATCTCCATAAGGAAACCATAGCTCATTTAGAAAATTGGCATCAAACAGACAGATTTTAATCTTTGGATATTTCATAAATATAGAAGTAGGGCTATTGGTATATCTGCTTGCCAAAGTATAGAGGTGATCAAAAGTATAGAGGTGATCAAGGTGGATATAAAATTGGGAAGTTCTGCAGGCAGGAATACTGCAGTAAAAGTACAGATTCCGACAGCTGTTAAGGATGGTTAGAAGCTCTTAACCCGTTATGGCTACTGCCTTGCAAACACATTTCCAGCAATTTCCACATTGTAGCTGTAATCTGAGAATCAACTCTTTTGTGACCACAGACAGCTTGTAATTGTTTGACTGCTGGTTGTGAAATGAGAATTTTAAAGAGTTGTTGGGACGATGGATACAAACTATGGACTTTCCATGGCTGCAGTCATACAGATGCCTAGGCCCCTATGTGTGACTTAAGTATATGTGCATTTTCACTGGTAGTCGTAATGGAAGGTTTGTGTCCATCATGGGAGGCCCCGTCAGCATGCCACATAATGGGTTCTTAGGATGTTTCCAAATGGACGACTCTTAGTGCTACCAGTCAAAAGGCATTGTGCAGGTATTTCATCTTTCCTTTCTTAACAAATATTTTTCTGGTAAGAAAAGGACAGAAGAAACGGTGGGAAAACATGGGAGGGTTACAAATGGAAAACATCATTGTCTGGAACGTCTGTAAAATTCCGTGAATGAGGCAGGACAATTGCACAGTAAAAGCCTTGTCTAGAAGCACCCATAGATGCCAAAATAAGCTTTGGGCATCAAAGAGCTTCACTGCAAAAGCTGCCACCCACTGCAAAAGCTATCCCTATAAAAGCAACAACATGGAGCCAATAAAGGGGTAGGAAGTAAAGTACAAGGGAGACACATCCAGAAAAAATAATATGGGAGTACTTGCAGATGGAGAAGAATAAGGAAGGAGATATACAATTGGAGCTTGGACTTCTGGGCTATAAGAAGATATTGTGGCAAGTAAAGCTGCATACAAATGAAACTTTACTCGCCAAATACAGGCCTGTGGCTCACACTGGCTCAGCTTGTTTGAGTGTGGAAAGCTAAGCAGGGTCAGGCCTGGTTATTACTTGGATGGGAAACCCCTCCTCTAGTTTCCTGCATTGAGCAGGGGGTTGGACTCGATGGCCTTGTAGCCCCTTCCAACTCTATGATCTATGAAATCTATGATCTTTGCAAAGGAATTTTTTTTCCCTCCAGGACTGAGCTCAAGATAGACCAGTTCTGTGGGTTTGCAGCAGAAGCCAACTGTGCACAGTGCTGACTGTTTGGCACCAGTGCCATCATGAACATCCCTCCCTGATACCGTTCTCCAACTTTAAAAAAATGGTGTGTGTTCCTTTCAAATCAAGATGCAGAGTTAACTTTTAATTGCATAAATGTACAAGTAATGCTTTAAAAAATAACTGAAGCATGGGCAGGAATGTGCAGTACTGATGACTTAATCAACTTTCAGATTGCTGGCAGTTTTTTTTTTAGCAAATTGTGTTGCAAAGCCCAGGAAGATCTGGGCTCATCCCATGGGAGAAAAAAATGTGGGGACATCTATTTTTATGGTGCATTTGTATGCAGCCTGAGTTACTCTCTCTTTTCCACAAAGGAACTATCTATCCCATATGACAATGATTCCCACACTATTTTTCTGAATTGACACTCAACTTTTACACTTCAAAAGGTTTTCTTTCAGCTCAGTGGTAAAGCATATACTTTACATGCAGAAGGTCTCAGGTTCAAACCCTGGCATCTCTAGTTATAAAGGATCAGGTAGAAGGTGATGGGAAAGACCTTTCTCTGCCTGGAGTGCCACTACCCATCAGAGATGATGATGGACAAGTAGACTGACCTGGTATAAGGCCCTTCCTGTGTTCCTATGAGTAAAAGCTGCCTATATTCAAAGGAGCCCATCCCCTGTGCTTATGCACATCACTGCTCTGGGCATGTCTTCTCTGAGGACACACAGTTCCACAATATCTCTATGTTGGGAACAGTTGAATTATCCAGTCACATGCAGTGCAGAGATGGCATGTTACTCACTTTGAGTAGACATTGAGTAGGTTCACACGACATGACAGCCTATTGTGGGAACTAGCCACAATGGGTTGTCATATCGTCCGAACCCGCTTCCTTCAGGGTGGCTTATTTTTCAGGAACAAACCACCCTGACAATCCATGGCTTGTTCTAGGGGGTTGTTTGATCCATGATAGTTTGTCCTGTTGTCCGAAACCAGGAGAGAAATTTCATTGTGGGTTGTGAGGATTGGCTACTGAGCCACTCAGCAAGAGCAGCAAAAAACCCTGTCGCTCTTCGCAATCTCACCTTTTCTGCCACCAGTGCTAGCCCCTCCACTGATGCCCAAGCAGCATTTTGGAGCAGCCATACTGCTGCCCGATATTTGTCTTTCCTAGTCAATTTCCCTGTATTGTATTCCTTTTATGTTTCAGCTGTCAAGGGGAGCAGCAAAGGGAGTAGGTAGCACACATGGAAATTGATATGGCGAGACTGCATATAGGCTAATTTGCTCACAGTTACCAGGGGCCAATTGCCAAGATGCCAAAAGAAAAGCACTGTTAAAGGGGGGGAAGTGGCAAAAGAAGATGCACCAAAAGGTGGGAGGGACAATATCTCCCACTTAGCAATGTAATCCTCTTGATTTTAAGTGTTGAACTGACATTTCTCAGTGTCCTCCACCATTTCAATACTTACCCCAATCTCCAGCTACTTAAGAAAGGGGAGATACTGACTCCCCCCCCCCACTTTTTGCAGCTCCTTTTCAGAGCACTTACTGCTTAAGGGGTTTTGGAGCAGTTACTGCAGGTGCGCAAATTTATCCACCATTTATTGCCCTGCCCTTAAATTGGCGCAAGTTTTCCCTCCATTTACTTCCCAGCCATTAAATGTGCATACGTATAGTTCTGCATTTTTTTAAAGAACTGTCTGGGAACCTCAGTAACTGCAGCAGTAAGTACTCTGAAAGGAGCCACGAAAAAGGTAGGGGGAGTTAATATCTCCCCTTTCTGGACTAGCTGGCGATTCGGGGAAGTGTTGAAAACGGGGAGGGCACTGAGAAGTGTCAGCTCAACACTCAAAATGGAGAGATTACATTGCTAGGTGAGAGATATTGCCCTTCCTTTGGTGCACCTACTTTTGCTGCCCCCCCCTTTCAGTGCTTTTCAATTGACAACTCAGCAATTAGACCCTGGCAACTCTGCTCAAATTAGCCTATATGCTGTCTCTCCCTGTCAATTTCCATGTATGTTACCTACTCCACTTAGCTGCTCCCTTTGACAGCTGAAACTTACAAGGCAATTGACCAGGAAAGATTACATATCCATGGGACAGCTGTAAGAGCGTACTTGCGAAAGACCAACAAAAACAACAACAATAATAATAATTTAAAATTATGAACACAATTGCGCTATTTTCTGGGGCTGAAAAAATAAAATAAAAATTATGACCCCGATTCTGCATTTTTGAGGCTCTGAGAAGAAAAGAAAAAAGAGCGGAGAACTAAAAGGGGTAGTGATCGGAGCAGGGAGGGGGAGATGATGGGTTCTGCCGCGAAGGACACTGGGATACCAGCTGGAGGATCGAGGGGGAAGGAGGGGGAGAACAAGCCACAGTGAACCCAATTGTCTGTTGGGCACACTGTGGGTTGTTCCACAGACAACCCACACTGTGTACCGTATTTTTCGCTCCATAAGACGCACTTACTGTATGGTACAAAAAATTAAAAAAAAAAAAAATCAGCTGAGAGGCGGGGGCTTCCCCCGCCCCACCCAGGAGTCCTCCGCTCTTCCGGACCAGCAGAGGAAAGTAAAAATTAAAAATTAAAAAAAAAAATTAAAAAAAAATTCCATGGGACAGCTGTAAGAGCGTACTTGCGAAAGACCAACAAATTTTTTTTTATTTTTTTTACTATATTCACTCCATAGGACGCACAGACATTTCCACCTAGTTTTTTGGGGGGGTAAAGTGCGTCTTATGGAGCGAAAAATACGGTAGCTTATTCGCAGGGTGGCTTAGTGTGACGTTTGAATGGAGCCATTGATTGGAAACAGGCAGAGTTGTAGTGAGCACCCTCCCCCCATGGGTGAGATTTTTGGGCAACCAAGTTACTTTAATTTATTTACTCACAGGAAACCTATAAGTTACATCTCATTTGTAATGGAGCTGTTTTATCCTGTTGACTCCAGCTGCTCCTTGAGAGTGGAAGGATAAATAACTTTGCTTGGTATTAAAGCACCATGGCTGTTTTTGGTGAAAGCTTACTTGAACTGGTTTGCAATGCCTCTTATTATAAATCTGCTTTTTACCTAACGGAAACAGCAAATCGGAGGCTCTAAAATAAGAGGTAAGGCCTCTACATAAAGCTAAATTAACTTTGCTGGATTTTCCAGTGTTTGTAGGCTAATGCCATCCTGTGGATGGCCTTGCAGCCTAGTGTTAGCTTGATTTTTAAAAAATGGAGAGGTTGCCTAATGCATTTATTCCAGGAAGCAAAGCCAATCATCTTCCTGCTTCAGACGTGCTCCCCTTGATTCCCTGACCCAAACTTTCTCTGGCTTTGCTGAGGCATTACTGATACATCCTTCCACAAATTAGTATGGCAGTAATGAATCTCACATTATGTATGCATGGAGGAAATTTGACCTGCAGAAAATACCCAGCATGCTGTGCTCAACTAGCCTGCTGCTTGTTAGCTGGCTTGTCCCTGCTGCTGCTTGTTGCCTGTGGTGTTCTTTGTCATGTCACGTGGCTTTTGCCTCCTAGCGAAGGAGCTACTATGCGACAGTTTGGATCAAGAAAACAAGAGACACAAGAGACCGCTTCGTTGCTCATGGGATGGGAACAGCATCAGCCTAGTATCTCTGCCTAGGCACGGTGCTGAGCTTAGCTTAAGAGTTCTTAGGAGGGTCAATTATGTCATTCTTCCAGAAGCTAGAATCACCTGCAAATGGAGAATATCTTATTTTTGTTAATTTAAACATTAATTATTAATTAAATAACCCCATCCTTCAGCATGTTTCTAGGGTGGTTTATGAAAAGTTAAAATTACAATAAATAAATTAACAAATATCTGGTGACTAGGCTTTCTTTGGTTTTGCTATCAAGAAGTATTCTGCCTATAGAAGCCAGTTGACGAAGCAGTCTCCAACGGTTGGTGTATAGGTCATTTCTTGTGCAGCTGTGCTCCAATCTGTTTGAGGAGCCCCATTTTTTTACCTGCACTGTGGACTATTATTTCAGTGCCTGAGAAATGGAAGTGAGCTGATAGTTGAATTTGGTTTTTCATCCCATCTAGGATGCAGGGTTTGGAAAGCAGGGTGGACTCTGCAGGGAGGAGCCGTAGCTCAGTGGTAGTGTACATGCTTTGCATGCAGAAGGTCCCAGGTTCAACCCCCACCATTTCCAGGTAGGGGGGCTAGGAAATGATCCTGCCTGAAACCTAGGAGAACCACTGCCAGTCAGTGTCGACAATACTGGGCTAGATGGGCTAATGGTCTGACAGCTTTCTGTGTTCCTAACTCCAGAATCAGAGATTGACCCCTGGGCTGAGACTTGTGGTAGAGGAGTTAGAGTTTATTGTGCTGCAACACTAGATGAAGTGGGGATGAAGCTACATGCAGGTTGCTTGCAATATCTAGCAAGTGATCTTGTTTCATCTTAAACAGTCTGCGCTTCCAGTTGTCTTGCTTGTTTCATATTAGACACATATTGAATCTAGCATGTGGCTAATTGTCAGTTGGTGATTGTTCACTTCCTCTGTGCAGGGCTTGTTAATAACATTTCCAGGGGTGGGGGTAGCCATGCTAGTCTGTTGGAGCAAAAACAACAGAGTCTTGTGGCACCTTAAAGACTAGTTTTTGTTCTTATTCTTGTTAATACAGTATACTTTGTAGGCATCTCCTTGCCACTCTGCTGTGAACTGTTTAAAGTGTGGCTTGAAGATCTGGCTGCACTCTTCAAGGCTCAAACCACAGCATCCCTGAGTGGCAGAATCATGCAGCAAGCCATTTCTTGGCTATGTGGGGGGTTTCTATCCTCTGCACAGTGTCTGTGTTATTTTCATGTTGCTATTCTAGGTGCCATAGTACAGAGGCCAGCCACACTCTGTTAAAAGGACTGCAAAGCTCTAAAGTAATGGATTAGGGTGCCCCCCCCGAATATAATTTGTTTGTTTTATTACATTTAGATCCTGTCCTCCTTCCAGTGAGCATACATGGTTCTTTCACCCCACCCCCATCCATTTTATCTTCACAAAAACCCTGTGAAGTGGGCTAGAACGAGAGATAGTGATTTGCCCAAGGTCACTCAGTGAGCTTCATAGCTGAGTGGGAATTTGAAACTGGGTCTCCACAATCCTAGCCCAACATTCTTGCCACTACACCACAGTGTTACATGTGCTGATTTGTTCTTTAATTGATACTATTTCTTTCCTAATTGTGCTGCCAAGCTGACTATTTCCCTCATTTGTATATCCCTTCTTTTTCCCTTCCAGGATACTGAAATGAGAATGGCCAGGTCCTGACTCTAGAGTGTGCACATTCTCCTCCCCCCCCCCCCGTTCAAACTAAACGAGTTCCTTCATCCCTCTCCTTCTTAAATAAGGCAATGCATTGTTCCTGGAGAAGGTAAGTGTATTTACTTTGGGGGGGGGGGGAGTATGAGAGGGTGGGAAGAAGTCTCCAGCTTCTTCTTTTTTCTTGGGATCATCTTTTCGCATCTCAGCAAAATGTACATTCTCCAAGTTCATTAGCAGAGCATGTGCTTCATTTGGATGAAGCCCTAGGTTCAATGTGTTTCATCGCAAGGCCATTCTGCACATTACATAGCAAGACACATGGGTTCTGTACTGTGTGTAAACTTACCAGGCAACCGCAGCCAAACATAACTCTCTGATGAGTGTACCTGTATGATGCATGTGTTAGTTGTATTCAGAATTTACATTTTGAGGTGTGCACTTAAAAAAAAATCTGAGGTGTACCCCTAAAGCACATAATATAGAACAGCTCCCAAATGATCTGAATTGCTTGGGTTTAGAAGACCTTTGCTTGGCACTTTGGAAAGTCCCATCTTTGAAAGCACAGGGCTGGATGGACCACTAATTTGATAGAAAGCAGATGTCCTGTACTGGTTTAGTAGACTGATGGCAGTAGAACAGGTGAATGAATGTGTACATATTTGTTAGTTTAGTTAGGTAGGCAGGCAGTTTATTGCATTTATATATCACTTCACATGACCAAGAGGAGTCCCTAAGTGATTTACAAAAAAGGATAAAATATAACGGATACACTACATAATAATATAATAATTAAAACCATACAAATTTACTAAAAAATGTCCACCCCAAAGATTACCTAACACTGCTGCCCACCCCCATCCAGCATAGGAATTAACAACAAAAATAATCACTAAGGCCAGACCTTTAAAACTACCGAAATGCCTGGGAAAAGAGAAATGTCTTTGCCTGGTGTTGTAGTCAGCATCAGGCAAGCTTCCCTGGGGAGAACATTCCATAATTGGGGGGCTATCACAGAAAAGGCCCATTCTCTCATCGCCACTCTGCAAACATATCTTGGAGGGGGTGTGGAGAGAAGGTCCTCAGATGTCAATCTCAGGGTCTGAACAGGTTTGTAAGGGGAAACGCAGTCCTTGAAGTAGTAGTAGGCGATCACTCGTGACCGAGTAAGATTGTCTTCCAGGATCAAAATTTACAAAAAGGAGATTTTAAAAGGAGGAAATTTTAAAGAAAATTGTGTAGGCTTTAGCGATGGGTCCGTAAGTGACTGTGGAGGCCAATTCTAGATCCACACAGCTTCCCACAGTGAGGACACAGGTTACCAGATAGAAGATGGTCCTTTTCGCTTAGCACGTTTCTCCCTTTCACCTTGCACTCGGGCTTCTTCAAAGTCCATGGAACCTTTGTGAAAGGCCAACCTCCAGTTAGATCGTTCATGGGCCAGAGCTTCCCAGTTTTCGATGTTTATATTGCATTTTTTAGATTAGTCTTAAGAACATCTTTAAACCTCTTATACTGACCACCAATATTCCGCTTTCCATCCTTGAGTTGGGAATAAAGTACCGTAACTGCTTTGGGAGACGGCAGTCAGACATTTGAACAACATGACCGGTCCATTGAAGTTGGCGTTGAAGGATCATTTTTTCAACGCTAGTAATCTTTGCTTCTTTCAGTACACTGACATTTGTTCGCCTGTCTTCCCAAGTAATTCGCAGGATTTTCCGGAGGCAACGTACTGGTACTTGTGTCTGTGTATTACATGGTGCCTATCTGTGGATGGTTCCTGGGCAGACAAAATGGTTGTGTGAATGTTTGTATGCACAGAGTACATTAAGTTAGGAAAAGCTATTAAAAGATGAAGCATTGTTGCCACTGTACACAAATGAACCAAATAATTATACCAGTAATACCTGAAAGTGTGATGTTCTGAAGGATAGTAATAAATAGTGTGTGTAGTTGTGAATTAATTTCTAAAACCTAATGATGTGATAATTTCCTTAGCAAATCTGTTTTGGTTTTCAACCTTATTATCCCTTTTTATTTTTATTAAACCTATTTTTATTAGAAGCTTTTCTTTACATAATTTAAAAAATACCAAATATCAAATATAAACATAACCAACGGTTAATAAATATATATTTCTCTTTAGGTGAAAGTCAAAATAGCTCCTTAACTTTTGAGATTTCCTTGCTCAGCCATTGCTAATTTTTCTTTTTCTTAAGAAGTATTCATTTTCCTTCTAAGCTGTTGCTAAATGCATGTTTAATGAATGATCTGGAAGGACCTGATGCTGTACTGTTGTTGGAACTGAGCAGTGTCTGGATGGGAGATCACTGATGTGCTCTGAGCTTTCTAAAATGAATAGCAGTGTTCAAGTACAGCAAATATAATTAGCACCAATGGTGTGAGAGGCGTTTCCCAATTAAAGTGGTAGGGAGGAATTTGGTTTTGTTTTCTTCTTGTGTCCCATTCACCAGGGTGGTTGTGAGTAGGGTGTATTTTGTTGCCTTGTGTTCTCTTTTTAGAGCTCTTGAGAGTAGATTCAGGTGTTCAGGAAAGCAGGAAGTGGAAGATGGAAATGCTGGACTCATTTATTTTCCTTTAAAATCTTTACATCTCACTTTTTCACTTGATGGAAAAAGTGAGGCTTCTTCAAGGCGGCTTAAGCTTGTGGTCACAGCTATAATTTTAAAGCAGCTGTCATATGGCTCTTAGTTATCTGAATCTTCAGAGGAAAAAGTTTTGTTACTGTCTTTATCTAGCATAAAACGAAGCTACTAGTTTTCAGTATTTTAGCCAGAGAGGTGTCACCTCATGTTCACAGACTTATTTACAATGTAGGTACTCCTAAACATGTCTACTCAGAAATAAGCACCACTGTGCATTCAGTAGGGCTTATTCCCTAGCAAGTGTGTTTAGGATTGCAGCTCCAGATTCGAATTCCAAAAACATAGCCTCATTAGTGTCTTGCAGGCAGCAAACACAGCAGAGTTCTGTGATACTTTAAAGCACTGTTCTCCAACCTAGGGTCCCCAGATGTTTTTGGCCTACAACTCCCAGCATGCGGCTGGGGCATGCTGGGAGTTGTAGGCCAAAAACATCTGGGGACCCTAGGTTGGAGAACACTGCTTTAAAGGCTAACAAATGAAAGCTCGTGCCACAATACAGGTTTCAGTCTTTAAGGTGCCACAGCACTCTTTATCATTTAGACTCCAGAGGCTCTTCCTTCTTGAGTAATATTTTGTCTAGGCATGTCACAGCTCTACAGGGAGGTCATTATATCAAAAGTCTTACCAAACGGACCTGGTGTGTTTGCATTTTTTACTGTGAGCTTTTTGTCTTGTGTTTTGCAGAAGTAATATACAACCCAAAATTGATAATAATGAAAATACAGAAGAAAGAAAAACAGGTTGGTAACCCTCTACTTCTTCAATAAATACAACAGGGGTCAGGAACTATTCTGGCTGTGGTGGCTGGATTACCCCCTGGGACATCCCCAAGGCCTGGTTGATGTCAGGGGATGGGCCCCTTCTCCCTCCCAAAGACCTGCCCTTTCCCCCAAAGCTGCACCCCCTGACGCCATCTGATTCCTTTTTCCATGCAAAGAGAGCATGGAGAAAGGAGCAGCTTTTCCCTGCTCAGCACTAGAGAAAGGCTGCCTTTCTCTAGCGCTAGGCATGGAAACGCCACTTTTATCTCCATATATTACCATACAGAGTTGTTGTAAGGGTGACAACAAGGTAATGCATGCCTAGCACTTTGATCAGTGCTATTCTCTATTCAAATGCTTGTTGTTGTTATTATTATTATTGCAGTAGTATTAATAGTAGCATTATTAACACACACCCTTCATATTTCAAAAAACGCACCTATATTGATGTTCAGGTAGTATGTGAATTTATTTCATTTTAATCCATCAGTTTAAAGGCAAAAGACCCCAAATATGAAAAATCTTCAGTCCTTTTACTTCCTCTGTGTATCTGGATTTGCTGTTTCTGATCTGCTGCTGCTGCTCACCAAATAAGTATGCCTGAGAGATTGATGAAGCAGCAGCCATTGTACCTCCTGTGTGTGCACAGGGCAATCCTGACTGTGGCCTATGTGATAAAAGGAAGGTGCCTGCTTTAATATATGGGGGTTTCACCTTCCTAGGTGAAATATGTTTGAATGAATGGAACAAATTGATCTGTTCCTTTGCTGATTTGTGCCCTACCCTTTAGGAATTTTTAAATTGAGCTTCTTATAATGGAATAAATCTGCCCTTCTGAGCCTGCTCTGAAACTAAGTGTTAAGGCAGCTTTGGTCAGCAACTGTCTCCCTGGAGTTTGGTTTTAACAACAAAGGAACTAAAAGAAACAAATTTAGTTATGGCCTCTTCATCTGCTGATCCTGCTTCTAAGGTTGCTTCCTTGGTTCTAGTTAGAACCATATCCCAGATCTTGTCTCAGCCATTTTCTCATTTTTCTTTTGTTTGTTATTTCAGAAATGGCTGTTTGCTGGTAGCCTTTTCATTCCTTCTACCCTGCCCCATTAGCTGCTGCTGCTACTAATGTGTGTGTGTTTAATTGTATGTTCATGTTTTTGTAATATTGTAAGCTGCCTTGGAAAGGCAGTGTGTGCTGAATGGTGAGTTTGAAATCTCATCGATGATGATGATGATGATGATGATGATGATGATGATGATGCAAATTGTGCCATTTCACCTCCTTTTCCAGGCCCCAAAGCTGTGTTGATGGGATATCAAAGTGTCGGTTGGGGACATGGTCAAATCTATAGGGTCAGATTATATCTCAGTTACACAACTGTAAATCCAGCAGGATGAATAGCCACTCAGGTAGAAGGAAGCTTTCATCTGGGGGAAACACAGGAATAGTTGTATATCACTTGGACAGTGGCTTCTGTTTAGATATATGTCAGGACATCTCAAACATTCTCAAACATTGTCCTTACCTTTGCAGAACAAACCTGGGATTTGTTCTGCATGATACATTACACATACAGTAATACCTTGGATTGCAAGTAACTTGGTCTGAGAGCGTTTTGCAAGACAAGCAAATTTTTTTAAAAATTTTTTTGACTTGATAAATGAGCAAGGTCTTGCAAGACAAGTAGTGTAGGGATGTAACTGCTCGCCTCGAGCGGGCGTAGCGGGCCGAAATCGGCCCTGCTCTTGCCCGCCTGAGACTCGCTTTGATATAAGAGTGTTTTGGATTACAAGCACGTTTCCGGAACGAATTATGCTCTCAATCCAAGGTATTACTGTATTCAGTTAAATGCAATAGAGACTATTACAATGTGACTGCTTCTCCTCCTGTAATAGATTATAAAATTGCTTTTTTCTCTTCCTCATAATTGCACTTCCTATGTCCAGTATATTGTGCAAAATCTGCCCATATTACAATCCAAGGGATTCTTATTGGGTCTATGTCATGCTCGAACCAGTAAAACCTAGGTGGTTTTTGTTTTTTGTGCACGAATTCTCAAATTTTTGCAGCCAGAATAAATGATGAATTTGCATAGGGGTCCACAGATGCAGTGGCCATAGGCAACCATATTTTTTATTTTGGTGACTGCCTGCCCCTGACACAGTGAGAGATGCACAGCCTGGAGAACTAGGAGGTGGAAATATGTTTCTCCCTTTGTGTTGAATGGGAAAGAGAGTTGCAGATGACTCGGGTAAGGGATGAGGTCTCATCTATGACCTTGCGCTACCCTTAGAGACATTTTGAAGCAACAAGAGGCCTCACTTTTTTTGAGTGTCTCCAACCCTATGAGCTGGAAAGTAGAGGAGGGCCAGGATTCATCCTTGATTTTGCACTGGGCTTCAGAGACACATGGAAGCTTAGCTTATTGCTGCTTCTGTGGGTTTCCAAAGCTCAGTGTGGAGAAAGAGAGAGAGAGAGAGAGAGGACTCCCTTTTCCTCTCTGTGTGCCAGAGAAAGCAGGGGAGAGTTATATCTCTTTTGCCTCATCTATTTCCTCCCTGGGGCGGGGGGGGGGGGGGAGATGCAGTGTGGATGGCAAGCACAAATAATGACCAGCTTCCAGGGCTAGCCAGTGTTTATGGATCCCTGCATTTGAATTAGGGATACTTGAAGAATTTGATCTTTGCTAATTCCTATATGAAATGACCTGATCCGGCCTTCCCAGACTAATGTGCAGTCATAAGAACTTCGATTTCCAGCAGATTTCAGACTTCTCTGAATGTTTTGACACAGTTCTCAGCAGTTTTAATTTACCAAAATATGCATTTAAATATTTATTTTGAGAGTATTAAAAAGAAAGCAAATTAATGGGATGAAATTATGGGTAAAAATATGCAAAAGTGGCATGAACCAGAAATAGCTTCTTCTGTCCCTAGTTTGCATATCATTATTTTGCACAGTCTGTTCTTCATCCAGGATTCAGAAAATTTATAATATTTTGGCACAGACTGAGGAACATGGGCACATGACCAGGTCTGCCTGTAGTTCAGTTAAAATCATTTTTATGTGGCCATGACCAGGTCTGCCTGTAGTTCAGTGGCAGAGCATATGCTTTGCATGTGTAGGTTCACAGGTTCAGTCCTTGGAACCTCAATTTAAAATAATCTTGGATGGGAAGTCTGAGAAAGGCTACTGATAGACATGAACTGGGTAGATTTCATAGATCATAGAGTTGGAAGGAGCCTACAAGGCTATCGAGTCCAACCCCCTGCTCAGTGCAGGAAACTAGAGGAGGGGTCTCCCATCCAAGTAATAACCAGGCCTGACCCTGCTTAGCTTTCCACGCTCAGACAAGCTGAGCCAGCGTAAGCCATGTTGAAGAAGTGCAGGATGGGATAGGTGTTCAAATCAGACAGGACAAGCTGGGTTTCCTTCCAGTTGGAAGCTACCATTCTTGAGTCATTGCCTTTTTGTTACAAATTCCATTTGTTCACATGCTTTCATTTCATAGATCATAGAGTTGGAAGGGGCCTACAAGGCTATCGAGTCCAACCCCCTGCTCAATGCAGGAAACTAGAGGAGGGGTCTCCCATCCAAGTAACAACCAGGCCTGACCCTGCTTAGCTTTCCACGCTCAGACAAGCTGAGCCAGCGTAAGCCACAGGCAGACAGGGACTGGGCTAGATGTACAATTCATTCTAAAGCAGCTCCTCCTAAATAGTAGTGAAGCCTCACCCTGTCACTGCTAGGACCCTTGCTAGCATGTAGCCCTGGCTGGTGCATGTGTATTCTGAAGGGCTATTATTTCATGTCATTTACCCACACATTTGCCTCATTCTGAGGCTTCCTTTAACCTTGGAGAATCTGTATGGCTGCCCTTGGTGTTTTCCTCCTTGGATGCTTTGGAGCTGGAACGCCAAGATTTATGCTTTACCTTGGAAGTCTATTTTTATTTTATCTATAATGTAAGATGACATTGGAGCCTTGGCTAGAACTGCATTTACATTACCTCCTTCCCCTTATTAATAATTTCCAGTGAGGTGGTATGGAGCAGATATTGTTGATGGACTGTGAAATATGTTGCCTCTTTTGTGATCTGAAGGGGTGTGCCTGGGAAGGAGAAAGGATGAGTATCAGAAGTGTCCCCACTGTCTTACAGGGAAGGAAACGGTGATTAGTTCTGTTTTGCACCTGCAACAGCCAAAATTGTCCTTCAACCATGTGTAGGTGGGAGGCTAGCTATTTTTTTAAATCTTTTCTGAAAGAGATGTCTGGTTGTATGTTCTGGATTTGATGTGGGAAATATTTGAAAGAATTTCAAAGGTTTCTGCTACAGATGACGTAATATTAGACAGAGGAATCATTGTGTCCCGTCCCCCGTCCCCCGCCGCCGCCTTTATAATACCAGAGTCTCTCTCCTGAAAGGTTTTTCCGTTTCTTTTTTCTTCTTCTCCCAATGAGCAAAGGGAAATTCTTGTTCCACTGGTTTTTCTTCAGTTGTTGACTAACCTGAGAACTTTGGGTTTGAGAGAGCGGAGAGCATGCAGGATTACTCCTCTGTGTCTGAAAATCTCCAATTTACCCTGGAGCTATGGAAATAATAATGAGGCTTGTACCCTAGATTTGGGACTAGTGCAGAACCATATGTGGATTTTAGAAGCAGAGAAGGCTAACATAATGTGCTGGGATCAGAAGAGGAATGTTTTATTAAGCTCTGAAGTGTTGGTCTTTTTTTCTTTGTGTAGTTCTTCATAATAAAACAGGAAATACTAGCAGCTACTGAGGGTCAAATTACACATTACAGTAGTAGCATGTTTAAATAGCATCCCTAGGACTTGACAAGCCTGTTACTTATCAGTAAATAGTGGTGGGGTCGGATCAAGACAATGTGGGTGGAAGGGTTAACCCTTAACCTCCCTGTGCCATTTCCCCACTGAAAGTCCTACCTGAAGCTGCTATTTGCCCCTGAATATCAGATTTGCTGCAGATTTATTAATTTATTTTGCATGTTTATGTATTGCTCTTCAATTAAATGGTCACGGTGGTTAAAAAATACAGCACAACACTAAAAGCACAACAAAAAAACATAAAAACTAACAAGGCAGTAGAATAATAAAAAAGTAGAGTTCGAAGGGGCCTACAAGGCCATTGAGTCCAACCCCCTGCTCAATGCAGGAATCCAGGTCAAAGCATCCCTGACAGATGACTGTCCAGCTGCACCTTGAATGCCTCCAGATTGGGAGATCCCACCACCTTCCTAGGTAGTTGGTTCCATTGAGTAGACCTCAAAGCACTATATATATATATATATATATATATATAAACAGAATCAAATTAAAGCTTAGGAAAATATAACGTTCTTTATTTGGTGCCCAAAAGACAAAAACATAGGTGCTGGGCGAGCCTCTCTGAGGAGAGCATTCCACAATTGGTGTACTCACTACTGAAAAGACCCTATTTCTGGTAGCTACCTGCTTCATCTCAGATGGTAGGGACACCTCTACTAAGGATTTTAATTTACAGGTAGGTAGATATGGAGACAGACAGTCCTTGAAGTACCCTTGTTCTAAGCTGGCAGGGTTCCCATTGCATGGAGGCTTCTACCTGCATTCAGTCAAATGTGAGTAGAAGCCCCCTGCAGACCTCCTCACTCAACAGAGGCAGGTTGGGGGCGTTGGGAGGCCACATGCCTCCACAATGCAGGCCACATGCTGAAGCTAAGCAGGTATGAGCCGGGTCAGTGCTTGGATGGGTGACTGCCTGGGCTGCCCACATCTGTTCTCCTGTATTGAGCAGGGGGTTGGACTCAATGGCCTTATAGGCCCCTTCCAACTCTACTATTCTGTGATTACCGTATATGCAGGTCTGTAAGGACTGAGCTTGTGTGAACCTGCCTAATCTTTAAAGGTGGGTGTTGCCTTTTCAGTGCAGTTGCCTTTTTAGGCCAGCTGGTAAGCCACCAATATTGATGTTCTTCAGGCATCGGGTCAAGAACTTTTTGTTCTCCAAGGATTTTAACTGAATTATCTGTTGCTTTTATCCAATCTTAATTTAATGAGGGGTGTTTTTTTATTGTCCCTTCTACCATTGTAGCTTGTTATCTGTGCATTTTGATCATTTTAGTGGGATGTTTTGTTTTTTGTAAGCTATCTTTAACTAGAAGAGCAGGATATAAATATTATAATAAAACATCTTGCGTTGGCCAGAGTGGGCCCAGCAGGGCTGTTGTCTGCCTCTCACTGAGGACTTCTCGAGTTAGCTCTTTAGCAGCGAGGGTTGCTGTCGTATGGTCTGTGCTGATGGCAGTTTGGATTGTGAAGTATTTCTGCGCTCTCTGGTTTGTCTGAAAACCTAAGTACATGTAATGCAGCTGCTGGCGCTTGATTTTGGCCCTGTTAACTCTGTTCTAGTATATAAAGCAAAAATTAATGGTGCTTACAGTGTCTATACTTGAGAAGAGTGTTTTGATGAGCAATGAGTATGTGCACTTACTTGCCTGTTAAGTGTTGGTGTGAGAGGTAGTAGCAACCAGCCCTTGTTTTCTTTCAGTTTTTCCCCCAGTCTGGAGATGGATGAAAAAGAATTGTAAAAAAATAAATTAATCAGATGTTTTACAAAACAGGCAGTGTTGCTGTGAGGAGTTATCTTGTCCTTGTTTCACCACTTTAAAAATCACTGCATTTAGTGCTCTTTCACTAAAATGCACAACCTCCAAAGACTTTTTTTAAAATAAAAGAAAACTTTAACGTTCATAGAACAGTCCAGGTATTTAGTTCTGTGCCTAGTATAGAGATGTGAAGGTCTGGAAAAAAAACTGGAAAAATTCAGAAAAACCAGTCCCCCCCCCCCCCGAAAAACCTCTGGCCCATCTCACTAGCTGCACCTTACTGCTTGAAACTCGGTGCCCTTGATATTTGGGTGGCCTCGTCTGATCGTGGAAAACTAAGCAGGGTCGGGCCTGGTTATTACTTGGATGGGAGACCCCTCCTCTAGTTTCCTGCATTGAGCAGGGGGTTAGACTCGATGGCCTTGTAGGCCCCTTCCAACTCTATGATCCTATGATATCCTATGATACCCACTTCTTTATTTTTTGTTTTGCTTTCCCTAATTGATGTTCTTCTTTTCCCTGCCCTGCCCTGCCCTGCCCTGCCCTGTCCTTTTCCTTTTGTTTTATGTTTCATTTAGGGTAGGTTGAAAGTTTGTGGGCATGGCCTTGTCCAGAGCTTGTTTTTTATAATGGCCACATTTGTACATAACGCTAAACCATGGTTTAGTACTGCGTTCGTAAGCTGTGATGAGCCCAAGCAAAGCCTTGGACCGGTGTGTTTCCCTTCCCCCTCTTCCTCCCACATAGTCAGGAAAAGGATTTTGCCAGCTTTCAGTTTCACTTTCCCCTAATTTCTGGTTGTCTTGTGTCCTAGAAACCAGAGATCGTGGGTTTACTACAAATTCAGGTTAATTTCAAACCAAGCCAACTTCAAATCATGGCTTATGAAGCTGACTTGTTTAACTAACTAGAATTTGTGATAAACTGTCTGGTTCATGCAACATGACACGCTGAGATTGGTGAAATTAAAAGCTGCCAAAGTCCTTCTCCCGACTGCATGGGAGGACGAGGGGAGATGGGGGGGAGCATGAGGTTCTGAGGCTTTGCTTGGGCTTTTTCCAGCTCCATGCATGTAGACAGCATTACATATGGACTTACATTACATATCCATTACATTACATATCCATTACATATGGATTTTGCATCCTTGATAGTATACTGTTACGGGTACTTTATAAGAGGGGGGCACTTTTTTCTGACTCAGGCTAGGATCTAAAGGTGGGTTATACTCACACAGGAGAAAACTCATGTCAATAGAAGGAGCTTTATTTTCTCTCTTTGCTCCAGTGTTTCCCAATGATGAAGAGGCAAGCTGTTTTTTAGCCAATCAGCAGCCTGTTTCTTTGAGATCTATGCAGTGAAAACAACAAGAAAAGCTTTGGTTGCTTGTGTGGTTCTCTGCTGCATGTGCATATCCTTTCTTTTGCAACCCAGCCTCAGAAAATCCATGCTGGGGAAAAATGCAGCTTGGAACATGAATGGCAGAGTAAGCACCCCTTTTTCTGCAGCTGGGATACACCAATTAGATCAACTTCTGGTATCAGATTGATCTCTGTGATGGAAAAAGCCACATGTGAAGCATCCCTCAGTTGTGTAGCGCAGTGTTCCATGCAATAGGAAGGAACTACAGACCTATTGGTGTTGTAAGGTCCTTCATGGGTGATGCGTTGCAGGTGTGGAGCTGAAAAGTTTGTCCTGGGCAGTAAGTTAATTAAATTTTAGTGGCCTCTTTTGAAGACATTTCAAAACCTGCTAAGGAGCACTGTGGACTCTGCAAATACACAGGCAAACAGCTAAAAAAGTAGGTCGCATTTTTGAGGCCTACTAACCTTGACAGTTTGCCTTTAAAGTGCAGCGCTCCCACTGTGTTCACAGCAGCTCCTGATGGGAAGCAGATATGCTTCCTCCTCTTCCATCCTGCTGTGGGTATATTCGAATTCCCACCAGCTTTTCTGGGATGCACAGTGCTAGAACCAGGACACGCTTTGGAAAGATGTGCTGCACACACACTCCCTGATTCTGACTGATGTTTCCATTAACTGTTTTACTCTCGAAAGCACATTCATGTGGGGGAGAACAGTGCCTTTTGCTTTTACTGTTAGAGTTAGCAAGTTCGTAAACTTACAGGCACGTATTAGATGTTGGACCACTGCTTTAATAGACCAAATGGATTGATTATACATAAGGTCAGTTGGTTCCAAATCCATTTCACGGAAGGCACCAGGATCCATGGAGGCTTCCTGCTGGAGGAGAGGGGGTGGGCAGGGAGACTGCCTTTGCCTATTCCCTTTCCCCCTGTATGTATGTATGTATGTATTTATTTATTTATACCCCGCTTTTTTTCCTGAAAGGAACCCAAGGTGGCTTACATTATCCTCCTCATCCTCCTCTCCATTTTATCCTCACAACAACCCTGTGAGGTAGGTTAACAACCCTGTGTTGCCTGTCATGCTGCTCTGGAGGGTCTGCAGCCCTCCGGAGCAGCCTTACAGGAGGCGCATGGGACTACAGGGGGGAAGGAGGAATCATCTCCCCACCCCCTTCCTCTGGTGTGAGCGGAACGCTGCTAAGTGCTACTCTGGATCCAACCCAATTAAAATATGAGGGATGGAAAGGCCTGGTCTATCCCACGGGACATGGCAGACAGCTCCTTGGTGGCACAGCCATCTATCTGGCCGCAGGTGCATTTTAGTTATAGAACTTGGGCCATTGGGTGGTATAGAAAGGCAATAAATAAATAAATAAATAAATAGAATTGACTTCCTTGCCAGCATCCACATACAGCTGTGTTGTTGTTACTATGTCAGTGTTGTGATATGTATCACATTCACAAGCTGGAGCACATTGTTTACACATGGAAGGGACAGAATGGCGGGTAAACAGGTTTATTATGTTTCTCTAGAATCTCGTGTTTTCGCAGGGGTTACTAAAGTGTGAGAACAATATGAGCTAGTCACATGGTTTAGATGTTCTGGTGACGTACTGACTTGTTTGTCTGTCTGGAGCCATTTTAGAGAGGATCAGGACTGTTCTCTCTCTTCACTCTTTTCTTCTGACTATTGCTTGCTGGACTTATGCAACAATGTAGCGTCTTTGCTGTGGTGGGGTAAAGCTCAACTTGCTCCACTGGAATAAATGCTTGCTATGCATTGTACTCTGCACATGGACTGTAACTAGGAAATGTATACTCTGTAGAATATTACTTTGCTAAGTAAATAAACAGGTAGAATAGACCTGTGGAGTTACAGAGTTTTTTCCTTGCTATCTGCAAACGGGGGAGCTGGCTGCTGGAGTCGGATTACATGCTGGGAAGCTGGCTGGCTGATTGCAACCGAAACGCTGCACGCTGCGCAGAGAGAGGGGGAGAAAGATCTGGATTTCTGTGTGTGGATAAATGGGCCTCTACACACGAACAGGATTTTTAATCTCCCATCTCGCACACACGGGGCTCTGCTGTCACTCACGCGCCATCAGTCAGTCCCAGAGATGCAGAAATAAGATGTTTTCTTTGAACAGTTTAATTGTGATTTTTTTTTTTTTAAAGCACGCTTATGGTACATAAACCCATTCTTGTAGCTAAGATGGAAGATTTGGAGCAGATATCAAGTCCCCCGTAAGAAGAAGCTAAGCAGGGTCAAGCCTGGTTATTACTTGAATGGGAGACCCCTGCTCTAATCTCCTGCATTGAGCAGGGGGTTGGACTCAATAGCCTTGTAGGCTCCTTCCAACTCTATGATCTATGAAATCTATAAGAAAAAAGAAGGGGAGGAGCCTGTGCTGTGCTAGTTGTTAACTACCGTTACATTAGAATTTCATATGCTATAGACAGACATGGAGAAGATGTACATTTCAAGAGAATATTAGATGTTAATGTTATTAGAAGCTGTAGTTGGCACTAGGAAGTATAATCTTAGTTATGTATTTATTATTACAATTCTTTCCCCAACATCTTTATTTATTCTTTCCAGCAGGGGGCCTGAGCTATTCAGGTTATGAAGTGGCTACAGGGCATCTGATCACTGAAGAATCATGATAGCAATTGTGTTTACATGTTGGTAGGGCTGCAACAAATGTTCTCCCCATTATGATTTTTGGCTGGAACCAGTTCACACAAAGTGATTACACATGTCCCTTACGTAGGAACATGCACTGATTGTCAACTCCAAAACATAGGATGCTAGCACTCCTGCTGTACACACTTACTTTACACATATGCTTAGCCCAGTGTTCTCCAACCTTGGGTCCCCATATGTTTTTGGTCTATAACTCCCAGCATGCCCCATCCAGCTACGCTGGCGGGGGCATGCTGGGAGTTGTAGGCCAAAAACATGGGGACCCAAGGTTGGAGAACACTGGCTTAGCCATTCATTCTCTTACAACATTCCTCAAACTGAGGAGAACTAACAAATCCATAGGAGCAGAGCAACAGAGACATAAAAGGAATTATACAAATGCTTAGTCATGGGGTAAGTCACAGTTGCAACACAGAAGAACCTTTATCAAGAACCTGTGCAGAAATGTTAATTTTCAGCTGCATTTTAAAAACTACATCTTTGAAGATTTTCAGTTACAGAAGAGCAATACACTAACCAACATTTCATTAACTACTCATTTCAAATGTAGCTATTCATTTAAGACAGTGAGTTATGGCACATCTATCTCATACCACATGGCTTTTCCAGTCTAATTTTGCAGATGTAACAAATCATGTTCAGTATTGTGGTTTGAGTACTGTGGCTCAAATAATTTTTTTCCATTTCTGAACTGTGGGATCAGGCTCAGAAACCTTCATTGTTTTACATATGACATGCTATGAACATAAGGGGAGGAAGAGTGTTTTGGCTGTTGCAGGTAATTGCACAGTATCAAACTCAGGCCTTGCCACTGATATTTTCTTCATGCAAGGTTTAGGAATTGCATTTCCACATTCCCTGCATACAAGGACTCCAGTATTCTATACCTGTTTGCAATCAGTTATTGAAAATAGCAACAGCAATGGCAACTGTGTTTAAATGCCATTGATTGATCTCCTCAAACAGAAAGCTAGCATTTTGTCACCTTTATATCCTGCTCTTCCTCCTAGGAGCTCAAAGCAATGTACACAGGATTATCTCATTTTATCCTTGCAACAACCTTGTGAGGTAGCTTCGACTGAGAGTGAGTGAGGTGCCCACCACCTTCCAGTGGGGTACCTTGGCTGAAATACTTGCTTTATTTATTACATTTTTATTTTATTTATTACATTTTTGAATCGCCCATCTGGCCGGCCACCCTGGTTTCTCATATCCAGATTGGCACTTCAGACAACACACTGCACTGGCTCTACCAGTTAAGGGTATTGCAACATATAACAGAATAAGCAAGCAAAAGAATGATGTCTTGTTTCATGCATGGATGTAATGTCATGGATCTTTTTACTCAGTATTGTAGTTTGTATTGTGATGCACTTGTTCGATCATGGTGCCCTTTATGTGTGTGCAGCTGGTGCCAAAGCAGCAGCAAGGGGAAATGATGGCAGCAAACAGGATCATGTTTGAGCAACATTTCTCTACCTTGTGAAAGTCCACTGGCAGCCTCTGCATGCTCCTAGGAATGCCACTGTAAGCATCAACCAGCCCTGAGTTCCCTTTGACACAGCCTTTTCTAATCCTGGGTCCTCAGATATTGTTTGACTATAATTCATATCATCCCCAGCCAGCATGGGCAATGGTCATGGATGAAGGGAGTTGCGGTCCAACAACATCTGGGGACCCAAGGTTGGGGAACGCTGCTTTAGCGTGACATGAGAGGAGAGTTAATAGATCAGTATCATCAGCAACAGGTGTCGCATGGCCATCAGCAGTTGCAATAAAATGATCCACATGAGTGCCCTTGATGTGTTAATTGCATGAAGGGGTCTCCACGAGTGCAAGGGGCCATGCTTCTGGCCCTGTCCCCAGTGTCATATGGCTTCTTCACCTCTGACAGCCACAGTTAATGTTTGGATGTTGGGGACAGGGCCCTTGGACTCATGGAGACCCCTTCATGCAATTTGCTGTTTGATCCTTCTTGTGATTAATGTGTGAAGGCTGTTGTCAGCTATGAATCAGAAGAAGTCATGAGTTAGTACCGTACAGCTTGTGTGCTCACTAATTGCCGCAAAATGGGGATAGAAACATCCATCCATCTGCATAACTGTTGAAGCGCCCTTTAGATACTTTCTGCCACTGCTGCTATGAAGCTAAACTTTTTGGTGTCCAAGTCACCAAGCCTTTGTGTTTTTACAATTATGAAAAAAAAGATGTCAGCGGTTGGTTTGCAGAAAGTTACCAGATTTGGTCTACCGTCTCTAATTGCAATCACAATATTATTTCCTCCTAAAATCTTCTAATTTCTCCTTGAAATGATAAATGCTGTAAGGTTCAACACCTTAGAGGGAGAAAGTCTCTGATCTTTTTCACTGATGTTTTAATCTGCATAAGAGCAGAAGAGCCATGCTAGATCAGACCAAAGGCCTATTTAGTCCAGCATTGTGTATCCACAGTGGCCAACTAGAGATGCCTATGGGAAACCCACAAGCAGAACATGAATGCAATAGCACTTTCACATTTGTGTTCCCCAGCAACTGATATACAAAAGCATACTGCCTATGCTACTGGAGGTAGCATATAGCTATCATGACTAATAACCATCAATAGCCTTATTACCCATGAATTTGTTTAATCACTTTTTAAAGCCAACCAGTTTAGTGACCATTACCACATAGACGTGGTTCACATGATCACCGCAGCGCATCAGTGCTTATTTAAGCCATGGAGGGTTGCGGAGTGTGCTGGCTGGCTCTGGAATATTCAAGCCATGACCACAGCTTGTTGTGTTGTGCGAACCTGGCAGAGGTGTGTTGTTGGTGTGGTTAATCATGCCAACAACCCACCCTCACTGGCTTTGCATGACACGACAAGCTGCAGTCACGGTGTAAATAATCAAAATGGCCACCCGCATGTACCACTAAGCCCCATAGGGTAATTAATCTATGGCGGCTTAGCATGTTATGCAAACCAGCCATCCTGTGACAGCAAATTCCATAGTTTAACTATGCGCTGTGTGAAGAAGTACCAAATTTTTCATGGGCGCCTGTTGCCTTTAAATCCTTCCTTTTTTGGCAACATTTAACAATGTCTTTACAAAATTCAAAAATTCAGACAGGGATGATAGCTTTTCTCACTGTGTAATAAACTGCCCACAACATGTCTGAAATTGAATGCTGATGTAACAGAGCACTAAACACAATTGCTAGATGATGGCAACGAAACCTGCTTGCTTTTCCCTCACCCTTCTTTGCTTGTACACAGGATGGCACACTTTGATTCACAGGACTTTGTAGAACTTTATATCATCAACACATTGTTTTATCATAGTTCGTTTCCAATCAACACCAACAAAAAATATTTTTCTTCCTCACGCTCTACTAATGCTAGCCCTGTTCAGTTCCAAGGCAAGGAACACATTTTAAGTGTTCAAAACACTTCACACATATTTTCTCTCCCCCTGCCCTAGTTGCTTATGGAAATGGAATTTGATTCATTATCTAGCAGGCACTGCGGCTGGCACTAAGGCCGTCCTCCCTCCTTGCATGTTTTTCTTTGCAAAGAAAAGAAAATCTGCGCCCGGGTGTGTGTCTCACATACAGGAAGCTCCTAAAAGAAACTTGTACACAGCTGCTGGAGAGAGAAGCCATGACCTGGCTTTGGCAATTGCCTTGTAAAACACACCAGCCTCTCCAGCAAACTGGGAATCTTTGCAGCAAGGACCAACTCCAAGCAGGTGGGAACAAATCCAGAGCCTTTAGAAGGGAAGCAAGTGATTTCTACGTGTCTTACAGCAGTCACTATAGTTTCCCTAACTTGTTTCTTCTTTTCCTCTGCCAAAGGCAGAAGACAAATATCTGGAGCTCTTTGGAGCAACAGCTGTAGCAATGACAACTGGGGATACTTCACCTTGACCCTGTTGCCACCATTGCTTAAAAAAGGAAGTCTGTTTAGGGAGGGAAGAAAGGAAAACGAGGTGGGGAAAGTGTTTTAAAAAAGGTTTCACTGTTTTTAAACACATTCTTCAACCTTTGAAGTGTCAGCAAAACCATGGTATGTTTTTAGAAGTCTCTAGCCATGTATGCGGAGGTTCAGAAATACCTCGAGCGTCATCACTCATTAGACAGACTGTAAAATGTGCTGAGCTACTGGTGATCTTTTGTATTCATCCATTCCTCGTCACTAGGGAGTGCAGAGGGAAAGGAGGGTGAAATCACCCCTCACAGAAACAGCCATTCACAAGCACTCACTGATCTGAGGAGGGTTTTTTTTATTTTTTAAATGACATGTATATGCATCAGAGCTGGGGAGAACAGATACGCTTTAATTAATTAAAAACAAAAACACAAATTATGTAGAGATAAACCCAACAGCATTTTCCTCTTACATTGACTGGGTTCAGACAACACGATAACCCACACGCAAGGGTTGAGTGTGGGTTGCTGTTGAAATGTGGGTTGCTGTTGAAACATGGGTTACGTTGTCTGAACCCAGCTGCGCTAACAAGCCATGTCTTGTTAACCATGAACAACCCATGAAGAAAACCCAGGGTTTGTTGTTGGGTTGTGAACTGTAGGTTGTTCACCATGCTTTGTTATCTTGGCTGGGTTCAGACAACATGGTAACCCAAGTTTCAACAACAACCCACACTCAACCCTTGAGTATAGGTTATCATGTTGTCTGAACCCAGTCATTGTCAGTTTCTGGTCATTGGAGCTGAACAGTAGACAACTGCTCATGTTGAGGCAGGAGCTGTGAATCAGAAACCATAATTCAGTGATGGAGGGCAAGACAAGGGTTAGTGTCACAGAACCATGCCAGAGCCTGGAAGACAGCTTTGCCTAGGCTAGGGGAAGGCAACCCGGTGCCCCCTGGATGTTTTGTACAGTCATGCCTTGCATTGAGAGCATAATTCGTTCCGGAAACGTGCTTGTAATCCAAAACACACTCATATCAAAACAAAATGCCCCCCCCCCCAAATTTGTACAGAGATTTTTAATTTAAGCCGTACTACAGTACTTGTATTGCAAGACATTGCTTGTATATCAAGCGGAAAAAAATTAAATTGTGGAAGACCAGCAACTGGGTCTTCTGCGTGAGTTCGGCACTTAACGGGTTAACCGGCACTGAGCTACAGCCTGTTAAAGCAAGTGTAATTGACTAGAACTCGTACGCGGCTTAAAGGAAGCACAGGAGCCTATCTGTACCAAGAATAGACGTTTATTTACTATAGGTTAAATGAAGAACTAATAGACTTCTAGGAATACTATAACATCAACAAGACCTGAGCGTGACCTCAGATTTGTGAATGAACGGGTTCTCAGGCTAGCGTACTGCGGCAATGAGTTACCTCAGTCCAGAGACTTTACGCCGTCCTGTTTCCAGCCTCACTCTGAGCCCGCCTGGCCCGGGGAAGAGAACTGCTTGACCCAGCCGAAGCTGGATGTGGATGTTGTCAGCGCACCCGTGTTCCCAACAGCCCGTGTCGGGTTGGTAGAGGGGTTTTCTACCCCTTCCTCCCTCCTTCCCACCCCTGGCTGATCAGGTGGGCTTATCCCTGCCCCCTTACGGTCAGGTGGGCTTATTCCTTCCCCGGGAAAAGGTGGCGCCTTTGAGTGTAAGGAATACTTTGCACCTCTTTGAGACTGCCCTGCCTTCCTGATGGTCCATACTACTTCTTTGTGGATTCGGGCCGATGTGCCCCATTGAAGATATGCGTGATACCTGTCTGGCTGATCCTGCATCTCCTGCCCATCTCCCGCCCCCGGGGGGGGGGAATTATGCAGACGGGTTGCCAGGGAAAGTTACGTGCGGTTACTAAGGGAAAGCTGTGTGGGGGGGTGTATGTGTGTTCAGGCTTTCTCCACATAAATAAATATTTAAAAATTTGCTTGTCTTGCAAAACGCTCTCAAACCAAGTTACTTGCAATCCAAGGTATTACTGTACTACAACTCCCAGAATTCCTGATCATTGGCCATGTTGGCTGGGGCTTATGGGAGTTGTAGTCCAAAACACCTGGAGGGTTCCTGGAGGGTACGCCTGGCTAGGCAACATCCTACTTCAAACAGAAAGCCTTGATAGGCCTTCCTATTAGGAGGGCCCGCTCCTCCCTCCAGCCTAGTACCTCTCCCTCCAGTCTAGTTCTAGGCGGGGCGGTGGGAGAGAACAAAAGGAACTTTGGATTTGCTTTCCCAATGCCAAGCCAAGAGGATACAAAATTTTACAGGCCCTACATTGAATCCTCCTAATGCTTCTTCCAGTTTAGTGCCTAGGAGCCCTTAATGCCTAGGAAGATGTAGCCTGGTGGCTTGCCACATGGGGCAGATGCTCACAGAGCTGAAGGATTCCAGTTCTAGTGCCGGGGACTCCTTACACTGGAGAACGGGGCGGTGGGGTGTAATGGTAATGCTGGAAGATCAGGCAGGCAATGGAGAGTTCCACACTTTTACCAACCACATCAAAAATGATGCCTCCAAACCTGGTGAGACAATATCACAAGTTGGTTCACACCTATGAAGGTTCTGGGGTGGGAAGACTTTCCCTACTGTCAAACCCCCTTTTTGTGTAAGGGTTCTCCACAAAGAGAATTCAGGCTGAACTTTCAGACACACTCCAGGCTGTCCACCTGTGATGGTGGTGGTTCTAAGCCCTACAGACAAGTACTCCTCCCTCCAGCCTAGTTCGGGGTGGGTGGGGAGAGAAAAAAAGGAACTTTAGATTTACTTTCCCAATGCCAAGCCAGGAAAATACCAAATTTTACAGGCCCTACATTGAATCCTCCTAATAGTTCCTCCAGTCCATTTAATTTAAAAGTACAGGCAGTCCCCAGGTTACGAACGAGTTCTGTTCTTAAGAATGTCTTTAAGTTTAATTTGTATGTAAGTCGGAACAGCATAGTGCTCTACACGTTAAAATCGGCATTTACGCAAATTGCATAAATTATGCAAATTGTGTAATATACTATGCTATGTACTCTACGTAAATGACGTAGCACTGGGGGACCCAGAAGTCCGTTCTTAAGTATGGGTTGTCTGTAAGTCAGACATTCTTAACTCGGGGACTGCCTGTATCTTAAGTTTCCTAGCTGTTCTAACTGCATAGCATTAAGTTTAGGAGAAAGTCACAGCTACCAATCCAATGTGGTGGATCCAAGGCTCCTTCTGTCTCCAGCAAAGCAAAGCAAAAACAGAAGCAACATAAAGAATGGGAGAAAGGGGAAAGGAAAACAACAGAGTTCAGTGAGACTGAATCTCAGTGGTATCAAAAATACAGAAAGGTCAGCTTGAACCAGTTGTGGTGTAGTTGTGGTCTGGTGTAGGAGCCAGTGTGGTGTAGTGGTGAGAGTGTTGGACTGGGACTCGGGAGATCCGGGTTCTAGTCCCCGCTCAGCCATGAAACTCACTGGGTGACTTTGGGCCAGCCACTGACTCTCAGCCTAACCTACCTCACAGGGTTGTTGTGAGGATAAAATGGAGAGGAGGAGGACAATTATGTAAGCTGCCTTGGGTTCCTTGCAGGAAAAAAGGTGGGGTATAGATATAATAAATAAATAGATAGATAGATAGATAGATAGAACACACAACATGTGTACCACTCCTTTTAGAGATCAGAGATAGAACTGGACCTTTACGTCAATTTGGAACCAAGTTCAAAGGTCGACACTAGATACATGCTCAGAATTTCTCAAAGAAAAATGTGCGATCCTACACAATGCTTGCTGTCAAACAAGTAATATAAACCCATTTCATATCAGCGTCTTCTCAAAACAAAACAGAGTATGTTGTGGTTTTGCTAAAAGTGGTGCTACTAACAGTGTCCTTCTAGGCCTCTTATTGAGCGCAGTGTTTTTCTCATCCTTCCAGATACCAAGGGCTATTGCTTCATCTCAGCAAAAGTTACAAGCAGCATGTGCAGAGCTGGACTTTTCCATTGTTGTCATCCATTTTAGTCCATTGTGACTGCTCTAGTGTTTGCTGAATTCAGTGGTTCATTGGGCCTATCAGGGCTGGATTAAAATTGAAGTAAGTGCTCTGGGATATACAATAGAAGGAGGTTTATTTTCTCTCTTTGCTCCAGTGTTTCCCAATGATGAAGAGGCTTTCAAAGCAGTTGCCCAAAAATGCCACCGAAAAGGTGGTGGAAGGGGCACCTTTTAATGCTGCAGAAAACATTCATGAGAAGCATGAAGCAGTTTTGGCTCAGTCCTAAATATGAGACTCAATTTTGTGGCTTTAAAATCCTTGCTTTGTTAAGTGCTGGTAGGAAGGACCACCCCAATATTTAACAATCTATGGGAGATTGTGTATGTGCACAGATTGGTATTGTTGGGGGTTAAACGTTTATGTGTGCCCCATGTGTGATTGTCTGCTGGGCTCACCATGGGTTGTTTGCAGAACAACCAACCCACTGTGGCTTATTGTCAAGGTGTGGTTATGTCAGGGAGCACTATTGGGACAGGAATGTCACCATGTGCACTCTTCTGCCAGGGACTTTATGGCCACCTCCTGCTTCTTCTCATTATTTTTAAGGGAACTTGAATTTGGCAATGCTAGTCTACATTTGCACAATATGCTGCCTTTTAAAAATCAACTGACAGTCAAAACATAATACATACCATACATCATTATATTAACTCTCCTTATCTACAATTCTCACTGCAAAAATGAATTGCTTAAAATGCAGTGCTGTATCTCAAGTTGAGAACAGTTCAGAACCAGTTCCTTGTTATGATGCAATGACCTTGGCTGGTACGTGCTGTGGAAATATATTTGGATATTCAGTGGTTTTGAAAGGCCGGGAATGATAAAACGACTTGGAGAAGACCTGTGTCATCTTTTTGTTTTCCTCCGTACTTGTACCATGTCTTTCCTTGGTAAGGAAACTGGTGAGCTCCAGGCTCCGTTTTGACCTCTCTCTCTTGTTCAATCTTCGACATCTGTGCTAAAAAAAATGCTTTTGATTTTATGTCATTGCATATTACATGTAATATATAATTGCATATGAAACATCACATTGTACTTGGGCTACACCAGAAGAGCTCACGTTGTTCTTTTCCTTTGCTATCCAAACCAAGTTAGAATAGTATTGTACAAGGTACCCTGCCCTGCTCTTGCCTTACTGTGGCAATCTCTCAAGTAGCCTGGGAATGGCTTTTAGTCTTTCTAACTTGGGGCGCTCTCTGTTTTGCAGTGCTGATATGTCTTTTTTTTAAAATTGTAGCCCACCTGTCAGTCTGCTTTACTTTCTCCCCTCCTGGCAATGTCTGGAAGATTCACTCACACGTGCACACAAACAACACACACACACACACACACACACCACTCCTTTAAACTTTGGGTTCTGGACCAGTTGTGTAGGAGGGGCTGGATTTCATAGGTCTTTCTTTTTTTACAAACAACAAGACGTACCCTTTACTACAACAGAAAGGAAAAAAGGGGGAGCACCCCCATTACAGTTATACAGGCGCAGGCGCCCACCCTTTGGAAAATTCTTCCTCATGCAGTTTGGGAGGCAGAAAACGTGGTATCTTTTAAATGCCTCCTGACAACGGACTTGTTCACACAGTCTTTCCGTGGCTCGTAATTAAATTAATCATGCTGCTCCATTTTACTGCTCCTGTATTGCTCTGTATTATTGTTGTTGTTCTTGTAACTCGAATTGTTTTTAAAATTGTATTTTATATGTGATTTAATACTAATATTTTAAATGTGATTTTAATATTTATGTGCAAACTGCTTAGGGATTTTTATTATACTTAGCGGTATATAAAAACTACAAATAAATAAATAATAAAAATAAATACAGTACTCGGTGTTCCTGTTCGTGTATAGGCTAAGCTACTCTGACCAAATGTCCAAATATTTATTAGGGCAGAGCTGACAGCGGTAAAATATTCTCTCAAATGCAGCAAGGGCCATGAGGTCCTAAGCCCATTGCATAATGGATGGGGAAGATTTATCATAGAATCATAGAAAAGTAGAGTTGGAAGGGGCCTACAAGGCCATCGAGTCCAACCCCCTGCTCAATGCAGGAATCCAGGTCAAAGCATCCCTGACAGATCTTTCCATTCCTCGAGCAGGAGCTTCTTGGTAATTGTAAAGGCCTGCAGGGGCCATTTGGCAGTTACCATGCTACAGAAATAATTCAAAAGTGTGTGAACATCTATAATTTTTAGCAATGTGTCCAAGACAAAATTAATTTGTAGAATAATGTCTATCCAGAAAGGGGCCACCGCCGAGCATGCCCACATCATATGAACCAACAGCCTGTCAACAATGCCACAACACCAACACCAGTCTGAATCCAATAAATATTTGCAGAATAGATGCCACGGAGTGCAATATCAGCCGAACTCTGGTTTTTGCTATATTAGGTCTGGAGAGACACTTTGTATGGAAGTTACAGCCAGCTTAAACTAGTGGATACATATGACACTCCTTGTTTCACTCCCCCCTAAGCTCTTGGATATTGATCTTACAAAGTGCCAATCAACTTTTAGAGACAATAGTAGGCTTAACCATTTGCATTGAGCCAGTTAAGTCTTCCAACAGCACTGGAAGCTCTGAGGCACTCAAGGCTGATGGGCCATAAATAGTAAATAACATATGTCTTGATGATATCACCAATGTGCACTATCAGGCATGTGATACCTATGTTTCAAGTCTGCAAATGAAAGAAACTTACTTTCCCCTCCTATCAGCCCAGCGCCTTCAGTGAAAAGATTGCACAGCAATTCTCAGATCAGAATTGTATCATAGTGTTAATTTGGCATGTGCAAAGAGATTGAAATGGAGCTGGTGATTTATGGTCTGCTACACTTCTCTGCCTGCCAGAATTGAAGGTGGGGTAACCCCCTCTTTATTTCTATGGGTAGACCCCAAGGCATCCACCTAGAAAGAGGTGATATGTAGTACTATTCAGGTAGGTGACTGTGTGTGTGATATGCTATCCATTTGCACATGAGAGAAGATACTCTTTGTGGTAAGAGTTTAGATCAGGAAAGTTAAAACCTGGATCTTCAACTGGCAATAGTAATTTTTCGTGGGAAATTTTTTATTTGAATTTTAAAATCCATAAAAACAAAATACAGAAAACAGAGCAAAACAAAAACCAAACAAACATACATTACCAAGACCAAACAACATTGAACTAAAAAGGACTTCCAATTTTTCCACAACCAAGTATATCAAATCTTCTATATGATCATTATAAAAGTTGCTTTCTTTCTTTCTTTTTCTTAAACCAAATATGTATATATGTAAGTTCCCCCCTCTCTTATTTATCAACTTCACAAATTCACAAAGCCTTGAAATCCTACAGCACTTTACTCCTAAACATAGATATTAATCCATAATAATAATAATAATAATAATAATAATAATAATAATAATAGTATTAATTTCACATTTTCACATTACTTCACAACCTAGATTTTAATCCACATTTAGTTAGTTCCTTTCCATTAATCATTGTCAGTACTAAATTTCGTCCAGACTCAATACATTTTTACCAATAACCAATTATTATTCAGATTCTAATTCAATATTAATCCTTATTCTTATTTTACTCAGCAACTAATCTTTTTACTAATCCTAACTATGTCCCCTTCAAGATCCAAGCCACCACATTAATGAAAAGTACAAAGAAAAGCCACCTCACTCTGGAGAAGTTCTCCTGTCTCTCAAAGGGGTTCCTCTCACCCACCCCCCTTATGTTCAGATTTACCGTATGCATGTTCCTTTACATTTCTCCCACTTGGATTTCCCTCATCAATCCATTTGGGAAACTGAACCTTCTTACTTTTTTTATAAGAACTTCCCCGTTCCACCATTAGCCAGCAATCATCATAATATAAGTAAAACCATTTTTTCCGTCCAATAATCAACAAACAATTTTTTCATAACATGGGTCAAACCATTTATCCCATCCAAAAGTCAACAAACCCTTTTCCCCGATCAAACACAGTGTTCACAATATACATCTTTTTCCGGCTCATGCTCCACAAATAACTTCCCCCCCCCTATCTGGCTTCCTCCAAATAGCCCGGCAGCCATCACCTTCCCAGTTCTTTGTGAATGGCTTCTTGCTTGATTCAGTGGCAACCCCCCCTTTCTTTCTGTCTCTTTTTGAAAATGCAGTTGTTATCTCATCCAGTATATCAATCTTCGCCTCGTCCTCCCCGTTCTGCTCAAACTTCACAAATCGGTCACCCTTTGTAGTCTCCTGGAATTTTTTATTTATTTGTACATTCCCCAGCAGGTTTTTTCTAAATTCTTCAAACAACAACAAAAGTTCTTCGGCCAAATCCCGTAGTAAGTCATAAGTAGCCATCTTATGCTGAAGCTGAACCCCGACAAGACCGAGGTACTTCTGGTGGGGGACAAGGGGAGGTTAGGGGATGTTGACCTGGTGCTGAATGGGGTACATCTGCCCCTGAAGGACCAGGTCCGCAGCTTGGGGGTCATCCTTGACTCCCAGCTGTCCATGGAGGCTCAAGTGTCCGCTGTGAGCCGGGTGGCGCTGTATCAACTCCATCTGATACGGCAGCTGCGCCCCTACCTTCCTAATCATCTGCTCCCATCAGTGGTTCATGCCTTGGTCTCCTCTCGCCTAGACTACTGTAATGCGCTCTACGTGGGGTTACCCTTGAAGACGGTTCGGAAGCTACAGCTGGTACAGAACGCGGCGGCTCGCCTGGTTAAAGGCAGCCGCCGGCGGGACCACATCACGCCAGTGCTGAAGGAGTTGCACTGGCTACCAGTTGCTTGCCGAGCCGAATTCAAGGTGTTGGTTTTGACCTTTAAAACCCTATACGGCTCCGGTCCAGTCTATCTCAAGGAGCGTCTCCAGCAACACCAAGTGGGCCGCTCAACAAGATCTGCCACGGACGGCCTTCTCCTTGTCCCTTCAGCCAGAGCAGCTAGACTGGTGGGGACAAGGAAGAGGGCCTTTTCTGTGGCTGCCCCCGTACTGTGGAACTCTCTACCGAGTGACCTCCACCATGCCCCCTCTCTGCTGAGCTTCTGCCGCTCATTAAAAACCTGGCTGTTCAGGCGGGAATGTGGGGTGGGTTAAGATTTTAAAAATTTTATACTGTTTTAAATGTATTTTATTGTTTTTATTCTATGTACATCGCCCACGGTGGCCGGTTGCCGGCCAGATGGGTGATTAATAAATGTAAATAATAATAAATAATAAATAAATCTTGTCTGTGACACAGTATAATTTAACAGCCTGTTAATACTGCTTTATAAATTTCCAAAATCCAAAGTAAAAGGAGTTACAATACCTCTTTCTTTCTCATTTCAAGGCACATTTGTTGATCTTCTGATTATGCAGTTTTTGACATTTATTTTCTTTTTAATATTCCCAAGAAAAGGGTATTTAGTCCTGATTGTGGATAAAATTTCTCTTTGTTGCTAATTGGCAATAAATCTTTAAGAAATGGAGTTGTCGATCTTCAGGTTCTTAAAAAAAGAACTCCAGACACAACAGCGAGCGATGATGGGCTCTCCCACTCTCTACCCCTCCCCAAGAGAATCTACAGCAGCCCGAGCCACTGTGAAACTCACAGAGAAAGCATTTAGAGATATGCTGGGAATCACTCTTAGATCATCCTCTTATTCCGAGGAGAATACCCAGCCAGGATAGCCTCTTGACTGGATTTCACGTTGTGTCGGTCTCCCCCGAATTCAAGGAAGCGTCAGATCTCCATTTTAAACTCCACCGGAAGTCGCAGTAGTAATTTTTAAAGTGAGAATGGGGTGGGAGGAGTTCCGCAAATGAACTTCCGGAACAACATATTACATTTTTGAAAATATGACTTAGGGATAAATAAAGGCAAACTGCAGAGAACATACATTATTTAGGGCCAAGACATTCATTTTGATTGCATTAGATACTAAGAGTCAGTGGGGCTCATCTTTCTAAATCTAAAGATATCTCTCTTAATAGGGAAGTTAGACTCAACCATTTGTGTAATGTCCCAAGGGACCTTTATCTCAAGTAGGTTATGGCTTTGGGACACCAGGTAAATTGCCATTTGGAAAATAAGCTAGGAGGGGCATTTGCTTCCATGGGCATCATAGGACTTGCTTTGCATGCTAGATAGTAACCTTGGTTTGGTTAGTTCATATAGTGATTGTTTAAGCCAGAGGGCAATTTATAAATATTAACATAAATACAGATCAGTAGTGAAATCCTGAGGTTGTACCCTCTTCTCTAGGTTTTGCAGTTAGCTACTTTGTGAATTCATGAATTCATTTTACTTTTTGTGACACCCTGCTAGTTTATCCTCTGGATCTGTGGTGGGAGAATGGGGAGAAGGGACCGGAGGCATCTGGATGGCTGCCTTATCGCAACAAGTACTTGGGTACATCCCACAAAGCAATGGGCTCAGTGATGGGCTGGATGAGGGCCAATAAACTGAAGCTGAGCCTTGGCAAAACAGAAGCCCTGTGGGTGAGTGGTTCCCGAATCTGGGAGATAGGATCATTGCCTGTTCTGGATGGGGTTGCACTCCCTTTCAAAGACCAGGTTTGTAGTTCCGGGGTATTCCTAGTTCCATCATTGTTGCTGGAGTCCCAAGTGACTGTGGTGGCTTGGAGTGCCTTTTACCAGCTTTGACTGGTTCACCAGCTATGGCCTCTCCTGGACAGGGATAGCTTGGCCACAGTTGTACAGGTGCTAGTAACCTCAAGACTGGATTACTACAATGCGCTTTATGTGGGGCTGCCCTTAAGGCTGGTCCAGAAGTTGGAGCTAGTACAGAATGCAGCAGTCTGGCTTTTCTTAGGAGCTGGCTGCCCCTTTTCAGCATGGAACTCCATTACTGAGGGAACTGCCTATTCACTACCGGGCCAGGTTTAAGTTTTTGGTACTAGTGTATAAAGCCCTAAACAACTTGGGACCAGGATACTAGAGAGAGTGCTTTCTCCCTTGCCCAGCTGCCTGGTCACTGGGTCAGCAGATGGCATGTCTCTGGTGGTTCCGCATGGACCTATGGCCTGATTAGAGTCCACCCAGAGAAGATCCTTCAATGTGGCAGCTTCATTTCTGTGGAACTCCCTGCCTCTAGAAGTGAGGCAGGTGCCATCATGTATTGTTTTCAGAGCCTCCTGAAAACACTTTTATTTCAGGAGGCCTTCCTGATCTAACCAGCCACGGTTTTATTGATATGGTTTTAAAACATTGTTTATTCCTTTGTTTGGTTTATCTTTTATTGTTCACTGCTCTGAAATCTCCATACTGGAATAAGGAGCAGTATATAAAGCTTGTAAATAAAGGCTATGATCATTTTCGTTGTCGATATATGTTAAAATATAGAAGCAGAATTGCACTCTGCATAGGTACTAGAGAGCTAAAAGATGTTGAAGGAAGGAAGCAGCCAGACTGCAACAAGTAGGGAAGCAGTAAGAATAGAAGCAGAGAGGAATTGCATCAATTGGATCTGTGATTCACAGGCTCATGCATGATTTGGAAGGTGAAGTGGAAGTATTTTAGGTAACATGAGTCAGCAAGAGCCAATGAGCAGACAGAGTTAATGGTAGAGCTCAATAGATAACTAAGAAAAAAGGGTAGTTTTCTGAGCTAAGAGCATAGTGTGATGGCAAAGGAGATGGTCATCCATCCTAAAGTTCAAGACCAGCATGTTACTACACTTGTATAAAGGAAGAAGCAGCCTAAGATCTCTACAAGTATATGTCAAAATGGATGGATTCAATTTTCAAATACAAGCAAAGAGGTGCTAACTACAAAGCTGATAAATACATACGGTATGTTAAATATAAGCAAAGAAGTCTGCCAGATGTACTGTGAATAAGAAATGTCATTACAAAACAAATCTCTCTGAATTACTTTAAATTCATTCACATTGCAGTTGTGCATTTTTCCCTTCCTTTTTTTGCAAGGCTAATGTCATTAAAAACTGGCTTATTTTGCTAGATCACCATTGGCTACAAGGACTATATTCCCTCAACTTCTTGACATGATCATTGAAGTAAACGCAGTGATTGGGCAAGGATTGCAGCTGTCACTCACACGAATAAATTATCAAACTCTTTGGGGATGGATATCATCAGTTACGATGCAAGGTTGTGTCCTTCTGCCATCAGAACAGACATCTCTAGTGAATTGTTGGGGGACCCCTCTGGAGCAGATTCGGGTGGCTGTAAGGGGGAGGAGGAGAAGGGAAACTCCCATTGCATTTACATAACATTTCATTTAACTTGCAATAATTATAGGGCAGTAGTGGGAGTTAGACTGTTCCACTTACCACAATGTGCAAAACACAAAAATATATCTTACAGAACTTGCCGAATACAGATGGCAGTGCTGGTTTGCTGCTTCAGTTCTGCCATGCACATCCTCTGGCTAGCATTGCATCAAGTTGGAGGGTGTGAATGATCAGGTCAACAGCAGTTGTGTATGGGAGAGACCTGATGTCTTTCACTTCCTTCTAGGTATAATTCTTTCTACTCTGTAAAGGATGGAGGAGGCTACTTAGATTTCATAGATCATAGAGTTGGAAGGAGCCTACAAGGCTATCGAGTCCAACCCCCTGCTGAATGCAGGAAACTAGAGGAGGGGTCTCCCATCCAAGTAATAACCAGGCCTGACCCTGCTTAGCTTTCCACACTCAGACCCAGCGTGAGCCACCACATATTAATTGTTTAGTTTGATATCTGAGTTAGACAATGCATGTACCCTTTAATATGCAAGTGTTTCTCTCTCTCTCTCTCTCTCTCTGCCTGGCATACATTTTATCAGTTTCCTGATGAATGGTCTTGAGGCAGTAAAAGATGCTGGCACTGCCATGCATACATTTTGGGCAATGCATTATTTCTGACCTAGAGAAAAATCTTAGTGCCGGTAAAAGAAACATGGTCAGTAGCCTAAGACCTGGATGGGAACTCTGGATTCAGTGTGGATTTATTGACTGAAGCTTTCTGCTGCCTTTGCCCAAACTATCATTGTGCACCAGCTTCCATTGAAAAGTCATGCAAGCCAGACAGGCTGCTTGTCTTACCTTTTTATGGGTTGGATCCAGATTTAGCATGGATCAACTGCTTTGGTGGAAGTGGACTTCCCCTCTGCCTCCTTCCCACTGCAGCCCCTCCAACACACTGAAAATGCTACACAGAGAATCAGGAGAACCTGTGGAATGTGGATGAGCTGTGGTGTGCGTGGGGGGAATTCCCCAAAATTGGGTGGTGGGACCTTCTGCAAGCGGAGCCTATCCTCTCGTGGAAGGCAGATCCTGGATCCAATCCAATATACAGTCCGCAAGGAAGTCTCTTCAGCCCTCCGCAGCTAGACCTACTTCCATGTGTCTATGTGATGATATTTCTTTCTGTTTTCTCTTTGTAGCTGCCGAATTTTAAAGTGTTGAGTCATTCCCCAATGTCTGATGCCTCCATCACCTTCGAATGCAAGCCACAGTCCCCTTTTGCTGACAGCACAGATCAGGAAGATTTGCATGACCTGGTGACAATTGCTGACTTGGCCAGTGTGAGCCTGGCCCAGAAGGACCAGGAGGATGTGGTACCAGTGGAGGTACCCAATGAGATTGTGCAGACCATAGTGACCTCCCATAATGGGATGCAGGACAACGGGGGTGGGGGCACCGGAGTGAAGAAGAAACGGAAGAAAAAAGAGCCGGGGCAGCAGGAGCCGGGTGGCGAAAGAGAAGCAAAACCAAAGAGGAAGAGAGAACCTAAGGAACCAAAAGAACCCAAAAAGCCCAAGGAGCCTAAAAAGGCCAAGGAGCCTAAACAAGAAGGGGCCAAGAAACCCAGGAAGCCACGGGAGCCCAAAGTCCCGAAGGAGCCTAAAGAGAAGAAGAGCAGCTTGGAATCGCCCCCCAAAGCCAAGCCCAAGAAGGCCAGGTTGGTATTGCTCAAAGAGCTTGTTTGTTTGTTTAGCAGCCATTTTTATCTCTGCTTTGCTTTGTCCCAAATGTTGTGAGATCTTACTGGGAAAATATTGTTGCGGCTAGACTGACCTTTTAACACAAAACGCAGACCACCCTTGAACTGAAGCTCTTGCGCAAATTATGGCTTTGCGCATGTCTAATGCAACTGATAGATCCTTTTCTTGCAGTCTTTGGGAGGGTTTCCCAGAATTCTACTGAATGGGGCCCACTGCACATATGAAAATGGCCCATGCAGAGATAGGAAAGAAATTGCTTAGTTAAGATTGCAGAGTAAAGGCAACTTGTGATTTGTCACAAGGGTGGGATGGAGAACACATTTGGCTTTCTGTTATGCTCAGTCTTTGGACCCTTTTAGAGGGACGGGATATTAAAAACATGTTTGCACTTGCGGGTTTCATAGAATTAGTAGTTATAAGATTATTAATAATATTTTCAGTCATTTATTCAGAGTCACGTGGCCGTTCTTTCAGCTACATGGCTCTGAATAAATGACTATATTTATTTTAAATATATATATATTTAAAAATGTTGTTGTTGAATGAAATGAAAATAAATATTCCTTACTTGGATTCATCTAAGGCTCCCTTCACATATAGCCACAGTGGCATGGGAGCTGATTTCCCATGGTGTGATCCCAGGGCTGGTCAGTTGGAAAAACCCCTGCTGAGTGCTCCTGCCCACATTGTAGTGTCATCCACACATAGCCACACGGATTTGCACTACTGGGAAGCAGTTCCCCTGCCTCTCAGATTAGATGTGAAGGGGGCCTAAGTTACAAGCTTAGGTAGCACCTTGCAATCATGCTTGTTTCTGCTCTTGAAGGTCCCCTGCTACGATGTATCCTGGCAGCACCTCAGCCTCCTTCCCTCCCCCTCTGAAGTGCTGCAGTTAGATAGTCAAAACTGGCCGTCTAGCTGCTTTACAGAGCGGGAGGAGCGCAGAGCGCACCCTGCATAGGATGCCTGTGATTCTCCCAGTTCAGAGGGCTATGGGCATCCCCATTGGATTGTGCCCTTAATTGATGAGGAGTAGCATCTCATGGCTTTCTAGCTATGTCTGTCTTTGATTTGGTGAAGGTGTTTGGCAGAGCTGTGTAAATGGTGGTTCAGCCTCACTTTGCTTACTTTAAGAATCCACAGTACTAGCAACCAGTGCTCAACTTGGCTGGGATTACTGATTGGTCCTGTGCATCACACAAATAAATAAAGGACAAGCTCCTCTCTGATCAATTACCATAGCATGTAATGATTTTTGCATTTACCCCACAGTAAGATCTGTGCAGGTTTTTCTTGTGAAAGTGTTCAACATTCACTTGTCACTTCAGTACAAAATGTGACTTGCCATTCCGTGGTGGCCAGGAGCCATGTAAGACAGATAAACAATTTTGTGTGGATTTCCATGCGCAGTTCGTGCCAAAAAAAAAAAAAAAAAAGGAAAGAAAAGAAAATGCAACTTATGTGAAATCACACTGGTGGTCCCATGTTAGAGTGGAACTAGAAGGGGTCTGACGGAGTTTTTCTGAAGACACTAGGCCAGACTGGCTCTATAAGCCAGGAATTGTCATTCCCCACACCCTGAGCAGCAGCATAGACTCTGACTCCAAACCAGATGAGGAGGGCCCAGCCAGATCAGTTGGACCAGCAGCACCAGAAGCATAGACCTGACCCTGATCCAGAGCCTAAGCCTGTCAGACTGCGGCCCCTTGAACCGAACCACTGAATTGGGACCTCCAGAGTTGGTAACCTCTGACCTTGTACCCGCCCTCCCCCCCGGAACTGTTCCCCTCCACACCAGAGATCCTACCCATCCACATGTTGGCTTGACAGCACAGGCATCAAGCTTGGAGGGAATTAACAGAGGAGGAGGAGGAATGCTAGGTTCCAGAGCAGTGGACTTGTCTCTTTAAAGTCCTTCACTTCTCAGGGGGGAAAGGGCAGAGCCTGGGAGGGGTGATCTGGCCCTGGAGGGGTGATCTGGCCCTGGACGATTAAAAGGCTGGTTTCAGTTCAGTCCCAGACTTTGTCAGAGGCTACTGCTGCTCACTAGGAGCTGTCCGAGGTGCTGCATCTATGGGCCTGCCTTGCCACTGTTCCCTGTGTCCTCCTTGTCAAATTCAGGACAGGATAGGAACCATATAGATCAGCCTTCCCTGACCTGGCACCCTCCAGATGTGTTAGGCTACAACCCCCATCATCCCCAGCCAGCATGGTACTGGCTGGGGGTGATGGAAGTCATAATGCAGCACATCTGGAGGGTGCCAGGGTTGGGAAGCTTGATCTAGAGGCACCATCGATCTTTAGAGAAAGAATGGGGTCTATATAAATACATGACTTATGAGATACAAGTGATACCTGGTGCCAGAAGATGGGTTCTAGCCTTATAAAGGGTCTTTGTGAGAGAGGTGGGAGTGATAATGGGGAAGTGGGTACAAAAAAGAGGAAGAAGAGTTTTAAAATCTTGACTGCATCAGGGATTGGGCTTCTTGTTAATAAAGTTTGTGGTTGCCACATGCTGTGTTGCTTCTGATGCTTGTGCACTTGAAGCCAGAGCAGTGGTCATCTTGGTCATGACAAACTGATCATTCTTAGTGTCGAGGCTCTCAGAAGTCTATGGGTCCCTTCACAATGCATTTTTAAAAGTAGAAAGCGAAGGAACGTTCCTTCCAAAGTGGCAGGGTAAAATATGCATGCAAATGTAGCAATTGCTGCAAATTCTCTAAGCGGCTGGTAATCGTGGCATAATCTCCTTTAAATTATTTCTAATCAGAGTTTGCTCCAACATTCATGAATGGAACCGTTGTTAATTGTAACTGCAAAATCAGTGTCAGGGGACTTACTGCTAAAGTGGAAGCTACAGGATCAGTGCATTTCCAGAGCTTCGGATTCAATCACAGGCATGTAGTTGAGTCACATCTGCCCTAAAAAGCTGTTTGGCAAGAGTTATTTTTTACACAACCTCCAGCTAATAGCAATTTCCCATAAAACTGGGGCACAAAAATCCAGTGGAAACATAATTTTAAAACAGACAAAGGAAGTTAAACTATTTCTCATGAAAAGAGTGGCAAAAAATACCCTGAGCAAAGAGCAATGCACTGAAAAACAATTTTCTGTGGTCCCTGTAGATATCCTACTCCTTTTTTTTTCTTCTTCTGTGAATTGACGCAGCTTCTTGTTTCTGGATTGGTATATGCGGGTACCAGATATGTGAAACTGAACAAATGTAAAACTATCTGGAACCACTGTGTGCTTTGCTGAGCCTATGTTGTGTCCCGCTTGATCACGCCAGACAATGCAGTTGCAAACAGATTCTTTTATTGCTACAAGCAATAATGAAAAGTCCATACACCAGACACCAGTCCAAGAAACAAGCCATGTTGAGACAGTCCAAGGTCCAGAGGGTAAGAGATAAGGGTTCAAGAGTCCAAAGTCCAAGTCGAGAATCGTAGCAGCCAGGAGTTCAGATCAAGGGAATCAAGGAGTGTAGAAACTTTGCCAGGTAACAGCATTGTTGCTTTCTACACTGAGCATGGGTCAGCAGCTGGACTATAAACCCTGACCCAGCCTCGATCTCAGTCTGAGTCTGAGTCTGGATCTTGGCACGGGTACCGGGCCAGGAGACGCCTGCTACTCCTCCTCCTGCTCATGTGCCTTTCAGCCAGGCATTTCTCCTGGCGTCTTTGGGCCGGCCGCAAACCTGAAGGGCCCTCCTCCCCTGAGCCCTCCTGACAGCCCAAGGCCAGCGCCTGCAGCTGAGAATCCTCAATCAGCTCTCCCGGCTCCTGTTCCCCAGGGGAGGGGGGGCTGTCCAAGGTCGCCTAGCCTTGGCTGCAATCAGCCACAGGTGTGAGCCCTTCACCCTGTACCAGCTCCTCTTCTGTGTCAGAGCTGGTGCTGAAGCAAGACCCCACAGCCTAATGCACTGGAATTAAGCATCATTGTTAGGGAAACAACATTAAACCCTTAATATCTTCTAATTATTTAACATGAAATTCAGTTGTGTTTTGCAATATGTTGGAAAAAACCTTTGTTCAGGACTTGTGAGCTTTAATATGAGAAACATAGTAGGATATTTGGCTTAAAGTCGACCTGATTTTGTACTCTGGCATTGTCTGGTTTGCTACTGTTGGGGGCAGAGCAAATGCATAATTTGCATATGCAGGTTTTGGCTTCTCTAATACTCACTTTGCTTAGGTACCCTGGGGCTTTTAGTCAACTCCATAGATTTTTAAAAGTGTTTAGATCTCTCTTGTGAATAGAGTATCCTAAGTGAATCACACAGAAGATTATGCGCCTGCAGTTGATCTCAGATCAAGAAGGGATTAAAGGAAAGGAAAATATAATTACAGGCACTCAGCTTGGTCTTGTCAGTCATACATAAGGTTTTTTGAAAATTGAAATTGCTAATTTGATTTACAACAACCTTATGCAGATATGAAATCCAACAAGCAGCGTGGGATCCAGAGCACACTGGGGTAGCCTGCTTTACCCCTGGACCTGCTCTATATCCCAGTATTACCCTATTTGCAGTAGTGTCTGCACATATGTGGCTCAACACATGTAAGCTTGAACTGCGCAATTTGTACACCGCAAAATCTGAGTGTATGGCAGGCCTGCAGGTGGAGCAGGCATATTGGAGGGGAGTGGATTGGCGTGATCTTGATCCCCCACTGCAGTGGATTGAGTCACCGCATGAGGTTATTGTTTGCTTCATTGATATAATAGATGGGCCTTTGTCTTAGTACAGGGAATTTTCCCAAACATCAGAAGAGCCATGCTGGATCAAACCAAAGGTCCTGTCTGTTTCCTACAGTGGCCAACTAGATAATGTCTTCAGAAGCCTATAAACAGGACATGAGGGCAATAGCCCTTCCTGCTCTTCCCCAGCAACTGCTATTCAGAGGCATACCACCTCTGAACCTGGAGACAGCGGATTGCCATCATAATTAAAGGCACAATCCTATGCATGTTTAGAAAGAAAGAAGTTGTAGGACTTTTTTCTGTCTAAACATGCATAGGATTGTACCCTAAATATTTCAGGAGAAATTGACTTTGGCAACTTAAAGGCTGTGGCATGAGCTAGGGACTATTTTGTAAGATACATCGAAGTGACTAGAAAGGTGGTTGGTTAATAATGGTATAAAAAAGATATAGTGGATGAAAATGAGGTACAAGAAGGGATCTTATGGTCAAGGCACTTGGAGCAGACCCTCAACAGATTCTTAAAACGATTATTGTTTTGCTGGACAACTCAATTTGCTGAATTCCAGCAAATTAAGATTATTTGTTATATTTCTTCCTACCATAATGTGTTCCTTGCATTTCAGTTATTTGAAGGTCTATGTTACACATTGTGCTTTTTTACATTACATGTAAAAATGTATGCATGCATCCAAAGCTTATTTGTAAACATATATGATATGCCTTAGGGAGCCAGAATAACCCTAGGCTTCTTACAGTGTGTACATGTAGTGGCCAACTAGTGTCTGCCACCACATAATGTGTGAAATGGCCCCAAGCTTTCCCTTGTTAACTTGGTTTTCCTCTACCCACGTGTATGTATGGCCATACTGACCACTTTTCATGCCACAGTAAAACTGTTAAGTCTTCAAGTTTCTACAGCACAGCACTTGATATTCAGAATAAAACAACACAATGGCCTGGTTTGCAAGACACGACAGCCCACCGTGGCTTAATTTACACCTGGGGGCTGTCGTGTTGTGTCAGGTGCCTGTGGGTGCCATTCTTGCGTGGTGCCTGCAGGTGCCCAGCTTGCCATGGCTTGTCGTGTCATGCAAACACAGGTAGCAAGGATTGCTTGAGGGTTAGACAACCCTCAAATAACCCATGGCTTGTTTGAGGGTTGTCTAACATGTTGTCTAACCCTCAAACATCCCCTGCCACCTGGGTTTGCACAAAATGACAAACTACGGCAAGTTGGGCACCCATGGGCGCCATGCAGAAATGACACCTGTGGACGCCGGGTACTATGTGACAGCCCCCATGGGTAAGTTAAGCTACGGTGGGCTGTCGTGTTGTATGAACCAGGTCTATAAGTGAAACTGAACCTTGTCCAACCTTGGCCTAGCCCTCATGTGAAAGTGGATGCAGATCAAAAGCACTGGAGCCTAGATGGCGGTTAGATAGCAGTGGCTGTTCATAGGGATATGTTGCTCAGACTGAGAAGCTGGCTTGGATGCAAGGGTTTTATAGGTCCGGGTGTATTCTGATTAGCTTGTAGAGTCAGCTGACAGTATTAAAGCTGGGAAGTCAGCTGACTCTTTAGTTTTTGGCCTTGCTTAACCATAAAACCTGAGAAGACTGTCTCCAGGCTAGAATTGGAGCCTTTAGAGAGCACCCTTTATCCATAAGGCCTAGTCTGTCTGGCCTCCTGAGAAACCACTGACTAGTGCCTTAGAAACCCATGTAAGCTGTTTGAGGAACAATACACCAGAAGATAAAATGGGGGGAGGGAAAAACAGGCAACCAGAGTAATTTTTAAAATTAAAAATAAATAAATTAGAGCAAACTGAGCAAAAATAGGAAACTTAATTGATGAACCAAGGGTGTTTCAGTTGGGGTCCAAAATAAGAACCATCTTCCATCTGGTAACCTGTGTCATCACTGTGGGAAGCTGTGTGGATCTAGAATTGGCCTCCACAGTCACTTATGGACCCATCGCTAGAGTCTACACAATTTTTTACAATTTCCTCTTCGTATAATTTTCTTTTTGTAATTTTATCCTGGAAGACAATCTTACTCGGTCACGAGTGATCACCTACTGACTGACTGAAACTTTGGGGAAGACTTCTAGCTTATTTTTTATCAATGATATAAAAGGAAATAGGAAACAATTGCAGAGAAAATTTGCAGGTAGCATGCTCAATAGCAGAATGATAAATAATGAACATACAGTAGTTACATGGAGTGCATCATTTAAACTTGACTTATTGTAGCTTCCCTTTTAAAAACACAGACACTTTTAAGTGTGTCCTTCCAGAAACAAGATAGAAAGGTGCTGTGCAAGCAAGAGTCTTTTTGTTTCCTTGCTGGGATATTTTTATCTGCTTCTTGCCGAAAATGGTTTGCAAACATATTTTGCTGCCTTGTTCCTGGAGGGGGAGGAGGTGTAACCTGATCCTGTCATCTAGGCCAGACAGTTTGTAATCCAATTAACATAGCTCTTGTTCAACCTTGATTCTCTTTGTTTGAAGAACACCCAGCTGTGCAGGCCGCCTCATCACCCTCTCACAGCCACCCTTCCCCCACCCCTATAAATTTTTTTTTTATCCCATTGAACACAGAAGCCTGAAGAAGAGCACTTTGTAACATGGCACCATGTCATTTTGAACATGACTTGGTTTCAAAGTGTTGTTTCAATTACTGTGTATTTTTGTTGGCACTTTTACATGCACCGAGTTTTGTTGGTGCTAACTATTATTTGTTGTCCTTAATCCCAGTTAAACTCCCAAATGCAGAGTGAACTATGGAGTAGCTTGCCAAGCTAAGCCATACTTCTGGAGGATGTGAATAGGGAGACGCCAGCAAGACCTCCTTGTTACCTTGTAAGCAAAATGGCTGCAGAAGCAGGAAATTAAACCACGGTTTACTTGGTGCAGATGTAACAACCATAGTTAACACAAACCATGTTTTGGAAACCCCCTTCAAACCATTGTTTCACATTCTGAATTGATGCTGATCCTTAGCGTGGTCAGGCATAGTGTTTAACAGTGGTTAACTAAAACAAACTACCGTAGGTTGATTCAGATGTAATACTGAACAATAGTTTGCACTAACTGTAGTTTAGCCTCCAAACCATGATTTGCTTTCCAGATGTACAAGCAAACCATGGTTCAGGGCTGTTTCCCCTCTTTACATTCCTGAGAATCTCCAAATACTATTCGAAACAGTGGTCCCTAAGGGAGAGCACTGTCCCAAACCATGGTTTATCAGATCAGATATAAAGTCAAATCACAGTTTACCCAGACTGTGGTTTGCAAACCAGCTTCAAACTGTGGTTCTAGATCAGTGATGGCGAACCTTTTTGAGCCTGAGTGCCCAAACTGCAACACAAAACCAACTTATTTATTTCAAAGTGCCAACACTGCAATTAAACCTGAATAAATATGATAAAATAAATAATGAATATAATAAACAATAAATATAATATTAATGATAAAAGAGAGGATAATCCTGATGATAAAAATGATTTGATTGATTAAAAAAACCCATGTAGACCATTTCTTTACATTTGTCCAATTTTTCAGGCTGTAGAAAGTTTATAGTTCTTATTTATGCTAAAAATGATGAGTGGTTTATAATTCATGTATAAATAATGTTCATAAAGCCCATAGATATAATTTCCTATATACTACAGTTTGTGGAGCTCCTAAGTCCAGGACAGGACATCAAAGCTTGCAAAAGACGGGATCTCCCTACAGGTGTGTGCATGCAGGTGGGTGTACACACACTCAAGAATATCAGAACATAGTGTTAAAAGACAACTGTGCACACAGAGGGGAGATAAAAGAAGGCATGGAGTAACTTAGCTTACTCCTCCACCTGACCCAATCATAGGAAACACAAAAATTAATTGAAAAGTTCCTGAACAGAACATTTGGCTCTCTGGCAACTTTCTTAGGTATGTACAAGAACTATGACACTACACCAGGTTGCCTTGTTCTGTTCTTATTCTTGAGAGTGTTGGACTGGGACTCTGGGATATCCGGGTTCTAGTCCCCGCTCGGCCATGAAAGCTCACTGGGTGACTTTGGGCCAGTCACTGACTCTCAGCCTAACCTACCTCACGGGGTTGTTGTGAGGATAAAATGGAGAGGAGGAGGAGAATTATGTAAGCCGCCTTGGGTTCCTTGCAGGAAAAAAGGCGGGGTATAAATATAATAAATAAAATAAAAATAAAAACAACCATCTGACCTGCGGTTTTTCCTCTTGCTGTCATCCCAGCACTTCCCACAAAAATGCAACAGGAACAAGGAAAGCAGTTTAGAAAGGTTTTCTGGTAGCTAATGTGTAGGCAAAGCTCCTTGTAAATCCCCCCCCCCGTATTATAATTTATGCAGGAGGCACGAATGCTACGGTGTTCTCTCTCTCTCTCTCTCTCTCTCTCTCTCACACACACACACACACACACACACACACACGCGCGCGCGCGAACTAGGTTTGCAACTCCAAAGTCATATACCGTATGTAGCATCTGCAAAGTTTTGCACCTTGGGTTTCTCTTCCCTAGGCATGATCTTTCCAGCCTGAAGAGGGAAAGGGTAAAGAAGGACTAAGGTTGGGTTGGGTTTTTTTGTGTTTTTTTTGGATGTGTTGTTTTTAAAGACACACGTTTCCCTCCCTTTGATCACCGGCTGCCAAACCTGTTTGTGGGATCCCAGCTTTTCTCTGCAGCTGTTTCCAGGACGCTCCAGCACTTAGTGAGCCCAAGAGCTGCTGCAGATTATCCTCGCTGTGTTTTCTCTCCCACACCCACACAGTCAAACAAATACCTACCTGGAAGGCTGGAATTTGGGACGATCAGGCTAGATACCTACCCCCAGAGAGACAGAGTAGCATCCCCACCCCAACACACTTTTTATTTTATCACATCCAAAGTGAGCGCGCGTGCTTGGGAGTCTTCCCCACCTCAGCCTCCATTTGCCACCTCGGCTGGCTCCAGCGTCCCCTCCCCCCAAGCCAGGCCAATCCTGAAGGCGGAGGGAGGGAGAGAGAGAGAGAGAGAGAGAGAGAGAAGGAGCAGTGTGAAGAGAGGCTGCCACTGTGCTCCGCTCTGCCCTGCCTTACCCAGCCCTGGAAACTTCCTGGTGGCAAAAATGATGCGACGGGACCCAGCAGTCTGGTGTGGCGGCGCGGTTACTTGCCGCTCCGCTCCTCCTGTTTGGTGTTCCAGTCTATGGCTGGCTCGTGTGCCCACAGGGAGGTCCCTGCATGCCACCTGTGGCACACGTGCCATAGGTTCGCCATCACTGTTCTAGATCCTCATTTGGCCACTTACAAACCCTAGTTTCTAGGGTGTTGTTGGTTCAGATATCACAACAAAGCATGGTTTCTCATTACTTCTTAACCATTTCATGATGTTTAAGTGTTGCATCTGCACAGGGCCTTGGAGTATTTTAAGTTGTTTTTCATTATTCAGTAACATTGAGATACTATCCTTTCCCTTTCCCTATGTAGCCCATTTTCCTCCTTGCTTGCTCAGAAGGCAAGTCTCTGCTAGGCTTCTGATGAATCAAAAGATATAAAATAGATTTTGTCATAGGGTAGCATCAAGTGTTTGGGCTGAGAGTTTGCCCTTGAAAATGATGAGTATCAGTTTGAACTGGTGCACTTGGAAAGATGAGAAAGGTGAATTGGCTGTTTGCAACCTGATTAATATGCAAAGAGCATGTGCTCTAGCAGACGACTGGTCTTCAAGAAACAAACAAGGCTGTTTAATGTACTATATTACTGGAACAGTTATAAAAAGTCTGTTGTAGTGGACCCTGGCTAAGCCAATCAAATCATCTGTGCCCAACTTTTCCCCATTATAATGCAGAATGGAAATCTCAAGCAAAATAGCCTCAGTAGAAGACTTTACTTCTATGTGGAGTCTTCGGCGATTCATGATTTACATCAGGGATGGCCATCTTGTATTCTTAGGGATCCAGTTTTTTCCAGACAGCAGTATAGGGGCCGGGCATATCTTGCACTTCACACAGCCTGATCCCTTTAGGGTCCACATTAGGGGTGGGGAACCTCTTTCAGTCTGAGGGCCAAATTCAATTTCAGAGAAGCTCTCAGGGGGCTGCATTCCAATGGTGGGTGGGGCCAAAAGCAAAAAGGTTGGAGCCAAAATACAAAAAAAATCCAGCATATTGTAGCTTAAAACTCATATAATGGCATTTAATGGCATGATGGGGCATTTATGTCAGCTGTTTGTTTTAGCTGTTAAATTGTTTTTAAATTTTGTATATTGAAAATTTTTATGTGGTATTTTACGGTATTTGTGGTCTGTGTTTTTGTGTATTGTTGTGATCCACTCAGAGCGCTTCAGCTGTTGGGCGGCATAGAAACGAAGTAAATAAATAAATAAATAATACTGCTTGTAACTAAGCCTTAGGAGAGGCTTTTCAACCTTTTAGAATGGGGGAAAAGTGCACAAAAGCTCGAAAATCACCAAACAATTGGTGGTTGTGGAAAGGGGGTGGGGCCAGGGGATGGGCGTGGCTGTCTGGGAACCCCCGGGCGGGCAGATTGAGACCCCAGGAAGGCCCTTTGGATTTGGCTCCTGTGCCTGAGGTTCTCCATACTTGACCTAGGAGGAAAAGCTTCACAGTTATGGATCACAATGAGGTAATTGTCTGAGGAGAGAGGCAGGGCTGATGAAAAAATTCACTTCCCAAGAGATCTTCTCGAGAGGCAAATTGGCCACAATCCTTTTGTATGAGAGAGTAATATAGTAAAGCATATGCGAAATACACATGGTGTCTCATTTGCTTTTCTAAGTAGTTATCTGTTGGGGCATTGTGTGCAGAACTCAAAGAGAGATGTAACATAAAATTGGAAATGCCTATCACTTACAGCAGGGATGATGCCCATAGGCACCTGGATTTTTTAAAATTTGTTTTTAGTTTCACCCCCTCTTTTAATATACATGCATGGATTTGTATGAAATGCATACAACTTCCTGGCAATTATACAAATGCTTCAACAAAAGTGGACCAAATATCCAAATAACTATCCATTTGAAGGTGGCGTCTATATGCCACCCGTTCAGATATTGTAAGTGTTGTAAGGTCCTCAATCCATTGCATTATACGAGGCGAGTGTTTATCCTTCCATTGTTGGAATATCAGTCTTTTAGCTATCAAAAGGACGCAGAGAATCCATTTACGCTGACCATTTGTTAATTTCCATGAAGCAGGTAAATAAGTTAAAAGAGCATGTACATCAGTGAATATTAAAGATGGTTCTAGTATAAAGTTTATCTATGTAATAACCTCCTCCCAAAAAGAAGCAACTACTGGACACTGCCAAAATATATGTTTAAAAGATGCATTTGCTGTATTGCACTGCCAGCAATTAGCTGAATTAGACAATCCCTTATTAAAGAGACGTTGTGGTGTCCAATAGACATGAAACAAAAGTTTTTGCTGAATAAGATGCAGCCTAAGATCCATAGACATGACAGGTAGATGCCAAAGCGGTGATCCACTCATTAGGCATTTTGTAGTGGTGCCCACAGCAGTTTCTCAAATTCCCAAACGTGCCCACTGGTCCAAAAAGTTTGGTGATCCCTGGCTTACACTGTTGAAACCGGTTTTCCTTATGAGTGAAACTCTGGGCATTTAAAAACAAAACAAAACACTGTCTAGATTAGCATTTTGTCTGGGCTGCTGGGAGCTAAATAAAGGTGCTTTCAGGCAGCCAGCTGGTCATTGCTGATTAAAATATTGACCCAGATTTGACTTTGGGTAAAAGGTAAATCCAGGCTGCAACATTGTCATAGTGTTTGCCAGCCTAGCCCTCCATACTACTCTGTGCACAGTTAGGGGGCTCAGGCAAGACAAGCTGGGATGTCATTTTGAAGTCTGCAGCTAGAGCTTTTCAACCTGCCTGCCATGGAACTAATTAAACCTGCAGGACTCCAGCTTGTAACCACCTTCAAAGCCTCCTCATATTCCCTCTTTCTCTGTGTTCTGGTATAGGAGAATGCCGTCCTATTTGGATCTTGACCCCCCCCCCCCCATCCAATTTTGCTCTCTTTCTTATTTTGGAAAAGATGAATCTTACATTCTGGTGCTTTTGTAGGAGCTCTGGCTTCTGGTGTCGTGTTACTACATTAAATTTGTTTTGAAAGAGTAAATCAGGTATTTGTGAAGAGAATAAAGAAGCTGCACTTCTCTAGTAGCTCTGTAATAATCATAATAATTCCTTGCTGGTATTATTATTTAAGCCGCACCATCAGTGTGCACGGGGGTCTACAAAGTACAAGAAGACAGATCCGTGCCCCGAGGAGCCTACACTTTAAAATCCAGCACAGGGGGGAGACATTGGAGAAAAGGGATTGTTCCCAAGTATATTTGATATGATTGCATTAGAACTGCGTGAATTATTTTGGGCTCACAAAAATTATTTTTAATATTTGGGGTTAGCAGTAAATAAAAGTTATCTCATTAAATGGAAGAAAAGGGACTACGAAAGTGAGTAGCCTGCATGTTGAATATTGGTAAGATTTATCAGGGCCTACGTTGGGATGGATGTGCTGCATGAAAGCTACATAGTTTCTGTAGGCAAATCCTTGTCAAATTCTCATGGTTGCAAAGAGGAACTTGAAGTCAGTGGACCATAACTGCCTCTGTCTGAAGAGACCCAGAAATAATAGTTCTGTAATAATCATATTCCTCTCCAAAGGATGTTGACTGGGATTCAAAGTGTGCATGCCTAAAGTGCTTTTATGCTCACATGGGGCTTTACCAATTTTCCTTTCTTACTGCAGCCCTTTGCGCTGCATTGTCTGTTGCTTGCTGAGTGTGGGGGAGAGTAATCCTTTGGCCTTTAGCAGTGGCTTTTTAGGAAGGACATGAGACTATGGTGGAAGAGAGCCCTCAAAAGATGTGGCTTGTACATGACTCTTTGGATCTTTGCTGTTGAGTGCAAGAGACATTGTGCTCTCAGAGGAATGCAGGCATAAAGGGAGGTATTCACTCAGGCTGGCATTTGGGGCAGAAACACCAACCATACTGTGCCCATTTCTGGTGATATGCACTCTGATATTGTTCTGATGCTACCCGTGTGTGTCTCCAGCGCGGAGCAAGGACCAACTCCTGTTGAGAAGAAGAAAAAAGGGAAAAGGAAAAATGACACTCCCATGGACAGTCTAGAGCTGGATCAAAGCCTCCTCTCACTGTCTGGGCAGAGTCCTGAGGAGTCCGCTGAATCGGCTGACAGCCAGGTATGCTTGTACCTCTCACTTTATGGGCATGGGAAAATCTTGAAGAAAAATGACAGCTACTATCGTTACAGATCTGTATGCTATTTCCTGATTCTACTGCCAGCAGCTGTTCCATTAATCCCCGTTACTTCTTAGTTAGAAGTGTCTTCTTTTATAATGAATTCTGTATGTACAACTGAGAGCCCCCAAGGATGCACCTGGATGGCAGCTTGTGCACAAAACCAGAAGTGCCAAACTGTGAACATTATTTTATTTATTTATTTATTTATTTATTTTATTTTTTTACGGTATTACATTTATACCCCGCCTTTTTTCCTGCAAGGAACCCAAGGCGGCTTACATAATCCTCCTCCTCTCCATTTTACCCTCACAACAACCCTGTGAGGTAGGTTAGGCTGAGAGTCAGTGACTGGCCCAAAGTCACCCAGTGAGTTTCATGGCCGAGCGGGGACTAGAACCCGGATCTCCCGAGTCCCAGTCCAACACTCTCACCACTATGCCACACTGGCTCATTCAAATGCAAGGGCCTCATTTTTGTTCATATTACATGACCTCTTCCACATGGACTGCATGGTCTGTTCATAATAGCATGTACTTGCTAGTGCCTGTGGTGTAGACAACTGGGTAAGCCATGCAGTATGGCATTGCTAGTGCATGTGAACTGTAGGTGGTGGATGTACTACATCTGTGCATCATCTCTCTTTAAAAAACAGCAACAGCTCACTGTGTGGACATACCCTCAGAGGCATAGGTGGCATGATGAGGAAGTTCTCCTCTCAAGTTTCCTCCCTGCTTCCAAGCATCTTTCCAGTTGGGGATCTTGCAGGTTGATGTGGATGCCTGATACGGCTGGAGCAGAGGTGGGAAACCGGTGGTCCTCCAGATGATATTGGATTCCAGTTCCCATCAGCCCCAGCCAGCATGGCTGGTGGTTGTGGATGATGGGGGGTTTCATTCAGCAACTTCTGGAGGACCACAGGTTTCCCACTCCTGGGCTAGAGGAACAGGAAGGTGATGGATGGGCTGGTTGAGTTTGAGGGTAGGTGCACAAATTTTGGTGCAGAAGTGATTAGGAGCCTGCTAATGAGTTTGAGAGGCAACTGGGAAGACTTTGCACTGAGGGCAGATTCACACATGTATCCTCACCTTTTGATAATGGTGACTTGCATGTATGTGAATGAGCCATCACAGCTAAAAATATGGCAGAAGAAACTTTCTTAACCCCTCTTGTTGACATGGATGTAAAGCATTTCAGTTCACACATTCAGCTGCCATTTCTCAAGGGTTGAGTGATGAAGCAATTAGAAATCCAGAGACATACATGCTTGTGTAGGAACTGGCTGCCAAAGGCACTGACATTGACCAGAAAGGTTCTGCGGCAAGGAGAGTTGGAGTTGGACAGAGGAGACAAAGGATACCGAAAAGAACATTCTGAAGCGGTTAGATGAAGGGGACAGTTGGGTGTAAAGATAAGTAGCTGAAAGGGATTTGTGTATTGAACATGGAGTTTACTTGGAGAGTATTTGCAACATGAAGTGGTGGGTTGCTCAGAGACAGCTGTAGGAAAAATAAAGGTTGGCAATGGAGATTCTAGGAAAGGGCAGCCCAATTTGTGTATATATCTTCCCAAACAGAATTCAGACAGGGTGGGCAGGCAAATTTAGGGTGGGCATTTTCCTCCCTTCCTGCCCGGCCCCCTCCTCACCAGCATAGCTTGTATTGCCTGTAGAGTTGGTGAAGAATGCTAGGAGCAAATGGTGATAGAATAGCAGTGGAACTTGCTGGGGAAAGGAAAGAACCAGGGTGGGGAGAGGATTAGATATGTTTGACTAAGTACATATTCTTTGCCCCTAGAGTCATATTCATTACCTGCCTTGTGACTTGATCTGGCTACAACTTGCTTAACATTAATTGGCTGTCTGGGGCCTTTCGGCATGCATAGATCCGTAGCAAAGAGCATGTTCTCCTGTCCAGTAGGCCTTACATTCAGGGCCAGGGGGGTTGGTTTCAGAGAATTCACAGCACCGGATTTATCCTTGGTGTGTGGTGCTCAAAATTATGGAGTGAACAGTTGGGGTGTTTGCCTGCATCCTTCAAAATATTGCTTAGTTCAGCCTTCCAGACCCCTAGCAGTGCAAGGGGTGGACAAGTATTAGCCAAGTGCTGAGCACTGTGCCTGCTCTTTGTATTAGCTGGGCAAATGCTGAATCTCAGTTGGGGAATCTTGTGTGCATCTCTCCTCCCTTATCTGAGCTTGTGTTTGATACACAGAAGCGCCGTTCTGGACGCCAGGTGAAGCGCAGGAAGTACAACGAAGACCTGGATTTCAAGGTGGTGGATGATGATGGTGAAACAATAGCTGTACTAGGAGCTGGCCGGGCTTCTGCACTCTCTGCATCTACCTTGGCCTGGCAGGCAGAGGTATGGCTGGAGGAGGAGGAGGGAATGCAATAGCAGTGTGACACATGGAGAGGTGTGGGTTAATATTTGCAAAAGTTTGACAGAAGAGTTAGATATTCAGTAGCACTGTGGCCAGATCCATGGGTTTTTGTTAGCTGAGCTCTCACACGTGAGTGAGCTTGTCCAGTTGCGGTTCCCAGGCAAGTGTTCCTTGGATATGGTGATATACTATAAAAATGCAGTGATCATTTCCCCTGTAATGTTTAAGCTTCTCTAAGTGTGTGCAGGGGGAGACCACTTAACTGACCTCTCCCCTTTGTGCTTCTGAGTGCAATCCTGCTCGTGTACTTGGATCAAGTCCTCCTGCTGAATTCAGCAGGATTTATTCCCAAGTAAGCGTTTATAAGATTGCAGCCTTTGTTTCCCAAGTATAGGCCTAATCTGACTTGACTTCTTAATATACCTTCTTATTTTTACAGAATTTCCTAGTGTGCATTAAAATTTTGTGTAAAGTAGCCATTGGAGCATTATATCTAATCCATAAGCAGTGTGACTGATAGCTGAAAACCTCTGTTTTAATTGTAGGAACATAGAGCATTCCTAAAAAGTATATACAAGTCACAGAAAAATGTAAACTAGCTTCAGTTCTTACACTCACAGTTTGTTTGCAGTGGTGACCTTTAATACTAAAGAGGGCTTCATGCATTACTTTGTTTTACGTCTGAACAAAACGAGATTAAAATGGATATAGCAAGCACATTTTTGTAAACATGTATGTTTACAGGTATATTCTCTAGGGAGCCTACATGAACTGTGGCTGCCTCTGTACATGTACTGGCTGTTCTTGTGATCTGGGAAGAGTATTTAATCTGGAGCACTGGCAGTCCCATGTTCTTTTTTTCCAAGGTTCAGTAATGGTACAGGACAGAATGGTACTCTAGGGGCTTGCTGCTCTGTTTATTCCAGGAAAGGCATTAAGTTCAATATGAGAGCTTGAGACAGTGGATTTCCTTCATTTAATGTGTGCAACTTTGAGATACTAGATGCTGCTATTGTGTCAGGGTAGCTAACTTTCATATCTTGGGATCCACAGGAGCCTCCTGAGGATGATGCCAACATCATTGAGAGAATTCTTGCCTCCCGGATGGTCCAGAAGGAGGTGAGTTTTTCTCTTGTTTTGGAGCCCTAACCAGCCTCTTCCTAGCCTGCAACAAGTATGTTGAGAGGAAGGTATAATATAATGGGCAGAGTTAGGCCATGGCAATTACTCTACGGTAGTAGTAGGCAATCACTTGTGACCGAGCAAGATTGTCTTCCAGGATAAAAAATTACAAAAAGAAATTTTTTTAAAGGAGGAAATTCTAAAAAAATTGTGTAGACTCTAGCGATGGGTCCGTAAGTAAAAAAGAACATGGGACTGCCAGTGCTCCAGATTAAATACTATAAGGTAATTCTGTAGGGACTCTATTTTACTTTTGACTTTTTGGGTAGGGGCTGCATCATTCCTACGTTTTAGCTAGCATGGCATTGGCCCTAAATAAATGTTCAGAACTATTAGTCATAGCAGCTGGTGCAGTTGAGGGGGAGAGAGAGAGTGTATTGTGAGGGAGAAAAGTATCCTACCAGAGCAATAATTCACTTTTCATAGAATAACTATGCAGTGTAGAGGAAGAGCAGTGCATTGCAGGCAATATGAGGACATGTTCTGCATTTCATGGAACAGTGATGTGGACCTCAATAGTTGCATATATATATATATATGCAACGTGGAGGGGGGGGCAGTGTTACCATAGTGTTTCTCTCTTCAATACTTGCAATTTTTAATTTTCTTAAAAAAAAAAAAATCAGTTCCCAAAATAGTTCAATTTTCCACTATTGTTCTGATGATGTATTTGTTCAGGGGTTTACTAACTTTGGCTGGCTTTACTGGCCAACCAAAGATTTGTTGTCACCAGGACTTCCTTTCCCTTCCTCCCTCTTTCCATCCCTAACCTTGGAGCTGTGGGGGTGGGGGGCAGAAAACAAGCCTGGTGGTGAATGGTGGGAGATTCAGGACAGATAAAAGGAAGTACTTCTTCATACAGCACATAGTTAAACTATGGAATTCATTTCCACAAGATGTAGTGATGGCCACCAATTTGGATGGTTTTAAAAGGGGATTGGACAAATTCTTGGAGGAGAAGGCTGACTACTAGTCGTGATGGCTATATATTACCTCCAGTATTAGAGGCACTATGCCTCTCAATACCAGTTACTAGTAAAATGAGTTAGAAGGTCCTGTTACGCTCATGTCCTTCTTATGGGCTTCCCACAGGCATCTGGTGGGCGCTGTGGGAACAGAATGCTGGACTAGATAGGTCTTTGGTCTGATTCAGCATGGTTCTTCTTATGTCCTTAAGCTCACCTGCCCCAACAGCTCAGAGTTTGATGGAGTGCATGATGGGTACTCCGAGCACAGATTGCCTTTCAGGTGCAGAGGTAAAGTCAATACGCCTCTACTTCTTCTCCTTCAGCTCAGAGCTTGGTTTGCTCTGCTTCTGTGCCCAGTGGATACTCTGAGCTCAGACCTGTTGGGCACAAGGGCAAGCCTTCAGCTTGGAGCTGATGGGGGAGGCAAAGGGGTATCAGCTTGTTCTGCCTCTGCGCCTGACAGGTGCTCCAAGCTCAGAATGCCCCCAAAGGCAAAGAGGGAAGCCCACACTCTTCTGCCTTCCGTCTCCAAGCTGAAGCAGGGAGGTGGAGGCATGTCGACTTCCCTCTGCCTGTAGCTCCAGGTTCAGGCACATCATACTCACCAGAGCCTGGCTACTCTCTCACCATGGCGAGGGAGGTGAGTGAAATTATTGAACCCTGTACTTGTTCCACGTACTTGTTTATTATTTTTAAGCCAACTACCTGCTCATGGAGCTTAGCTCACCAATTTTAAAATGTCAGTCTGTAGTCTCTTGGCTGACATAGATTTGTCAAGGAAATGATATACAATTTCTTCCTTTGTCCATTGACTGAGTTGTGTGGCCTAGTAAATAACAGGGGTCCCTTGGAGCTATGCAGTCGCCTCCTGATGCACACAGGGGAAATGTTGCATTGCCTTTTCTTGCTCCCCGGGATTACTGAAAGACTTGGAGTTTCACTACCAACTGGGGATGGGAACATACTTCGCTGCCTTCCCCTCATAGAATCCTTGCTTATCTCCCTCTGCTTTTCTTGCCAACTGCGGTTCTACATTGTCCCTGCAATGTGCTTGAGAAATCTGTTATATCCTGCTAATTTAGATTAGAGCTCATTTCAGGTGAGATCACACTGGCTATGCAGTGTGGTCCTAGCCTAGCACCTGTCTTGTACAAATGATGCTTACTGAACACTTGCTGTGGTTCCAGACTTACCCTGGAGGAACAACTTATGAACTGGAGGAGTTCTACGTAAAATACCGCAATTTGTACGTATAGCATGTGTTTTTTCCTTACTCCAATGTGTTGCTGTTGTGCGTTGGCTTCCCAGAACACATAGATAATTCCATCTCTCCTCTCCATCCTTACTGCCTTCTCTTTTTAGAGAGCAACTGCTAATTCCTTGCACCCTGTTCTGTTCCTGCCTTCACATTCCCTGCTTTAGGAATGGTTTGTCCTCTGGTCTTTGTCCCTTCTCTGCCTTTCCCTTAGGGTGGAAAGCCTGATGCTAGCATTCTCCTTCCTGAATTTATAGTTTGACATGAACTTCCCTTCACCCTGTGGGTCATCTCTGTTAGAAGCAGAGGCTGGCCACTGCCTACAAGTTCTGCTCCTCCTTCCTTCAGTTTCTAGATGTGTCTTTAAGATGATGTCCTAGGTTTGCATTCCTTAATATTTGGGAGCACAATCCATTTCTTAATACCCTTAACAGTGTTCTCTGTTAATTTCACAGCTCTTACTTGCACTGTAAATGGGCCACAATGGAGGAGTTGGAGAAAGACCCACGTATCTCCCAGAAGATTAAACGCTTCCGCAATAAACAGGCCCAGATGAAGCACATTTTCACTGAGGTGAGCGGCGAACCTCCCAGGCTGGTCTGACATCCTCTCCTCAGAATATTTGATGCATCACATTGCCCAGGCTCCATTAGCTGGGGAAAGTTTCCCCGCACATTACCAACATGCATGCATGTAGGCAGGACCAATGGTATCCCCTGAAGCTGAAATGTAACTGGCTGCTACAGAGGGGGCTTCCAGGAATAGCCAACATTTCATGAGACCTCTTCTTCCACTTACATACCTACATGCATACGTACATTGGTAGATCGGTCTCACTTAATCTCAGATTTAATATGAATGTATCATTCTCCAGCCAGGCTTGTTACCGGCAGCATTTTCTATGCATCCCTGGTGGGTGTAAATCAGGGCAATATGAAATTGAAATTGCTTTCTAACTGTGGCTATAAATCCTTGGAGTGTTTAGCCCTTTGTCTGTACAGGTTCTTGGTGCAAATGCGAAACGTTTCTGGTGGAAAGTGTCACATCATTCCCTATTGTCTAGGATGAGCAGCTGCTCCTCTGTTTGACACCCTGAGATACTCTCCTCTGGCCTCCTAGTGAGAAAGCCAGTTCCGTCTTGGTTTTCTGTTGTTTTTCGTGCCAGAACACTTGGGGTTTTTAAAGACACACTGCTGTGTCAAGCAATCACACCTCCACATTCTTCTCTGCATTAGCACCTGAGGTTGGCGGGGGGGGGGGGGGAGAAACACAAGCAAGGATAAATGGCTGCTGACAGCCTAGAAATTCAGAGTTGTTGCCCCAGCATTATTAATAAGCTGTCAGTTTATTTATATCCTGGGAAGGGTTAGGGGTGCTAGTGGCCCATTTTGATGAAAATACAAAGTTCTTGCATTTGGGACAGGGCAGAGCAGGGGTGTGAGCTCTATGCGATGGCGTCCTGTGAGCTCTATGTGATGTGAGCTCTATGTGATGGCAGCTTGCCCACTAACAGATCCCTGGGAACCAACCTAGCCGGAATCTTTTTAGGAATATGATTTTAGATGCTGCTCCTTTCCTGTTGTATAACCTGCTGTTCCCTAGCTGGCTTTAACAGGGTGCCTCACTTTTACATGGTGGTATTTAGGTATGTGTTGGAATTGAGTTGAGGGTGGATGATTTTCTCCTAAAGTAGTGATAGAAAATTGATGGCCTATTGCAGCTTTTCCCAACCTGGTGCCCTCCAGATGTGTTGGACTACAACTCCTAGCATCTTCAGCCTGCATGACTGACTGGGGGATGCTGGGAGTTGTAGTCCCAACACATCTGGAGGGCTCCAGGTTGGGAAAGATCAGCCTAGTGATTCGGTGTGGCCCTTTGTGGCTTCCCATTACAGATGTGTAAGCTTACTCCTGGCTTACCCTGAAACGTAACTGAAAAATCTTTAATTTAGTATTTATTTATGTATTACATTTCTATATTGCCCAGTAGCCAAAGCTCTCTGGGCAGTTCACAACCATTAAAACCATAAAATACTATATGATAAAACGTAAGTTTAAAACTGCAGGATAAAACCTAGCAGCAGTGTGAAGATTTAAAATACTCTAACATATTTAAAAACAACAGAAACTGAAAGACTAAAATGCCTGGGAAAATAAGAAGGACTTCACCTGGTGCCAAAAAGACCACAACGTAGGCACCAGGCAAGCCTCTCTGGGGAGCTCATTCCACAACTGGGGTGCCACAACAGAAAAGGCCCTCTTCTTAGTAGCCATGTGCCTCACTTCATTTAGTGGGGACTCCCGGAGAAGGACCTCTGAAGATGATCTTAGGGTCCGAGCAGGTATATATAGGAGGAGAAGATCCATCAGGAAGGTTTGATATAAACACTCCCCAAACCACTGCACCCCTCCCTGGTAGTCTCCCCAACCTTCCCCGACACTCCCTTCCCTAAAAGCACTTTTACCTTGGGCAAGGGGATGGAGCCAAAACAAAAGAGGCTTTGCAAGGCTTCAGCTGTAAATGACATGTGGAGTATTATTTCCTGCCAGGGGCATGTAGTTGCCTTCTCCAAGGTATTTTGAGGTGTTTTGGGCTTTGAAAGGAAGTAGCAGGGAAGGAGCTTGCAGTGGTGGCAGGGTGCAAATCCCATTTTAGGTTTGCCCCAGCTCAAAGGTGGCCAGACCCTGTTCAGAATTGGTCTGGACACTCAGATTGGAGGAAATTTGCATTATGAGCTCCTTGTGCTCAAGTCTCAGTCATGCCATCTCTACTTCCCATCTGGCCCCCAGCACAGCTCCAGATCCCAAAGAGTACCCTGTCCCTTTTAAGTTTATGTACCTTTATTGTTCTAGAGATGTGAAGGCCTGAGGGGAAAAAACAAAAAAATTATATGTGTGTGTTGGGGGGAAATTGTGATCTTTTCCTACTTTTTCCCTTCCATTTTTACCAGTTCCAGGGGGTGTTGGAATTGAGGAAAGGCCATTTTGTTTTTTTCCTGTTTTTTCCACACTGAGAGCCTTCACATCTTTATCCAAGTCACACTGGCAAAGGGCTCTTTTGAATTCCCTCCTTCCCAGCATGAACAGTAAAAGAGGCTTGGGCAGAATTCTTGTTTGATGTTCCTCAGCGGTGTAGTTCCACTTGCCTCTGTCTTGGCTCGTGCATCAGTCAGCAGCTGAGGCACAGAAGGAGAAAATTCTGCCAAAGCCTCTATGGCCAAAGTATTTGTTGTTTCCACCAGAAAGCCTGAGCCTTTTGCCTGTATCTTCGCTTGCATGGGAATGAGCTAGTAGGCAGAACCAATGTTGCTGGGCCTTTGGTCCTTGTAATACAGCTTCTGTAGTTTTTATAAAAAAGTTGCTGGCCAAGGGATTAATGCTTTCCTACTGACTAGCACAGGAAGATGAACACCTGCCTGCCTCAGCCGATGTGGCTTCCTTGTGCCCTGATCCTCAGTGCCCTTTCTTAATGGCTTCAGAAGCTGTTGTTTTGTCTCCTCCTCCTCCAGTTCAATTTTAGCCTATCTTGATGTATCTCTATTGTTGTGTTTCTTATTCTGCCAGCCTGACGAGGACATGTTCAACCCAGACTACGTTGAAGTTGATAGAATCTTGGAGGTGGCTCACACGAAGGACACCGACACTGGGGAGGTAGATGTTGTTCTCGGCATGACAGCGGTTTGCAATTCACAGCTCCCCGGTCCCTCCGTTTCCGTGGCTGACCATAGAGTGGGAGGCAGGGGGAGCAAAGTACAGTAATACAGGGTTTTCCCACCATCTGTCTGTGAGTTGCCAATAGTGTTCCAGCATGGTAATTGCAGAAGTCTGTGCAGTTGGTTCTGCTGACTCAGCAAGCTCAGTGCCAGAAACAAGAAATTAAATGCGGTGATTTTCTGAGTCCAGCATTGAGTCCCTGCAGGACACTTTTTTTTTTCATGCTGAAGATGAAGAACTGGGTTCCTGGCAGTTTGTTCTTTATGCGTGTATGTAGTATGAATGAGGCTTCAAGACCAGCAGTTGGATAGATGAAGGCGGGATGGACAGAAAAGAAGCTTGAGAGCTTCACATGCTTCTTCCAGCCTCTTACATGTGCACGGCTCAGCAATTTTTTGAAATTCGTTTATACACCCAGTGTTGAAACGTGTGTGTGTGTGTGTGTGTGTGTGTGTGTTCATTGCAGATATTATGCATTCTCTCCCTTTTCCCCTAGCCAGCAATACATAAATAAAGGATGATTCCACAAAGGTGCTTCTCCGTTGAACTGATGCACAGCTACCATGGGAGATCTGTCATGCCTGGTGGCCCTGAGCTGGAGCTGGTGTTGGGGGAGTCCAGTCAGCAGTTCAGTACAGTCTGTTGTGCTGCTCTGCTGCTTCATGAAAAGAGCCGTAGCTCAGTGGTAGATCAGAAGCAGGCCCAGCTCCAGATTTGAGGAGAGCCCTGGGCAAAGTGACCCCTAGTGGCCTCTTCCTCTCTCCACCAGTGGGCCTTGGTGGGCTTACCTATGTGAAATGGCAGCTCTCCAAGCAGTGTCAGGTGGCTGGCTCTCACCTCCGATTTAATTTCTCACAGTGCCCTGAGTGATACTTGCTCAGGGGCATTGTAAAAAATCGGAGGGTGGCTAGATTGAAGTGCCTTGCACTGCTCAGAATGCCAGGCATGGGGGGAAAGCTAAGAAAGCTCCACGGCCTATGAGGAGTAAACCCTACGAGAGCATTGTTTCCTTGGGAGCTGCCCAAGGATACCAGGTGTTGACGCTGGCCCTAAGCACATGCTTTGCATGCAGAAGGTCCCAGGTTCAACCTTGGCATCTTCAGGTAGAGTTGGGAAAAGCTCCTTTCTGAAACCCTTGAGAACCACTGCCAATCACTGTAGGTAATTCTGAGCTACAGAGCAGCTTCCTGTGTTCTTATGCATGGGAGCCAGAATGGTATTGATAAATGGTCCATGCTATTCCTGCTTTTTCCAGTAGAAGTTAGTTTGCTTCCCCCTCTCCCTGTTGAAGCAGTGGTAGAAGAATATACAAAGATATCCACTACTTTTCAACTTAGCAAACCCCTTCTCTCCTCTCTCTGTTAGCTAAGCAGGGAGGGTCTGACTTCATTCTTGCAGTTTAGCTAGGATCCCCTTGATCAATGTGTTCTCAATTTATAAAGCAAAAGTAAACACTTGTAATTTTGTAACTCTTAAGGCATAACTAATTGGTTTTAAGTATTCTGAGTATGCACACTTGCTTAAGAAGAAGCTTGCTGTGTCAGACCAATGCCCACTTTTTCAGCATTCTTTGCAAGAATCCCAGCAACCAGCAGGTACTTGAGGGTCCACCAGTCGGCTGTGACCTACCTTCTGCTCACGCCTGAGCTAAGATATGTGTGTGTTTTATACAAAGAGTCTCCTCTGCTTCCAAAACACTGTTATGACAGTGCGTATACAGTTGTGTCAGGCATCACTTCACCCCTGCATTCAGTTCCTCTTAGTGCTGATGCAACCCCCCCCCCCCTTCTCTTCCATTTAGGGATCTGTGTAACAGATTTTTATTTGCTTCGGCTTGCTTAAGGCTCTCACCTAGGCTTACCGTGTTTCTTGGTTTGTGTACGGAACAGGTTTCCCCAAGGAGTCTTGTCACTTGTTCTTTGTCACTTCTTTTCTGAGCCCTTGCTGCAACTCCTTTGTTTTTTCCTGGATTGCAGGAGGTGACTCACTACCTGGTGAAGTGGTGCTCGTTGCCTTATGAGGAGAGCACTTGGGAGCTGGAGGAAGATGTCGACCCTGGGAAGATCAAAGAGTTTGAGTCTCTGCAAATCCCACCTGAGATCAGGTCCTTGGTAAGAATAAAAGAAACGTCAGCTTAGTGAATGGAGGGCAGGGGAGTTGCTCGTGAGTGAATTGATCACTCATTCAGGAAGATATTGGTAGGTACTGTTTAACAGGTGCAATACAGACTACTCATCCATCTCACGATTTCAGAGCTGCCTTAGTATTAGGTTCTCCCCAAAATTGGCAGTCTCTGTTATGCTGCTGTTTCTGCCCATGTTTTTTCCTGCCACTTCTGCTGAGGCCAGTCGCCTCCCTCTGTTACTGAGCTTTCCTCGCCTTCCTCTGTTAGTGAGCTTTTTTCTCCTGCCTTCATTCACATGACTTGCAAGGCACCTGCTGGTCTCACCTTGGCGAGTTACACGGTGGTGCTATTGGCTGCTCATGTTCCCTGTGTGGTTGGTTGTTAGTGCCTGTTCACTCTTGTGCTGTGAGCTCCACTGAGATGGTGTAGGGGTGCTTGTAGGTGCCATGTTTGGCATGAAGGTTTGTAACTATTGGCTCTCCAGCATGAGCAGAGCTGCCCCCCAAAAAGGGTCTGCATGAATGTAGCAGGCAAAGCTAATAAGGTTTGGTAGTTATTTAATAATCAATAATAATTAGGGGTAGATCACATGCTTTGCATGCATAAGGTACCAGCTTCAATCACTAGCAGCTGCAGTTAACAGGATTGGGTCATAGGTGATATGAGAGACCTCTGCCTGAGGCCCCCAGAGAGCCTCTTCCAGTCAGAGTAGGTAGTACTGGGCCAGATGGACAAATAGGCTGATTTAAGGCAAAATTCAGAGTGTGTTTCACTGAATCTTAATTAGGAGAATTTGTTCATCAGTTAGTTAGGTTACAATCCTATGCTTACTTATCTGGGAGTAAGTCGCATTGAACGTGTATAGGATTGTGCCGAAAGACACAACATTACTCCTTCTTTTTGGTGAAGACATGTATAGAGGAGGAGTTGTATCTTCAAAAGACATGTGAAGACATATATAGAGGAGGAGTTGTATCTTGATTTTGTGTCCTGAGACACTGTGAGAAAACTTGTGGGAGCAGGCAGTGCAAACTACCTTACCAGGCTTTCAGGATGTGATCTGGCCAAAGAGAAGAAAGGAAACAAAGCTCCCTCTGCACCCATGGAACCTGTGTGTCTTTACCTTGGTCACTCATTTGTGGGATGAGAAACCTTGCTCTGTCCTTGAGAAGGTTCTGTGTTGGCATCCTCTTCCTTGCCTTGAATGACTACTACTGTTGCTACTGCTACTAGAGCATTGCCAGTGTTCAAAGCATTTCACATACGATACCTCATTACTTCCCCTCTCTATCGTCTAGAGCTGTGCCAGAATAATGTCACTTATGTCATTGTCAAGATCTCTAGCACAGTGCTGTGGTTTTCTGTCTTCCCACCTCCTTTGGTGGACCAGAGTTTGTTTCAGCCTTCCCAACCTGGTGCCCTCCAGGTGTTTTGGACCACAACTTCCAGCATTCCTGACCATTAGCTCTGCGGGCTGGGGATGATGAGAGCTGGAAGTCCCAAAACATCTGGAGGGCACCATGTTCAGGGAGGCTGGTCTATTTCCTTTGTTATTGTTATTGTGGGTGATGGGCTACCCAGGGAGAGCTGTCCCTTGTATAATAGGTCATTCCATAGGAATTTGATGTGTGGAGAATCCTAGGAATGTAGGAACCTGCCTTATACTGAGTCAGACCATTGGTCCATCTAGTTCCCTATTGTCTACACTGACTGCTATTGGCTTTCCAGGATTTCAGAGGGGAATCATTTCCAGCCCTGAAGATGCCGAGGATTGAAACTGGGACCTTTTGCATGCAGAAGATGTTCTCTGCCAGTGAGCTACAGCACTTCTCCTGCCTTAGAGTAGGGGTGGTGGCTTCAGTTTGATGGCCTTTCCTTTTCAGCCCTTTAGTCTGAGAGCGTTTTGCAAGACAAGTAAATTTTTAAATATTCATTTTAAAAAAATTGACTTGATATACAAGCGCCGTCTTGCAATACAAGTACTGTAGTACGGCTTAAATTACAAATCTCTGTACAAATTTTTTTTCGGGAGTTTTGTTTTGATATACAAGTGTTTTGGATTACAAGCACGTTTCCGGAACGAATTATGCTCTCAATCCAAGGCATGACTGTACATAAAATATATCTTGCTATGGAATATGAAGAGGGCACAGTGAGGATTTAGTTTTGGAAGTAACCTGACCAAGAGAAATGTCGTCTTTGCTCCAATCACTGTACTCCTTTCTGTTTTTCCCTCCAGGAGCGGCCTGCTTCTGAGTCCTGGCAAAAGCTGGAGAAGTCTCGGGACTATAAGAACAACAACCAACTGCGGGAGTACCAGCTGGAGGGAATGAACTGGCTGCTTTTTAACTGGTACAATAGGTGAGTTGCAGATAGCACAGGGGCATCCTCAGCGGATGTCATCAGTAACATGAGGAGTTATTCTTGGGGCACTGCAGGGGCTACAAGAGTTCAGCTTGTCTTCGGGGATATTATTGGCTTGCCTTCCTAATCACTAGCAAGTCCTTCTGATTGAGGCATAGCCTGTGGACGGTGTGAGGCCTCTGGCATGCCGGGCCTGGGTCTTCTTGGAGTTGGGTTGTTTGGGAATGCAGCACAAAGTGGGTGCTAAACTCCATCTAACACTAAATACCCGCATGAGACCGATAGTCAACAAGTACCGTTAGGGGAAGTTGAAAAAAACTTTGAAGAGAGAGTTTAAGAGGGCGTGAAACCGTTAAGAGGTAAATGGGTGGGGTTCACACAGTCCGCCTGGAGCAGTGTTCTCCAACCTGCTGGCTGGGGCATGCTGGGAGTTGTAGGCCAAAAACATCTGGGGACCCAAGGTTTGAGAACACTGGCCTGGAGGATTCAACCCGGCCGGCACGGTCGGCTGGCCGGGGCGGGGGGGGCAGGTCCTTCTGATCGAGGCACAGCAAATCTGCCTATGACCTATGCTATGAATGTGGAGACTAGGAGGAATGTCTAACTGTTGGAAATAATGCAACATGGGAAGTTAATCCAGCAGTGTGTTACATATGTTGCTGCTTATGCCTATGACGATATGCCATCTGTATTTGCTGATGTGTGGCATTCGCTGCCATGGGCTATGGAAATGAACCCTAAGAATAGAGAAGGCAATTTCAAAGTAGGTAGATGGGGAAAAGCCTGATGGACAAAAAGACTTGTCTAGGTAACACATTGTGTCAGCGTTAAAGCCAAGAATTGTCTCCAGGAGGCTATGCCCAATGATGCACTTCCCAGAGCTTGTAATGAAGGGGCGCAGAACCTCTTTCAGCCCAAGAGCCGGATTCCATGTTGGAGAAGATTTTGTGGGGCCCATTCCAGGGGGTGGGGCTGAAGGCAAAGGGGGGGGGCAAAGGCAAAAGGGGAGGCAAAGACAAAAGGGGTTGGGAGCAAAATATCAAAAATCCCAGCATACTTTACCTTAAAGCTCTTACTGCCAGTAACTAAGCCTTAGAAGAGGCATTTTCTACCCTTTAAAATGGGGGGGGGGACTGCACAAAAGCTAGTAGATCAGTGGTTGGGGGAAATGGGGCGGGTCCAGGGAAAGGGGGCATAGCCTTCTGGGGAAACCCACAGGGCCAGTTTGGGACCCCAGGAGGGCCAGATTTGGCCTCCAGGTCTGAGGTTCTGCACCCCTGTTTTAATGCCTGCTTGTGGTATTTCTGCAGGAAAAACTGCATTCTGGCGGATGAAATGGGTTTGGGGAAGACGATCCAGTCCATTACATTTCTCTCTGAGATTTACCTGATGGGTCTTCGGGGTCCATTCCTCATCATTGCCCCACTCTCCACCATCACAAACTGGGAGCGGGAGTTCCGCACATGGACAGAGATTAATGCCATTGTGTACCATGGTAGCCAGATAAGCCGCCAGATGATCCACCAATATGAGATGGTATATCGGGATGCACAGGTTTGTGATGCTCTCTCCGTCCTTATGCACCTTGTTGCTGCTTGTTTACTTCCATCGGGAAAGTGGCCTGCAAGTCTGCCCACGATGCTCTAAGATAGGGTGGGGGTGGGATATCACTTGCCAAGAAATGGTTTCTGTTTCTTTTGGGAGTCTAAACCTAGAGCTAATGCGAAAGGCCAATCTGCATGTAGCCTAAAGACCTTGGAGCCTGTGCAAGTGTTGTAGCTGACTCAGTGATGCTCTATTTTTGGGGACCCTGAAAGTGGGATTCAGGTTGTTTCTCTCCCAGTGTCCGATTTGAACAAACTGCTTTACTGTACCCCCAGAGGCTGGAAGCTAGAGGGTGGAATCCTACCACCTGGAAATTTTGGGGAGAAACTTACTTGGTATGGTCTGGTTGTCCCTCAATGGGCTCAAGCTCCATTTAGTGGTGCCTGTTCTGCACTTATGGGTATGCTCAGTGGATTCCATATGGATAACGGAATTATGCTAGGTACTGGCAACTGCTGAGTATCTAAAGTGAGCAGGAGGTTACTGGTGGTGGCTAGTTTAGTAGTACTGTGATGTAGTCCCATGGCCTTGGCTTTAGGTGGAAATTGTCAGTCCCCTTTTGCTGATTTTGAGAGTGGTGCTTTCAGGCTCCAGATTTCATAGATATAGAGTTGGAAGGAGCCTACAAGGCTATCGAGTCCAACCCCCTGCTCAATGCAGGAAACTAGAGGAGGGGTCTCCCATCCAAGTAATAACCAGGCCTGACCCTGCTTAGCTTTCCACACTCAGACAAGCTGAGCCAGCGTAAGCCACAGGTAAGCCTTAGTAAAGTTCTCAACAAAGAGCCACAAAGAGGCTAATATTAATTATCAGTCCTAGCTGGTGCTCTAGAGAGTAAATTCTCACCTCTTGTTTTGGTATCCTCAGGGCAACCCTCTTCCAGGGCTCTTCAAATTCCATGTAGTCATCACCACCTTTGAGATGATCCTGGCTGACTGCCCGGAGCTGAAGAAGATCCAATGGCGCTGTGTGGTCATTGATGAGGCCCATCGGCTCAAGAACAGGAATTGCAAATTACTGGAAGGACTGAAGCTCATGTGCCTGGTGAGAATTTCCTCATTGTGTCACCCTTCTGTGGGAATCTGACCCTGCACATGGCAGGAATATCTGAAAGATGCTTACTGGTGTGTGTGTGTGTGTGTGTGAGTGAGTGAGTGAGTGTACACTCCTCTCATTGCTGTGCTGTGGCCTGTATTCAAGATATTGTTCTGCTGTAGTGCAGCACAAGCCCTGAGGTTCATGGTGTGCCGTAAAGGATTGTACTTCATTCCAAGGCGCCAAAGGGAAGATTCTCTTATAGCTGCCGGCTAGCTACGTGCTGCTTCCCTCATGTGCATACTAGAGGCAAAGACAGCATAGTGTTTCTCCACACTGTTTTTCAATTATACCCTTAGGAGAGTTGCAATGTCTTGATGAAACTGTCAGTCAAACCTTGTGCCCTCTGAGTGCCATTTACAGCAAGTGGCTTGAAATGTTGAAAGATTTCCTGTAGGAAGATGGCTCAGAGCCATTTGGCTAGGCAGAGTTTTTTTTTGCATATCCCTCAGATGGTAATGGCTTGGGCAGAGACAGGTGCTGCTGTAAAGATGTGAGAATAGCCAATCAAAAGCGGTCTTCTCCCCAAGCTAAAAACAGACACTTTGACGGGCAGAGTGACCTATAGTCAGCTGCCTCTGTTCTGGAGGCAAAAGCCCTGCACAGGCACAATGCAGGAGTAGTGCCCACCCCATCCTGTTGTTTCAGCAAGTGTCCTGTCCTGATTTCTCTCTGCGCGGTGAATAGGAACACAAAGTGCTGCTGACTGGGACACCCTTGCAGAACTCAGTGGAGGAACTTTTCAGCCTGCTCAACTTCTTGGAGCCGCAGCAGTTCCCATCTGAGACAGCCTTCCTGGAGGAATTTGGGGACCTCAAGACAGAGGAGCAGGTAAATAGGAAGGCTTGCAGGATTGATTCTTGGCTGAGGCACTGAGCAGGGGCTCAGTTCAGTCTTAGAAAGTGCACATTGGATGGAGTCGCCAGTTGCTTAGAGATGAGCTTGAGCGCTCTACAGGGTCAAGACCTTGGAAGCAGTAGGCGTTCTGTGAGCCAGCAAAACTGTATGAATGTAAACAAACATTTGGTGAAACAGAAAGTTGCCCAAGTTATGGCATGCCCCTTCTTCTCTTGGGCAAAGCAGATCTCCATTAGGATTTGCTTTTGTGCCTTAACGTGTTTTTCTTGAAGAGAACGCCACCCCATCTAAGTACATCTACACACATAACATACACATGCACACAATACCCTCTTCAACATGTCCTCACATCCTACATATACAAGTATAGCTATCCTCAACTCACAGATGTTAACATGATGTACTTTTATGTTTGCCTGAGAAATCTCCACACTCAGTCACATTGGAAGGCATGTTGCTTTCATGTACCCTATTCACACACACTTCCATTTTTCACTCACCTACACAAGAAATAAGCATACAACTTTCTAGGCATATATATACCACCTTGTGTATATTAGTTGCACGTGCAGGTTTTCCTGCTCAAGATTGACAGAAGAAAAAGGAAGTAGGGCACTCCAAAAAACAACAAAACGACCACCAGTAGTGCATCCGGTTTAAAAATTTTATACATTCAAAATGGGGAAAAAATATTTTTATATATATATATATATATATAATTTTTTTTTAATTTTTACTATAAAATTTATAAACTGGATGCGCTACTGGTGAACATTTTGTTTGTTTTCGGAGTGCTGTATCATGCATATTGCATCGCCTGCATATCAGTTGATTTGGAAGTAGGGTAGTAAGATGGCTTTGCTCTAACATGAGCCTTAGAATTTACAAGTCTGAGTTCTAGTCAGTTACTCATTTCACAGGTATGCTGGGCCTGGCATCACAAAGAGCCTTTCTGTGCGACTTCCCGGAGTCACTGTTTGAGCTGACCCCATAAGCATTGTTATACATCATCTGTCTTATCCTGGCAGGTAAAGAAACTCCAGTCCCTTCTGAAACCCATGATGCTGCGACGGCTGAAGGATGATGTGGAGAAGAATCTAGCGCCCAAACAGGAGACCATAATTGAGGTAGAGCTGACCAACATCCAGAAGAAATACTATCGGGCCATCCTGGAGAAGAATTTCAGCTTTCTGTCCAAGGGTGCTAACCAGCACAACATGCCCAACCTCATCAACACCATGATGGAACTGCGCAAGTGCTGCAACCACCCCTACCTCATCAATGGTAAGGGGTGGGGCTGGAAGCTGGACACTCCAGCACACTTGGCTCCCTGATGGGGAAGTGATGACACTGCAGTTTCCTCTTTGCCCATCATCACTAGTCTGGGGGACTCTCCCTCGGCACCTTCTTTCTAGTAGAATGAATGGGTTTTTCCCTGGGATGGTGATGTCATGTCTACTACTACTTTTTATTTGTATCTGTGCAGCCTGGCAGCACTAACACACTGCTATCATTCAGTGACTACAGTTGCCAGAAGGACCAGTTGCTTATGAGTCAGAGAAGGAGTGGGTGCATGCATGGAAAGAAAGTCTGCCTGTGTCTGCCTATAGGAGGGCTAGGAAGTGTCTCCTGTACCCTCCTTGCATTTTCCTTTACAAAAGCCTCAGTGGGCAATAAATAAACCCAAAGCGCTGTGCTGAAAGTGATGTGTGGTGGGAATGCTTTTGAGTGTTGCTCATACAACCTGAGCCCTTAGTGAATTCCCCCCTCCCTCTTTCTGGGCTAGGGGCAGAGGAGAAGATCCTGGAGGATTTCCGTAAAACGCACAGCCCAGATGCTCCTGACTTCCAGCTGCAGGCGATGATCCAGGCAGCAGGCAAGCTGGTGTTGATTGATAAGCTGCTGCCGAAGCTGATTGCGGGCGGGCACAAGGTGCTGATCTTCTCCCAGATGGTGCGCTGCCTTGATATCCTGGAGGATTATCTCATCCAGAGGCGGTCAGTACAGCCCACAAGCTCGCACCACAGAGAGCATCACCTGGATCAATGATCTCCTTCCAGAGCATGCCAAGCTGATAGGCTGTACTGTCATCTTCCAAATGCACGCATATATACCATTTTCTTCTCACCCCTGCCCCCCCCCCCCAGGTTCTCTTCTTCATCCCCTTATCTTTCTCTTTACCCTTGGGTTCTCCTCCTATGTGCACACTGTTCCTCACCTTTTCCCTTTGAGGGAGGAAATGAAGGGCTGCACTGTGAAAGCAAGCACAAACTCAGAGTTCTTGCATCTCATTGCCTTGCATCCATTCTCCTCTGTGCATATCAGTCTGCCCTGACCCAGTACCATGGAGGACAGCAGTGCTTTCAGACAATTCAGTGCATACAGGGGGGAGGAACCGTAGCCCACTGGCAGAGCCCATACAGAAGGCCCTAGTTCACTCCCTGGCATCCCCAGTTAAAAAGGATCAGGTAGAAGGTGGTGTGAAGGACCTCTGCCTGAGACCCTGAAGAACCGTTGTCAGTCTTAGAAGGTGATATTGGGCTACTTACAAATAGTCTTGAACTGGCGTAAGCCAGTTTCATATGTTCCTAATTAAGAAACAGATCAATAATTCCCATATCACTCTAAAACTATTAAGAGTCTTAAAGAATTAGCACATTTATTATGGCATAAGCTTTCATGGACTAGAGTGCCTTCGGATGAAGTGGGTTCTTGTCCATGAAAGTGTGTGCCAAAATAAATGTCTTAGCCTCTAAGACTCCAGAAGACTTTTTTGTTGTTTTTACTGCAACAGACTGGAAATTATGCCAATTTATTCTATGGTCCATGCAATTGCTTGTGTGTATAGATGGCTTCAGCAGCCTTCTCTCTTGCAGTTTATTACTTTCTCTGCAGCGCCTCCCAGGCAGAGTCCAGGCCTCTGGGCAGCACCCTTGCAGCTATCACCAAGGATCTTACTCCAGGCTGTGATTGCATGGAGGGAAGAAGGCTTCTAAAGCAGTATCAGAAGTAGCATGAGTTACAGTGTCACGGCTGGGAAAATCCTGTGCATTAGGGTGCCTGGCTGCCACCTAGAACCTTGACTCTGGGGCCTAGGAATTTAAAGTATTTCCCAAAGCTACATAGCATTTGTGCCCCAAAATTTATAGAATCAAAATATTTTTCCAGCTCTTTGCAGTGGTAGTCTGGCTGCAGGGCTACTTTTTGAATATTGATGTCCTCGCAAAGAGAGAAAGAGAGTGAGATCCTGGCTTTGGAAGAGACACCCTGCAGCTCCAGAGCAACTAGACTTGCCAGTGTACTCACTGGAGCTGCAGTTTTTGTGCTACAGTACTAATTTTCCTGGAATCTCTTGCTGACAGCATTGCCCTTCTAACTCCTTGCCATTTTGTAGCATTTCTAAGATCTTGCCATTGCAGCAGCACCCAAAGTCCTGATAAAAACTGAGGGCTTTGGGTGGCGTTATGGGAGTACTAACAGGGCGTCCTTCTTCAACCTGGTGAGCAACAGATGCATTGGACTGCAACTTCTGTCTTGCCCATCCAGCATGAAATGATGGGAGTTGCAATCCAGCAAATATGGATTGCAGCAGGTTGGGGAAGCAGCAACAGCAGGAGCCCTGTCCTGGGCAGCAGCAAGGAATTTTATTGTATTTATTATCACTTAGGGATTTTATTATATTTAAGTGCCAGAAGGACCAGTATCATTTAAGCTGGCGACAGCAGTCTTTGCCTACTAGGGCAGAGCAGCTGCTGCCAGGGTCAGTGAAATATGACTGGGGGGGGGGGGCTGTATGGAAAGATGGGAATTGCAGTCCAACACATCTGGACGGCACCAGTTTGGGGAAGGCTGCTGTAGGGCATTAACTTGAGTGACACCAGTTTTAGTGACATTGTATAGAATTGCAGGGTTCAGGAGGTGGTTGGTCTTAGAATACCAGGAGCATTTAATTTACTGGTATTGGGGTATCTCCTATGCATGTGTCATGATGATGATGATGATGATGATGATGATGATGATGATGCACTTGATTTTATTTATTTATTATATTTATACCCTGCCTTTTTTCCTGCAAGGAACCCAAGGCAGCTTACATAATCCTCCTCCTTCTCTCCATTTTATCCTCACAACAACCCTGTGAGGTAGGTTAGGCTGAGAGTCAGTGACTGGCCCAAAGTCACCCAGTGAGTTTCATGGCCAAGTGGGGACTAGAACCCGGATCTCCCGAGTCCCAGTCCAACACTCTAACCACTACGCCACACTGGCTCTCAAAGCATTTCATACAGAACCCTGTAAAGTAGGTCAGTAGTATTCTCCTCCTATTACAGATATTGGGCTGAAGTTAAGAAATACTGTCATGCCTAAGGCCGCCCAGTGAGTTCATAGCTCGCACGAGATTTGAAAGCGGGCTGATCATTTCATAGCCAGTGCTCTTAACCACTACACTGGACTAAGGTAATGGAGTCCGGTTAGCATTACCATCACAGCTCTGTTGCTACCTTGACCACAACTGGAGGCAGAAGGCCCTAGTTCTATGGTGCTGCTGTTCTTTTTTATGTTACTTCCAAAGTGACCCATGTCCTCCGGTTTACACAGATACACCTACGAGCGCATTGATGGGCGGGTGCGTGGGAATTTACGCCAAGCTGCCATCGACCGCTTCTGCAAGCCGGATTCAGACCGCTTTGTCTTTTTGCTCTGTACGCGGGCCGGGGGGCTGGGTATCAATCTTACTGCTGCTGACACCTGCATCATCTTTGACTCAGACTGGAATCCACAGAACGACCTGCAGGTACTGGCAACAGCCTTGAGATGGGAACAGAAGGCCCAAGAGGCTGGCTAAACTGGAGACCCAGTGCTATCTGTGTGTACAGTTTATGTAGACCATACAGGAAACATGTGAATTCAGCTGTTCAGAAGCAGGAATGGACGAATCTGTCTGTTTTGGTTTCAACAACTTTCAAACTTTTTGAAGCATAAGTTTGTTCTGTCCCATTTCTGCATCAGTCTGCAAATGTTTTATCACAAAGTTTGCACAAAAACTCATATGCATTTTTGTACTCATTTCTCCAAATGTGTGCAATTTTATGTGTGCACTAATGTACACAATTTTGTACACTTTAAAAAAAATAAGAGAACTGCACTGTACAATTTAGAGTAGTGTGAAAACTGAAGTGTAATTGTAATTCCAGTTGGTATATTAGTTCAGGAACTGCAAATTAGTTTGGTTTGTAATTAAATGCGAACCAAATGAATTCACTCCCCTATCCATACTCGGAAGGTGGTGGTGCTTGAAGGGGCATAAACCACAAATACAAATCTCTTCCCCATTCATAACTAGGGTATCTAGTTATGGATGTATATGCATTTTTAGGCTTCAGATATATATGCACTTTTACTTTTCAGCGGGTTTTGTATTAATTAAAGAAATTAAAAAATAAAAGTACCGTAAACCCTAAAATACTTGGTTCTGGAAATACTTTGGTTGTTTGAGTATAATCTTTTGTGCTGGTATCTTCCATGGCATTTCATACTGCTAATCTTTCATTGTCTGGGTCCAGATGTAGTGAATTCATAGGAGGGACAGGTTTAAGGTTTTGGTGGTGGCATGAGTGGGTGGGGGGAGAACTGTCCTTGATGGAAGCTTAATTCCCCACCCCCACCCCATTCTGCCACCTCTCTTTTGAGTGATGTCTTCCTTCCCTAGGCTCAGGCTCGCTGCCACCGGATTGGGCAAAGCAAGGCAGTGAAGGTCTATCGCCTCATCACTAGGAACTCCTATGAACGGGAGATGTTTGACAAGGCCAGCCTGAAGCTTGGCTTAGACAAAGCAGTGCTGCAGGACATCAACCGGAAGGGGAGCAACAATGGGGTAAGGGGGCCTTGAAGAGCCAGGGCCTTGGGGCCTGTGCTCATCTTCATTCCTCTTCCTCTCTGGAGAGTCAGCCTATGGCAGCCTACTTTTAGAAGTTGCCAGAGTTCCTGCCCTTTCTTTCTGTTCAGCAGCCAAGCTCAGGGTCTGTCTGTCTGTCTCTCTGGAAGGTACAGCAGCTCTCCAAGATGGAGGTTGAAGACTTGTTGCGAAAAGGAGCTTATGGGGCTCTGATGGATGAGGAAGATGAAGGCTCCAAGTTCTGTGAGGAAGATATTGACCAAATCCTGCAGCGCAGAACCCAGACCATCACTATCCAGACTGAAGGGAAGGGCTCCACATTTTCCAAGGTTAGCATGCTCTGTCTTGTGGCTGGGGACAAAACTGGATAAGCCTCCAATGTGAAAAATGCTTCTTTTCTCATCAGTAGCTTGCTGGCAAAAGAGATCAGCCGAATGGGATGGCAAACATTTCTAGCTGTTGCTCAGCCCTGCTGTTTTCCACAAGCCCTCTTTGCTGACAGGAGTTTGTTTTCATAAAGGTTGAACTTTTCCTGCCTTTGTGCCCCATTGCATCCATAGTTTGGATCTCTCAAGCAACTAGTATCCCACCTTCTTCCTGTGACACTAGTGATGGCTGGCTGGTTGCGAAAGAAGTGCAGTGGGTTATGAATAAGAATTGCAATTGGCAGTAGGTATCTGTAGCAAAGAAGGGAGGAGAATGTTCTAACAGGGATAAATGGCTCGGTAAGGTAATTGGAGTTGTTTCTGTATAGCAATTGTCTTCTGATTTCACTCCAGCCATGTTCCCTCTCTTCCCTATAATAATGAGATTTTTTTGTACAAAGATCTCCCTCTTCAAAGAAACTATGATTTAACGCAGCCTTCCCCAACTTGGTAGCTTTCAGATGTTTTGGAATTCAAGCCCCATTAGCCCCGGTCAGCATGGCCAATGGTCAGGAATGCTGGGAGTTGTAGTCCAGAACATCTGAAGGGCACCCAGTTGTGGGAAGGCTGGTTTAGCATGGTGTGCAATCTAGGGATGTACAGATTTTGTTCAATCCATTCCGTCTGTGTTTCACAGATTGTTAGGTGTCTTTCATTCCATTGGTCACTCATTGATGGATTCAGATTTTTTTTTTAGGATGTATAAGAATTTCATTCCTGTTTGCAAGTACACACTTGCACTAATGTGCATTTGCACAAGTGCTCAGTTGTGCCCCCCCCCAGTTGTTTTTTTTTTAAAGGTCCATAAATTCACGGAGTACACACAACTCGGAAAAAGTCGAAAAAGACCCACAGAATCTGCAAGTCAAATTCATAGAAATCCTAAGTAATTTGAATCAGTTGCAGATTTCTCCAACATCCCTAGTGTGTTTTTGGGTTTGAAGAGTCTCAGCTTGTCAGCAAATCTGCTATCAGCAAAGTAGCTAGATGTAATACTTGGTACATTTAATTGTCCAGAAAACTCCATTTTGAGCTCTTCTCAGAATCCTTTGAGATCCAAATTGGGTATTTTTAAAAGAAATAGATCACTTTTTGGCAAAGATAACTATAAGCATGGGGCCCCTGGACTGGGATCACAGAGAGGGACAAAAGGTTAATGCCCCCTACCCTATGCTAATGTCTAGATCAGTCCCTCTGCATTTACTTTAGAGTAGTATATCCCACCTTTCCTCCATCATGGAACTCAAGGGGGCTACATGAGATTTTCATATGGTCTTCCCTCCAAGCACTGACCAGACCTAAGCCTGCTTAGTTTCAGCAAGGTGGCTACCTCATGTACATTCAGACCATGCCCTGGAACCTGGGACTGGCTATGCTGGCTGGGGCTAATGGGAGTTGTAGGCCAGAACATCTGGAGAGCCACCGGTTCCCCACCACAGCTCCCTGTTTAATGTACCATATTCTCTGACTACACTCTGCCGTTATTTCTATCAGAGTAAATGTACTATTGTGGCTCTGTATAAGGGTTGCATGGTTACTGTTCTGCTGCTGTGTGAGTTCTAGTTTGTTAACTTTCATTTCTCTCCCAGGCCAGCTTTGTTGCTTCTGGAAACAGAACTGACATTTCATTAGATGATCCCAACTTCTGGCAGAAATGGGCAAAAATAGCAGAACTGGATACAGATGCAAAGAATGAAAAGGTAATTATGATGTTACAATGCATGCACAAACATATCCAGATAGCAGTTCTCAGCGAGCTCTGTTAACTTCTGTGTTCGGGTCAAGGGTTGTATTGAGGCTTTGGGCCACTGTTGGTATATTCTGGAGAGTAGGAGCTGGATACAGATCGCATGAGAGTCTCTTTTGCAGGGTCTTGCTGTCCCTCTCCTGAACCTGCTTCTTAGAGGCCATCCTGACACTGTAGGTTCTTGCTTATTTCCTCCGCCTTAAGGATTGGCCTGTGTGAACAGTATTATTGACCCAATCAGGAATGGCTCAGTAGCACAACCCAGCCCTTGGGTCAGGATACCAGATTCTAATAATGTTATTAACTAGGTTGCTTTGACTGGCAAAGCTTGTAGTAGTTTTAAGTTGTGTCTGTATGGTGTGTTGAGGGAGCACTGCAAGTTAAGGCCTGTCCTCTTTGTGGACTGTATCTGGCTTCACTCTGGTATCTAAAAAGTATTTCTTTATTTTTCTTCCGTCTTGCTCTTACATGGGGATTCTAGTGGTTTCCCATCCAAGGAGCTGATCAGGTCCATGCCACCTTAGCTTCAGCAATGCTGCAACAGCAGGAACTCCCAGTCATTCCCTAGGCCCAGCTTCACAGTTTCTTCACAGCCTAACCTATGTCTATAGTGTTACAAATTGAACTTTACTACATCCTTTTTTAAGTTAAGAACTCTATTTTAAATGTGTATGAATTTATATCTGTCTATCTCTCCCACTTCCTGTCTCCCATATATGTATGAATATTTTAGCCATATCCATCAATTTAGCCTGGGATTGTTGCACATAGAATCATAGAAAAGTAGAGTTGGAAGGGGCCCACAAGGCCATCGAGTCCAACCCCTTGCTCAATGCAAGAATCCAGGTCAAAGCATCCCTGACAGATGGCTGTCCAGCTACACCTTGAATGCCTCCAGAGTGGGAGAGCCCACCACCTCCCCAGGCAGTTGGTTCCATTGTCTTATTGCTCTAACAGTCAGGAATTTTTTCCTGATGTTTAGGTGGAATCTGGGTTCCTGTAACTTGAGCCCATTATTCCGTGTCCTGCAAACTGGGATGATCGAGAAGAGATCCTGGCCCTCCTCTTTGTGACAACCCTTTAAGTACTGGAAGAGTGCTATCATATCTCCCCTCAGTCTCCTCTTCTGAAGGCTAAACATGCCCAGTTCTTTCAGTCTCTCCTCATAGGGCCTTGTTTCCAGTCCCTTTTATGTTTAATACCCTAACATGTTTAGTTGGAAGTAAGTCTTATTGATTTTACATTCAAGCAAGTTTGCTTAGGATTGCAGTCTATAGAAGTATCCTGCAGTACAGTATAGAAAATGTTTACATAAAACACTCACTCACTCACTTGCATAAAGCTGTCCAATATAGGATGGAATAAAAATCAGCACAAGAAAAGAGAATTTTTGAATCAAGTAAATATAACTGCTTCAAGATACATAATAAAACAAAACACAGTGATTGAAGTCAGTCCTAAAATTCTGAATGAAGCTGGTACAGTTTTTAACGACTGATCACTCAATACTTTTTTTCAATTTTAAACTGGTCTCTAAATTGAGCACCAGATGCAATTTATCCTCAGCTCCCACACTTCGCAATTTAGATATTCTGTCCTGCGAAATCAAATCAACTGACATTGTGGGAATGTAAAATTCAAGCCTATAATTAAGTATTTTTCTTTAAAAACTGATCTATCTTTTCCCCCTTTTGATGATTTCTTTAACATTGCTGTTTTTAAAGTGAAAAATCTGCACAGGCCAATGCAAACAGCAGGCAATCAGAGGGAAACCTCATTATTGCAGTGAGATTATATTTCTCTTAAATTTTGTTACATTTATAGCAGACATTCACCACTCGGGGTGAAAATACTCCTGCATTCAGATTTTATAGGAACCGCTTTGATGAATTAACTATTAATAAATTAATCTATGTATTTTAAGATTCTGATAGTGAATGTTCACCCTTTGAGTCTTTAAGCTCAAGTCAACAGCTGTGTTTTTTTCCATAGGGGCAGGGAATGAAAGGAAACAATCCCTTTGTACTGGGCTTGGGAGAAATACAGACAATGATCCAGCCTTTGGATTTTGGCAGTCCAGTAGCCTTACACTGTCCTTCTCTGCTATTGGCATGAGTTGTCTCCACTCAATTTATTCCCACCCTCGCAATCTGTACTCTGCCAGAGGCGAGATGGTTGTGTCCCCAAGAGGATGCCGTCTTTCCTCCTCTTTCCATCCATGCTTGCTTTTCAGGCAGTTGCTGGCACTAAAGGCAAAGGAGCAATCCCTCCCCCCCCCCCCCATTCTCAAGGCTAAAATCTGAGATTCTCTTTGCTCTCGGCAGTGGCTATCTGGGGCATCAGGCTGCTCTAGCCATCACAACCAGTCTTTTTAGCTAGGAACATTGAAGACAAAGAATGCGGATGCTGCATATTTTGGTGGGGAGGGAGGAGAAACGTTTCAGTACCTGGAAGAAAAAGAAAACATATGTGGCCTTCTTCGCCGGAGCCCAGACACTGTGCCCACTTGTTCAGTCAAACAGCTGGTTCACTCTGCTCTGGGTTCCTATGGCAGAAGCTGTTATCTGTGGTGTCTGCCTCAGCATATACCCAGGGGCCCTGCCTTCTAAAACTGCAGCTTGGGCAGCAGCAGCAGCAGCCGTGGCAGAAGGGGGCTTCGATAGCAGCAGAGGGAAGATTGCTAAGCAACAGATCACAAAGAGTTTTTCTTCTTGTTTTGCTGCCATAATAGTGAGGTTCACATATACAGCTATGAACGTGGGTGGAGAGCATTGGAAATTGCTGTGACAAATAAGCAGGAAAGTGGGGGTGGGAGCACAGTCTCCATCTTATGTGTGGCCAACGCTTCTTGTAAATAGATTAACCAACTCATGGTCATTCTAGCCATGAAACTTGTTTTTGTTTTGTTTTTTAAGAGAGAGTATATTAGTGTTTACTTCTGAAAAACCTATAGTTTTACCACTTTAGGATCTGATTTTTAGTTTCTTGATTCCCAGGAACAGTTCTTAGCCATTTCTCATCACATCTCATCTTTTTAAATACCAGCTTTGAAAACAGATAGGGTACATATTCCAAAGTCAGGTCAAGTCTGAATGCCAATAACCAACCACTAAAAACATTTAAAAAAACAAAACACCTAAATACAGATGTATAGCATGTTTATATAATAAACATATATATTATGTTTATTATATGTGTATATATGTTTATTATATATATACCTGTGTGTGTATATATATATATATGTGTGTGTGTGTGTGTGATTCAGAAATCACCTTTCATAGAAGATCAAAGTATGAAAATAATGCATACTTCGGTGGGGGGGGGGTTTACCCCAAGTTATGTGAAATCAGCTACTCAAAACAAAGAAGGTCAATTCTGAAAACCAACAAAATGCCATGTTAGCGCTAAGTAAAAATTGAATGTCCAGTAATTATCACATACAGTCATGCCTTGGATTGAGAGCATAATTCATTCCGGAAACGTGCTTGTAATCCAAAACACTGTTATATCAAAACGAAATCCCCCCCAAACAAATTTGTACAGAGATTTTAAATTTAAGCCGTACTACAGTACTTGTATTGCGAGATGTCGCTTGTATATCAAGTAAAAAATAAATAAATAAATATTTAAAAAATTGCTTGTCTTGCAAAACGCTCTCAAACCAAGTTACTTGCAATCCAAGGTATTACTGTATTTGATCCTTGGATAAGTAAGCTCCCATAGAAGGATGTCATAATGAACTCCTGACATCCCAGGTCATGAAATTAATCTAGTCCCCAAGTATGGGGGGGAAAGAGAGGGAAAGGGCTAACTTCCTTAGGCAGTTATGGGTACAGATTCAGGGAGTTATCTCTATTTTGTTTTACCCCACAGGAGAGCCTAGTGATTGACAGGCCCCGTGTCCGCAAACAGACCAAGCACTACAATTCCTTTGAAGAAGATGAGCTTATGGAGTTCTCTGAGCTAGACAGTGACTCTGATGAGCGGCCCACACGCTCACGGCGTCTCAATGAAAGAACACGTCGCTACTTACGGGCAGAGTGTTTCCGTGTGGAGAAGAACCTGCTTATATTTGGGTGCGTCTCTTTGTTAAGCCTTCCTTGAGAGCTCAGCCCCATATTATCCTGGGACTGCAGCAATTTCTTTTTTTTAATTTGTATGTATGTATGTATGTATTTATTTATTTATAGTTTCAAATAATATACAACCTAAACCATACCAACATACAAATAACAACTACAGTGTCCCCTTCACCATTCAGGACCAAAGAATATTCATCCTCTATATTCCCCTATTACTCAATATTTAAAAAAAACATCATATCTTGACAAGGCACAAGGCCTTTTCCCTTGACTAGCACAAAATCTAAAAATGGCCCCCAAATTTCCTTAAAATTATTTCTCTTTAATTGTCCCTTTTTGCATTTAATATAGCAAGTTAACATCATTTACAGCTATGTCCCATACCTCCTTGCAGCAATTTCTTTAGGTTTAAGCCTTTGCTAGAAGGTGGGTGCCTTTTGGCTTAGCAATCTTTGGAGTATTAAGCTCGGAAAAACTGTCCAGTCTTTCCCAAATTCTACCATCAATAGCATTTTCTGTGATTCCTATAGGGAAATGTGTAGGAGGAATAGTGACTTCTGTGGCAAAAGGTTCTCTTTGGCTCTGTAGCTGCCTCTTCCTCCAATGTATGCCAAAAAGGTTTTTTAAAATATTTTCCTGAAGAAGGACCTGCATGTGGCCCAAAATGCATTGGAACCTTTTTCTTTCATTGAATGAACATCCTTTTTATCTACCTTTTGGCTTTTTGGCATTCCTTGTGGGGTTCCTTTTTCCCCAATGCCCTGCTTATTTTCATTTTTAAGTTTCCTTGTTTGTGTCTCTTTCTTTCCTTGGGGGCTTGGCAGGTTTCTTTGATAACTTCCAGTAAAGTGTAGAATATGAAAATGCTGGAGAAATTCCAAGAGTCCTTATGATACACCTCTTGTTTTTCAAGCTGGGGGCGCTGGAAAGATATCCTGACCCATGGGCGGTTTAAATGGCATCTCAATGAGAAAGATATGGAAATGATCTGTCGAGCACTCCTGGTCTACTGTGTCAGACATTATAAGGGAGATGAGAAGATAAAGAGTTTTATCTGGGATTTGATCACTCCAACAAAGGATGGACAGAACCAGGCCCTGCAGAACCATTCAGGTACCCAGCTCATTTTGTTGTATCATTTAATCAGCTTCTGTAAGCTGCAAATTAGATTCCTGCAAGACATACTGACCCAGTTCTGTACGAAATTCTGTGCGAAGAAGCATTTAATTCTGCAACCTGGATATCTTATGCATGTTAAGTACAAACATCTGCTAGTTGTGGGGAGGAAGGAGCGATGTAGGGCACTGAAACCCCAAGCTCGGCCTCACTTCTGGCTTCTAAAATGCTGTCTGGCATTGCTCATACAAAGTAGTCTTCACAGCCCTCAAAAGCATTTTTGCTTAGAAAATAAATAAATTAATTAAACCTGAGATTCTCAGCATACTGAATTCTCTTCCCAATACCAAATTGTGTGCTTCTCCTGAACTTGCACAGAATGATGGGCTAGTTATTTTATTTTATATAGGAATTTCTATCCTGCCCCTCTAGTGTCTATGCTCTACGTAGGATGGTGTGGAACTTATTAAAATCACAGTGTCGTACAACTATGTATTCAGTAAAAAAATATCCTAAAAATGCAACAGAGGCGGACACAACTTTTTAAATAAATAAATAAATAAATATTAAATAAATAATATAAATAAAACATGAGGTTACTTAGCAATGTAAAACCCTGCTGAAATAGACATGCCTTAAGTGAGTGCTGAAAAAGAGCTGAGAGGTGAGGGGCAGCTTGAGTTTAATGGACAAGGTGTTTGATAAAATTGGTGCAGCTGCTTTTTTATTGTCTCTGTGCATTCCCAGGCATGGTTTCCATGTGGAGCCAGCTTGTTGGAAACACTTTAGAGCTTTAGGGTGCAATCCTATGCATGCTTAAACAGAAAAAAGTCATTTGGGGAATGCTGGGAGTTGTCGGACTTTTTTCTGTCTAAGCATGCATAGGATTGCACCCTTAGCCAAAGAGCTCAGCTGACACTCCCCCTCCCCTTAAGAGGAAACCTGTCCCCAATTGCCTATGCCTTGAGGGGTGGAGTGAGCACTTTCCTGCTCACATCTCTTCTGACCATTGCATTTCCAGGCTCAGGGAAACTGCCCCATGCTCTTTGCTTTGAGTACTTAGAACTTTTCTTAGGAAGAGATTCCTTTGCTTTTCTCCTTGGGTTACTGTAGTGGGTGTTGTCCCTTTTTATTTTGCCCAGGATCATTTCTTCATTTCCTCCTGTTTGCCTATGGCATGGTGCACGTATTTTTTTAAAATTCTTGCTGCTGCAGGGATAAATACCTGGTTGTCAATGCTGCATTCTGCTCCTAATATCAAATCCTGTGCTTCTTCCAAGCTTGTGCAGAATCCCAGAATACTCTAATCTCTGAATGCAGGCTATAATTGAGACTAAAAACATACTCTTCTCTGTTAGAATAGTTGTCAGGATAACCCATGGGCAAAGTACCACAGAAGTCGGCAGTCTGTTTTTTAATTAAGAGACATGACAAATGTTAATGACTTGAGTTAAACTGCTTAAGTGTTGCATTCTGTGGAGTTTGAGGCAACAGTTTTGGTCCAAAGAGTAACTTGTTCCCCACCATAATAACCCAGATATTTTAAGATGCACTGAGGTTAGTATGAGTTGCATGTCATGGTTGTTACCAGAATCCTCTTTCTCTTGAGAGTATGTCTGCATAACTACATTTGTCGTGTGTGTTGGCATGAAGGATAGATATGTGAGCCAGTGGAGAGAAGTATATTTGTATTAAGGGGAAGGGTCTGCATATGTGTGTTGGCATGAAGGATAGATATGTCAGCCAGTGGAGAGAAGTATATTTGTATTAAGGGGAAGGGTCTATGTTCTGTCAAGTACTTGAAGAATAAAAAAAGTGTATCTGAGCAAAATGGGCAGGGGTGTGTGTTCAGGTGTGGGTAATTGGTGATGGACAGAACAGTGTAGTGTTTATGAGCCCTGTGAATTATTCCGTAATGCATCCCTCAGCTTTTTCACGAACCATGTGTACATACCTTTGGAAATTCAGGAATAGGAATCTGTTCCAGCTTGTGTTGGACCAGGTCTTTGAAAACAGGCGTTGGTGTGTTGCATGATAGAGGCCTTCAAAAGTGCCCAGGAGGCTGCTTTGTTACCTGCCTTCTTGCATTCAAACTACCTAATGTGGGCGATGTTTGTACAAATTTTCACCCCATGTTCTATCTGGTCTATTATATGTATGTGAGAATCTGTCCTCTCCTTGCCCTGCCACTCCTTGAACTTCTTCACTGCCTTTTCAAGTATGCAGAGCCATCCCTGAGCCAGCAGTGCTGCTCATGTGCTCCCTCTTGCCTGTTGCAGGCTTATCGGCCCCAGTGCCAAGAGGGAGGAAGGGGAAGAAAACGAAGAGCCAGATGCTGCTCCCTGAGATCAAGAATGCAGACTGGCTCACCACCTGCAATCCTGAGATCGTCCTACATGATGACAGCTACAAAAAGCACCTAAAACAACATTGCAACAAGTGAGCAAAAGGGGGCCTGACCAGTGGAACTCTAGAATGCATTCATTGTCCATCCTGTTTGGCCAGTGTGCGCTACAGACATACCTCAAGTTTCAATTCATTTCATTCTGACTTCCTTCTAGGGAAGTCACTCTGGCTTTAATACCTTTAGTACCAGGAGTTAGATTCCCCTCAACCCCTGAAAATAACTCTTGAAACTGGCTAAGAACTGGCTCAGGAAATTGAGGCTACAATTCATAAAATGCTCATGGGGTGGGTGGGTTATTTCTTGCCACATATCCATGAAGCTTGAGGGCAACATGTGGAAAGGACAAGGAAATCCCCCCCCTCTCTGTGTCTCACACACACACACACACACACCACACTTACACAACCCAGAACCTGTTGCCCCAGATTCGGGGCAAGGCACCAGTGTCCCCTACCCTTCCTGCTTGGACTTACACATTTAACCACCTTCTCTATTCCTCTACAATGAGAGAAATGCAATCCATTGATTTGTATGGAAGAGATTTAATGAAAGCCTTGTGGATCTCTGCAATGTTTTCATGATTTCCTAGGGGAGGCTTTGCAGCTGGCAAATTTTGATGACCTCTCTAGTACACAGCAGATGCATGGAGCCTCTGCTCTCCTGTGTTCCAAATGCAATTCAGCTGGCACTTGATAGTCAGTATGGAGATGAGTGTGCTTCTCCATTAACTATCTGGTTTTGGCAGGCCTGGTATTTTTGTAAGATTTCTGGGTTATATTATGTTTGCTTTCATTATTTGCAGCATATCATCTGCTTTTTACAATCTTCTTATCTCATGTGTATTTTCTTTTAATCTTTTTGTACACATATGTTGGGTAATAACCCCAGTTAGGTTATCAGCTGGTGTGGGTTAGTTTACTTTCCTGTCTATCATTCAACATTTTTTCAGTGGCTTTATAGCCAGCTGGCGCAACATGCTGATACACTTAATCACTGCTGCTTATTCACCAACATGCATTCTGGTGGCTTCGTTTCTAGAAGTAATATTTGGCCCCTGCAGTGCCAGGTTTGGAAGGCAGTACTAGCAGCTTCCACTGCCAACAAACAAAACTAGCACATTTTATGGACCTGCAGCTTGTCTCAATGGAACTGGAGAGCATGTTGGAAGTTCCGGTTCAGGTTCTGAATCTCACTTACTGCTTTTCCTTTTGGCAGGGTGCTGTTGCGGGTACGGATGCTCTACTACTTGAAAGCTGAAGTGCTGGGGGAGGCAGCTGACAAAGCCTTTGAAGGAACCCCGGCCAAGTATGTTACATTAGCCTTCTGGGATTTTACTTTATAATCCCCCATGTTATAGTCACAGTATTGGAAACCATACTGAACATGTGCTCGGGTTGTAGTACTCTTGTGTGTGCACGCGCATGTGTATTTTGCACTCAGCAGGGGTTTATTGAACTCCGTGAGGAAATACGTTTCCTTACTGTAAATTAAATTTTAAAGAGATCAGTAAAGTCTTTGTAAACTATTCTGAAAATGCATGCAGATGAGATTGACATTAAGCACAACTGAATTAGGAAGACAATCCATGAATAGCAAAACTCCCATAGCAGACCTAAGACCTAATCTGGAGACAGTGGTGGAATTAAGTATTTAAGTAAAGCACAAAATTATAACAGTCAATGTTTATAATATACAGGACCGCACAGAATTGTAAAGAATAATGGTAGTACAAAATCACACAATGTCCATATGAAAATCCCTGGTTAATTTTGATTCTTGCCAGATAAAAAATAGCTCTGGAAGTCTACAAAATTCAGTAAAGATGAAACTCTGTGATGGCTGACAGTGAACCATTTCCACAAAACCTTAATTAATCAGCAACCAAATTATAAGTGAATCTCAGAAGTCTGTATGAGTCTTCCACGTATTGTATGTGATTAAACAATACCTCAACAATTTGTAATAACAGTTTATCATTGCTTGATACCATATCAAGTTGTTCAGGTAGCCAGTATCCAAATTCTATAATTTTAAGGCCACATATAAAGAAGGGGCCAAAGTATAAGGCTTTCAGAAGAAACCATGTTGAAAGTTCAGAAGAACACATAGTCCGTAATTACAAAACTTTTCACAAACTTGGGAACACAATCAGTCTAGTCTAGTAGGCGATCACTCGTGACCGAGTAAGATTGTCTTCCAGGATAAAATTACAAAAAGAAAATTATAAAAAGAGGAAATTCTAAAAAATTGCGTAGACTCTAGTGATGGGTCCGTAAGTTACTGTGGAGGCCAATTCTAGATCCACACAGCTTCCCACAGTGAGGATACAGGTTACCAGATGGAAGATGGTCCTGTAAAGGATTCGTTTGACGTGCTTTTCGCTTAGCACGTTTCTCCATTTCACCTTGCACTTGGGCTTCTTCAAAATCCATAGAACCTTTGTGAAAGGCCAACCTCCAGTTAGATCATTCATGGGCCAGAGCTTCCCAGTTTTCAATGTTTATATTGCATTTTTTAAGATTAGCCTTAAGAACATCTTTAAACCTCTTATACTGACCACCAATATTCCGCTTTCCATCCTTGAGTTGGGAATAAAGACACAATCAGTATTTGAAATTGGCCATAAGACTTTTCAAATGTATTGAAAAATATAAGTGAACTTCATCTAAACTAAATAAAATGCATACTTTCAATTTGCACAAATGATCAATAAAAATTGATTAACAAAATAAATAGGAAACAAAGTAATTCTAAATAACGGTCAAGTGACATGATCACAAATATAGCAAGAATAGACTAAACAAAAGAAACAAATTTAAAATGCAGGAATGCATGCAATAAATGGACACATAAGCTGAAAGGAAACTAAGGTAAAGAACCCTTTACGGTTTGGGACCAGGTTATCTAAAAGGACCACCTTCTCCTGTATGAACCTGCCTGCTTACTTAGGTCATCAGCAGAACATCCTCTTCTGTCACCACCCTCTTCTGGACCCAATGGTCCCCCTTGTCAGGACCATACTGTAAAGATTTTTCTTTTAAGAAAGGCTTTTGATAGGTCACACATTCAACCTGGTTTTTAAGCTGTCAGCTAATTATGTGGAGGCTGTTATGATTTTTTTTCTGCTACGTTTATGACGTTACACTTTTACTGAATATATTGTTATCTTGCTGTTCTTATCCTGTTTTAAATGGAATTTTGATTGTTAACTCGAATTTTTATTTGCTTTTATTATGTGTTCTGAGCCACCTTGGACTATTTTTAGGCAGGAAATCATTTTAAATAAATCAATAAAGATGTTTAAATTAAAAATCCAAATAGTAAATTGTTCATCCTAACACTGTAGCACTGAAATCACAAATCTATAAACAGGATAAAATATTGATCACAATCTAAACCTAAAACTTCTGATTTTTTAAAGTGACCAAAGAGATGTTTAACAATGTAATAGTCTAGGTAAATTAAATAAAGATTAAGTGAGAGCTGGGATCAAGTTATAAATATTTGGGGTCACACAACACAAAGGATAAAGCTTTTCTCTGGCAAAGTCCAAGATGGCATTCTAAATTAAAAGAAAATGGCTTGTCGTTCCAGTTAAATGAAACTGCTAATTTCCTGTATTGTGCTAAAACTTAATTTTGATTCCTAAGATTTAGGTGCATAGAATTCCATATTACAAGCCTAATTTAAGGGCTGTTCATTAGGGCTATTGAAATGTGAATATTGGGTAAAATCCAACATAAGTTCTGCTTAGAGTAGACCCATTGAGATGAATGGGACTGAAGTTAATTATAACTAACTTCAGTCCCATTCATTTCAATGTATTTACTCTTAAGTAGGATTTATGCTGGAGTTTACCCATTATTTAAACAACTGTTGATTGGACATTGTATTTATCTCTATATCAATAAAAGTTGATTCTCGGAAGTTCAAATCTCTCAACACATTTCAGGTGTTGGAGTTTGCTGAGAGATTCACAGTACTTGGGAAAGACAAAATATATGAATATTATTTACAGGAACTACTACCTAGTGTCCTTTACTGTATCACATAATATCCTTTAAGTAAGTGACAAGCTCACTGGGTGAGAATGGAAGGTCAGAGTGAGAGAGGAGAAACTCAGCAAGACAACTGAACAGAATTACTATTCAGAATACAGATTAGAAGAGTGCTGCCTGGTTTACAGCTTGATCCCAAAACTGCAGGGATCCATGGCAGGCCCTGCTAGTTTCTGCAGTTTAGCAAAGTCACTGCAATATACCAAGAGAAAGAAAAACATGTGGTTCTTGATCCAAGAGCTATATCTTTTGCTTCTTACAAAATCGCAACTATGTCAGTCCTTGTGTACAGGTTGCATACCAGGACATGCTCAGACTCATTCCATCAAATGCTTTAGAGGCCTATGTTCCCTGCCCTGCATAAATGAGAAGGGAACCCACACTGTAGTCTGGGTAGTTCATCTTTGAAACTCATGAAACTATAGCTTGTAGCCTGCAGCTCTGCCTTCGAAACCCAAATTGGGATGCTTGGTTATAATTGTTGCATTCTGGGAGTAGACTCTTTTAGCTGAGATAGTGTACTGAGTAGACATGTCTTAGAAGTGGTCTCCCTCAAGTTCATAAAGCCTAGGACCAGGTTCTTTTGAAGGATCACGTACATCTATATTATTATGATTATGATTATTACCTACCAGGCCTTAAGATAGGCTTCAGAGGTGCATCAGTAGTGGTGGGTATCAGGGACAGGGCCTTTTCAGTGGTGGCCCCATAGTTGTGGAATTTCCTCCCCTCAGAGTTCTATCAAGGCTTCTCTCTGCCAGTCTTTAGACATATTAAGATTTTCCCCCTTGTAATTTATATAAATCAAAGGGATGCCTGTTCCTATGCAAGATGCTGTTGCTATATAACCTGTGCCTGTCCTTCACAGAGAGCTGGATTTCCTCCTGCCAGACATCGACTATGTGGAGATCCCTGTTGATTGGTGGAATGCTGATGCAGACAAATCCCTGCTCATTGGAGTTTTCAAACATGGTATTTCCTTTTATTCAGGCTGAATGTTAATAGGCATTCCTGTTGGAGCGTGAGCAGAGTGTGTGCGGGTTGGGAGATTTTTAATCCTGTCTGTGTGCTAGCAGACGCCTGAAATTCCACACACAGATCTTCCAGATCTCACCTCCCCCCGTGCAGCGTGCAGCGTGTTGTGCCAGCTTGACCAGTCCAGTCTGCCCTGTTGTCAGACTGCTTCCAGCTTCCCCGTTGCAGATTAATCCATGGAGTCAGGAAACACTCTGTAACACCACAGGTCTAATTCTACCTGTTTATTCACTTAGCAAGTAAAGTTCTACAGAGTATACATTTCCTAGTTACAGTCCATGTGCAGAGTATAAATGCATAGCAAGCATTATATCCAGTGGAGTAAGTTGAGCTTCACTCCACCTCAGCAAAGACGTTACATTGTTGCAGTAACAAAAGTCCAGCAAGAAGAACAAGAAGAAGAGAGAAAGCAGTCCAGCTTCTCTCTAAGATGGCTTCAGACAGAAAACAAGTTAGCACGTCATCAGAACATACAAACCATGTGACCAGCTCATATTGTTTCTCACAGTCTAGTTTCCCATGCGAAAACACGAGATTCCAGAAAGACATAACAAACCTGTTTACCTCGCCATTCTGTCCCTTCCATGTGTAAACAATGTGCTACAGCTGGTAAAGTGATACATATCACAACAATTCCTACAGTGTGAGGCTTTTCCTGGGACTGGGGAACTTTGGATATTTCCTGAAGATGTTTTCAAAATATAACTTCATCTCACAACTTTTTGTTTTTCAGTAGTTCCTTTCCCATCTTTCTATGTGAAAAACATAGCCAGGGTTCATGTACCCCCTATGCTTAAAGAAAGATCTAAATTTTGTTCTAAGAAAACCTGTATTCTGTGACCTGTATAAAATCCTGTTCACATTAACCTGTGGGTAAGCCCCATTGAACTCAGTGGAACTTACTTCCTAGCAAACATGCATAGGATTGCTCTGTAAATCATGCAAAATTTGAGAGATGGGAATGAAAGATGATTGAATGGCTATATGTACTGTCTGCTTAGGTTGTATAAAAGAAAAAAAAATCCATTGAATACTTGAAATCCTGCTGGGCCTGCCTCTGGCTTTGGAGATTTCGCCGTCCATTGCCCACGCACACTTTCTATATTATGCAATATAGTAAGGTTAACTTATTCAGTCACAGCGCTGGGTCATATACAGTAGGCAGACCACCTGCCCTGCCTCTCACTGTTTCTTGCTGCTTATGTGGACATTAAGAGAATGGTAGTAGGGCTCAGGCTGGAAGTGCTTGGAAGAGTATCACTATGAAACAATGTGGTTTTTCAGGTTATGAACGGTACAATGCTATGCGAGCTGACCCAGCCCTGTGCTTCCTTGAGAAGGTAGGCATGCCAGACGAGAAGCTGCTGTCTGCAGAGCAGAGTGTCATCGATGGAGTGCAGGATGCTCCAGAAAGGTAAGCCCGTGCCAGGCAGTGCTCAGTCTGTCCCTAGAGCATAGTTGCTTGTGAGGCAAGCACAATCCTAACCTACCTCACAGGGTTGTTGTGAGGATAAAATGGAGAGGAGGAGGAGGAGGATTATGTAAGCCGCCTTGGGTTCCTTGCAGGAAAAAAGGCGGGGTATAAATATAATAAATAAATAAATAAGCAAGCAACAGTGTTATTTTAGGGATGTGCTGGTCCTGGGAAGTCCGGCTCGTTTGAGCTCGATGGACTTCCTGCCCGCTTCTGATCCAGTGATCGGAAGCGGGCCAAGTTGGGTGTGTGTGTGGTGTTCCACAGACTTCCATCTCTAAGGCAGGCTGCGGGAGCACCTTTTAAAAAAAACCACTAAGGAAATTTGCGCAAATGACGCAATTTGTGTAACTTTACACAAATTTTGGTATTTTACATGTTTTGTGCAAATCAGCACCCGAAAAGCACATAGATCTAATGTGATTTGCATAAAATTGGCCAATTACAAAAGGCAATTTCCTTAGCATTTAAAAAAAAAAAAAAGCGCAAACTGCATCCCATCTTAGAGACGGAAGTCTGCAAACCAGCCTAGGTGAGAATGAGGCCTTTGAATCCAGGCCTCTGCCCTCCCGTGCTGCAGTTAGGTTTTTTAAAGTCCTCTATTGGCACCATTGCTTTAATCGCTGTGTGGGAAGAGTCTTCGGCGTGTGTACCTCTGCTGGGGAGGAAAGAGCTAAACCTCCCCTCCCTGAGTGTTATGACCACCCTCCTCAAAAAATCACGCACACCCTGCACTGCAACTAGAGGCTTTTAAAAAGCCTGATTGCTGCATGGGAGGCAATTTCAGACATGAGTGGGTGTGTTACGGGGGCTTGTGTGTTGTGGGAAAATGGGTGTCTGTGTATGACACAGAGTATGGGATTTAACCACCCACTTTAACCCCACCCACTCTTTGCAGGTGTATTGTGCTCATTTCTGGCATGTGACCCCAAGAAAGTTCCCTGAAAGGGAATGTGGTCTTTGGGTCTAGATATTGTTGTCACTATAGGAGCAGCACTCAAAGGGTATCAGTGATTAGCCATTCAGAGTGATGCTGTAAATTGGCAGATGACGAGTCCTGACTTGTATGAAATATATCAAAAGTTGTATACTCTTGAGCGATTGTCTCCATAGACTAGGTGTGAGCTATGCATGCATGCACTTCCATTCAGCCATGCGAAGGCATATGCTTAGTGTATGAAAACTGGGCTGTACTTTTTTTTTTACTGGGCTGTATAAGGCAGATGCGTAGCTACAGCACAGGGATGTAGCCAGCATTGCTTCCCCCAACTTCAATAGAATTAATGTATGGAGAGCTCTGTCAGAATTACCTTGACTTATGAAGCTTACACAGACTCAACCCCTGTTGGATTGTTTTCTTTAGAGGAAACATGGATAAAGAAGAGGGCAGTGCGGACAAGCTAGATGGACTGCAGAAACAGGAGGTAGGCATGATTTGCTAGAGACAGCTAATGGACTGTTCACTCTGTTTACTTTCTCCTATCAGTTTTGATGATGCTAAAGACTGGGCTAAATAAAAAACAAATATCACCCATGACAGTTTCACATCCCTCAGAATTTGGATTTTGAATCATGTCCATCATAAAAAGTGTTTTTTCAGATGGCTTTGTAGTGATGCCTTTACTATAACACATGTTATAGTGAAGGAGATGTACATTGGTTTTCTTACTGCCTGCTTCACTGGTTTATAGAAATGAGCCAGTATGTCTAGCATTAACCATATAGTAAGCCAGTATGGCCTTGCTTGACTGTGTGGTCCATGTATTCAGCTTTTGTCCCAGAAGCCAGTGTCTAAAGTAAATTCTGTTGATGTTGGTTTGTTTTTCCATAGGAGACTTCAGATGGTTGTGGTGAAGTTACTGAGAAGAAGGATGACAGTGTGGCAGGTGAGGCTGCGCATCTGGACGTTTTAGGGAATGTGGTGGTATTAAAGTTATTGGCTGGAATAGTTGCTTATGCTAATAGAATCTGTATTTCTAGAACCCTATTTTGCAAGAGATATCTAATTAAAATGTCACTATGCTTTTGAAAAACTTCAGCAATGCTTAGGTACTTTAGGTGCTTTGCAACTTTAAAGGTGCAATCCTATGCAAGTTTAGACAAAAAAAAGGCCTACAACTCCAAGCATGCCTCAGCCAGCTATGCTGGCTGAGGCATGTTGGGGGTTTTAGGCCTTTTTTCTCTCTGAACTTGCATAGGATTGCACCCTAAAAGTATAAACTCTGCCTTTTCTACTTATTTTATTTTAAATAATTTTATCCCACTTTTCTCTATACACCTCAAAAGTGGCTTCAAACAAGTAAAAATACATCAATGTGCCTGTTAAAATAGTGAAACAACATTCAGTAATAAAATATACAAAAATGCCTGTCAAATCTTAGGCACTCAAAAATTCTGAGTGTCAGGAAACAGGATAGTGTTGCACAGCTGTCTTAAAGAAAACAAAATAGGGTGGTCTTTGGTTGACTTCCTGTAGGAAAAGAATCCCAGAGCATCAGGGCCACCACAGGAAAAGGCCTTGTTCCATAAATTGATCCTGGAGCAATAATTTCCAAATGGGAAGTCAGGTTGTCAGCAGTTACTACTGTGGACAGTAGCACATACTGTGACCTGGTTCACACAACACGGCCAGGTCATTGTGGGTTATTTAACCCACGATGAGCCTGTGGTGCATGTCGGGCATGTGCAGCTGCCATTGTGAATACACAATCCCTGATCGAGGCCATGAGGTGTTGCAATGTGTCATATGAACCCAGCCATCGTGGGTTAAACATCCCTCGCATAACCCTTGGTGAGCCAGCCTTGCCATGTGAACCAGGCCTCTGAGTTGCTTTTCCTCCTGGATCAGGGATTAGAAATGACAAGTCTAAACAAAGACAAACATTTGGCAGCCATGTTTCTGGGGTTTGTTTTATGATATAGAAGCCTGAGTAGCCAGAAGACAGTCAGATTAAAAAGTACACAGCTTTGGCATTGTCAGATAAAGCGAACACCATATGTCATTGTGGAGACAGAAGCCATAAAACTCAACAAGCTTTGAGTATGAAATTATATTGGTGAATCTCAGCCATTCATATGGTGGGGAAATCTCTGTGATAAATCTCCAGCTGCAGCTGATTTTGGTTGGCAATCATATTGGCAGGGATCTTGTTTACAGTTTAAGACCAAACCTTTATTTTCCCCTTTGAGCATATTTGTGTATTTCTTAACATGCTGGGAGATAATGAGATCTCAGTTTCTGTGACTATATTTGTAACTACTCAAAGGCATCAGAGTCAGTAGGAAAGAAAGTAAAGCAAAACAAACAAAAGAACTGAATGAATTTTGAGCCACAAGGACTCAGAAACCAGATGCTGGCTGCCTATCCCAACCATAGTACTCAGACGTGATGGGCAGCATATGTCCCTATATGCAGTAGTATGTAGGTGTGATTAAATACTTCATGAATCAGTAGGGTGTGTGCAAAGACTCTGCAGGGATTGCATTAAATACTAATGACCTTGCTGATGTTTGAAGCCCAGGATGGCTCCGACCCAGACAAATCCAGCTGGCCTGTGTCATCTGCCCTCACAGCCAGACTGCGGCGTCTTGTCACTGTCTATCAGCGCTGCAACCGTAAAGAGCTACCTTCTAGGCCTGAGATCATGGGGCCTTGTAACCATGGCTATTGGCTGCAAGAGGAGATGTTTAGGAGGGCCAACGAGATGGATCCTATGAACAAGGAAATGCAGAAAAGGTAAATAGAGAACTGGGCTGTGAACAGCAGGCCTGAGCTAATTTGGACACTGTGCAATTTTCATAAATGGGCAAAAACCATGGAGAATGGGTCCTCGCGCAAAGTAGCTGGCTCATAACGCAAGCTTGCAGATGTTACCCCTGCTATTAGAAATCCATATTCACATTCCGACTCCAGATTCTAACAGAACACAAAGAAACATCAAAGATGGCCCCACTAGAAAGGGAGTGCTCTCCTTTAACAAATACGTTTGCCACATGCACCATGGTGAGTGTGGTGCTGCCTTCTGGCAAGTGTGATGAGTGGCCAGCCTTCCTCCCAATTTTGAAGTTGCAAAGGTAGGTGAGACCATCAGAGCAGTTGCACTGTGATCCCCATCACCTCCCCAGCTTCAAAGTTGTGAGGAAGGCTGGGGATTGTCTGGCAGCTGCATAGTGAAGGTGCCTAAAGAACTTTAGCCATGCAGGGCCAAATCAGCTCCCACTCCCTCTCCCCCTCTGCTGGTCTTTTCTGCTTCAGAACAGGAAAGGCAGGCAGGGGAAGTGGATGCAGCTGCCTGAAAGTGCCCTATGCGCCTTCAGGCAGTGGTGCCCAACAGTGCATGCTCCCAGCCTTCCCCTTGAGAAAGACCAGGTGATAGAAGACCAGGTGGGTAGGAGTGTTTGATGACACTGCCTGAAGGCGCTTCATCTGCCTTTGACTGCTGAGCCCCACAGCACACGTTCCCCCATGGCATTTTCCTCAGGAAATGCTGGTGGGCGTGGGGGGCGGGCTTGACAGGTTGAAGGGCCTGGTGACTACAATTTTTGGCTAGGCCAGTAAGGCCTTTGAAAAATGGTACAACCCTGCCTTACACAGAGAATAGACTGAGAAGGAGCCTGTCTTGCTGAGTTATGCAAGTTCAAAAGAAAGCCACAGAACGTCAGAACTAGATGGGACAGTTGGCCCATCTATGTGGCATCTGCTTCAAAGTGGCCACTAATTAGTAGAAAAAGACTATTTTTTTGTCCTCCTACGATAGTATGCCTGACTGAAGCATGAGGAACACTTTGCATTTATAAACTGTCACTATGAAAGGGTGCAAGGTGCTCCTCTTCATGCTATCTGAAGAAAGGGCCAGCAACTGGCTCACTGGTAATGAGGTGATGAGCTGGGATTATTATGAGGAGCTGCCCTGTGCATTGTGAGAGAGCTCTGTTCCTCATAATTGCCAGTACTGAGCTGCTTTCAGCACTTGGACTTTTAAAAATAAAAATATATTAAATATGAACTTTAAAATAAAATAGATAACAACACGTTAGAATGATCAGAACTGATGCATACTTGGGAGGAAATTGAAAGTTGGGAGGAAATTGAGTTTATGTCATGAATTTATTATGTCTATGTATTCCTCATGCATTCTGTAGGTGGACCAGAAGAGAGCAAGCAGATTTCTACCGCACAGTCTCTTCATTTGGGGTTGTTTATGATCCAGAGAAGAAGATCTTTGACTGGACTCAGTTCCGATCCATTTCACATTTGGAGAAGAAAACTGATGAGAACCTAGAAAAATATTTCTACAGTTTTGTTGCCATGTGCAGGAATGTCTGTCGCTTGCCCCACTGGAAAGAAGATGGTGAGTAGGAACCATTCAAATTTGTAATATAAAACACAAGTGGGAACTGCAACAAAATGCCGTAGTATGGAGTGCTTCCTGTTCAAGATTCTAACCATTCCATTTCCTCTCCCCTGTTTTTCCTTCCTTCCCTACTCCCCACCAATCAGTCAACATTCCATGGCCATTGAGCATGCCCAACCCTCATTGGGCTGTTTTGGGGTCGCCTCCCTTAAGGATTATTATAATCCCTAATACCGGTATATATAATATAATAATCCCTTAACGATTATTTCCTAAAGATTTCTTGTACTTCTATAGCAAAATAAGGGACTAGAAACTGATAATGTACATATTATCAGAGAGCCAGTGTGGCATAGTGGTGAGAGTGTTGGACTGGGACTCGGGAGATCCAGGTTCTAGTCCCTGCTCAGCCATGAAACTCACTGGGTGACTTTGGGCCAGTCACTGACTCTCAGCCTAACCTACCTCACAGGGTTGTTGTGAGGATAAAATGAAGAGGAGGAGGAGGATTATGTAAGCTGCCTTGGGTTCCTTGCAGGAAAAATGGCGGGGTATAAATATAATAAATAAATAAATAAATAAATATTTTCCAGGAACAGGGAAATGCACATCTACCTGGTAATTCAAATTAGGTAGCCATGTTCAGAGGACTATTATTTGAAGAAACATGACTGTTAACTGCAGTACATTTCCAAATTTAAAACAAAACATTAGAGACAGGAACATCAAAAGAGAAAGCACTGTAGTCTGAGAAGCAGAGTAAGTAGTTGGTCCGTCAAAGTGCAAGAGCACTGTAGTCTGAGAAGCAGAGTAAGTAGTTGGTCCGTCAAAGTACAGGAGAAGTACAGACCTAGCAGCCTCTCTCTCTCTTGCTCTTTGTATGCTACCCTTTAGTTGTGTTAGTTATCTGTAAACCAGGTGTTGTGTTCTGCTATGCATTTCAAACATGTATCAGGAATCCCAGTTGAGTCTGATTTTCAGGTGAAAGCTATGAAGGCTGAGTAGGATATTATTCATCTTTGGTGGCCTTTTATTTATATTGAAGTTCAGGTGATCCCATGTAGCATAGCCAATCCACAAGCAGCTTGCACCAGGTGCTTCACTGTACACTAGTCCCCTGCTTGTCTATATGGCTAGCAGGGACCACTGTTGGCACCAGTGTGCACAGCTGGCATCCACATTTTGGCACAAGGGCATCCCATGGTGAAAGGATACCTGCCTTTTACGGACATTTCCTCAGCTTCTTCTGATATGCTCCCAGCAGTGTAGTGGATCCAGGGCTCACAGAGATGTATTGTAGCACCTTTACTTTTTGATTAGCAGGGACGCTGACATCACCTGCCAGACCCTTCAGACTTCCCTGTTCCCTCTGAGCTTAGTAGCAAACCTCATAGTAGCTGGGGAGATGGAGGGAATGAATTTTCCAGCAATACTATATCATTCCCTGTTGTATTTTAGGGTGGCTTTGTCTTAAATGGACAATTGTGACCCATCAGCTTTATGAAAGACCTGTTCCTAGCGGAGATGTAAACTACTATAATTGTTTTATTGATATGACAGGCCTGCATTATTTTACTCTCCTTCGGGGTATAGCTATGGGGGCTTTCATGATGAGCACCTGTACTTCAAAATTTACTACTACACCACGGTATGCTACAGCACTGAGCCAGGAAGATGAGCCACTACCAAATGTACTTTAGTCCAAAGCCATTCTATGCCAGTATTGCCCTTTGTGGTTTTATCTACCATCCCCTCCTTTTCTACACCTGTAGGCCCAGCAGATCCTAGTATCTATGTGGAACCAATCACGGAGGAGCGTGCTGCAAGGACGCTATACCGAATTGAGCTCCTACGGAAGGTCCGTGAGCAAGTGCTGAGGTGTCCGCAGCTGCATGAACGGCTTAAACTTTGCCGTCCTAGCCTGTATCTTCCCGTGTGGTGGGAGTGTGGTAAGCATGACCGGGATCTGCTCATTGGCATGGCTAAACATGGGCTGAACCGCACAGACTATTACATCATGAATGATCCCCAGTTGTCATTTTTGGATGCCTACAGAAACTATGCTCAGCACAAAAGGACAGGGGTCGTTGGAGCAGAAAACTTGTGTTGCCACCATCAGGCAAATTCTAAATTATATTGCTCCCCTTCATACAATCAAGTAGAAAGAAGGCGCATGTCTGCAGAGGCCGAGGCCGAGAGCTGTATCAAGCTAGTGAGCTCGGGCAACAGCCTCTCACAGGCAGAAAACATCTCTCAGGATGGCAGCTGTGATAACTTCATGTCTAAAGTCAGGGGTATGATTTCCATTAACTATGATGAGAGCTCTTTGCCCGACTCTCTTATGTGCATGATGTATGATGAGAAGGCCTGCAATAGTGAGCACAGCTCCCTTGCCCGTGACAGCCCCAGCTGCACAGATATTAGCAGCAATACTACCAAAATGGCAGAGGGAAAAATGGAAGGGGATGAAGACCTCTCTAGCTGCGATGCTGATACCACAAGAGAGCCCTCCTACCTGAATCATTTGCAATTCGGCAGTGACCAAATGGAGGGTCAGAATGCAGCGCAGGAGCCTTTAGCCAAGGAGACAAAGCCCTCCAAGAGCTTTACGGTGGAACCTTGTAGCACCCTTCAGCAAATGGAGAGTCAGTATGCTAGCCCAGGATCAGTCCCATTTGAAAGAGATGGCATGGAAGGAATCCTAAGCATCGGGGTGTACAGCCCCAGTCTTCATAACTTTGATATTAAAGTCCACCCTGAGAAGAGATTCATGGGTTTGTTGCATGAAAAGGGCTTGGAGGAGAAATCAGTGCAGAGTCAGAGCCACAGTGAAGAGGAGGAGGAGGAAGAGGAAGAGGAGGAAGATCATCTGGAGGCAGCAGCTGACATGGTGGAGGATTTGAGAGGCTGCTTAAAAACCCCAGATGGCGATGAAGCCAATCCCAGTACGCAAGAGGAGCAGAAGCACAGTTCATGTATCCTCACCACTCTGGATGCACTCATGGAGGAAAGGAATAAGGAGCTGGTGGAATCAATCTCAAGTGAGCAGGCAGCCTCCAAGTGTGATAGTGACCCTGGGGTGGGGGAAGATGATCAAGCTGAATGTGAGAGTCTTGAGGAGCACACCCCAGCTTTGCCGGAGATTGGGACATGCCACCACCACTACCACCACCACCACCACTCTGCACGAAGCCAGACTTCAGCAATTCAGATGGAGCTGCTTAAGTCGCATCCTGTTTGCATGGAGGCAGACCCCTGGGGAGATGATGCTGAGGAGAAAAGAGACAGTCCTGTAGGTCAGCCCCTCTCTCGGAATGAAATAAAGAGAGAAGAGGAAGAGTGTGAGAATCAAGACTTACAGAAGAAGGAGGGAATCAACCAAAATCAAGGTAGAGTATTGTGAGGATAGCTTTCTGTTAGAGAGCATTCCTGTATATCAGGGGTGCAGAACCTCAGACCTGGGGTCCCAGTCTGGCCCTCTGGGGTTCCCCAGAAGGCCCCAACATTTTCCCCTAGCCCCACCCCTTTTCCCTCAACCACCGATCGTTGGTGGTTTCCTGGCTTTTTGTGCAGTTTTTTCCCCGTTCTAAAAGGTTGAAATGCCTCTCGTAAGGCCGAGTTGCTGGCAGCAAGAGCTTTAAGCTAAAATATGCTGGTATTTTTGGTCCTACCCCTTTTGCCTGTGCCCATTGGAATGTGACCCCCAAGAGCTTCTCTGAAATGGGATTATGCCCTTCAGCTGAAAGAGATCCTACACCCTTGCTGTATAATTATCAACTTATGTTTCAACAGCATAACCTAAATCACAACAGGGTATTTCAAAGTGAGAATTACTCAGTGTAGGTTATAAAAATGCATCCACTAATCTGTATACAAATAGCAGAATTAGCTGGACAGCACCAACTATCAGTGATCAGATGAAGAAAATCTTAAATGGGGCCAGGGTTTGTGTGATTGCTAATTAACAAATTGTAACTCTAGAAGACCTTGGCATGTTACGTACGTACCCTTTACTGTGTGACAATTCAGTGTGCAGATGAGCTGTTAGCTACACTATCTGAAGACCACCAAAACCAAGTACTTTAATTATTCTCTTTTCTTCAGGAATTTTGTGACAATGGTGAATCCTGTGATTGTGTGGTTCAAAAGACTCTTACAGCTCTTGCTTGAATCCCATTTCAAACTCCTGCCCATAATTAGCAATCTTCTTCACAATAGTGCATACCTTTTTGTCCTTAGAATTACTGACACTGCCCTTCTGGTATATGGGAGCTGTTGGAAGATCCCAGACAATGAAGACTGTCACTGTCAGCTCTCAGAAACCCTTACAGCTCTGTCACCAATTTGTTGGGAGTCATCAGTGTCTCAAAACGGTTTCATAGATTTCATAGATCTTAGAGTTGGAAGGAGCCTACAAGGCTATCGAGTCCAACCCCCTGCTCAATGCAGGAAACTAGAGGAGGGGTCTCCCATCCAAGTAATAAGCAGGCTTGACCCTGCTTAGCTTTCCACGCTCACACAAGCTAAGCCAGCATAAGCCACAGGCCTGATCTGTTGAAAGAAAGAGGTTTGGGACGTTAACCAATTTGTTGTTTTCCACTCTTACCTAGATTGTTTTGAGAAGCTTGCTGAAGATGAAAGTAAGAGCTCCACATTTGCTGTTCCAGGAGAGATGGATGAACTTCAAGATGTCCGGGCACCTACCATAGCTCAACTTTTGCAGGAGAAGACACTCTACTCTTTCTCAGAGTGGCCTAAGGTGGCTTGGTAGCTTAAGTATGCATGAATAAGGGCTTTAGGTCAATGCTCAGCAGAGACTGAGATCCATTTACTGTGTTTCTTTTTTTAAAGACACAGGTACCCCCTGGCAAGTGTGTGAATTCCTTTAAACATACAGTGTGAGAAGCAGAATATAGATGTCTATTTCCAAGACATGCCTAGCAACATTTTATAAGCAGCTCCAGAGTATTTCTCCAAGTTGAATATTCCTGTGTTAAATGTTTTGCCGTATATTCTCATATTTGTCAGGCATGGGTGTTAATTTCTGTAGCTATCCTGTGCCTTCAATATGTCACATGAAAAGCACTCTTGTATGTGGCATTCCAGTGGGCTTTAGCTCTCTGTGTTAAATATTTGTAAAAGGCCAGGCATTTCCCCTCTGGAAAATGTGCTAGTACTTTTAAAACTGCTGTTTGAGATCATCTTTGAAGACAAAAACATGTTTTCATTTCTCTTCATCATTGGCCTCCTGTGCTGAGCCTGGAGTCAAACAAAATTTCAGCTGAATTGACAAGAGCCTCTAGCAGGCCTAATGCAAATTGTTACCCTGCTGTACCTTTCCTCTTGTTTGGGGAAAGGAACCTTGATCCTCTACCATTGACTTCTTTCTGCATCCCAGGCTGCAGGACACCACTCAGTTATTATCACTTAATGTTGAAATACTGCGGCAGGAGTTAATAAGCCTACTAGAATACTACTGATGTTAAGGACTACTCCCCGTATGTTCATGTATATATACTACAGTCTAATAGGGCATTAACAGCATCAGCTTTAGAAAGGCAGCTTTGAGTGATGATGGGGAGAAAAGAACAAGGGCTTTGTGATGGAAGGCTAAACTGCATCGGTTTATTTTTAGGGTCCTTCCTTTGATGATCTGTATGTTTCCAGTCACACTTTCAAGGAAGTTTTAAAAATACAGCAGAAATAGAGGGGGAATGTATATCTGTATAAGAGCTCCAATTATTTTCTTGGTTAAGAATTGTAAAACACCCCACTTTGATATGGCATGAACCCTCTGCACAGGGGTGACCAAGCATCTGTACCTTACACAACGAGGCCTGAGGCCATATATTCCTTCTGATATGCAAACTAGTGAACAGAGTAGTAAACACACAGCCTGTTCAAACTGTCAGCCTCTGTATTGCCAAAAAAAGAGAGTCCTGAAGCTAAACCAGTTTACTAGCTTTAGTTCTCTGAAATATTATAATGGGAGAGGCTGCCAACATATGCAACATGGTGAAGCATATCTGCTTCTTTGGCAGGATCGAGTGATCATTAACCGCATAGACAACATCTGCCATGCCATCTTAAAAGGCAAGTGGCCTTCTTCCAGCCAGCCGTTTGAAATACAAAGCATGATGCCCACTCCTGCGTTAGCCAGTAATACTTCTGGCAACCGGAACAGCTACACTGAACCGGAAACCTCAGAATCCAGCTTCAGCAATGGAGTGATAACTACACAGGTCGAAAAGGTGAGCTTGGGTAGATATTTTACCTATTATATTTCAAGCTCCTGTCCATCATTAGTAATCTTCTGCACAATGATGCATACTATATTGTTCTTAAAATTACTGATTATCCTTCTGGAATATGGGGGCTGCTTGGAGGATCACAGGCAGTGAAGGCTGTGGTTGTGGGCTTCCAAAGTAGAGATATAATATTTCCAGAAATTTTGAAGCCATGAGGTAAAAAACCTGTTTTTTCCTGTCCCCCCCCCCCATCCCCCAGAAAAAATGGAAATTTTGGAGAAATTAAAAAATATGTAATACTTCTGTATTTTTTTTTAGTGTGCTTCACTTCCTTACTTTAGGAACATAAAATGCATATGTATTACCTAGTTTGCTCATAAAATTACCATGTTTGGTATATCAAATGTCAACAAGAGGAAGCCCACAAGCAAAGAAGGCACTGAATCCTCCTTCCTGCTCTTGTGAAAATGACAGTACCCCCTGGAGGCAAAAATGCATCTTGCTCTTGCATTTGAGAGGTGTGCTGTGTACTGCTTGTCTTTAGTGTATAGGAATTGCAATGATCTGATACTGTACATCAATCTTCCCTGACCTGGCACACTCCAGATGTGTTGGACTACAACTCCCATAATCCAACACACCTGGAGGGTACCAGGTTGGGAAAGGCTGCTATACATAGTCTTACTTAACAGTCTTCCTATTACATAGTTTTTAGAAATCATTTGTGGGGGAGTAAAGCCTAGGCAGCAGTATATGAACACCTTCCCTCAAATATTTTATTCATCATTCTAAAAGAAAAAAATTCATCATTTTTCAATTTTTTGCCCAAAAAAAGTCTTTGAAAAAAGCGGGAAAGGACACACCCCTTAATTTTCTAGGACTTCACATATCTATCCAAGACACCTTTACAGCTCTGTCACATTATTTGTTGACTGCTCCAGAAGAAGCTGGAAGGGTGACTTGGAGCCGTCACTAATAGTAGCATTGTCTTTGGGTAATTGGGCGGGAGTTACGTTTTCACCAGAGGCTTACCTATTTTTAGGTTACCACTTTCTCCAAAACCAATCCTCTTAATACCTTCAGTAGAGAAGGTGGTAGTGATGCTGGGCCAGAGGCCAAAATGTCTAGCTCTTAGCTTCACGAAGTTACCCTTTTATAAATGGGTGCTGGATTTAGAAGCCACTTCAGAATATTAGAGATCCTGCATAATGTCTGTCATTACAAATTCCCATAACGTCTTTTTTTCTGGTGCTGCTTTTAAACCCAGGAAGATTTTCTGGCTCCCACTTTTGTCAAAGATGAACACAAGCACCGGCAACCATATGAATTCGAGATGGAGAGAGATGCCAAGCAGCGGAGCCTTGAACAGCTAGTTGCATCCTACCCCCAACCTTCAATTGTGTTGAATGGCTGGCGGGATGCAGCAGTGGACCTCTCAAGGGTGCCTGATGGATCCCAAGCAAACAGCTCTCCTTTCTCCCTGAGCACAAGTATACCTAAGTTAGGGACAGTGAATGCCCTACAGGGCTCCCTTGGCATGGACCTGTCTGGTATCCTTCAGGCAGGATTAATTCATCCTGTCACAGGACAGATTGTAAATGGGAGTCTACGAAGAGACGATGCTGCCATGAGGAGAAGACGGGGCAGGAGAAAAAATGTGGAAGGGATAGACCTCATATTTGTGAATGAGAGGAGCCTCCCAACAGGGCTGCCGGTGAGTGCTAACCCCCACCCTCATTTGTCCCTCTATGCTCTTTGGAGAATGATTGCTGGAGAATGATTGCCTAGCGCCATGTCATCAAAATTTATTGTACTTATTAATTTTGGATTTCTTATTACCCCATCTGAAATGGTTCAGGGCAGGCAATTGACGCTTGAAAAACAAGAAAACAGGAAAACAAAACAGAAAATAATGAGCATCAATCTTCCAACTTTATTTGAAATATTTATATTTCACCTTTCCACCCAGCAGGGCCTCGAAGTTAGTTAACAACAATTAATTACAGTAAAAAGCAAAAACAAACAAAAAACGAAGAAGCAAACCCAACAGCTGATATGCAATAAAATAAAATAAACAACTAGCAAAAATATGTAATATGTCCCTAAGAATGGCTTCTGTACCAGAGGAATAGCCAGTGTAATACCATTTTTTTAAAAGGTGGGGGTGGAGAGCCAGGAAATCACAAGCCAGTTAACCGACAGCGCAATCCTGTAAGAGTGCCTGCAACCCTCTGAACCTGGAAGATTGTGGGCATTCTATACAGGGCCAGAGGAGCACGGCAGATAGGATATCCGCCATGCTTCCTTCACCCTCAGAAACATCTAGACTGCCGATTTAAGCCATCTAGATGTTTTTCCTCTCCTCACAAGGAGGAGAGGCTGAGGCACCTCACCCCTCCCCTCCCTGCCCCCAGGAACCTCCCCCCACGGGGGAACCGAAGATGGAAGACCATCTTTGGTTCCCTGCCAATGCAAAAAGAATATCCTTGCTATGAGGTAGGGGGGTGCTCCGCAGTGCTGCGACCTCAGAAAAAATTTCCGAGTTTGCAGGGACTTCAAGCCCCAGGCCTATGTCCCCCCAGACCAGGTCAGAGGGACATAGGATTGCGCCCTTAATATCTGTTTGGGTACATTGGTGGGAAGGGTTATTAAAGATGAAAATATCAAGCATATAGAAGGACAAGAATCAACATGGCTTCTGCAAAAGTAAGTCCTGTCTCACTAACCTTTTAGAGTTCTTTGAGAGTGCCAGTAAGCATGGATAGGGGTGAGCCAGTAGACATAGTTTACTTGACTTCCAAAAGACTTTTAACAAAGTCCCCTCACAAAAGACTCCTGAGTAAACCTAACAGTCATGGGATAAGAGTAAAGGTCCTCTTATGGATAGGTAACTGGTTAAAGGACAGAAAGCAGAGAAAATAAATAAATGGTCAGTTCTTGCAGTGGAGATAAGTAAACAGTGGTATCTGTGTCCCCCAAGGATCTGTATTGGGACCACTGCTTTTTAATGTGTTCCTAAATGATGTGGAGTTAGGGGTGAGCATTAAGATAGCCGAGTTTGCTTATGACACCAAATTATTTAGGGTGGTTAAAACAAAAAGGGAATTGCACAGAGCTCCAAAAGGATCTCTCCAAACTGGAAGAATGAGCATCAAAATGGCAATTGCAGTTCAATGTAAGCAAGTGTAAAGTTATGCAAATTGGGCCAAAAAATCCTAACTTGGCATATTTGCTAAAGGGTCTAAGCTGGTGGTGACTAACCAAGAAAAAGATCTTGGGATTGTGGTGGATAGCTCAATAAAAAACATTGATCCAGTGTGCAGCTGCTGTGAAAACGGCAAATTCTACGTTGGGGATCATTAGGAAAGGAATAAAAATTAAAACTGCCAATATCATAATGCCCTTATACAAATGTATGATGCAATCACACTTTGTACAGTTCTGGTCATTGTACCTCAAAAAAGATATTTTAGAGTTGGGAAAGTGCAGAAAAGGACAACCAAAACGATTGGGGCTAGAAGAGCAACTCCCGTATGAGGAAAGGTTACAACGTGTGGGGCTTTTTAGTTTAGAAAAAGATGAGTAAGGGGGGATATGATTAGAGGTGTATAAAATTATGAATGGTATGGATAAAGTGGATGGGGAACTTTTTCTCCCTCCCTCATGATACTAGAACTCGAGGTCATCCAATGAAGCTGGATCGTGGGAGATTCAGTACAAAGAAAAAGTACTGCTTCACAGAGAAAATAGTTAAACTATGGCATTCTCTACCACGAGGTGTAGTGATGGCCGCCAACTTGAATGGCTTTAAAAGGGGATTAGACAGATTTATGCAGGAGAAGGCTATCAATGGCTATTATAGCAGCTATATATTACCTCCATTATCAGAGGCAGAATGCCAGTTGCTGTGGAACATGTGCGGGAGGGTGCTACTGTGCTCATGTCCTGCTTGCAGGTTTCCCATGGGCATTTGGTTGGCTTCTGTGTGAACAGATGTTGTACTAAATAGGCCTAATTAAGCATGGCCCTTCTTATGTTCTTAACACCAGATTCCACCAAAAGCTTGAGTAAATTAAAAAAAAGAAAACTGGCGCCTGAATGTTAGCAATTGTGACAGCTTAGTGCAACAGATTAATATAGCTACCCCTCTGGAAATCGTAGGTACCTGACATACGTGGCTGGGGAAGATATTCCAAAGTCTGGGTTCCGCCACAGAAAAGCCATATACTAGAGCCAGTGTGGCGTAGTGGTGAGAGTGTCGGGACTCGGGAGATCTGGGTTCTAGTCCCCGCTCGGCCATGTAACTCACTGGGTGACTTTGGGCCAGTCATTGACTCTTAGCCTAACCTACCTCACAGGGTTGTTGTGAGGATAAAATGGAGAGGAGGAGGAGGATTATGTAAGCCGCCTTGGGTTCCTTTCAGGAAAAAAGGCGGGGCATAAATATAATAAATAAATAAATAAAGGGATACGGAGGATAATCTTCCTACAGTTCTAGCTCAAACTGGAGGAGCTCCAGGAGCCAACTTGTTTTTCTAGCCTTCTCCTTGCAGCTGAAAACTCTAAGGGCTTCATGCCTCTCCTCATTGGGGCAGGGTGTTCCTATTAAGCAGGGTTCCTATTTTTCAGGTTGTCCAGGCATTGTTTTCTTCATGCAACAAATCTAGTTTTTCTTTTGATATGGTAAGACATGAGACTAGGCGCCTAAATTTTGTAAAAACAACAACAACCCAACAACAACCAGTTTGTAACAATGTCGGCTTTATTTGTATGTTGCTTGTAAACATTTTCTGTGAATATATGATTTGAATAATTTTTGTATGTTTGTACTCAGTTTTATATTTGGGTATTTAGTGCTAAATAGTGTGACCAGCAATGTAGGAGACTGCTGTCTGGATACAGCCTTAGACTTCAGGTCCCTGGCAAAACGCTATGAATCGCTGTCTGTATTGCCGACCCTCGTCACCACCTTGAATAGCCTTCCATAATTCAAGGAGTTATTCTTTTCTTTGGGCAGTTGTACATTGTGGGTTCTCTCTCCTTATCAGAAGAAAACATAGTCTTTTCTTACATGAGTCACAGGAATTCAGAGTGTGCTGATCTTGAAGTGAGAACAGATTGTTTCTCTAGACCACTCTCCATTTGTCTAGTGTGTGATGGCCAAGGTCCATCTGAACACCTTGTGATAGATCTGTCTGAAGTTAGGGGAGGCCAACTGGTGGCCTACTGGCCACATCCAACACTATCCCTCCCAATGTTGGAAGCAGCTGGCCCAGCCAAGCTTCTGGCCAGTTGCAGCTTCTGATCAGGTCAATGCCCTCTCAACACTAAACAAGAGGATGCCCCAGATGCTACAGTGTTGTTTGTTTATTTATTTATTACATTTCTATGCCATCCAACAGCCAAAGCTCTCTGGGCTGTTCACAACAATTAAAACCACAAAATACAACATAAAATACAGTATAAAAATTTAAAACTACAGTCTAAAATAGGAGTAAAAACCAAAATAAAACTTAGCAGCAGTACAGAGATTTAAAATACAAAAAATATTTAAAATAATAGAGACTAAAACACTAAAATTCCTGGGAAAATAAGGTCTTCACCTGGCACTGAAAAGAACACAATGTAGGTGCCAGGTGAACCTCTTTCGGAAGTTTATTCCACAACCAGGGTGCCATAGCATAAAAGGCCCTCCTAGTAGCCACCCACCTCGCTTCCTTTGGCAGGGACTCCCGGAAGAGGACCACTGAAGATGATCTTAGGGTCCGGGCTGGTATATATGGGAGGAGACGATCCTTCAGGTAACCTGACCCCAAGCCATTTAGGGCTTTGTAAGTTAATACCAGCACTTTGAATCAGGCCTGGACATGGACTGGCAGCCAGTGCAGATGGTAAAGTACTGGCCTAATATGATCACGTTGGCCAGTGTCTGTTAGCAATCTTGCTGCCCTATTTTGGACCAGCTGGAGTTTTGGGACTGTTTTCAAAAGCAGCCCCACGTATAATACATTGCTGTAATCCAGCCGAGAGGTTACCAGAGCATGGATAATTGTAGCTATGCTATCCCTGTCCAGATAAGGATGTAGTTGGTATATCAGCCTAAGCTGATAAAAGGTGCTCTGTGCCACCAAGTCCACCTGTGCCTAGAGTGTCCTCTTACTTTGCACAGGGCATCCCAAGTGGTACTTGCAGAATGCAAAGCATGGCCTCTTCTGATCCACAGGTGCCCTGCATGAAGTGACAGGTCTCTGCAATTATGTAAATCTTATGAGGCATTTTCTTCCACTTTGCATGGGGTGCCCACTTCTGACTCAAGAAGCGCCCTGAAAGAAGTAATAGTATGCCAGCTTCTTCACTCTGTGGGCTAGACTCTTCCTGATAGTGGCATCATGGCAGGAGGAGGGGGTCTGGCCCCTGAGCAACTTCATCAGGGAGGTTGATGTAGTTTACTATCCCTGTAATTAAGTGGCTTCGGTTTAGCCAGGATCATTGCCATGGCTGGATAGGAGATATTATTTTCCTTCTTCAGTCAAATTTGGAGAATGCAGTGTTCCTTCTACATCTCAACAGAGGCCTTTTCCTTCTCTTTTACCATCACATTATTCAGGAAGATCAAACCCAGACTGTACCAAGTAATCCTAACCCTGATGGGCCAGCCGTTACTACCTCAAGTCAACAGACAGCTCCAACTACTAATGTCCAGGCAGAGAAGATTGTTCCAAACAAGAGTCTTCTGGACTGGCTGAGACAGCAGTCTGATTATACTCTTGAAATCCCTGGTTTTGGCACAGTAAGTAAAGTCTCATATTCCAATCCTGCGCATGTTTACTTGCAAGTAACACCCACTTATATTTTTATGATTGTTCCTTTTAGAATTTTTCAGAAAAGCCTAAACAGAGGAGGCAGCGCTGTAAGGACCCAAGCAAATTGGACATAAACTCTCTCACAGGAGAGGAGCGAGTGCCTGTGGTCCATAAGGGTACAGGACGGAGGGTAAGCAGAAGCATTTACTATATTTGCTTGGGTTGGAAGAGTATTTGGGATAGACGTATTCTAAGAGTTATGTCAATAAGGATAAAGGAGAACTTTTATAAATTGATATGGAGATGGTATTTAACTCCAGTAAGATTAAATTGAATAGATGAAAATTGTGTGGCTCACGCTGGCTCAGCTTGTCTGAGCGTGGAAAGCTAAGCAGGGTCAGGCCTGGTTATTACTTGGATGGGAGACCCCTCCTCTAGTTTCCTGCATTGAGCAGGGGGTTGGACTCGATGGCCTTGTAGGCCCCTTCCAACTGTATGATCTATGAATCTGTGAATGCATTCTATGTTCCACATTGTGTTGGAGAGGATGTCAGGAAATAGGTACATATGCTCATATGTGGTGGGAGTTGCAAAAACGTACTGGAATTTTGGCAAAAGGTGTTTATAGAAATATCGGAAATTATTGGTATTAATTTAGAGGTCTGCCCAAAATTAGCACTGTTATCAATAACGGAGAAAGTTACTTGTTCCAAAACACGAAGGAATTAATTGTAAATTTGTTAACAGCAGCTAGGTTAATGATTGCGAGGAAATGGAAGGTTCAACATGACTTTTTAATTACTGATTGGTATAAGGAGATTTGGGATATAGCTTGAAATGATAAATTAACTTGTAGTATTAAATGTAAAAAGGGACAGCTAAAGAAAAATAACTTTAAGGATATATGGGGTCAGTTTCTAGATTATGTGTTAATAAAGGGGAAAGGGAGTATGCCTTGTCAGGATATGTTATATTTTTGGAATACGGAATAGTAACTGCTTAATGGGATGGAAGTATATTAATTGGTCCCTAGGAGGGTGGGTGCACTTTATGATTTATGGTATGTAGTTAAATTTAGTTAAATTTAGTTAAATTTCTGTGTTATTGTTGTATTTGGTTATAATTTGTTTTGGAAAAATTAAATAAAATTTAAAAAACTATTTTTTTAAAGTGAGTTGGCCTGGTGCAAATTCTAATAACAAAGAAATAACGACATTCAGATCTCACAAACGTGAGTTCTGTCTGCACTAGCTCATTTATGTTTGGTGGGGGAAGTGCAATTTCTCCCAGGTTTGTCCTTTCTTGCCTCTTTAAATTCCTGTGCTACTCTTTGTATGTGTGAACTGCACATGTGCAAAGATGCATATCCTGAGGAAAGTATCCAGGGAAACTACAGTTGTCCAGCACCCTGATTTTCTGTCTTAATCACAAGAAAATCCTTTTTCTCTGTCACATTATTGTATCGACATAGGAAGTGGAGTAGACTACATGGTATGTTTGTATTTGATTTAGATATATATTTTTTCTTGTAGCTGGATAGAGCAGACAAGATTCTTATAAGCCAATTGGAGTAAAGACAACCCCTTCTAGTGGAGCTCTAGAAAATCCAGAATGGTTTTAGACCTTGCCCCTTTCCATGCAACAGTGGTTAAGATTGCTATTTTTCTATCAGCCCAGTGTTCCCATAACTTTAAGGCTTCCAAGGGAAGAACAAATGCTGTCTGCTACACACCAAGCAGATTTTTTCTAAAAGTACTGACTGATTCCTTCTTACCTTAGAGGTCTTAAACAACCTCCTGGTCCGCTTAAACACTTTCTCCTATCACTTCTTGTTACACAACCCTAACATGCTCTTTCCTCATATTGTTCTCAGAAGTGTTGGCTGTTGGTGCCAGTTTTTTCTCCCTCTGTTGCAGGGGTGGGAAACTTGTGGCTCTCCAGATGTTTTGGCCTACATCTGCCATCATTCCTCACCATTGGCTAGGGCCAAAACCTCTGGAGGGCCACGAGTTTCCCATCCCTGCTCTACTGGCTAAGCTACACAGTTGTGCTACAAGAGAGAAATTTAAGCAGCTCAGGAAGTTTTAGGGTAACCAGTGTTACCATGTAGGTTTTGTACTCTGGCTGGGAAAGTAGATGATTTCCACTTGGTAACATGACAGACTTGAGAACTTAAGTTGTGGCCATGTGCCATTGAGAAATATTCCTAAGGGTACATTACATTCATCTTCTCAAAGTTTTATTTTTAATACAAAGAACTGGGAACTTAGTTTTGTTTTTAAAGAAAAGAAATTAGCAGGTGAAAAGCAAGCAAAGATCTCCCCCCCCCCCATGTTTAATCATATATTGTTTATGTAACATTGTTTAGTATTTTCTGCAACAGAGGCCATCCTTTTACTGTGTTTTATAGTTAGGGGGAGCTATGGCACCAGCACTGAAGGAACTGCAAAGGTGGCTTGATGCAAACATGGAGTATGCTGTTGCAGCAGACTGGTCTGACATCGTTAAGCTTTCAGTAAGTTAAAAGTTTTGGAGAAATCTCTATCATGTCATTTTTCTTTTTTACTTGTCCCTTCCATATACCTTTTCAATGAGTTTTCCTGAATAGGTAGCAAAACATTGTATGCACAACTCAAGGATTATTGTTTTCATATGGCTGAGAGATAGTTAAGCATAAGAGCACACTGTATATAAACTGCTCGCTGTACAGTAGCTACAAACTGCCTTTTTGCACTGAAATTACACATCTGTGAACATCAGGCAAAGTATCATTCAAAATGTATCCTGATGCATTTTTCCTCACTAATATCTCTGGATTTCAGTTGGGATAAGGAGTCCCCTAATTCATGCATTTCACTCTTTCCAAATCACTCAGGTTTGCATCCCTGCTGTGCTATCAGTATACTTAGATTTTCAGTTTGTGACATAAAGCATTTCCCCACTAACTTTATTTGGTGAGGGCTGCAACCCTTTCATTGAGCTTAAGGCCCTTCTGGAGGCAATGAATCGGGGGGGTTTTAAATTGGGGGACCAAGCATTTAATAACCAGGGATAATTGGGTATACTTTTAAAATAGGGAACACATAAGTATTACAGCACACTCCTGTGCATGTTTGCTCAGAAGTTCTACTGTTCTATGGTGTTCAATGGGGCTAACTCCCTAGATTTGTGTTTAGGATTTCAGCCTATACCCACTTACTTGAGATCAGTCCCCATTAACTTTCGTCTGAGAAGATATGTACAGAACTGCACTATTAATCTGTTAAATGGGACCAGGCAAATGTTAATGTGGATTGTTAATTTTACCTACAAAGTCCACAAACAGGTTTTTACACAAAATTCTGTTTTGTTTTTGTGGTATTGATGGGACTCTCATTCCTCTTAATTTTCAGTAACACAGAATGTTACTTGGGAGTTTATTCAGTCAGGGGGCACAGCTGAAGGCACATGTGATTGAGCTCTCTAGGATGGTAATAACTTCTGGCATTTTTGTTTTGCTCCTTTCATTTTCAGGGTTTTTTACCTGAAAGCAAGTTCAATCGTATTCTCACTGAGCCTGTACTCCGAGATGTTGGGCCTCGACGGAGAGGAAGGAGGCCAAGAAGTGAACTGTTTAAAACTCCTGGCATAGTAGCAGATGCTTCTTCTGGAATGGGACCATTATTCATGAATGGACTTATTGCTGGAATGGATTTAGTAGGACTTCAGAGTATGAGAAACATGCAAGGCATTCCTTTAACTGGGCTGGTTGGGTTTCCTGCTGGATTTGCAGCAATACCTGCTGGTGAGGATGTCAAAAGCACTCTGAGTATGTTGCCAATGATGTTGCCAGGCATGGCTGCTGTACCACAAATGTTTGGTGTTGGAGGACTTCTCAATCCATCAATGACAACTACTTGTACGTCAACGGCTCCAACTTCACTAGCAAGCACAACTAAAAGTGGTATATCGCATGCAGAAAAGGATGCTGAAAACCAGAGTGGCCAAGGTGCAAAAACAGAAACACTTTCTGAAGACAAGTCAGATCCTAGTTCATTTTCTGATCAGTCAGAACCTGCAATAACTACCAGTAGTCCTGTAGCTTTTAACCCATTTCTTATTCCAGGAATGTCATCTGGACTGATCTATCCCTCAATGTTTCTTTCTCCTGGTATTGGCATGGCATTGCCAGGCCTTCAACAAACTAGACACTCAGAGGCAACAAATCTAGAAAGCCAGAAACGGAAGAGAAAGAAAACTAAAGGGGAATTAGCAAATCCAGAACCAGAAACTTTCTCACTGTCTGACAAGGAACATGCAGCAAACAATCAAAACTGTACAGAACAAACACCATCTGTGTCAGCAGAGAATGAACATGATGTACCAGCAGAGGAGGAGGAAGAGGAGTTAAAAGAAATTACAGATATCAATTAGAACTTTTGTTTCTTTCTTGAAAAAAATAATATTGTGGCTTGTAAGTTTCTCATCCCATAAATATTTGTTACTGCCCTCTGTCCCTTCACCTTCATAAAAACCTGTGTTTCTAGAAGTAATATTATCTACCTAATTCTTGGTAAGAAAACTATGGTGACATGTTAATAGTTGCAGGGTCTTGCCATAGAGATAAGCATTGTTTTATAATTAGTATGGGAGGCACAGAATTCTTGTTCATCCATCCACCTGTTTAACCCTCCCTTCTCCCAAACAGTAGTAAATAAGAACATGGTCATCCCCAAAAAACTGCTTGCTTGTTTGGGGTGGGGGGGGGACTGAGAAAAAGAAAGTGCTTATCTTATGATGGAAACACAGAAAGGTAGATGTTTTTACAATGACACTGAAATTTAAAAAATCTTGTATTTTGGGGTAAAAAGCACAGTTATAGTAAGTGCTAATGTGTATTTTTTGATTTAAAGTATTTCCCTATTTTATCATGGTTACTAGAATAGCAGTATAGACAGAAGTATATAACTAATGATTGAAAATGCATATATTCATTTCTTTTTTTAAAAAAAGGCATTAATAGTAGATAAATAATTTCCTCCTGTTCACACTACAAAGTTTTGGAAACAAACTGCTGTAAGTGGAAAGATTACCTGAACTTTTATATTTCTAAAACCAAATCTTGTTTTATGTTTAAGATGCATTTCACTTGTCCTTTCTTTGATTCTTAGGCCATTTCTAGCTCCTGATGAGAAATAGACGCACATCTTGCATGGGGTTTTTTGGAGTGCTGTGGCAGGGGGAGGGGCTTAATAACTACCAGGTATTTTTGTTCATCTTGCTACTATTCATTTCCCACAAAGGCCCTTGATGAGTCGTCCCCCCCCCCCCAGGGAATAACAAACCACTGATTTTAATGTTCTTATGTGGGAACTGGATCTGACTTTCATCAATTCTTCTCCTTCCCTGAGTGATAATGTTTATTTTTGAAAGCAGAATTTTTAAAAAGCTGCAGGATGGACTTTTTCGTTTTAGATGGTCTTTGGCAAGGACTGTTGACCGTTTCAAAGCTTGAGTTTATCATCCGTTTCTAGTGTTAGACTGTGAAAACATTTTTGCTCTTTTTTTCCATTGCTCTTGATCCCTTGCACTGTTGAATAGTATTTCCCAACATCTCTGCACATACATTTTGTGTATTTAAAATGAAACTCTTTAAAAACAGGTTTCCAAAGCTCCCTGTGTTGAAATGCCCTCCACAGGCAACTCTTTTATGGTTCTTTTTATTCCCACTCCTATATGTCACTTTTCTTTCATTTGGGCTTGTTTTAATTTACAGCTCATGGTTCGAGACTTGAAAAAAAAAACACTTCGTGGTGCGATGTTTAAATGGCAGTCCGTTAGAGGAGCTTGGGAGTGTATGCTAGTATTCAGTTTCACATTTGGTTTGTCACCATTTACTGTATTTTCTACTTAGTATATTTTTTTTCTGTTACAGTTTTGCTAATTTATCAGATGGTCCAAATGTTTTGACATAACTATTTCAGTTTGCATTATTTATTTATGATGCTTTTTTCATTGTCTTTTATACATTTGGGATGATAAAGTATGTACATGTTAAAATTAGCATCTCAAAGAAGTCTGTTACCCATGAACTAAAATTAAGTCTGTATGTTGCAGTGAATTTATTCTCCCGTTTACTGGGTTGGAATCAATTTCAACAATTTATACAATTGGTGTTGCAAAATAGGGGGGGGGGGGGAGGACAATGTCATATACCCTATTTAATACCACCCTGTAGCACAGATACTGTATCACTATTGACAGATTTCTTAGAAATGCTGCTATCTCTGTTTAACTAACATTTTGTTCAGTTTTGCCTCCAGTGGAAGCAGAGAGGTTTTTTCAGCTGTTAAATCCAAAATCGATATAATTTATTTATGTAAAAAAAATCACTTGATATATTTTTGAACCTTTTAAGTACTAACTTTTTATTTAGTAGAAAAACATGTACTTGCCCTAAATCCTTAAAATACAAACAATATAAAACTTCATATATCTTGAAAGCCTTACTGTGAATGGATGCAGATGTCTCTCTGGAGTCAATTTGTAATATGTACAAGGATTATTTGCCAGGGTTACACTTGTAAGGAACAGGGTTGACTGAACGTTATTTCACTTGTCAGCATGTTCTATATACCTTGTTCTTTCTTATTTACCGTGTGTGTCTGAGTGTGTAGGCTTCTCTTTGACTTTTAATGTGTTACTCTTTTTCAGTGATGGAGCTGTTATGGCTTATTTACAGTGAAAGGCATAAATGGCTACTTTTTCTTTTCTTTTTACCATAACCATCTTCAAGAGCAAATGCAGATTTCCCACTTATTTCATGAACACTCACACAAACATAGATGCTTCATCAAATGTGCTATTAAAATAAACTGTCTGTGCTTGTAAAAATGGATAAATAGATTTAAAAGTCAGATTTTTAATTTTTTAATTTAGTGCCTATATTATGCGTTTTTAAAAACCTTGGCAGAGCCTTGCAAATGATGTATATACTTTTTTCTAGCAAATCTCTTTCTGATTGTGTTGCTTGACTTGGAACTAAACATGATTTGCCTTTTTCTCAGCATGAGCACTGTTTTGGCCTATAGCTTACCTTTCTTTCATTTTACTCTCCATATGACTCAAGACTCCCCTGCTGTTATAATAATAAACGTTTATTTATAACACCCCTTACACCAAAGGACGGGACATATAACATGTACAGTAAACTTAACAATACAATAAAATAACCAATACCAAACACTTACAGTAACGAATCCCAGCAACCACCACATTAGCCCAACCACTCATTTTGGCTGACTAAAAAGATACACCTTTAATCCCATACGAAAGCAGGAAAGATCCTCCTCCAATCGGAGGCTCATGGGAAGCCTGTTCCACAAGGTGGAACCAGGTCCTGAAAGGTTTGCAGCCTTGACAAGGCAGAGCGTGTCAGTGGGACCACTAATAATCCCTGGCCCACCGATCTTAAATTCCTACCAGGAACATACCATGAATGCCTAGATGCTAAATAATGCGGGACATTAAAGTGCAAAACCTTAAAGGCAAGAAGCAATAATTTAAATTGGGCCCTAGTCTGAATAGGTAGCCAATGAAGATTCCTACGTGCCATAGTAATATAGGAGTATCGGGACAAGTTCAGGACAACACAAACAGCACTGTTCTGAACAAGAACCAATGGAAGAAGCACAGAAGAGGGCAAGCCAGCTATTAAGCTATTACAATAGTCCAAGTGGGATACCACCAAAGCCTGAACAAGCAGATGGGCCGTTTCAGGAGACAAAAACTTACAAATCCTGTGAATGTTCAAAAGGTGAAGATTACATATCTTGGCAGTCCTATTAATAAAAGGACGCAAATATATACGATTGTCCAGCAAAACACCAAGTCTCTTGGCAGCTGAAACCGGGGCCACCACCGAGCCCTGGATATGCAAAGAAAGACACAATAAGGGAGTTGATACACGATCAGGTTGAAATACCAGAATTTCAGTCTTATCCATATTCAATTTCAGATGATGTGCAGTCATCCATGAGGAAATGCCTGACAGGCATTTCATCACAGACTGCCACACTGCAGTATCAATGGATGCAAAACTTGGATATATCTGTGTATCACCTGCATAGGTGTGATACTGAAAACACTGATCAGAAACCAAACATCCAAGGGGACAAGTGTACAATGAAAAAAGAAGAGGACCCAAGACAACCCTGTGGAACTCACTAATAAAGGGAAAACATCTGAAACAACACCAAAACAAAACAGAACAGGAATGATTAGAAAGGAAAGAACCAAACCAAGACAAAGCATTGCCCTTGATTCCCAGTGATGCATCATTTTAGGACTGGGTATTAATTGCAGGATATTTACATACACTACTAAACTATAATGTAATTTTAATCCATTCCTTATATCAGTATCAGACAATGCTTTCAAGTGTTGTATTACATTCCAGTGTGATAAAGGAGCCCACGCTAGAGAAACTAGAGATGTTCCCAGTTCAAGAGTCAGCAGTCTGCAAAGAGGTTCACCATTAAGATAATTATCTAGTAATCTGCATATCGCACAGCACATTTAGTTAAAAATAAAATATATAGTAGTTTCACCTGTTGAGATCCTGAGAATTTCTGTTCAAAAAATGTGTCATGCTGAAGGCTGCCAAGAAATCCTCTCAACATTAGGCTTCTGATAAGATAATGAGATCATAATTGTGCTCTTGGGAGTATTTTCTAATGACCACAAATGCCTTCATTTCTTAAATCTTTGTAGTTCAGGGCAGTAATATGGGTTTTCTGGAAATTTTTGAATTGGAAAATTTTCCAATGCAAATTATGCTAATAAGTAGCGACAGCGAAACCATGTGGGTGAGAGTTCCATTTCACACTATGACATATATATTCTTACATATTTGCTAGGGATAATCACTTGAAAACCATTAATTGCAACTTTAAAACTGCCACACTTGCCTAATACTGTGTTTGTAATTCGCATCAATTCATTGTTGCTAATAAATTTAGGAAATGGAAATTTTTCCACCGCAAAATAAAGTGCTGGAAAATTTTCCACCCCATATCACTGCTTCAAGGTAAGAAAACCTGCAGGGTGTTCAGATAATCACAGTGTAAAACAGACTGACCAGGATAAAAGGGCCCTAGATCCTAAGTCTTTGGATCTAGGACAGTCTCAGTATCCAAAGAAATGAATGTTTTGTTATGCAGAGTATTCCGCTTAAGCAGAAATCTTTCAGGAGTTTCAGTTACATCGCAGAGATCTTTATAGATTGTCAGACCTTTTTTTATCAATCAGAAACCACTGTAATAATGTAATGCATCAACCAACATCAAGGTTTACAAACGTGGGTATGGATTGTCCCATCTTTGAGAATGGACAGGTCTCTGGACTGGAGGCAGGCTCTTAAGTGACATTGGCCAGCATAGGAAAGAAACATCCTACCAGACTGCACAAACTCCAGTATTTTATGCCTTAAATTTGATTCAGTATTAACTGAGAAACCACCTGATTATTGAATGTTTGATTTGAATGGAGACAAGGATGGGGACTTGGACTCGAGGACTCGACTCGTGAGTCGGACTGAGTCCCCCCTCTGACTCGACTCGGACTCGAGTCCCAATATTTTTAATGGGACTCGAGACAAAGGACTCTTCAAAATCCCTGGGCTGTGCCAGAAGGAGTGGAGAGGAGCGTGATTGCCGGCGAAGAGTGCATGGGAAGCGAGGTGTGCTGCTGCTCGGCCACTATGGACGGCTACCAGGAGTGCAGCCCCAACAGTGTGTCAAGATTTATTTTGATTGATGTGTTGCGTACTTGGGAGAGGCAGAAGAAGGACCTGAGATTACTCTGTGTGGCTGCTCTGACTGTGTTTATGGTTCCAGCAAGTTCATCACCAGTGGAGCGGGTGTTCAGTGAGGGTGGAATTGTGATGAGATCTCACCGTTCCAGAATGGGGGCCAAACATTTAGAAAAAATCATGTTCCTCAAATGCAACATGGATAAGTTTTAGGAGTACAGCAACTTTATTTTTTTAAATCATTTTTCTAAAATGCAACCTTTCAGACATTTTGGGTTTGGCTGCCTCTGCCTGCCTGTTTGGGGTTCCCAGCCTCCTCTGCCTGCCTGGTCTCTTCTTGACCAGTTCAACAGTTGAATTGTCCAAGACAAAGGCCTCTGCCTGCCTGCTTTGGGGTTCCCTGCCTCCTCTGCCTGCCTGGTTATTTTGGGTTTTTCTGCCTGGTCTGTTCTTGCCAAAATCAGTTGCAGAGTTTTGAAATAAAAAGGCACACTTGTGCCTAGAATTTATTTAAACCACACATCTGAAGTAGCCTTATTTTGTTGGGAAAACCCCCCATTGATTTTAATAGGGACTCGTGGAGTCAGCTTTGGGAGTTACTCGTGACTCGTGAGTCACCATTTTGGACCAAGGACTCGGACTCGAGACTCGGGTCCAAAGACTCGCGACTCGACTCGTGACTCGAGACCAAGGACTCTTCAACATCCCTGAATGGAGAACTATAATAGAAGCCATGACTAGCCTCTGAATATTAGTATCATGTCAAAAACCATTTCATTGAGCAGGTTTGCACGTAACGGCGGCAATTCCTGGATTAACCCAGGAATTGTCACGGATGAGCACTGTGTGAGCCACTTCCAATTTTAATAAAAACCCCAGGAACACTTCATTCAACAATTACCCATGGTTTGTTGTTTAACCCACATCTGGGTTGTTTAACCCACAGTTCCCAGGCTCAGACATCACAAAACAACCCAAGGCATTCCTGGGTTATTGATTAAAATCAGAAGTGGCTCATGAGCAGCATTCATCCTCCGCAATTAAACAGCCCAGGGATTGCCACCATTATGTGTGAACTGGGTCATTGTCTTCCTGTCATCTCAGTAGAATGGTAATTTATCAGAGTTAAGACAAGCATTTACTTCTCATCGCAGTACAAGGGTTCTTTTTGGGGTATGAAAACGCAGTGTTATTGCTGAGGGGGAGTTCCAGATCATGAACCCAGCCCTCTATCCCAGTATAGCCCTGCACCATGGCACTACAGTTACAGAACATTCTGGTTAACTGTTGACCTATAACCACATCTCCCAAGGTGGTATATTTAAAGGAGAGCACAGAAGACCAAACTACTATTTCCCAAATGACAGGATGTCAAGGAGCTCCCTGTCCAAGCAGCTAATTATTCATTTAGGACAGAGGTGGACAGCTTGTTGCCCTCCAAATGTTTTGGCCTACAACTCCCATCATCCCTCACCATTGACTATGCTGGCTAGATCTGATAAGTGTTGTAGGCCAAAACATCTGGAGGATCATAAGTTAACCACCCCTGATTTAGGAAGAGTGATAACTGAATTTTAAATGTGCTGTCTCAATGAGTTCTTGCTAAGGCTGACAATTATTTTTGTTGATTGCCTTTAAATCAATTATTAATTGATAAAATTAAATCTGCATATTACCAAAAGTACCTATTTCAGATATTGAAGGGAATGTGAGACAACTTAGCCAACTTGCAATAAAAGAAAGCTACCAGTTGTTAGAAAGAGAAGCTGTTTTAAATGTTTCATTCCTTTTCATAATATTAATTTTTCATATTTCCTTTTTCTATATACTTTTCAACAAAGTAAACCTTTAACTTTCAGCCTGAGATAAAATTTGCCTTCATTAATTACAATTAACCCCCAACAACTGGTTAACTAAAGCTTTAGATTATTAATTTACCAAATTAAATTAATGCTTTCAGCTCTAGTTATTTCAACTGCATGACTAGGGTAACCCTAAAAAGTGTTTACCCCAGGTCTTAGACTGGCAGTATTCTAAGACAAAGGCTTCAGTCAGCATGGTAGTGAGTTCTGTAGGAAGTTCCAAATAGGCAAATAGTAACAAGGGTCCCTGCTAAATTACACCAATTTCTACTAGCTTCTGGAGTGTTGTTCAACACTGAACTTTGCTGGTGGAGGAATATATTTCAAAAGCAAGCATTCCTTATTTGCATAGATACAGAGCCATTTTATTATTTTTTTTGCCATAGGAGTAAGATCAAAAAGTGAGGCAGATGTGATGTTAGGGGTGCCTCATATTAGCAAAGCTAGTGCAGAAAATAATTTAAAGGAACATGAAGCAGCTTTGCTGCAGGTAAGCAGGTGTAGCCCTCTGAATAGCCTAGAAGATGGGTAGCTAACTTCGATATGTAAGAGTGGGGTACCTGTAATAAAAAGCTATGCCTTGTTATTGCTCCTTGTTGGTTCTTATGTGGAAGGTAAATGCATTCATACTCCCCTGGAAGCCTAACCCAGATATATAAGAACTGCTTGAGGTTAAAACAAGAGAGTCTTGTGCCACCTTAAAGTGTTTGTGAGATAAGCTTTCATAGACAAGAGCCTACTTTCTCAGATGCCTGAAATGATCACCTAAGTGGGTAGTTATATATACCCTGAATACAGAGAGAAGAATAAAAATATTTTCCTAAGGGAAAAGGGTTGAGTACTGCCAAGAGGTAGTAGTAGGGCTGTGGGTATTTGTACATATGTATGGCATTTGTTAAGAGTTATATTAATAGGATTTTTTTTAAAAAGGCCAAAAGAACAAGAAATGGCTATAGCCAGGGTATAATAGGATTATTTTTTTAAAAGGCCAAAAGAACAAGAAATGGCTATGGCCAGGGTAGGATCAGTGAGTGTACTGCTTCACCAGAACATGTGGTTTGACCCACCTAAGACTTATATTTTTTTTTAAAAGGTCAGGCTGCAATCCTATAGTACAGTGTTCTCCAACCTTGGGTCCCTGCTGGCTGGGGCATACTGGGAGTTGTAGGCCAAAAACATCTGGGGACCCAAGGTTGGAGAACACTGCAGTGGAAGACCGACAACCTGGTCTTCTGCGTGGGTTCAATGCTAAGGGGGTAGCGAGTCCTGGGGCGGCCTTCTCCGAGATCCCCAGCGACTATCACCCTTAGCCCAGAACAAAGGGATAACTTATAGCCACAGAAGTATCTTTTAGAAAACAAGTTTATTTACAACATTACCTTCACAAACCCAGACACACGCCAGCAATACAGCTTATCAGTACGGTACAAAGTAGCAAGCAAGAAGTCTTAAGGACACCGTGATTTCAGGGCTCTCAGCTAGTTAGTTCAGCTCGGGTCCCGGCAGAGGCCCGGTCAACCGCACGCTGCTAGCTGGGTTCCCGGCGGAGACCCGGTCTACCCAAGTGGCTAGCTGGGTTCCTGGCGGAGGCCCGGTCTACCCAAGCGGCTTGTGAGTGATTTCAGCTTGGTTTCCCAGGGGTCCGGTCAACCCAAGCGACCAGGGATTTCAGCTAGCTGGAGCGTGCCGGGTGTGGCTACCCGGGGTTGCCGATCCTTCGTTCCCTTACCCCAGGCATGGGGCAAGATTGTTGATCAGGTCCAACAACCCAGTTCCCTTGCACAGGGTGTTTTATACCTTGGTGTTTCAGGTAGCCCCTCCCTCCGTGATCAGGTGGGTTGACACCCTCCCTGAGGGGCAGCCTTTTGGGTCAGGTGGGGTGACGCCCTCCCCCCCGTGGGATGGGGTCCCTTTGAAGCCACTTGCTTAATGTCCCATCCTATGGTGTTGAGTGGCCATTTCTTAGGGGTGCCGAAGTGTCTGCTCTGGAGAGGTATTCAAGTCTTATGTAGATGGGGCTGATATGCGAGAGCATTGACAAACCTGGGGATGCTTCCTGCCTTCCCCCCTGGGGTGATTCTATGCAGATGTTGTTTGTCCCTTTTGTCATCTGTGGAGACTGGCTGTCTCCCCCCCCCCCCGGGTCTCCTTCCCCCCTCCTTGGTGAGTGTGTGTGTGTCAGGCAGGGGGCTTAGGTTGGCTTTCTCCACAACTGCTATAGTACATGTTTAGACAGAAAAAAAAGTCCTACAATTCCCAGCATTCCCCAGCCAGAATGCTGAGAGTTGTAGGACTTTTTTCTGTCTAAACATGCATAGGATCGCACCTTAAGGCTTTTAAATTTCTGGCATTACAGTTTCCATGTAAAGAAAAGGTTTGTGTTTCGAATACAAACATTCTATTCTAAAATAGAATTGTATTAATTGAATACATTTTTATGCTAACTATTCAGAGACGCTAAAACACATTTGTATTGTGTATCATGGTAAAAGACACATGTAATAGACATTAAAATACATATATTTTAGTTACAGATTTTTTTGCCCCTATGAAGAAATCACTGTCCATTCCTTTGAAACCTCAACTGGAAATGTGGTAGCTACTGCGAAGGAAGGCTGGTTACTTTGTCACTTGAACTGCTTGACCGGGGGTGGGGGGGATGTTTTCCCTTTACTTTGTACTGTATGTGTGAATTTATATGCATATGCATGTTACAAACGTGCAGATATATCTATATACATTTTATATAGAGAGACACACACCTCCCTCCCTCTACCCACCCATTTAAGTGGCCACGCACGACGTGAGTTCTGGCCCAATGGCCCACAATATATTTGTAAGCCTTTAAGATGCCACAGTCTCTTCGTTGTTTTGATACAACAGGCCACACAGACAATCCTCTGGAATTTGGGGCTAGTACTTTCTTAAGGGAAAGGCGCGTCTTACGCTCTTGAGCTGAGCAGGGGATTTTTAAAAAGTTGCTAAATCAAATCAAATCAAGCTCCTCTCCTACACACAATCCATCCCACACATGGATAGAGTTGTTCTGTATAAGTTTACGAAAGGGGACCGGGCAGAGTTATAAGCCACAGTGGGAAGGGGAAGAGGAAAGCTACCTCTTAGACCTCCCCCCCATAACATATACTTTAGTAGATCTACTGGCACTTCAGTAGACCGGGCAACAGTTCCCTCAGAGCTGAGAGAGAAGGCGGGGTGGAAGGTGTTGTCTCCCGGCCCACTGATGACGGGCAGTTTTGGCGCGCTCGGCGCAAAGGGTTGTGGGTACAGCCGGGTCTGGTTGTGAGGGAGGGGATCGCGGAGAGGCTGGGGGGGGCACCATCATGTCGGGGGAAGACGACGACCCTGCTGGAGAGCCTGGAGACGCTCAGTGCCCTGTCCGGGCCGCCATCGACCACCTCTGTCAAGAGCTCAACTTGGACGCTGGCAGCGCCGACGAGGTCCTTCGGGAGTTCACTGCTCTCCGAGGCACCTACAGTTTGGAGGTGGGATACCGCCTCTCTGTCAAGAGATGTGGGTGGGTCGGCTGGGTAGACCAGTAGCAAAGTCTTGCGCTGCCCGCCTGTGGCCGGGCAGCCGCTTGGGCGGGTTGGGGGATTCCTCAGGACTGGCTGCGTCTCGTCAAGGGGTGGAGTGGTCGGGCCTAGCGCGGTCAGGTGGAGGTGTGGAGGTTGCGCCTGTGCTGGGGGTCATTACTAGGCTCTTGTAGAAAGTTTTAGGTAGATTCAGGACTGGCTCCAGATTGGGCCGGACAGGCTGCCCTGGGTGCTCCCCGGCGGGGCTCCTGTTGCAGGCTCCCCCCCCCCCCCCCGTGCGCGGCCTTACCCTGCGGAGGTGAAATAGAGCAGCTCCACCCATTCTCTGCGCCCAGCATAGAAGCAACTAGGCAGCAAGAGGAGGGGAGCCACATTCTTCACGCATTGCATGGAAATGCAGTGGGCTTCTGAAGGAGGGCCAAGGCTCCCTGTTTTTTCCTCTGCCAGTTCCCAGCAGGCTAGTAACTTTCATAGGCTTATTTACAGGCTGGAGCATTACAGTATGCTACTGCCAGATACGAGTGAGTGTGAGGGGGAAGAAGTGTGACAGATAACTGCCTTCTGTTTGTGCACTCCCTAACAGGTAGGAATGTCGGAGAAATCTGCAACAGATTCACATGACTTCAGATTTCTATGAATCTGACCTGCGGATTCCGCAGCATACAGGCACTTTGAGTCACGCAGACTTGTGGACTATTTTTTTTTTAACTTTCCAGAAATGTACAGAAATTTAGTTGTACAGAAATACGAAAGTTACTGGGAAATATGCTAACCTTTAAAAAAAAACACCAAACCATGACATTTTATATTTCTCTGATCTCTCTTCAGCCTCCACTGTGTAGCACTCTTTGTGTGCTCTGCTCAATGACTGTACACTGAGCTAAGAAAAATATGCAAAATGTTACTTGTCAGCAAACGTTACATACATTGCAGCTGATGCTTTTGCAGACTTCTGAAGGCGGAAAAATCCAGTTCGGTCAATGAGCGGATGATGAAACAAAAGGTGTCGTGACAATTTGCAAAACACGGGTGGAACAGATTAAACAAAAGCCGTACATCCTTACAAACAGGTTTACTTGACAGCAGTGGTAGCCCTGTGATGGGCAGGGGACTGCTCAGTTAAAGTGCTGCCACCACTGCCAGCTAAACCACAGGCAAGCACACAAGGCCCGAGCCTCCCTGTTACATTCATGGGGGCTTATCTGGCGGCGGCAGTGGCCTGTAATGGGCTGGCCACTGCTGTTGTCAGGTAAATAGCCAGTGTGCAACTGAAAAGACAAGGGCAAAGCTGGTGGCTGCAGCAGTGCTGCCAGCAGGGAGGACCCAAGAGGTAGTGAGCACTATTGCTGCAGGGACAAGACAGATGTCAGCCACAGTGGGCTGGAGTGCATAGGCATCAGAAAATGCCCTGGTATGCTGGGTGCTAACACTGGGCATGAATAAGTTCTTAAGTGAACAGCATTCACCCATCACTGACTTTAGTTTAGTCTCATAACATGAAACATACAAGCTACAGCTTGTTTGCATCTGAGGTTTACCTTTCTCTGCTGATGAACAGAGAAAAGAATGTCCCAGACATAAACAACTTGCATAACCCACCTGCATAACTCAGTGGCTTGGGTTGTTCATTGTTTGAAGAAGCAATTCCTGGAAGGTTCTGCTCTTCAGTTGTTAACATCAGGTGGAGGAGAGATTTATAGGGCTGTTCCTATTGGATCCTCACCTGCTCATTTCCCCTGCCGTCCCCTTCTTCATGTTCCACGGTTGGGGAAATGACTGCAACAGGGAAGCCTGGTCATGTGGAGACCTAATGGCTGAAGGGGGTTATTGTCCCACTCCGATCAGGTATCTACAATTATGCTTACCATGGTGAATGTGGTACCACCTTCTGGTGAGTGTGACAAGCAAAAAGCCTCCCAACTTTGAAGTTGCAGATGCATCTGGGGATCGTCCCAGCAGCTTTGTGGCAATACCCAGCTCCAAGTTTGAGAGGAATGCTGTGGGGTTGGAAGCATACTTCCCACCTCTCTTTCATACAGGTTATTGAGCATTGACTGAACCTCGCACACTCCCAGCCTCTCTCTCATAGGAAAAAAGAATCCAAAGTTGGGTAATAATATGTCACTATTGATTTCTGTGTCATTATTGAATGTATTATCATAAGTCCTGAGGGCCAGTGTGCTGCAATGGTTAGAGTTTTGGATTATAACTAGTGGGACCTAGGTTTCAAATTCTCATTCAGACACGAAGCTCACTGTGTGACCTTAGGCTAATTACTACACTTTCTAAGGCCTTAGGCTAATTACTACATTTTATGCTGTTGTGAGGATAAAATTGTGGTGTGGGGTACCCTTGTATACCACCTTGAGTTCCTTGACGGAAAGGCAGATGTAAATGTAATGAATATCATTGCATGTTAAAATGGTAAAATTAAGTACCAACCAGCAAATTCAGTAGTCCTGTTACTTTGGTTGTGGGGTGGTGGTGGTCCTCAGATCTCCATCAATAGTATCCATACAAATGTGGGGGTGGGGAATAGAAGAATATAAATTATCTTGCAATTTTTTTGGTAAGTGAATCTGAACTAGGAGAATTTTCTTGAGAATTTCCCCGTAATCCAAATTAATTTAAGTGCTTGATACACATTGTGGGTGAGTGTTTAAGTGCAAGATTGGAATGTGCACATTTCGGAGTTCAGCATTGAACCTAAATATTAAGTGTTGAACATTTTTGATCAAGAGATTGAGGGTGTAGTCAATGTTCTGAGGACAGATTTGGGGCTTTGTTGATTTTTTGCAAGTTGAGTGTAAAGCATTGGAATCTTCCTGCTTAATAACCAGTAGAGACTTGATGATGAAAGTAGATAGCCTGGCCTAAAAATTCCCTATTAATTAAACAATTGTTCAGCTGCCATCTGTTTTGGGGAGCATTTAAAAATGTCCCATACTGTGAGGATGAAGAAATTGCATCATTTAATGAACATATAATGTCAGCATTAGCTATCGCAGTGCTTCTCAAATAGTGGGGCGGGCCCCCCAGGGGGGGGCGCGAGGCTCCGTAAAGGGGGGCTCGTTTGACCTCAGTTAAAAGTTTTTTTTAATATTGTGTTCCTTTAAATCCTGTGCTCCTTTAAATCTTTTCTGCTACAGTTAATAAAGCTATTCTTTGTTGTAAATTGATCCACATTTCTTTCTTTTTTTATTCTCTTATACGTTAATAAGGATACAGTGTTATGCAGAGGTGTACTTATAACAATTTTATAGACAAATGATACTATTTACAGTCGCGCGGGGGGCGCGAAATGTTTTCGTCTTCCAAGGGGGGGCATGACAGAAAATAATTGAGAAGCACTGAGCTATCGTAACACTTCAGTCCTGCGCCTTCAGGCACAAATTCTGTGCTCTTACTATGCTAAAACTGGAAGCAGAGGTAGAGTTAACTCTCCTACATGCATATCCTTGGCAACAGGTTAGAGGGATAAAGCTGTTGCTCAGTGGCTTTAGAGATACTGCATAGCAAGCAATGTTTGTCTTTCGTTTAGGACAGTGGTTCTCAAACTTTTTGCCTTAAGAGAACCCTTGCCACATGAACTTGTCTGCCATGGAACTCCTGTGCAATGCAGAGGATTCTGGCATGTGTTCAGAGTTCAGTTAGAAGAACTGGGTAATTGACTGTTTATGAGGGGTGCTGGCCAAGCCTTTTGGACCTCACCATCATTCTATGTAAACAGACAGTGTACCTCAGAACACACCAAACACATCTTAAGAGAAGATTGGTGATGGTGGGCAAGCTATCTTTCAGAGAAGCTTGCCCACCACTATTGATTTTGCCCATGAGAAACCCTGGTTATTCTTAAAGAAAAATGGAGTCTTTTAAAAAAAAAATCCTATTAATTTTTAAAAATTGTTTTGCTTTTTTTTAATCATTGTTTTTTTTTTATCCACCTTGATACCAAGACAAGGGAATACTGATTTTTCTAAAGCTTGTTACAGATGTTTTCATATAAAGGGTTCAGACTACAAACCAAGCATTATTGCTCTTGATTATTTATTTTTCTAGGGGGAAACAGTACATTGGTTGGCTTGTGCTCTATATGTCGCTTGCCGTAGGAGTATAATCCCCACTGTAGGGAGTGGCTTGATGGAAGGAAATTGTGTCTCACTTACCAGGATTCTGCGCTCAGCAAAACTAAGGTATTGTTGATTGGGGGGGGGGGGGGCATTTAAAAAATTTTTTTTTACATATGAGTGAGTGTCCATATCTATTGTGCGAACATTTTTTCTTATTTTGGAAACATTAACTAATTTGTTGTGTTTATTATTTTTGCATCAGAAATTCAGAATGAAAATTTAAACAGGCTATGAATTTACTATTATTTTTTAAAGGTAGTAAGCTAGTCAGTGTGCATAGGATTGTAGTCTTAGACAGGAAATATTACAAAACTGGAAATTTATTTTCAGATTGCACAGCTTCTAACTCTGCAGTTCCAGAAGAATCTTGAAGATTACGGGTGCAGTGTTTAGACAAAACTAATGAACTACACATGTTTAGACACACACACCCCCAAAGTGCTACAACTCCCAGCATTTCCCAGCCAGCATGGCTGACTGTAGAATGCTGGGAGCTGTAGGACTCTTTTTTAGTCTAAACGTGCATAGGATTGCAGCATAAACTGCTTCTTCTTTCCCATGAGCTTTAGAAATAATAAACTCTAGAGAGAGTATATGCATGTATATTTACAAATACAGGACTCCTGCTAGATGAGGGAAGTTGAAAAGGTGGGATAGAGCCCTACATTGTGAGTCTGAACAATATTTTCCTTCATTGCTGAAACAGCTGACAAAATTTGACTGTAAACAAGTAACAGCTACCCCACTGAAGTAGTTATATGTAAACTAAATATGTCAGTTTTCTATGTTTCCAACCTTTGCTAGCCAGTAGAGATCTCACTTTTTGTCCTTAATTTAACAAAAGCACATTCCTGAACTAGGTATCTAGCAGGGCTGCTCCACCTCTGCTAGCTTCGTTGCACTTGCGTGACCCATTGCTTGTGCAATGGGGCTTTCGCAGTTCTAAACATAACCCTGAAAACCAGTGGAAACGCTCGTTTCCAGATCAGGACAGGTCACCGGAGCTCCCTTCTGCGAGCTCTGCTGATCTACTGTGCTCTGGAAATTAGCATTTTCACACATTTCATGTTATTTTTAGACATGCCAAAGCCTCATTGCGTGAGAGGTGGGTTCCATGAGCATACAGACACAATAGGATTATGTCCATAATCATAATTACTCAGTGAGCATTGCCAAAATTACCCAAAAAACCTTGATGCACATCAGGGACGGTACAGAAGTGGTGCTATCATCTCCCTTCTCTATTTTTTTTCCTGTTGGTGTCATGTTTATTGAGTAATTTAATGTAATTTATTTACTGTTGGTAGTTAGAATGATAGGTAAATTGGAAGGAAAGGGGTGAGATGGTTGTAACATATTGTCTGCTGTTATTGTAAACGCTTTGAAAGATTCATTAAAATTAAAATACTATTTAAAAAGATAAAGGGACAAATTTTCAACAAATTAATTTTACTAGTTATTTGTTTTTCATTTAGTTTTCTGGCCAAATAATGCTGCAGTAGATAATGCATTGGATATGGAGGATCTAAGTTTAAATATTTTGGATATGGAGGATCTAGCGTTAGAAGTAGAAAATAGTAGTTGGCTTGGGCAAGTCATTGTTTCTCACACTAGCCTATTTCACAGGATTGTTAAGAGACTAGTTCAAGTGAACATGCATGTTCACTGGATGACTGCAATATTAAAATATTTTCTTCATATCACTTCACATCTCTTCTGGCACAGCACTTCTCAATGAAGCACACACACACATGAGCATGTCTAAATGGGTCCCAAATGCAATAAGAACTGTAAAGTACCGTGTATGCTGATAAAGATCTATAGAAATGATTGAAAATACTACAATTAAGTGTTTTCTTTCCAGTTTAATTCAGTTTTTTAGTAAAATGAAAAAGTGGATGGACATGTCAAATCTGTCTCAGGAGTTTCGAGAGAGAGTGGAGAGGCTGGAGAGGAACTTTGAAGTATCCACAGTGATTTTTAAGAAGTTTACACCAATATTTTTGGATATATTTAAAAATCCTTATGAAGAACAACCAAAGCTACAGAGGAGCAGGAAACAGAGGTACTGTTGCTCAGTGGTCCTGTGGTATTTTGGATTCCATGTGGTAACGTAAAACATAATATCAGGGAATAGGGAGTCAGCTTGTGTTGGATGGGGCTACACTCCCCCTGAAGACACAGGTTCACAGCTTGGGTGTACTTCTGGATTCAGCCCTGAACCTGGATGCCCAGGTTTTGGCGGTGGCCAGGAGTGAATTTACACAGTTAAAGCTAGTGTGCCAGCTGCGCCTGTTCCTGGAGATGTCTGATTTGGCCACAGTGACACATGCCTTAGTTACATCCTGTTTGATTACTGTAACGCGCTCTCCGTTGGGCTGCCTCTGAAGAGTGTTCGGAAACTTCAGCTGGTTCAAAGAGCTGCTGCCAGACTGCTGACTGGGGCTGGTTACAGGGAGCATACAACTCCTCTGTTACAACAGCTTCACTGGCTCCCAGTCTGTTTCCGGGCACAATTCAAAGTGCTAGTTATGACCTATAAAGCTCTATATGGCTTGGGTCCAGGTTATCTGAAAGACTGTATTCTCCCCTATGAGCCTGTCTGCACTTTGAGATCCTCAGGGGAGGCCCTTTTCTCAGTTCCACCACCATCACAGGCACGCCTGGTGAGAACATGGGAGAGGGCCTTCTCGGTGGCTGCCCCAGCGCTCTGGAATTCCCTCCCCAGGGAGCCTAGAGTGGCGCCCTCCCTGGTAAGCTTCCGGAGGCAGGCAAAGACCTTCCTGTTCCGGCAGGCATTTGGAGCTAGCCTGTAATGCAATGGAATGCTGGTATTTTATATTATGTATCTTGTACAGTTGTGTGTGTGTGTGTGTGTGTATAATTTTTAATATTGATGGTTTAATTCTATTTTTAACTTTTATTTTTCTATTTCTGCTTTAATTGTATGGGTTTTTAAAGGTTGTGAGCCACCTTTGGGTCCCAGTGTTGGGGAAAAAGGTGGGATACAAATAATAATAATAATTAATAATAATAATAATAATAATAATTATTATTATTATTATTATTATTATTATTATTATTATTATTATTATAAGAAGTTGGTATAATCTTATAAAATTCCTCTGGTACCCATATTGAGATAGGCTCCAGGACCATTCTGCTAAACAGTGTAGTTTAGGGAGCATAAATGAAATCATTTAATGAAAATATTGCATATTACAAAATACAGTAGTTGAGTACAGTAGTTTATGGCATTTGCTTATTAGATTCAAGTGACATTAAGTCCCCAGCTGTATGTCTTCAGTTTCAAATTAATTGAGTGGTTTGCTGCATAATAATATTGTACAATTGAAACTTGTCTTTTCTTCCAATAGGCGGGTGCCCTGCAGTGTTAAAGACCTATTCAATTTCTGCTGGACACTATTTGTTTACACAAAGGGTAAGTGTTGGTTTAACTTTATTCTCTCTATTCATTTTGAATTATTTAGCTATCTAGTTTTAATTGAGCTGATATGGTCTCTTCCAAAGGTAATTTCAGTATGATTGGAGATGATCTAGTGAACTCATACCATTTGCTTCTCTGCTGCTTGGATCTGATTTTTGCAAATGCACTGCGGTGTCCATATAAAAGAGATTTATTGAATTCATCTTTCAAAGGTATGTTCTTGATTTCCCACCACTAAAATACATTTTTTTCATATGGCTTTTGAAATGGCTTACTTTTAAGCCATTCACTTTGGACACTTCCATTTTTTTTAATAGGTTTGCCAGAAGACTTCCACACAGCTGACTTCAGGACCTCTGAGGCGCCTCCATGCATTATTGCCACACTCTGTGAATTACATGATGGCCTTTTAGTAGAAGCCAAGGGCATAAAGGAACATTATTTTAAACCATATATCTCAAAACTCTATGATAGGAAGGTATATACTCACAAATAATTGTTAATCATTTATTCAATAGTAGGGTTTAAAGGACCCGTGATTAGGAGAGGTGGTGTTCCGTTGGTGGATTTTTGTTTGTTCATTTATAAAAGTCTTAATGCATTACAATATACATAGCTGAATATTTGAATGTTCATGAAGAGACAGCTGTTCTCGTTCTTCATGGTTTCTGTGCAAGAGGCATATGGATGAGGAAACCTGCACCTGAATGGAGCATCTTTAGAACATTCTAGAGCTACAATCTAAGCTTTTTTGGTGGTAGGATCCCATCCTCCCCCCCTCCCCCGCAATACAGTGTACATCCTCCCCCGCAATGCAGTGTACACTGTGTACAGTGTACAGTGTTCTAGTCCCTGCTCAGCCATGAAAGTCACTGGGTGACTTTGGGCCAGTCACAGACGCTCAGCCTAACCTACCTCAGGGTTGTGAGGATAAAACGAAGAGGAGGAGGAAGATTATGTAAGCTGCCTTGGGTTCCTTGCAGGAAAAAAGGTGGGGTATAAATAAATAAATAAAAGACATGCCCATACACCCCACACCTCCCTGTTCAGTAGTTCTTTGACCACCACAGTGGTAGCATTGTGAAGAATGTTCTCTTGGGTGTGTTTGCACATCACAACCATCAATCTGTTGTGCCTCCATTTGGGATGGAGCAGGAAGACATAGGGCAAACGAGCCAGAGTGTGTTTGGGGAGGGGCCAGGCACGTGTCATCTGCAGCCTGGGCCAGCTGTGTTGCCTTGCCAGTCAGCACTTGCTTAAAAGACAGGCCCCAAACACTTCAGATGCTGGAAACAATTGTTGCAGTCAGCTGTAGCCAGACGCTCTTGCCAGCTCCCGGACTGAGACTTGGGCATTTTGACTCCAGAATGACCTTGACGACTCTTTGGCCTGCTCCTAACTAAACTGGTTTGTGTTTTCTTGACTTCGGATACTTATTTTGGCTTCTAACCTTGGACTGTGATAAAGACTATGGCTTAGCTCTGGACCGCCACTAAAAGGGTGAAAGACACTTCAGTTGTTTAAGAAATCTGCAGACTCTTTTACAACCCCTTGAGGAAGGCCTTAGAAAAAAACACAGGCCGAAACACGTCAGGCTCCTCTATTTAATAAAGTTTTATCATCCTGAAAACCTAGTTCTCTCTATTTTTCATTAGCTCTGGACCGGACTAATTTATGACACAATCCTGGCTTAATAAATGATGTGCACAAACAGCATGCTCCTTTAATGCAAGGGGGTAAACAAGGAAGTCACCGTTAATATAATTTCCTGTTACATCCAAACAGCAGACTATGGTTAATTGCTTCCAAACAATCCAGGATTGGAAGCCAACTCTTTCTCCTTTTTTGTCTTGATTACCTAATGAAATATTTTACTACTTTTCCCTGCCTGGAAAATGTGCACCCCCATAGCACATCTTTCACCAACCTGGTGCCCACCAGATGTTTGGGCATCAGCCCCAGTCATCATGGCCAATGGTCAGGAATTCTGGGAGTTGTAGTCCAAAACATCTGGAGGGCATGGGTGGGGAAGGCTGCCATAGAGAGATTCCTTCCAGGGAGTCTGGTGGAATTTCCAGAGACTTGTAGAGTGCAATCCTGTGGCTGCTAGACGCCGTCTGGACAGCCAATGAAACTCTGATGTCGGAGCACGCTCCCTCTGCCCTTGCAGCTGGCACAGTTCTTTCTATGCTGGATGTGGCTCCAAACTTGCAAGACCGACTTCGGAGCCATTGTTCCGGGGAGAAGGGAGGAGTGAGGCTCTGCTGGGATTCAACATATTCCTGCAGCGCCTCAGCCCCTCCTCCTCGCAAGCAGGGGCAAAACACTTAGACGGCCGAAATCAGCCGTCTTAAGTGTTTTGCAGGGCAGGAGATTGCCTCGGTGCTCCTTCCGTCCTCAATTGGATGCCTGTAATCCTCCGAGCTTGGAGGGTTATGGGCAACCACATTAGATAGCTCTGCCCAACAAATCCACTGTAACAAAATTTGGCGTGTGTATCTTATTTTAACTGGCAAGTACAAGAAAATTATTATTGACAACAGGATATTTACATTGTTCTGATAATACACAGAGGTGGACATTTCTGCACCTTCTTTCTTTAGTTCTGACTAGATAATACTTTTCTCTCAGAGCCATGCTGTCAGAAATAGGTCTGTTAGACTGTTTTGTTTTGGCTTTTTTTCTTTTCTTTTCTTTTTTGACTACTGCTTTTCCAATTTTTGTCTTTTACAGATTTTAAAAGGAGATTGCCTTCTGGATCTTAGTAACTTTATAGACAATAAGTAAGTGGTATCTTTGAAATAAAGGCATTCAATTAATTTCTAATGTGTCCATCTCTTTAGCAACTAATGATTAAATGTTTTTAAAATAGCTCTTCTGTCATGTTTTTTAGCAGTAATGGTGGATAGCAAGTATGGTAGCTGTGGAAATAAATGCTCATTGGATTTAAAAAACAAATTATTTCCTGTTGTCTGTGGAACTATACTGTGGAATGCTACTCTGGAATGTTTCTACACAAGATCCTGAAGAGTATACCACAGTTATCCTGAACAACTCATGGATGTGGATATAGGAAGATGGTCCATGTTGAAATTTCCAGCTCTAGAGAATTAACTCTATTTTGGAACAAGCTTATTTATGCAGGCAGTCCAACACCACAGAAAGTCAAGACCTGGACTTAATAGTGAATTTCCTGTTTATAATAGTCACTTTTAAAGCTCTGCCATTTAAATTGTATAGGGCACGAATGGGCAACTGGCAGCCCACAGGCTGCATTTGCTTTCCCCAAGCAATTTTATTTGGGTCCTTTTGGCCCTACCAGATTTATATCAGGTTGTGGTAAAGATGTAACACATTTAAAAGAGCTAGACTACTGATTGATACTATCTTTCTCCATTCCACCCTATCAATGGGTTTCAGAAATGTTCAATTTGTATTAGTAGAAAGTAGAAAGGCATAAATGGGAGAGTAGGGAGAATATGAGAGTGCATATGTAACAATAGATACAATATAAAGTCAAATTTTGTTTCTTTTAACATTTCTAATAGTATATCTTGCCTTCCAGCAAAGCACTGAATAAAGAATATGAAGAATATGTTCTGACAGAAGGTGACTTTGATGAGAGGGTTTTCTTGGGGGACAGATGCAGAAGAAGAAATTGGAACTCCTCAGAAGTTTTCTGCTGATATGCCACCTGGGAAGGTGATGACTCGAGCTCATGTAGAGTGTCATCTTCAACAGCATTTTGAGAAGGTAATGGAAGTTATTCTAAGTTATTGCTTGCTGTGGTGGTCCCTGAAGGCATAAGCGATAAAGTATTTTCACTTCAGTCATAATCAACATGTCTTGTTCTATGTACATAGAAAACAGTAGTAAGATTTTTTTGACATGTATAATTCTGGAAGAATTCTGTCAGAGGAACAACTGTGATGTGTTTTTATTTAGTACATTAATGCAGGTAAATTGTTTAATATTGGCTCCAAAAAGGGAGATATATTTTGAATTCACTTTAAAACTATCATTTTATCTCTCTCTTCCATTTTGACAAATAGATTGTTTCTGTTAGAGTTCTGATGGTACTGCTGCTGCTGTCCCCAGCTCAGCATTACACATCTTTCTGGATCTTTTTCAGGGTACCTATATCTTTTACCCCAAGTAAAAGCAGTTGAGGGTGATTTCCAGTGGGAAAACTGCAAAGGAGTAAGGATTAAGAAGCCTCCCACACTGATGTTTTGCTACAATTTGTAGTGTGAGTGTGTGTTTGTAGGTATGATACAGTTTTTTAAAAAGTGACACAGTTCTCTGAATGATCAGTAGTTTCTGAATTGCTATTTTGGATTTGTTTGTGGTAGTGGTATTGTTTTCTGCAGTTGTGATCTGAATTTTGATAGTAGTTGTGCAGTTAATCATGGGCCAAAACAATTGAAAGAAGTTTCACTTTGACTTGCTAGAAAAGATCCTTTGCACCTTCAACTCCCCTGACTGGCAGGAGATACCTCAGAGAGAAGGAACCAGTAGTTACTCCAGTTGCTTCCGCAACACAGAGCGTAAGCAGGTTACAAAGTGTGGTAGCAGGAGTGAAAAATGCACCAAGTGAACAACTTGTAGCTATTTTTGAGTAAGTGAGTACTGTCTTTTCCTTCCTTGTTACTTTTGAGTAAGTGGTTACTGTCTTTTATTTTCCTTTTCCTCAGATCAGTAGCTCTTTTGTCTTCCCCTTTTTTCTGATCTTTACCAAGTAATCTCTTGTTCTAAACCAGGGAACCAAGATCAAAAGAACCAAATTGTGTTCCTTGAACTCAAGCCGCCTTGGGTCCCAGTGTTGGAAGAAAGGCGGGATACAAATAATAATAATAATAATAACAACAACAACAACAACAACAACGGAGAGCCAGTGTGGCGTAATGGTGAGAGTGTTGGACTGGGACTTGGGAGATCCGGGTTCTATTCCCCGCTCGACCATGAAACTCACTGGGTGACTTTGGGCCAGTCACTGACTCTCAGCCTAACCTACCTCACAGGGTTGTTGTGAGGATAAAATGGAGAGGAGGAGGAGGATTATGTAAGCCGCCTTGGGTTCCTTGCAGGAAAAAAGGCGGGGTATAAATATAATTAATTTAATAATGATAATAATTAATACAACTGCAACCCCAATTTTTACATAGCAAAACACAGTTTTTCAACACGGCATGAGGATTCTTGCTGTTCAAAGAACAATTTAAAAAACTGACTGGATTTTCTTAAGTGGTTCTTTGGATCCCTACTGAGAAATGTAATGGGTTTTGCAGTTAATTTATTTAGTTATGTCTTTCTGTTTGGATTCTTGAAGTTGTGCATACTCATTTTAAATACATTAAGTGCTGAAGCAATGGACTGCTGCCCCCACAGTAGCAGAATGGACCACTAGTGCAACAGGATCTAGCGATTCCTGAAAAGATCAGAAATGAGTGGCAACGCTCATTTTCAGAATGGGGCAGGTCAGCAGAGCTCACAGAAGGGAGCCCCACTGAGTGCATCACACACATGGGGTCTGTGTGGAGCCTCTTTTAGGAAAACCTCTCTAGCTGTGGAATTTAGGCGGGAACCCCTCCCCCACCATGCTCCTAGCGGGTTCCCGCCTATTCCCTAGTTCCTCTTCAACCGCCATTGTGGCTGGACCTCTGAGGGACTTCTCTCTCTCCTTGTGAGAGCATTTTTGAGCTGAGGTGTTCTTTGTCATATTTTTATTCCAGCTTTTCCTCTTTCTATCATTCTTTTCATCTATCAGTTAAGGTTTTTTTGTTTTGTTTCTTTGGATCTTTCATATTCGCTAAGACCATGGAGGTCTCTCTGGAACGAAAGTGTGTTCGGTGCAGCAGTAAATTGCCCCCAACCAACGGGCATTCCCTTTCTCTGCTCTGTCTTTGCAGAGGGGCACATAGTGGATACATGGCCTCACTGCCAGGCCTTCATGAAGCAGGCCAGGAGGAACCACTCCGATAGGTCGAGGGCTGTGCTGCGGAGGAAGGCGGTAGACACACCTAGGCATTCAGCGGCGATGACTTCGACATTGCACTCAGTTGCCTGCCCCCCTTCACCTCCCATCCAAAAGGTGATTGTGTTGAACTCTCCAACACCGGGCCACGCTTTCACCATTTCGACAGCCAAGAAGCTTTCCAAGAAGACTCACTCCTCAAAATCAGAGTCCAAGAAGAGGAAGTGGAAAAAGAAGGCGAAAAGAGCCAAACATGTTCAAAAGAAGGCTGCAGAACCAAGTGCCTTTGGCTCAGAGTCGACCACAGTCAATACAGACGGCGTCATTGGTACCATCTCAACATTTGGTCCTGACCACTTCGATCTTGGAAGAGGAGATCCAGGACATTTCCTCCGCATCTGAACGGCCTCGATCCTGAGACCTGCCCTCTCCAGCAGCTTCCACTGCCTCTTCACCTCAGCCTCTCCATATCAAGTTGAGGAGGAGCCCTCCATACGAACCTTGGGAGGCTTGCATCCGATCCCGTTCTCCACCCTCAGACTGGGAGAGAAGATCCGACTAGTCTGCTTCTCCCAGACGAAGGTACTACTGGGAGGACTGGCAGTTTCATCATCCGGCACCTCCTTATTACTATGACTATTACAGGGAGATGTCTCCACAGTACCGAGAGCCATCTCCATGCCCTCGAGAAATATCCCTATGTGTGCACAGTGTTCCTTCAGCTGCAGTGGGCAGGCCTCCCTCTCTGGAGCGGCATACTCAGCACCCAGAGATGTCTTCACAGCGTCACCAGGAAACCTCTATGCTGCCACCGCCGCCTCCACTGCCAACAGAGTCCTTGGCTACTGTAGTCCACTCGGCTTCACCAGCTCGAATCTCTAGGGCCTCATCACCGGAGGACTATGAATCCATCATGGATTCCTCATCTTCCCTGGCACTTATGACTTCCTCCCCGAACATGGTTGTAGGCTCCAGGGATCCGGATTTGCTGTCTGAGAACATAGGGCACTTCTCTGACCAAATCCAGAGAATGGCCCATGTGCTTGGTATCGAAACTCACCAGCCGGAGCAGAGGGTTAAAGACCCGGTCTTCGATGCCGTCTATACCAAAGCCTGGTTCAGCATTGGTCCAGAATCCTTCCTATTTCAGGTCCTGCCCTTCGGTCTGTCGACAGCACCCCGGGTTTTCATGAAATGTGTCGCAGTAGTATGTGCCCACCTTCGCACTCGGGGAGTACAGCCGTTTCCTTACCTAGATGACTGGCTGATTGTTGATTCCATGAAACAGGGATTGCAAGCTACAATTGTGACCACACTTACCCTCCTGAAGGACCTTGGACTCTATGTGAACTGTGAGAAGTCTGTCCTGCGCCCATCGAGGACCATATAGTTCATCGGAGCCTTTCTCAATGTCAACAACGGCCAAGCCTACCTGCCTCAGGACTGAGTGCAGGCCATATTTACCTTGGCGAGGAGGATGTACCATTCAAACACTACATCAGCGGACTCTATCTAGAGGCTTCTGGGACTTATGGCATCAATGGACTCAGTAGTCTGCTTCACCTGACTCTGGATGCAAGTCCTTCAGAACTGGTTTTTGAGAGCCTTTAACACTGAACTCAATGCTCACTGGACTTACCTGTCTCTCCATTGGTGGATGATCGAGAGCAACTTGACCGACAGCCTCCCAGTCCTCTCTTAGTCTCATTCCAGGATTCTCAATACAGATGCTTCCCTTCTTCTTTGCACTGTGAGGAGACGACTGTGCAAGGCTTATGGTCAGCTCACGAATGATCTGCCCACATCAACTACCTAGAGCTCCTAGCAATCTGAAGGCTTTTGAGACTGGCCTACAAGGACACAAGGTCCAAGTCATCACAGACAAAACCACGGTGGCCGCCTATGTGAACAAGCAAGGGGGCACGAGACCATCCAGACTCACCCATCTGACTCTGCAGATTTCTGACTGGGCTATCCCGAGGAGGATGTCGTTCATAGCGATTCACATAGTGGGGAGAAACAATGTTTGGGATGATTCCCTCAGCAGAATGACACTGACATCTCACAAATGGCAGCTGGACGATCAGGTTCAAAGACAGTTCTTGGATTGCTGGGGTGTCCCCGATGTGGATCTTTGTGACGACAGAGAACACAGCCTGTTGCAACTTCTGCAGCAGAGTGGGCCTGGATCCAAACTCGCTGGGCGACGCCTTCTTCCTTCCGTGATCCGGGGGTCTCTTCTACATCTTCCCTCCGTTTCGACTGCTGACTTGAGTGTTGGTGAAGGTCTGGTCCAACAATACCGACTGCATCCTAATTGCCCCTTGGTGGCCAAGGCAGGCCTGGTTTGCTCCTCTTCTTCACTGGAGTGGGGCAGAATACCTGCACCTTCCTTTGGAACTGACCCTACTGACGGGATCAAGGTTGCATTTGGCACCCTGATCTCCTGACTCTCTGCCTCACAGCGTAGAAGCTGTAGTAGTGAGCCTTGTACCGGATCTTACCGCTGACATTCATGCTGTGTCGGATGTGGCTCGAAAGCCTTCCACCCATCACTCCTATGCAAGAAAGTGGGCTGTTTTTCCATCTATGCAGCTTCAGCAGATTTCCATCCATCATCTTGCTTGGTTCACCATGTGCTGCAGTTCCTCCACTCTCTGATGTTGAGAGGACTGGAGCTTTTGTAGATAAAGTCTACCTGGCAGCAATTTCATCATACTGCCTTCTGCTTGATGGAGCCATGCTCTTCTCCCATCCAGTTGTTAGACAATTTCTGAAGGGGCTTCGCAACTTGATCCCCCCAATCCGCTCAGTTGTGCCCAACTGGAGGCTCACTGGTGTTAAGGGCCCTGACAGTGAAGCCCTTTGAGCCACTAGCCATGGTGGACCTTTGGCTCCTTTCTTGGAAAGTAGCCTTTCTGGTGGCAATAGTATCTGCACGTCAATCTAGTGAACTGTGCACCTTCCGAATCAGCCCTTCGTACCTTGAGTTTCACAGGGATATGGTGGTACTCCAGACATTGCCTTTCTCCGAAGGTAGTATCTTCTTTTCACTTGAATCAGGACATTGTGTTGCCTGCCTTCTTTCCGTCACCCTCCACACTGATAGAGCAGGCAATGCATGCTCTTGATGTCAGGAGGGTCCTAGCCTTTAAGGTTTGCTAAATCAGCCATGTGTATGATGCACAAAGACCACGAAGAAGAAGAGCAGGTTGCTTTCCTGTAACTGTGTTTCTTCAAGTGGTCATCTGTGCAGTCACAGAACCCACCATCCCCGCTTCAGTGTCGCTATCAATTCCAATGGGGCTGACTGAAGTGGTTATACTCTTGGTATCAATGTCAATGCCTATACCAATGTTTAATACCAAGATTTTTTTTGGTTCCAAGGCCACAGTAGGCAGTTTCAGGAAACTGAGGGAATAAGTGGGAACCCGCTAGGAGCATGCTCAGTGAGTTGGTGGGGGAAGAGTTCCCGCCTAAATTCCTCAGCTAGAGAAGTTTTCCCGAAAGAGGCTCCCCGTAGGCGCAGAGCCTATGTGTGTGAATGCATGGATGACCATCCGAAGAACTACAGTTACAGGTTAGCAACCTGTTCTTCTTCTTGTGCTAGCAATCCATTTTGCTAGCACAACAGAACTAGCGGAGGCGCAGTGATAGTATAGGATGTCCAATTGTGAAGAAAAGAGCCTCTGGAGTTTCCTGCACACACACTCACACGCGCGCACGCACATGCACCTCCTCATGTGTAAACCAGGTGGTCCCGGTGGTAAAGCCTTGACCGGCTGGGCTAGTCTGGTCTGTGACCAGGCCTTTTGATATGCAAAATGCAAATGCAAACTCCCTAGTCATGAGTCATCCCTCCCCTCTGCCTGGGCCAGGTGAAGTTAATCCTGATTGGCTGAAAGCAGCTGGGCTACTGAAAAGAGGGGGGGGGGAAGAATCTTTATGGCCAGCTGTGGCTTCTGGGTGTTGTTGGTCGTCAGGCAGCAAGCTGCAAGCAGGTTCATGACTCCACTCCGGTCAGGCCTCAGCCACCAACCCTGGGGAGCTCCCAGTGAATAAAGCTAAATGAGGGCTGTGGCTAAGGCAAGCCCTGAAGAGGGCCACCCATCCCGGACCTTAGGGTGGGTGCGGTGGTCTCCTCTTGTGGTAGGGCTGTGGCTAAGGCAAGCCCTGAAGGGGGCCACCCATCCCGGACCTTAGGGTGGGTGTGGTGGTCTCCGCGTGTGGCAGGGCCGGGCTGAGGTAAGCCCTGAAGCAGACGGACCCCCAGGTAACTGGTGAGTGCCTGGGAGATATAAGGAATCAGCTTTTATTGTTTTGTAGCTCTATTGTTTGTACCAAAGTGTCTCCGTACTTTTCTCCTTCCCCCATTCCCCACCCTTTTATTGTAACCTGAATAAACCTTCCTGGGTTTTACCCCACATGGCGTTTGTGGTTGCTCTGTTGGTTCAGCTCTAAATCCAGGGTATAGACAGGGCAAGTCCCTGAGCAGAGATTCAAGTCAGGACTGCAGAGCTGAGGCTGGCAGTCTGGCACCTTGGGATCTCTGGGTCTTTGGTAGAAAAGGGGTGGGTTGGCAGAGCCAGCCAGCCAGCCAGCCCCCCTTCCTTCACACCAATGTATTAAAAATGAAAACTGATTCTGCAGATGAGATATGCAATCATTCTCTGGGAAAGCATATAGAACCTTTTCCCACAACTCAGCTGCACCACGCAACACTGAAGGGCACTACATTTATACCCTTTAGTCTCAGCAAATCCAAATATACCTGTGATCAAGAGATTACACAGCTCAGATGGTGTTATTGCTGTGATTTTGTGGGAGGAACAAAAAGCTGCAAGTGTATGATGTCCAGTTCCCTGACCAGTCACTTCCAAGACCACTTGGGAGTAGCATTCCTTCATTGGCACAAAACTGTAGCAAGAAAACTCCCAACAATGAGTTGGCAATTCAGACCTCATCATAGAATCATAGAAAAGTAGAGTTGGAAGGGGCCTACAAGGCCTCTGAGTCCAACCCCCTGCTCAATGCAGGAATCCAGGTCAAAGCATCCCTGACAGATGGCTGTCCAGCTGCACCTTGAATGCCTCCAGAGTGGGAGAGCCCACCACCTCCCTAGGTAGTTGGTTCCATTGTCTTATTGCTCTAACAGTCAGGAAATTTTTCCTGGTGTTTAGGTGGAATCTGGGTTCCTGTAACTTGAGCCCATTATTCCGTGTCCTGCAAACTGGGATGATCGAGAAGAGATTGTTGGAATTCAGATGTCTGCTAAAGTCCTGTACCACAGTGTGGCTGCTTCTGCTAACTTGCTTTTAGTACACAAATAGTAAAATCCACTCACAAAGTGACTTGTAGCTCTCCTGCTCCCTTGTAGCAATCAGGAACCACACCTCGCTAGTCTAATTGTTTTATTATACTTCATAAAATAATTACAAACTACAGGATACAAGTTCCACTACAAATATGTACAGAGTCAGTTCAAAGACCATAATGCAGACATCAAAAAAGAAGAGAAGAAAAACTCAAGAGAACTCAGCTCCTTCTGTACAGCTAAAACACACCCAACTGCACAAGAGAGCCAATGAGAGACAAGACAGATATATGACAGTATAGCAACTGTCCACCATTGACATGCTCATATTATGTGACACCCACTCTCTCCTTACTGTGTTCAAGGACATCTAGATAAACTGAAAACTATCAAGCAACACAAGTTTGATCAATAATCCAACAGAGATCCTGGCCCTCCTCTGTGTGACAACCCTTCAAGTACTGGAAGAGTGCTATCATATCTTACCTCAGTCTCCTCTTCTGAAGGCTAAACATGCCCAGTTCTTTCAGTCTCTCCTCATGGTTGTGAACTACCTGAAAAATGGAGTTGTGGAAGACTCACACGAAAGTTTTATTAATATTTTCAGTGTTGTTGGGCTTAAATGCATTGTTGTGGGAAATGGTTGGTAAGGAGCAAAGCCTGAAACTTAATTTTTCTCTTTCTATAAATTTTTCAGAATATTTTGCTGTTAAAATGCAGTAAAGGGAAAGCATTAATTGCCCAAAATATATGAAACATTTTGTATTTTTGTAAATGTAAGAACCTTTCATTTGTGTTCTACTATAGGTCTTGTATACGAAACCCTATGGAAAACATCATGAACAGAGTGAAAGAGATAGGTGAAATTTTCTGTCAGAGCTATACTCGGTCAACTGATGATCAGCCTGGATCTCACATAGGTAGGAATGGAAGTATATATTTTTTAAAAAGCCAAAGCTCTTAAAAGCTCAATTTTCAGCTCCTGTTGTATGCAGCTCAAGTTGGGAATACTTCATGTAAATATTTTTATACTGATGTATTTTTGTTTGGTAAAACTACCATAAATAAATATTTCTCCATCTGCTCAAATGCTGGAGTTCTGAACTAGCATGAAATATCTTTCTTGCATTTATAGCCCAATCCCATGTATGTTTATTAGGAAATAAATACTACTATATTCAATGGAGCTTACTTTTAGAGAACTGTGTGTAGGATTGCACTCTTGCAGTGCAATCCTATACCTGTCTACTCAAAAGTAAGTCCTGTTGAGTTCAGAGGTGTGTATAGGATTGCAGTTTTAATGTCGGGCAGCGCAATGCTATGACCGCTAGACAGCATCTAGACAGCTGTAGGGTTTTTCAGAGACCCACCTACAATGTCGGAAAATTGCTCTGACCTTTTAGCTGGGTCTCCAAGCTCTGTGCACCCTCCTCCCCTCTCCTGGAAAGAATGGAAAGAGCTGCGCTGGCTGCATCTCCAAGGTCACAAGAGTGACCTTGGAGATGGTGTTTAGGGAGTGGGGAGGGTAGGAGACAGGTTTCCTTTTTGAAGGGATTCTTGATGCCGATTATTAACCTTTTGGCAAAAATGGCCTTGGCGTAGAGGCAAGCAATATAAATGGCTTGGAATAAATTGTAACTATGTATAATTTTGGGGGGATCTGTTAAAGTAATCCAGTAAATAGGATAACTGTTTTAATGTTCGATACAAAGGAGATAAGATTACTTGCTTACCCACATGCCATTTTAAAGTTTTTAGAAAAATGATTTTTAAATTGTAAGGTGCATGATTATTAAAAATTAGGTTATAATTGCATCATAATGTTAAGATTTCATGAAATTTATATGGTGGCAACGTACTCTTGGGTAGGTTAGCTCTGATTAGATTTAGTATGATTTTTGGTGTAATAACAAGTGTCTTATAAGAAAAAGAAAAAAAGAGTTTGAAGGTTTTATGTGTGTACACAGAGCAAATGCTTAGTTGCAATTGGTTTAAAGTAATGTGAATGCTAGTTTGAGTATGTGGTGGCTAAAGTTTTTTTTTTTTATATGATAATTAAGGAATAACATTTTAGAATGGATAGGCTTTTAATGTCACGTAAAGTTTGTAAATAGTATAATTGCTTTTTGGATAACTGGATAGTACTTTTTAATGTATGGACTTTGAAAAAAGGCTTAGGCCGAAACACGTCGGGCACAAATTAAAATACACAAAGATCTCTATTGGCACTTGGAGTTTTCTCTCTCTTTTGTCTTTGATTAATAGTGCCTTTCCCCTGGTTTTTTTTCTTGCCACCAAGATACGACATATCCTGGTGGCGCCTCAGACTCCTTCCCTCCCACTCCAAAGCGGCTCAGCTAGACAGCTGAAATCAGCCTCTGCGCTCCTCCCGCCCTGCATAGGATGCCCATAATCCTCCAAGTTTGGAGGGTTACGGGCATCCTGATTGGATTGTGCCCTAAATTATTTTCTGCATTGTTCATCAATATAAAGTTACATACTCTGAGTCTTATAATTACAGATAAATTATGTAAAACTCTTAAACACCAACATCATTAGTGTTTGGCTTAAATCGCAGATTTTGCTGTTAACCGATTAAAATTGGCCGAAATTCTGTATTATAAAATCTTGGAGACCATAATGGTGCAAGAAATCCAAAGGCTGCATGGCAAAGACATGTCTGTAAGTAGACAATTGTAAAATATAAAATAAAAAAATTGAAGCCTCTCTTTGTGAACTAAACCCAAGCTTCAGAATTCTCAGATTATTTGCTCTATCTGTTCTCTCATTCCAAAGACAGAATTGATCTTATGATTATTTTATTGTATGGGGGTTCATTGGTGGAGCACATACTTTTTGTTCAGAAGGAGTCAGGTACAGTTCTCAGCTTCTCCAGTTAGAAGGTGCTGAGGAAAACCGCTTTGAAAGACCTTGGAGAATTGCTGCTAGTCAAAGTAGGTAATAATGAGCTAGCTGGACCAACAGTCTGGGTTAGTATAAGGCTGCATAAACATGTTCAGCCTTCTCTTAAATTGCTTTCCCTCTAACTAGCTTGAGCATAGAGCATCTTCTAGGTGAAAGGATAGCACAGCTATCATTTTTTACCAATAGATACAGAAGGGGTTGTTAGAATTTCTAGGGTGGAAGTACTCTGGGCAAAACTGTTAATCTATTTATTAGAAGCTGCAGTTTACCTAAGTACTAATCATTTCTATAAAGATTTTAATCATCGGTAAATAGCAAAATTTATAGTATCAGTCCAGTTTTGGGGTCAAATATACCCCAAGAAAGCCATAAAAATAAAACACCTAGGTAATGGTATTCAGCATGACACCACTTGCAAGTTAAAAAAAACAAACAGATTACACCTTCCCCTTCAGTTCTCCATTTGGTGTGATGAAGGCATCCAAGGGGGGTTCTCTCCTACTGTTCAGGAAAGGCAGGAATCATGTGACCTAGATTTCTTCACTGGGTCTGATGCTGAAAGACTCCTCCCCAGTTTTTTCCCTGCCTTTATCCAGGACAGAACCTTTTGCTTTAGCTCCTCTTTGCTACAATTACTGATCTTAAAGGAATTTGGCACATGTGTGCCATGACAGGCAACAAAAAACAAGCTATTCAGCCACTACAGGGACTCCTCTTGTGAGTCAGCATGCAGGTCCATGCAGCTGTGGATTAGCCAGAGTCCACATGCTGGCCACTGCCACTGTTGGGATGATCTGGCAGCTACATAATTCCAGCAACTGCAAGGCGGACCAGAGCTCTCCACTTCAGGTGAAATGGAACAGGAACATGGAGGATCTAGATGCTATTAGCACTACAATCCCCTTATTTTTGTACCAAAGCAAGGTGCCACCTTGGGAAGGTGACATTGAGTATATTTCTGACCCAAACCACCAGATGGCAATGCAAGCCAAAAGCCACCGACAAAAATACCACAAAGATACAGTAAGTGGACAAAAACCACAAGAATCTGATAATATCAGTGAAAATGTAATTCAAAATGTATACATGTAGACCCCAAAGTTCTAGAAGAATACAAATTATGATGGTCTACAGTACAGTAATACAGGAAAGCTGATGCAACAGCGGCAACTACTGTAGCAAGGTGCTCTTATCTGGCTCAGACACTGAAATGTGGATGCAGCCTCCCAGTCTAACCTAGCCTCAGTTCCCTTCAAGGGTACCTGTCTCTTTGAAGAGTAGGCTCTTAAGGATGTTCTTGTTGCAACTAAGGACAAATGTGAGGCCATGCCTGCCTTCCAAAAGGAGGAGGAAAAGAGATAACCTTGTTTAGGCTATCTTCTTCCAGCCCCAGAGACTGTGGTTCTTGGAAATCATCCATATGACAGACAAAGATCCATGGTTCCTCCTCACAGTAAGAAATCTTCTTTTACCCAGGCTTCAGACGGCTATGCCTAGGTACCTAACATCTCAAAAGGACACCTTCCTGAAGCTCAAGATACCCTGTCTTCTAAAATACCATGTACTATACAGAAGGCCTTTCACAGGTGTTGTTGGTACAAAGCAGCTATACGGTGTGCCTCAAGGAGCTCCTTTAATTCCTGCAGGCCAACCTTAAGCTTGGCCTGAAGTCCAACATCTGACACAGACCAGTTTTTTCCCTAGTCCTCTCCAAACTGCTACTATCTCCTCCTCTGAAAAGATTTCTTAGAGGGGGCATCACTTATTAGTCCCCCTGTATAGTACACAGGTTCCGTTGCAGAGCTTACATTGTGGTCCGTAAGGCCCTAATACAGTCTCCATTTGAACCACTGAAAATAATATAGTTAAAGCTACCATGAGTAATGCCATCTTGACGAAGAGTAATCACATCGGCCAGCAGGATGTTGGAGCTGAATGCACTCTCAAGATCACCTGTGTGTGTTCCACAAGGACAGAATCATCCTCTGCACTGAGCCTTCATTATACCAAAAGTGAACACACATTGTACAGGTCTCAAGAACTTATTCTACCTTCATTCTGCCCTAAGCCCACTCACCTTCTGAGTTGGCCTGGCACAAGCTGGATGTATACCGTGCGGTCAGGACCTACATCCATCTGTACACACACTCTTTCAGACAAATACCTTATTTCCTTTCACACCACCTCTTTGCAGGGTTGTGGGGGAGGAAATTCCTCACAGGAATTTGTAGAGCTGTTACATGAACCACACCAAATATATTCATTAAGCAGCTGCACTACAAAGTGGACGCCTTCGCCTCTCACACAGGCAGCCTTTTGGAGATGAGTGCTATATCATATTCTTCCTTCTTCAAAGACTCAGCCACTTTTTTCCCTTCCCAGATATTGGTTAGCTTGTGCGCATCCTAGTCTTGGATGCCTCTTACACCAGAGAATGGAACATTGGACACTTACCATGAAGGTTCCTTCTGTTATGGTGTGACAGAGGCATCCAAATCACACCCTGATCAAGTGGCTGGCACATTTGGTCCAGTCTGAGGTCCTGGAATGCATCCAAATGGAAGGATCCTAGTGCTATCAATCAGAAGGCATTGTGCAGGAATTCCATTTTTTTTCCTTAATTTTTTTTTTTCTGCAAAGAGAAAATACAGAAGACACAGTGGGAAAGCACAGGAGGATTACAAGTGGAAGATGATGTCTGAACCCTCAGTAAAATTCTGTGAATGAGGCAGGGCTATGGCACTATGAAAGCCTCATCTGGAAGCACCCCTAGTCTCTGCTGGTGCTCTATCTGTCATACTCCATTTAGTGCTAGGCTGAATTGGAGGGGGGCTCCACTCCTTTATTCCTACTCTATCTGATAGACTCCTCAGGTTATATTCTGTCTCACCCACAAAGCTGTAAGAATATGCATATCAGACTTTCACTAAATTAGGAGTTGGGGGTGAAACAATGCCACATGGTAATGCAATGCGCATCATAGTTGAGGAATATGAGGAGTATGGAGTGGTAGAAAACTTATGTAAAAGCTTCATAATTTTTTTTCTGCACTGTCAGGGTCCATTTGACCCAGGCTATTGACTGAGGGTTAAGACACTGAACTAACCTTTACAAAAATCAGAAGAACAGGGTTCTTAATCCATAGTACTATATTAAGCTTTCCATGAGCTCTGTAATGTTGGAGCAGCTTCCACATAACTTAGTCTCATTTCATTAGAGGTAGGGTGAAAAAAGTTTAAAAAGCATACTGACTTACAATTTGTTATATGGCTGTGGTTTATAATAATCCTGTCTGATCTTCTCATCAAGGCCCTTTTAGAGCACGATATTTTCCATTGTTCCCTGCTGGCGTGTTGTTTGGAGATTGTGCTGTTTGCGTATAGTTCATCACGAACTTTCCCCTGGATCATTGAGGTTCTTAACCTCAGGCCATTCTATTTCTATAAGGTAGGCACAAGCAAAACACTGATTTCATGTATGTAAAATTGTCAAAGGGTCGTTTCACACACTATTCAAGAGCAAGTGCAGTTTTGCCACCAGTGGACACTCGATAGGGGACAATGGCTAATCCCAGCTCTACACTTAAAACATCCTAGTGTAATGTGTGGGTGAGCCAGGTTTTTTGTGCTTAGTACCAACGAAAATTGGTTCTAATGCCTGTTTTATGAAACTAATGTAGGGCTTGTCCGTTAGTGGTACTTTGAAACCAGCAACAAAAGCTATTGAAATAATTTAGTCTTCATACTGCTGTGCAACCACCATCAAGGGGGAACTAGTAATACTAGTAAAAGAGGGCATAACTGAATTAGATTACAGTTGGCTTGCATTTGGCAAATCATCTACTGACTACTTACACAAATTATAGTTTGATGGCAATAGCAGTCACAGTGTCTTTGGATAGGTAAAACTCCTTATCCTGAAAGAGCACAGGCAGACACAAAAACTGCAAAATGGAACTAGGTGGAGGAAAAATATTTTGGGCTATGGGAAGCAATCCTCAATCTGAAGCAGAGAAAAAATATTTAGCGTTGTGGATTTACATTGTGCCTGCGCCTGACCGAACTGCTTTTTGCATTCAAGGTGATTGAAGTATTGATTCGATCAGAAGAAGGACTCTCTAGAGATATGGTAAAACATCTGAACAGCATTGAGGAACAGATTCTTGAAAGCCTTGCCTGGACAAAAGATTCTGCACTGTGGGATGCCCTCCAAGCATCAGAAAACATAGCTCCTACCTGTGAAGAAGTATGTTGGCAGGCAAATAACTAAAATGGAAGACATGAGAGTTATTCTTATGTAGAAGTTATTTTTACTTGAAATCAAGAAATTATCTGATAATAGATTTAAGACTCAATACCATTTATTAAAGAAATCTGTGTATCACAGGTAGCAAGACAGTATTATTCCTGCCTTTGAAACTGTCACTTTTTCTTCCCCAGGTAATATTTCCGTGTAATTTTGAAACAGGGAATGGAAGAGCCCTGGGACATCTTCCTATGATGCCAGCATCTCCTATCATCCATCCTCGAGTAAAAGAGGTTCGGACAGATCTTGGGGGGAGTCTCAGACGAGGTAAGTTCATTCTAATTACTATAGTCTGTCTGAAAGAACTGATATTGAAAGATGTCTGCTTGGTCATGGTGATTTGAATTGGCCATCTGAGTTTTAGCTGAAAGAATTGGTCATCTGGGTTTTAGCTAGAAGGAAAGCATTTCAATCTTTTTCTTTCTGAAAACCACACAATGGTTTCAAAGTTATTCTGGTAGTTTAGTTTAACTGCTGTTGTACACACCTTTGGATAGTACTTTCAGCACCTAAGTACTGGCTGTAAAAAATCTCCAAAGAATCCTGGAAGGGATATGGGCCTAGAGGAAGAAACTGGACAGTGAGAAAAACAGAAGTTTTAAAAATTATTTTTATTTTAATAGTAAACTACAAATAATTACAATTTTCTTTCAAAATTATTCTATAACTCCAGTCAAGCTATAAAGCAATCAAAATATAAGTAGCAGAAAAGCAGACATTTTAATTAGGTGGCTCATTGGGAATATTTGAGTCTGCCTGAGGATGAGAGCACCCTTTTTTTCATGTGAGTAATATCAGTGATTCAGATGTGTTTACCTCTACATGAGTGGTTTCCCAAAGAAAAGAACTTTCAGACATTATTAAGAATCAGCAGCCTGCTGTGAATATTCTGTCTATCTACACTCCCTTCAGACTGCCAGGCTGTGCCACAGGCTTCCCTATAGATTTCTGGTTTGTTGGTAGATGAAAAGTTCAGTTCAACAGTAAATGTGACTATTACGTAGTCTCTGGAAGATAATTTTCATACAGATAGGAACTTTAAAGTGATGACTATAAAAGAAACACTTTTTCTGAAAGTATGGGACTGTAGTTGTATTAGTGTATGACTCAACATTGATGACTGTGACTTGTTGCATTTTGTAGTTATGCCTTCTCCCCTATATTTTAGACATGCAACCGTTGTCTCCGATCTCTGTTCATGATCGTTATAGTTCTCCTATGGCGGGAAGTGCTAAGAGAAGGCTTTTTGGAGATGAAAGCCCGAAAGAAAAATCCACAGAGAAAAATCTCACTGAAGGGACTAGGCTGAAAATTGCCCCAGTATCTAGCTTTGTTGATGAATGTTTGTCTGTTTCACCTGAGCAGACAGTTCTCACCATGGCAACAGCTGCAGTAACAGGACAGAAAATGACAATCCCATTGCATAGTAAGTAGGAGATATAATACAGTTTATAATATAGTTCTCAGTTTGGGGCCAGGGAGTTGGGGGGGGGGGGGGCACTTGTTGAATTTTCTGCTTTAGGTCAAAAATAACTTGACTGGCTTTTGGGTATTGTGAAGGGAGGCACCATTTGCAGTTCTGTCTTATGCACAAAAATGTCTTGGGCCAGCACCAGGTATAAGGAATTTCAGTTCACTGAGTGTCATCTCTTAACTATTGTGGAAAATGCACTTTGGTGTGTATAAAGGCACTGTATAGAGGAGCTATATTAATCTGTTGAGATAATAACATGCATATCAATACTCTTATATAAAAATGAAAGGTTTTATGTCTTCAATGTCTGTTTTTAGAAGTCTTGAACTTGCAGTTACCGTAACCTATGCAAGGGTATTGTCAATATATATATTTTAACTTTTAACCTTAGGTATTGCAAATGATACTGGAGGGATCACTTTGATACCCATTTCAATCAACTTATCTGAAGAATCTAAAGTGGACAGCCATGGACAAGTCCCCCTCACTGCGCAAGCTTTAATCAGTGTTTCACCAAGTCAGTCTCACATGACTGAAGCACAAGAGACGCATCATCCAGCAGGAAGCAGGCCAAAGAAAACTGGATCTCTGGCACTATTTTTCAGAAAGGTAGAAAATATTTCTAGGATATGATTTTTGTTAAAGCACCACCACCACCAAAAGAATCCCTCATTAGAATAACCCAAACAAAATATTATACACTGTACCTAGGATGATTTAGGGTAAAAAAAATTATACAAAATAGATTTACTCAAAGTTGCAACATATTGAGATCTAAAGGTCCACTTGTGCGAGTGGAAGCACTGACCCCTGGGGGAGAGCTGACAGGAACTAAGGAACATCGAGTTCAGGATGAATATCCCTAGGGGATGACTGTGAAAATGTTTCTGATCATCCAAATGGGGGCATGGTAGAACTAGGCAATTAGCATACAGTAGGACATGACAGCCAGTCAAAGAGGCCAAAGAGCTATAGAACAACACATTTGGAGAGGGACACCATTTACAGGTGTTTCTATACTAATGGTAAATGCCTCCAAGCCAAGATGGGGAAATTGGAGTGCTTAGTTTTAAAGGAGAACATGGATATAGTGGGCATAACAGAAACTTTGTTGAATGGAAAGAAATAGTGGGATACAGTCATCTCTGCATACAAACTCTGTAACAGGGATGCACAACCTTTTCGGCCCTGGGGACCACGTGTGATGCTGGCTCGGGAGCCATGCCCACATGTAGTCTCTTACATGCACATATACACATATATGCACACATATACCAGCGATCCTGATACAGACGACTCTTTCCTTGCTGCTAGCAGCAGTGGAGAAAGAACAATCTGTATGAGGAAATTAGGGGTGGGTTCGGCATCAGGGGTGTCCGGGGGCCACAGTTAAGACCTTGTGGGGGCACCTATGGGTTTTGCACCCCTTCTCTGTAGGAAACACAGGGAAAGGGCAGTGTTACTCTCTAAGAAGGCACAGGGTCCAACCAGAAATCTAAAATGTGGCAGACTTCTCCATAGAATTGCTGTGAGTTGCATTACCAGGTTAAAAAGGTAATTTAGTACTGGGAACATGCTATCATCCCCTCCTGACCAAAATGGCTAAAGTAGAGCTAGAAGTCTAAAACATCTGGAGGGCACCAGATTGGGAAAGGCTGTCTTATAGACTCCTGAGGTTGTCCTCTGTCTCATACTCAGCCATGGGACCGAACTAGGAGTCTAACAATACCAGGCCTAGAGACACAAATCTAGGTCAAATGAACCCTGCCTTCCTGAGCAATAGGGAAGTTAACCCATTGTTGGAAGCCTCCATCACACCACACCAAAAAGAACCTTCACAGTAAATGTCCAATGTTCCATTCTGTACTAGGGACTGTTTAGGAAAGGGATCAAAAGAACTGTCAATATCATTGTGCCTTTGTACAAATCTATGGTGCAAGTACATTTGGGATACTTTCCATGTTAGTCTGTAGCAGCAAAAACAACAAACAGTCCTGTGAGATTAACAAATTTATGATGGTATAAGCTTTCACAGACTGCTTCATCAGATGCATGAAGTGTTATCCTGAGTTCCAAGTGTATATACACACACGGTTGGGAGTGGGGAGTTGTAAAAAGTGGGTAGTATCCAGTTCTGCCACTCCACTTAAAACATAGCGCTAGTGTAAGTGACCTCTAGTGCAACGTCAATAGCATACGCTGGCATGATGGATTTCTCTAGAAAATGCATCACACCAGCATACTCTGTTAGCTTTGTGCATGAGGTCGCTTATGCTAGTGCTATGTCAGTTGTGCAAGCGGAGCAGCACTGTTGGTTACTGCCCAGTGAGATCAGAGGGAATTGAAATGCAGAAGTACAGACAGTGATAATTGCCTTATTTACAGTTTCAATTCACAAAACACTTGCTGGGTGGTAACACAGAAATCCTTGCATCGGTAAGCTGATTAGCACATATAGTGAGATTTAAAAAAAACTTTTGTCCCTGTTCAAGCCACAGGAGATGGAATTCAATCTAGCTTTGCTGTTTCATGTTGAAATTTATCTTTAAATTTCCTTTGTTCAAGAATGGCCATCTTAAGGTTAGTTACAAAGTGTCTTGGGAGGTTGAAGTGTTCCCAGAAATGGTTTTTGTATATTGTCTCTTCTGATGTGTGTCCATTTATTCTTTTCCGTAGAGACTAACCTGTGTGTCCTATGTAGAATGCAGTAGGGCATTGCTGACAAATGATAGCTTATGTCACATTGGAAGATAAGTAGGTGTATGATCCCTTGATGTTATAGAGGACATTATTAGGCCACATAATAGTGTTGCCAGAGTAGACATGAGGACAGAGTTGGCATCTGTATCTGCAATATTCTGTATCTCTGTTACGCAGTCCATTATTGCTGGTGAGTACCTGCTTTAGTTTGGGGAGTTGTCTGTAAGCAAGTACAGGCCTAATCCCAAGGTTTATGAGAGGGAAGTGTCATTGTCTAGGATGGGCTGTATATCATTGAGTGGTTTTAGCCAGGGATGGGGACTCGGACTCGAGGACTCGACTAGTGACTCGGACTCGAGTCCCAATATTTTTAATGGGACTCGAGACTCGACTCGGGACTCGAGACCAAGGACTCGTCAACATCCCTGGGCTGTTGACGAGTCTTCTGGCTGTGCCAGAAGGAGCGCGATCACCGGTGAAGAGCGCATGGAAGCGAGGCACGCCGCTGCTCGGCCACTATGGACAGCTACCAGGAGCACAGCCCCAATGATGTGTTGAGATTTATTTTGATTGATGTGTTGTTGTGGGGGGTTTGGGTTAGGGTCAGACATTTTGGGTTTGGCTGCCTCTGCCTGCCTGGTTATTTTGGGTTTGTCTGCCTGGTCTGTTCTTGCCAAAATCAGTTGCAGAGTTTTGAAATAAAAAGGCACACTTGTGCCTAGAATTTATTTAAGCCACACATCTGAAGTAGCCTTATTTTGTTGGGGGAAAACCCCATTGATTTTAATAGGGACTCGTGGAGTCAGTTTTGGGAGTGACTCAGGACTCGTGACTCGTGAGTCACCATTTTGAACCAAGGACTCGGACTCGAGACTCGGGTCCAAAGACTCGTGACTCGACTCGTGACTCGAGACCAAGGACTCTTCAACATCCCTGGTTTTAGCTGGGAACTGTACGTGACGACAAGCGATGTTCTGTTGTTTTCTCTTCTGGGTCTTTCCTGTAGTAGCTTGTTCGTGAATACCAGTCTGACCTTGTTGATTTGGGGTGTTTTTTTTCACCTGTTGGGTGGGTATTATAGTCTGAGGAACTCCTGTTTTAAAGCATTTCATTGTTACACTCTGTCCAACTAGTCTAACCAGTTGTGGTTGTATCATAGGGCTTGGCTGTAGAAACTGATTTTTTGTGCATTCTGGGTGGAAGCTGCAAGTTGCTGCATCTCAAAAAGGATATTGTTGGGCTGGGTTACAGTGTTTGGGGCTGTTTAGCTTAGGAAGAAAAAGGCAAGCAATGTGGGACATAAAGGTTTATAAAATTATGCATGGTGTGGAGAAAGTCGATAGAAGTTTTTCTCCCTGTCTCATAATACTAGAATCTGGTGTCATCCGATGAAGCCACATGGTGGGGAATTCAGGACAGACAAGAGGAAGTGGCTTATGCTGTGGCTTATGCTGGCTCAGCTTGTCTGAGTGTGGAAAGCTAAGCAGGGTCAAGCCTGGTTATTACTTGGATGGGAGACCCCTCCTCTAGTTTCCTGCATTGAGCAGGGGGTTGGACTCCCTTGTAGGCTCCTTCCAACTCTATGATCTATGAAATCTATGAAGTACTTCTTCATGCAGCACATAGCTAAGCTGTTGAATTCACTACCACAAGGTGATGTGATAGCCACTAACTTGGATAGCTTTAAAAGGGGTATAGAGAAATTCATGGAAGATAAGGCTATCAATGACTGTTAGTCATGATGGCTATACAGTATAATACTTCCAGTATCGGAGGCAATATGCTTCTGAATACCAATTTCAGAAGAGCAATAGCAGGAGCTGGTTATTGCCCTCATTCCCTGTTTGTGGGCTTTCTATGAGCATCTCTGGTTGGCCACTGTGAGCACCAGGATGCTGGACTACATAGACCTCTGGTCTGATCCAGCAGGGCTCTTCTTATGTTAAGCACTTCTTTTTCACACATGGGTGCATTTATGCATGTTGTTGACTAGCACTCCTAGCTGCAGCCTCTAGAGCAGCTTTTTGGAGGGGGTGAGGGAAATTGGCAACCCTTGCCACTGCCATGTGGAAGTAGAAGTGCTTACTCTTGCACAAGTGGATCATTTGGATCCAACTACTGTTTCAAACATCCCTATAATATGTATTGCACAACAATTTGAAGGATTGTATTTGTCAATTAAACTAAAATAGTTTTGGATTTGTAGGCCACAGCTTTACTGATACAAAAGTATTTTTTAAGAAGTACTGAAGTGCACATTTATAAGGATGTTGTTATTTGCAATTTTTATGTATAAATTTCTTTCAGGGCCCTTAAAGTTAGTGAAATGAACTCAAATAAGGATTTGGTACATCTCAGTTTTTACCCCACCCCACTTCCTTGTTTGTTGCTCAAATTCCTAAACTTCCCAAAAATCTGGTATCTTGACTTAGTTTGTTTGGTGTTCCATCATAGGTGTATCATCTGGCAAGTGTGCGGTTGCGTGATTTATGCTTAAAATCAGATGTTTCCAATGATTTGAGGAGGAAGATATGGACTTGTTTTGAATTCACTTTAGTTCATCATACAGATCTAATGAAAGACAGGCACTTGGATCAGCTCCTCCTCTGTGCTTTTTACATCATGGCAAAGGTAAGGCATATACTTCAGAATGCAATTCTGTTTTTATGTTATGTTCTGGAGTGAACTTCATATCACCTTTCCAACTGCCTGCCAAAGACACCAATACAAACTTGAAGACTCTGGGTTGCTTAATCATTTCCCTTTGTGCCAACTAAGGAGAATGCTGTTCAGATACCAGTATGCTCTTCATTGCTATAACAGTATGGATTAGTTATTACATTCAAACCCTTTGATACACAGAGAGTCCTCATAACAGTGAATGTATTAGATTGATAAAATGTGTTTCCGAAAGACTCTACATCAGGGCCCCCCAATGTGGTGCCCATGCACACCCATGAGCACCTCCAATGGTGCCCTGTGAAGGGGTTACCAACGTGGTGTGCATGGGCACTTGCAAAACTTTCTTAATTTCCCATTTTTTAAATGTACATACATGGATTTGTGTATATCCATAGCAATTAATACATATGAATGCATACAATTTTCTAGCAATTATACATAGGCTTCAACAAAAGCAGACCAAATATCCCCCATTGCTAATGGGGTGATATTGTCACCACCACCCCCTTCTGATGCACCTGTTTTTGCTGTTTTTCCCTGTTTACTTTTCAGCTGACAACTAGGCAATTGACAGCTGGCAACTGTGCACAAACTAGGCTATTTGCAGTCTTGCCTTGTCAATCTGTTCCCTACTATGCTTCCTTTTAAAGCTGAAACTTATGAGGCCATTGACAAGGCAAGACTACTCACATCAGACACCCGAAGTGTGCACACCTGCAAAAGACCAACAACAACAAAATAATTTTAAAAAATGACGAACACGGTTGCTCAATTTTCTGAGACTGGGGCGGGGAAGGTGGTGAACTAGTGATGGTCACTCCAAAGTGCTGCTTGGGCATTGATGGAGGGGCTGTAACTGGTGGCAGCACAGGCAAGATCGTGGCAGGGGTTTATGCCACTCTTGCTGAGTGGCTTGCTAGCCCCATAATCCACAATGAAATTACTCTAAGTTCAGACAACACATTGTGGGTTGAACAACCCCTAGAACAGGCCATGGGTTGTCAGGGTGACTTGTTGCCTGCCACCCTGCGGGAAGTGGTCTAAGTTCATATGACACTACAACCCACCGTGGCTAGCTGCCCATGTTGGGTTGTTGTGTCATGTGAACTTAGTCACTTGTTTAACAGCTGGTCAACCTTGAGATCCTGCCAGGACTATCTAAAGGTAAACAGTAAACTCCCAAGTCATACCATCTCGGACAAATAGCTAACTCTGAAAAATAATAAAATGAAAAGGCATAGCAGGCTACTTAACCCAGGTCCAAAAAGCGATCTAGGCACAAAAGGTGCAATTCCTCCAATTCCTTGAGATTACACTAGTCTTCTACAACTCCACTGCAGCTGGTTTTTTATGATGTTTGTTCAACATCAAAATGTACACATTTGTAGTGGAGCTTGAGAAGGTCCAGGTTCCACACCAGTACCAGCCACACTCCATACAACTCCCAATCAGCGGCAGCACACCCTACCATACCATGAAGTTCATCAGCTTTCACTTGAGGATTTGTACATAAATAAACAGCAGTTACAGTCAGAATCACAAAAAGAGGCTCTACACCAACTATTTTTATTTATTTAATTGATTTTTTAACCTCACTCTTCAGCTGAGGTATCCACACCTAGAGCAGCTGAACAGCATGGACCTTATGGGTAGACTTCTGGCAATGGATTAACAATATAAAGTTATAATGACCTGGTTCGCATGTAATGACAATCTGTAGTATGGGTTGTTGAATCCTGGGTGGTCATTACATGTGAACCCAGAACTGTATGTTAACTGTGGTTTGTTAACCATGAACAACCCAGGAGGGGACAAAAATGCAGCTGCTCTCCATGCCAAGTCCTACAGCACTTTTGGGATATGGGAATGGAGCAGGTGAAGGGGTGGCAACCAAAAACCCGAGAATTGAAAAAAACAACCCACCGTTTGCTCAATTGTCTGGCAGCCAAATCGGGTTAACTCTGGATAAGGCAACAACCCATGGGTTAATTAGACCATAGATTGTTGTTACATGAGAACCAGGTCACTCTGTGGTGCTTGGTCAGCCAGTTGTTCGCAGTTGAAACTAGCTAGCACAAACAACCCGAGAATTGAAAAAAACAACCCACAGTTTGCTCAATTGTCTGGCAGCCAAATCAGGGGTTAACTCTGGATAAGGCAACAACCCATGGGTTAATTAGACCATAGATTGTTGTTATGTGCGAACCAGGTCACTCTGTGGTGCTTGGTCAGCCAGTTGTTCGCAGTTGAAACTAGCTAGCAATATAGTACAGAAGACTGTCAGTCAACACAGCAGTGCCTATGTAATTTTTTATTTTTTTTTGCTTCAATCTTACAGTTGTTTTTATTATTACATTATTTCTATTACAAATAACACATACATAATAAAAGATGTCAACTTTAAATGAGTAATCCTGGAGCTTGTGCAGGTGAATGTGAGTGAAAATAGCTCTGTATGGCAGACATTTTGGTTATATAATTTCTGTATTTCCTTCACCATATTTAAGTTGCCTCCATCTATATATCCAGAGCAAACACTTTGGAACAGGTATCTTCTCAAGTCTGATATTCAAACAGAGGTCTAATTAATTAATTAATTACATCCATTCATAATATGTCTTTCCACTAAGAATAGTGCTCAAGGCAGCTAAAATACAGATACAATATAGAATTATAATTAAAACATAAAACAAATATATGAAAAATGCATCAGACAGCATATCAAGAGGGCCTTAGTGACCTGGGGTTCAAAGATCGAGATGGATTCAAGATCACTACCAGGAGTTTCTCACATTCTTCACTGCATTGATAATCAGTACTGATTTTTTTTTTTAATTTAAATTTTTAATTTTTCACATCTTACAACTACTAATGAATACAACAACAAAAGATACAACATAAACATTGTGCACCCCCCCACCTCTTGGGACCAAGTTATATTTCTCCCCCCCCCCATTTTTTTTAAATGTATATATACAAGATATTATTCTATATTCCAAAAATATAACAAATCTTGACAAGGTTTGTTCCCCCTCCCCTTTACCAACATATAATCCAAAAATTTACCCCAAATGTTCACAAAGGTGTCTTTCTCCAATTGTCCTTTTTGACACTTAATATTACAAGTTAATTTATCATTTAACGCGATATCCCATACCTCTTTATACCATTCAGTAATTGAAAACACATGTTGAACCTTCCAATTCCTAGCTATCATTAATTTTGCTGCTGTTAACAAATTCACAATCAATTCTTTTGTAATTTTTAAACAAACTAACTTTTCTGTAATTGTTAACAATGCTAATTTTGGGCAGACTTCTAATTCCATTCCAATTATTTCTGATATTTCTGCAAATACTTTCTGCCAAAATTCCAGAACATTTTTACAGCTCCACCACATGTGGGCATACGTACCTGCTTTATATAATTCTGAATAAAATTCTTGAAATTTTTTTAATTTTTCCTTCATCAAATTATGTCCTTTCCCTTTTTTATCCTTTATTATTCCAACTATATTTTCCCCCCGTTTTTTTTTGTGTGGATCTAGCTAACATTTTAGAATTCTTGTTACTATTTTCAAAGTAAGCTCTTTTCATATAAATCAAATTTCTCTGTGTCCTTTCAATATCTTTGTTTTCTAACTCTTTCCTCTTAGCTTGTAGTTCTGCATAAATCTGCTTTCCCCTTTCCTTTAAAAATTTAGCTTCTAACTCCCTTATCTCCTCTTCAAGCTTTTTATTAAATGCCTCCTGTTGTTTCCTTAATATACATGCTTCTCTTATACTAATGCCCCTCATAACAGCTTTCATTGTGTCCCAAACTACTGCATCGCTACAAACTCCTGTATCATTAATCTCCCAAATCTCTCTTAATTCCTTCTCTATCTTGTCTCTTATATGTTTGTACTGAAAAATATTACCGCTCAGCCTCCATCTTTTAGCTTCTTTATAATCCTTATTTATCTTAACATCCATATTATGTATTGCATGATCCAACACTTTTATAATACCAATTTCCGTGTTCATTACTCTTGAAATCAGATTTTTAGAAACAAATATATAGTCAATCCTAGAAAAATTCTTTGTGACAGGTGAATAATATGTATAACTTCTTTCATCTCCTTTTACACCCCTCCATACATCTACCATTCCCTCTTTGTTAATTACTGTATTTAATGCCGTTATATTATTTTTCCTCTCTTCTACCGTGGGATTAGATCTATCTATCTTTTTGTCCATCACCATGTTGAAATCACCAGCTATAATAACTAACTCATTTTGTTTTGAACCCATTTCCTTTAATACTTCTTGGTAAAATTCTGCTTGATTTACATTTGGGGCATATACATTAATATATATCCTTCCCCTCCTAATGCCCCATATACCATTATATATCTCCCCCTAGTATCCTTTTTAACTTTACTCACAATAAAACCACATTTTTTAGAAATAATAATTGCCACACCTCTTGACTTGGTGGAACCATATGCTTTCTCGTATATCATAGACCATCTTAGTTTAAGTTCGTTTACTCCTTCTTTTGATTGATGTGTTTCTTGTAGAAATATTATGTCCGCCTTATCTTTATTTAGAAGTGCTTCAATCCGTCTTCTTTTCAGAATAGATCCCAGACCTTTGACATTCAACGTTGAAACTCTTAACTTAGGGTCCATCTCATTTTATTGTTGCTCAACCAACTTTGGTCCCTGTGCATAAACATAAATATCACCACAACCCCCCACCCCCCACCCACACATTTAATTCCATTCCCCTCTCTCTTATCCCAGGGATAATCACCCCGCACACAGCTTCTGGAGCCTTTGAAGGGCGGGGGGAGGTTGAGACTTCCGCCTACGAACTCCAATCATTTACTTCCTTCCAGTCTCTTTTTACCAAACAACAACAAAAAAAAACAGAAAAAAAACAGGGGGGAAAAAACAACAACAACAAAAACAAAAAACCACTGTCTCCCCTTTTCTTCAGCCGTGCAGGAAATAAAACAAACAAACAAACAAACAAAAACAACATAAAATAAAATAGAATTAAAAAGGGGGAAAAAATAATTAAAGAGAGAGAAAGAGAAAGATTTTATAAAAGAATAAGAGACAAAAGAAAAGAGTTATTTGTCCTTTCCTCCAACTGCACCAAGGGTTTCTTGTATATCTGTGAATCTGACCAGCCCGGGCATTCCTTGTCCAACTGCTCCATCTTCTCCCTGTAAGCCCAATTCTTGCAGCAACTGCATGCCTCGCTCCAAAGATGTTATCTTGTAGAATTTTTTTCCAATAAAAAATCTTTTAAAAAACTGGGTAACCCCAAGTGTAAGATATCCCATTTTTCTTCAAAGTCGCTGTGCAGGGTTTCACACTCCGCCGCCAATTTATCATTTGAGCACACAAATCGTTGAAAACTTGGACTGGTGTTGAAAAAAACATCAATTGTCCCGGAATTTGCCTGATTGCACCCATAAAAAACTCCTTCTTATTGTAGTATGTAAATTTTATAACAATGTCTCTGGGACTCATTCCTCCTCTTTTGAAAGTGACTCTATGGATCCTTTCAATATCCTCTTGCTCCCATGTAATACCAGGAGCAAGGCTCTTTAGCCATTCAAGCACTCTATCTTTCAAACTTTTAGAAGTTTCACCACTCTGTTCTGGAAACCCGCGAAGGCGTATGTTAGATCTGCATTCCCGATCTTGCAATTCAATCAATTTCAGTTCAATCTGATCAAACCTAATATTGTGATCTTGTATTTCAGACTTATTTGCCATTATCCCTTTTTCCATCTCAGACATTTTCAAATTCACAGATTTTAATTCTGTTTTTATTTCAGCAATTGATTTTTGTAGCTCCACAACCACATCCGCTACAATTTGTTTATTGTTTGCTTTCATCTCGGTCTTCATCTGGTTTGTTATCTCTTCGTTATTTTCTTTTAGAAGCTTCTGGATTTGTGCCATCATTTCACAAGACATGCTTTCTTTCGGTTTTTTTGGTATCACTACAGAAACAGCAGATCCCACCTTCTGCTGAGATGGAATTTCTGGGATTGTACGAGCACTTCCTGCTCTAAGTGATTCAGCACTACGGCTGATCTTATCTTTTTTGATCTCCGTGTTTTTAGAATTAATTTCTTCTTCAAGCTGTACCCTATCCAGCCGTGACACTCTGATATCACTAGGATGGGTTTTCTTTCTCTCCCAGACCGATGGAATTTTATATTTACGATCTCTGGACATTTGGTAACCAGCCCAGAAATACGAAAGAAAGTTTAGAAAACAATTCCGAAAAACACAGCCCCTTTGCCTTATTCAAGTTTGAATGAAGAATGTTACTCACAGATCCTTATTATTTCAGGGGAGATTTATTCTTTCATATCTTTTCCGACCGGAGCTTTCTCAGTATCCGTCCTACTCCATTCGGCTAGAAGCCCCGCCCCCCATATTTTTTGTCGTATATAGTAAATTGCATATAATAAGGACACAATGCAGACGTCACTTATTAAAGTGCATATAATTCAAATGGAACATGCACTGTGTTTCTGCGTACAGTGTTTGTGATACAACCCCCCCCCCCGCCGCCGCCACACACACACTTGAGTGGTTCTTTCCAAAGCGAAACTAAAAGACTATGTAATCCATCCTGAATCAGAATTCTCATGGAACAAACTGCAGAAATTCCTATAAAAGGTCACTGAATTTCTCATATCTCCCTAGGTGCAGGAGGAGACCTCAGAAGCTCAGTTGGGCACATAGAAGCTCTTGACTGAACCTTTTGAATATAGACATGTGTATAGGAATGCTTTTTCTGTATAACCAGTTTGTCTACTTTTTGTTCAGGTGTCCAAAGAGGAAACAACTTTTCAGGACATAATGAAAAGTTATAGAAACCAGCCACAAGCAAATAGCCATGTAAGTGTTTTTTTCAAACAAACATAACAGTAAAATTTCTTCTTCATGGTCTCACACATCACACATATGGGCACTGTGCCTGCATGGAGCCCCATTTCGGGAAACTTCTATAACTGAGGAATTTTGGCGGGAACCAAAACTGTATCAGTGTGCATGTCCCTAGCAGGTTCCTGCTTATTCCCTCAGTTCTCTTTTGACCACCATTGTGGTAGCTGTCATGCCCTACCTGGAGGAGGATTCATCTGACAAAGAAGAGGAGCGGGGGAGCCTGAACAACAGGCTCCAGCCAGAGCCAGGCAAGGAACTGGAGGCTTCAACTGATAGCCCTCCCCGGAGCCATTAGGAGAGTAACCTGGCCCCTCCCATGCCATTCCTGAACTCCCCCAAATGCAGGAATCAGAGCCTGAGATACTTCATCCCTCTGAACGGCATAGGATCAAACACGAGCAGCAAAAGGAAGCCACAGCGTGGGGCCTCCCTTAAAAGCAGCACATTGGCCTAATTAACCAGCTGTGCTGATTAAAGACCAGCTATAAATTAGCCCAGCTGAAGCCAGCCTGTTGCTGCAGACAATAGCATTTAAACCTCTGCACTTCGCCTTGCTATACTGGACCTGTCAGATTCCTAGACTCTCAGCAGCCTCCCCCTCCCGGACCACTCTTTTGGACACCCCCTGACTGGCCCTGACGCTTGATACAACTGGCTCTTGTGAACTGAACTCTGGACTGCGTTGATATTGCGTCTGCCTTCTGCTAACTATACTGGAACTCTTGTGTATGACCCTGGACTGGCCTGATTTCACTCTTTGTTATTCCTGAGACTATCCGAGCCTGGCCCTGCGCACTTGCCAGCCTAGGAGAAACTTCTCTGCATTCAGTAAAAAGTTGGCTTATTGTGGAGATTTTATTCACTCTTCCTCTGTCGTTTTTTCTCTCTTTCTCTTGAGTTTTATATTATTTTGTTCTTGCGGTCCTATGATTACTCACTGGGTGTATGGCTCTCTGGGCGACTTTCAAAAACTATGTCTGCAGCAGGGATGTTGAAGAGTCCTTGGTCTCGAGTCATGAGTCGAGTCACGAGTCTTTGGACCCGAGTCTCGAGTCCGAGTCCTTGGTCCAAAATGGTGACTCACGAGTCACTCCCAAAGCTGACTCCATGAGTCCCTATTAAAATCAATGAGGTTTTTTCCCAACAAAATAAGGCTACTTCACACTCAGAGCAGCCACACAGAGTAATCTCAGGTCCTTCTTCTGCCTCTCCCAAGTACGCAACACATCAATCACAATAAATCTTGACACACTGTTGGGGCTGCACTCCTGGTAGCCGTCCATAGTGGCCGAGCAGCGGCACACCTCGCTTCCATGCGCTCTTCGCTCCTCTCCACTCCTTCTGGCACAGCCCAGGGATGTTGAAGAGTCCTTGGTCTCGAGTCCCGAGTCGAGTCTTGAGTCCCATTAAAAATATTGGGACTCGAGTCCGAGTCAGAGGGGGGACTCAGTCCGACTCACGAGTCGAGTCCTCGAGTCCTAGTCCCCATCCCTGGTCTGCAGTGGGAGTAAATTACCCCATATGTGCCTTTTCTGCCTGGGAGAAGGGCATAAAGTGGACACATGTTCAAATTGTCAGGCATTTACGAAGCAAGCCAGGCACAATCACTTGGATTGTCTCCATGCAGTTTTGTGGAGAAAGGCGGTGGAGGTACTGAAAAAGCCCATGGCTCAAATGTCCACTGGCCCTTCCGAGGGTACTTCTGCCTTGCCACAGCCTACACAAATGTCGGGGTCACCTGTGCCTCAAAGTTTGTTTGTTTATTTTATTTACAGTTTTTGTATACTGCTCCATATCTGCAGATTTTGGAATGGCAAACAATAAAAAGATAAAAACAGACAAAGAATGAAAACAATGCATAGAAAACAAGGCCTGATCAAAACCGTGGCTGGTCAGCAAGAATGGCTTCCTGGAACAGGGAAGTCTTCAGCTGCCACCAAAAGCAATACCATGTTGGAGCTTGCCTGACTTCCAGAGGCAAGGAGTTCCATAGAAATGGAGCCACCACGCTGAAGGCTCTTCTGGTGGACTCCAAACAGGCCATAGGTCCATGTGGAACCACCAGGAGAATGTCCTCCGATGACCTCAGTGACCTGGCAGGTTGGTAAGGGAGAAGGCACTCTCGGGTATCCTGGTCCCAAGTTGTTTCGGGCTTTGTACACTAGTACCAGAACCTTAAACCTGGCCTGGTAGTGAATCAGTAGCCAGTGCAATTCCTTCAGCAGAGGAGTTGCATGCTGAAAAGGGGCAGCTCCAGACAACAGCCGAGCTGCTACATTCTGCACTAGCTCCATCTTCCAGAGCAGCCTTAAGGGCAGCCCCACATAGAACACATTGTAGTAATCCAGTCTTGAGGTTACTAGTGCCTGTATCACTGTGGCCAAGGCATCCCTGTCCAAGAGAAGCTGTAGTGAACCAATCAAAGATGGTAAAAGGCACACCACCGCAGTCACCTGGGACTCCAGCGACATTGATGAATCTAGGAGTACCCCCAGACTACAAACCTGATGTTTCAAAGGGAGTGCAGCCCCATCCAGAACAGGCAGTAAGACTATCTCCCGGACTCGGGAACCACTCACCCACAGGGCTTCAGTCCTGCCAGGATTCAGCTTCAATTAAGTTGTGCTGCTCAGCGCTGCCAAGAAAACTGACCCACCCTTGGAAGGGCGGTCATTGAGCCGACAAGACCCACCCACACCAGGGCAGCTGTTGACACTTTCATTGGCGAACGCGCTATCAAAAAAGGCCAGGGTTTCTAAATCCTCTTCTGCTCGCTCTTCTGAGCCAAAGAAGAAAAGCTCTAAAAAGGCAGCAGAATCGGTATGAGACCAACCACGATCAACAGTTTCTATCTTGATTCCCACTCCACCACCAATGTTACATTCGCTGCTACCAATGGCAGCTTCTGTCCCAACACAGGAGCCCATCCTGATAGCTTCTACGTCAGAAGGCGAGATCTGAGATACTCCCCCAGTCCAACCGCTGCATCCACCAGATTGTGATGAGCGATATCAATCTCAGTATGGGAGACCGCTGACATACAGGCCTGAGTCTCTGGATTCTGTCTTCTCAGCAGCATTGGTACAGAGTGGTTATGCCTCTATACTTTACAAGCGACACCAGTTTTGGTCTCTATCACCTCCGTCAGATTGGGATCGGCAGTCAGAATGGGACATGCCATACAGGAGATCTTGGGATTGGACGTATACCTTTCAGAACGCTGCAGCAGAGAATACTATTATCTATGCCATGAGGTCTATGAAACCAATAGCCGGACATTCCTTCCTGAAGATCTGGCTCTTTTTTTAACCTGCCTGGCAGCCAAGCTGTTCACTCAGGAGACCACCACAATCTTCAAAATTCAACATCTCCTTGGTTTCATGGCCGCAACGACGTTGGTCATGCAGTATGCCTGCACACACGCAGAGCCCATATGTGTGGATGCACTGATAATCACTTGATGTAGATAACTACATCTACAGGTAAGCAATCTGTCTATTTTGCTAAGGCTTTCTATATAAATAATCCTGTACTTGTTACTTAAACACTAACTGCACTTTTGAGTTATTGCAGTTTATCAGTAATTTACAAAACCTGCATTTTTCCGTGTTCTATAGGTCTACAGAAGTGTCTTATTGAAAAAAATACCCATGAAGGTAGTGTTAGATATAAAACAAGAAGAGATGTCAGAAGAAGGTAAGCTGATGGTTGTTCTTCTATTTTAAACTTTAGTGGAAGGTTTAAAGGAAAACATCTTGCATATTTGGGCGGTATAGAAATAAAATTAATAATAACAATAACATACAGAACCTGATTCCCATGTTCTGGAAATCTCATGAAAAGATACGGTATTCTTAGGTTGTAGTAGAATCAGATGAATATAGGATTGAAAAGAGTCTGAAGGCTATTTAATCCAAGCCCTTTCATTGTGGCAAACCCCAGCAGATTGTAGAAAAAGAACAACTGTGTGTGAACAGAGTAGGAACAACCCTATGTTTTAATTATTTGTTGTTGTTAAATTTACTTGGATTGTAGCCCATTTTAAGTATTTTAATGTAGTTTTAGTTAAATTGTAATGATTATAGTTTTAGTTATTTTGTATATTGTACTGTGCTCTGGTGTAGAGCGCATATAAATTTGTATCTTCTTCTTCTTCAACCCAGATGACACACAGGGATAATGCCATATGTTGTAAGAAAAAGCAGTTGAAAGTTGAAAGTAGTATATCTACCTAATCTAATCAATGTACAGCATTGTTGGCACTGATACGGGCGATGACTTGGATTTTATAGTATCCCAGAAATGGATTGCAATTTAATTATATGAAGTGTAAGGTCTGAAAGTGTTGTGGTTTTTGTTAAATGTTTTTCATTTATAGCATAATCTTATGTATGTTGACTCAGAAGGAAGTCCCGCTGTATTCAGTGGGGTTTACTTCTGAGTCAGTGATCAGTGATTACTGATTCCAGACACGTTGCTTAAGAGACTATTCATGTGTCCAATGTGGCATGTTGAATATCTGGATTGGGTAGACTTGGTCTGAATTCATGACATGGTGAACTGATTAGTTGACTGATAGTTTCACCGCATGTTTAACCTACACTTACTACAACACCAGTTAGCTGCAGTCCTGTGCACATTTACTTGGGAGTAAGTGAAATTCAACTCATTGTAACTTACTTCTGAGTAAACAAGCAAATAATCATGTTGTTGGCCTGTATTCAAAAATACAACAAATTGTGTGCATGGTGAAGAGAAAAAGAGAGAAATAACTCTCATGGTTAAGATGATGTTTTTATCTGCCCATATCTCTACAGTTTAGATTGTTTTCCTTCTACTTTTTTAAATTTAAACACCTACTGTATTCTCTTCTCCTCCCCTTCCTTTCTGTAGGCTCCCCCAGGAAGATGAAATATTCACCTATAAGAAATAAACCAGAAGATTCTAGAGACTTGGAAAAAGAGGAGAGAGGGGATCTGGTAAAATTTTATAACACCATCTATGTAGGAAGAGTGCAACGCTTTGCATTGAAATACGGTGTTTCCAATCACGATCATGCGGTATGTGGATCTCTGGTTTCAAAAAGTGGTGGATAGAGTTTGGTAATAATTTTATGACCATAAATATAAACAAGGCTTTCTAAATTCAAATACTAGGTGGTATGAATTTTCCTTTGGATTCAATAAAATCTTCCAGTTCTTAACCTCCAACCCATGTAAAATATGACTTAGAACAGGGGTGCACAACCTTTTCAGTTCCAAGGGCTGCATCTGGTGTTGGCTGGGGACATACACACACACACACACTCATACACACATCTTTTGCTCAGATGTCCCCTTCCACCTCAGTGATTGCTTTCCTTTCTTAGTTTTGCACTCACTTTGAAATATGTGGTCCTCTCAGTTACCTGTTAGCGGCAGCAGTCAGATCCACATTCAGAAGGCAGGAGTGATAGAACCCTCTGAGACCAGCTGCAAGAGTGTCTTCTGGGAGATGTTCTGACAGCCACTCTCAGGAGACTCCTTCCTTCTGAGCATGACGGGCGCTTATCTAGCTTATGCCAGGAATGTTCAGAAAGGTAGCTGAGTGTGGGGTAGAGAGAAGGATTAACTCCTGAGATCTGTGAACAATGGAGTTGACCTTCAGGATGAGTACGGAGTCAATTCTGAGTACAACTCTGTCCTTGTAGACCAGGAGTGGTAAACTTGTCTGGCCTCAAGGGCTCCATGTGGTGTTGGGTGAGTGGCCAGGGGCCTCACACAAGCTGCTGGACAAATCCTCCCACCATCACCTCAGTGATCTTGCTCATGCACTTGCTTTGGTCAGACAGCCACAGCAGCAACAGGCAGCTGTATGGTGCAGGAGGGGATGGATTCCACCACAGAGCTCTGCAAGAGCACAGACCAGAGTGTGTCTCACAGGGATGAGAAATCCAGAAAGGAGAGGAACTTTTGCAGGGGAGGGGAAAAGAGGTAAGTGGTGGCAGGAAAAGCAGTGCTGATTTTGGCGGTTTGGCTCAGCAGGGGGGATGAGGAGGCAAGAGCAGCAGCCATAAAACCACCACATATATGCTTTGGGGTGTGGGGAGAGGAAAAGAGTGTGTCTGCTTCTCCTTCCCCCCCCCCCCCCGTAACAGTCCACCAGGACTCACCAGATTGAGTCACCCTCCTTCTCTGGCTGAAAACAGCCAGGCAGCTAGGTCTGAGTATAAAGTTCAAAGGGAGTCCTGCCTGGGGATGGCTCGAGTTGATAAGGGTAGCACAGCACAGCTGTGGGAGAGTGAAGCCTCAGCAGCAACAACTGGGCCTCATCAAGATGCAGCTATAAAGCTCTGAGAGTGGGCAGGAGCCAGTTTATGCTATAGGTTGCTTTATGCCATGACCAGAAACCCTGGATCATTTGGTCTAGGCACTGTGCTTCCCTGGCCCTGGAGGCTCGTGTCTGTGGTTACTATGATCCAGTCTGGTTCCTGGAGGTACACCAGACAAGAAGAAACTTTCACAATGAGTATCAATTCCATTCATGAAGCTAGCAGAATCATAAGGGGGATGAGACCTTCATGTCGAATGCACATGTGTTCTAGGTAAATCAGATGATAGTTGGACTTATTTATTTCCCTACCTATATTTTATTTTGGTGCATCTCGGAAGTGTAGACAATACTGCATTCTCTATCAGAGAGTCATAGTTTGGATGAAACAAAACAGTGGTCTGAGGTAGTGGGCAAGGGTATTTGGCTCTGAATTCCTGCTAAAACAATCCAAATTAATCACTCCTGAAACATCATTTGTGTAAACAAGCAGGACCAGTGCACCTTGGAACCAGTAGTGCACCTTGGAACATTAGCTTTCTGTGTACCATAATATAGATGGTTGCAAGTTGTATTCATTTACTATAGGGGATAATCTCTGAGAAATGTTTAGGTTCTTTGAAAGATCCTTCAGTGTATGAATGGCCACCCAGTTCTAACAGTCTTACAATTCCATAATTCTGTGAATATAAATATCCTGGGTTTCTAATATGACATAGCTAAGAGATTTATTTTGAATATCACATTTGTTGGATGTGTGCATTCTAATGGGAGATTCAAGCAGGTACAGGATATAGTGTGCCCTCTCTAAATTACTGTGCATCAGGATCATATTTAAACCCTCAACAGCAAGAAAAATCTATTCAGAATTTGAGGTAGAATTAATGTATGATGTCAAGTTGAAGTAGAATGTATGTAGATATTTTATGTTGAATTGACATTTTTGGTGATAAATAATGGGTGCAGCCTCTGGAAATCTCCTTGGTGGTTGAAAAGGACCCTCTAGGGCCCCTAGAACATTGTCAAATATACTTCAGCATTTGTCATTTTTGAGTTTGTGTATTTCAATTAAGTTCTGTGTTTGCAAAATTAGAGGAATGATTAAAAGCATTCTTGCAACTAAATGTTCAATTTTCTTTCCAAGGTGGAGGCACTTCCCCTTTCCCCCTTTCCCAGCATTAAACAACCACCAGTGTCTCCTCGACGGATATCTCAGCAACACCGTGTTTATGTTTCACCACATAAGAATGGTGCTTGCTTGACGCCTAAGACTGCACTGTTATATAAGTTTAATGGAAGCCCTTCTAAGGTAAGATGCATGCTTCTAACAACTAAGAGTTTAAAACTTCATTTATATTTGTTAGCTTCAAGATGACCTTGCTAACATTTCTTTGATGGACCCTAATAGTGCTTATGGTAATGGTAAGAGTATTTTGGATTGAAAACTTGAGGGTGGGTGGAGCTGCTGCATACAATCTAACCAGCAAAACCATAACTTTACATAAACATCATTTGAAAACTGAGAATGTAATAATGCACACATTAAGCTCTTTTGTAATAATCATTGGATGATAATTATTATCAGCTTTGATTGTAACACTTTTAATTTGGCAGAGTTTGAAGGAGATCAACAATATGATAAAACAAGGAGGACAGAGACCTAAGAAGAGAGCAATATCAATTGACAGTGACACAGAGTCACCAGCAAAGAGACTGTGCCAGGAGAATGATGATGTTTTACTTAAACGTCTTCAAGATGTTGTTAGTGAAAGAGCAAATCATTAGGTCAACAAAAGCACTGTGAAGACCCACATTTATTCAGATCTGCTGTATGCAGCTCAAATCTCTCTTCTTCAAGTTTTTATTTTGTTTATGATAGGTAGACGGTGGGCCAAAGTATTGAAATGTACTGGTTTTATGATGCTTCCTTTTACAAGTAGAATTTTAGACAGTTATTGAACTTCTATCCTACAGCTTATGAATGCGTATTATTTTGAAGTCGGTTTGAACCTGAGCTGTAAGAAGTTGTGTATTTTTAATGTACCTATATGATTTTGGGGTTGTATTCTGAAAGTGGAAGCCAATTCCTACTATCACTCATTAGGGAAGTAATAGTCAGTTATTCTTTAGAGTAATTACTCTCTTGGTTTGCGGTTCACTTCAAAACTGCTTTGGTTTCTATTCTTTAAAAGAAAATTATTACCTTTTATGCATTATTTTAATGTGGAATAAGGTAGGAAGATATAGCCATTAATATAGTAAAACCAGAGTTTTTTCCTCACAGTTTAGAGTGGAGAGACATCCCCTTTTTATCAGAAAACACTTGGATAGTGTTTTCATTTGAACCATGAGCATAATTGTAAAGTGCTGTACTCTTAGCTTCTGGTAGAATGGCAAAGAGGAATTGAATTAGGGTTTAGAATGTTTTTCTGGCTTTTGTTTTTGTTACTGGTACAGCTGCAGTGGTTAAAGCGGTATGCAATCGTCTGCCATAGCCCATATTGGGGAAATTTACATTCTTCTGCTACCTCATTTGAGGCAATGAGTCCTGCCTTTAGACAGAAGTACTCCTCCAGAGCTCACAGGGCCATCTCTGTAGCACTGTGGATGCCTGTATACCAGGGATGGGGAACCTCCAGCTCCCAGACCCAATTCAGCCTATGGAACCTTCTTATCCAACCCGCGTTGTCTCCTACAACTGCCCTGCTCCCACCTCCTCCGCCCTGTCACTTACTTATGAGGTGGCCACATGTCTTTTTTCTTTCTTTTGCCTCTTCTATCTCTTCCACCCACTGCTCCAGCTGAGCAGTCCTTGTAGAGGGCTTCTCTTACCCTACCACCATCCCTCCTTCAGCCCCAATTTAGCTGCTTTGTACATACATCACAATGGTATGTGTGATGTATGTACGTATGGTGTGTGTGTGTAAGAGAGAGGGAGTGGTGGTTCTGCCCACTTTGGCCTCTGGCCCACAAGCATGTGGCCCTTGACATGCTTCCCCAGAGTCCATGCAATTCTCGGGCTGCAAAAGGTTCCCACCACTGCTGTATGCCAGCTATGAAAAGCATGTCACTTACACTTCTGTGGTTCTGTTAATTCATCAATTAACATGGCTTATGCTTTAAGCCTGGCTAGACATTATAGCTGCTTACATGGGAAGTAGCCATCTCTGGCTCTCTAGGATCCCAAAGATCTCTCTCCCACAACTGTTCCAATGGGCAAGGGAAACCTAAAATGGCTTGAAACAGTGGCTGAACCCATGCCTTTCTCTGCTCTGAGGAAAAATAGCCCCAGAGAGTCAAAGGAGTACAAAAAGTACCATTATTCAGGGAAGTAGTCATGTCTCACCTCACTGCTGGCTGGGCTTTTTTAAATCTTCCAGTGGAGTTTTGTTGTTGTTGTTGTTGTTTTTGGTGGGGGAGGAGAAGCAGGGAAGGTTTGCAAGTGGACAATTAGCTGGTCCCCCCCCCCCCCCAAAAAAAAGACCTGCCAGCAACAAGATGAGAAATTAGTCCTTTCCTTGGGAAGGCACTATTCCTATAACTTGCTGGGATTCTTTCTCCTTCGCAGTGCAGGAAAAAATGAGGGCTGAGCCATTGCTTGAAGCCACTCCAGCCTTCTCTGACTGATGGACTAGTTGGCAGCAAGAAACCTTTAAGATTCTAAACAGTCAGAACATCTGTAATTTGTAGCCATGTTCTTTCCTTTAAATAATGTTTTCCCCTGAAAAGCATGTTTTCACTTGTGTAGTATCTACACAGAATGTAAGCCTTATCAAATTAGGTGTGCTTGTACATAAGATATTATGTAGCTATCATAGGGGCTTGGCCTTTGCTTTCTATTATTGTCAGTGGGCACCAAATGAACCTTATTGCTGAAGTGTTTCTTAAGAAGGGATTTGATTAGGAGTACTTTATGGAAGTATGGGAAAGTTAAGGTTTCATCATGAGTGCAGAGGATCACTCTCACTTGGGATCTTTTAAAAGTAAGAGCCATAAAATAATCTTACATTTTGTGTTTCTAGTTCATATGTTGGAAATATTACATTTTCTTGGGCTGCCTTTCATAAGCATCTAATCAGATTTTTACCTATTCCAAGATTTAATACATTGAGGTCTACTAGTCTAATAGGTCACAAGGCCAAACATTAGAATGAAACTGAGAAACAGTGTTGTACAACAGAACTTGAATGTGTGCTATATTAATTGCCTATGGAAGGAAAATTTGCAGGTGCCACAGGATCTAAATGTTACACTTTTTATAAAATAAGTATCCCAGCAACAACTTTGAAAAAGGTGTGTTTTACCTTTTGAAATGTCCTGCATGTTATATTTTACAAGGTGGCATAAAAATGCACTCAATACAATTTCAGCTATCTTTAGTGCATAGTCAGTTGGTCTTAATTTCTCATGTGTACTTTACTTATCTGCCCTCCAGACAGATTCTCAGGTCTGATCTTAAAAGGCTGGTGCTGAAGTTATTATTAATAATGATTTAATTGTTTATGTTAATTACATTTTGTATTGATTACAGCTTTTGTAATTTTGTATTAATTGTAACATGGTCTAGAAGAAGCTAGTGATGCGCCTGATTGGGCTTGCTGGAAAATACTTTTTTATAAAACTTTTGCTATATTTTGAAAATCTTTGTAAATATGAAACTTAATTAAAGAAACACCCTTTATTCTGATCTTGATTGTTTTGTTCTTTTGCTTCAGTATGGAAATTTCACCTTTGTTTTCCAGTGTCTGAGATTTCTGCTATAGAAATACTATTTCAATAGACATTTGGGCAGATGAAAGTACCTTAGGGCACAATCCTGTGGCCTCCTGGCCTTGTCTGGGGAGCCATAGGATAAGTCAGAGTCCCCACTCCAACCTTGGAAATACCTTCCAAAGTCGCAGCGGGAACTCCACCCATGGAGCACCCTTCCCCACCCTCGCAGCCAGCATGTTTTTTTCCCTTGCTGGCTGGACTCTGAAGACGGAAGACCTTTTTTGGAGCTGGCATGGGGGGGGGGTGTTCCTGGGGGAGGGGAGGAGCGAAGCACTGCCATCCTCCACAGAATCCAGGCAGTGCCTCAGCAGCCTCTCCTCCTCGTGAGGAGGAGGAAAATATTTAGACGGCCAAAACTGGCTGTCTAAATGTTTTGGAGGGCAAGGGGAGCATGGCAGCAATCAGGAACGGTGCAGGGCTGTTTGGCGCCCTATGCCAAATTATATTTAGCGCCCCCCCCTCGTGCCGGGGGGGGGGGCTCCGGAGCAAAGCAGCCCTGCATGGTTTCCGTAGAGATTTCTCTTGGCCCATTTTTTTTTTTTTTTAAGATGATCAAAAGAGGTTCATATCCCAAGAAAATAAGCTACCTTCTTTCATTATCCACACTGTACAATACATCACTTAACTTTGAAAGCTCCTCAAGGGAGCGAGGGCTGGACAGAACTTGTCAACACTGTTGGCCTCGTTCTGTATTTTATTACGTTTCCGTCAGAGGCTGAATACTGCAGGATTCTACATTATACAGACCCCCCCAGGGTAAATGTTTGCTATGTCTCCACACTATCACTGAGCAGCTTTGTGTAACTTGGGCTGCAATGCTATGCACACTTACCAGGGAGTAAATCCCACTGAACTCAATGGGACTTACTTCCGAGTAGACACGCATAGGATCGTTTGTAACTCATTACACAGGCTAGCTCTCAATTTGTACTGAGGTTTCACAACAAAACTAAAGAGATACCTGCGGCGCTGGTGCCACGCCCACTCGGAACGCAACCCTAGATCTAAGACTGCGTGTGTGTGTGTGTGTGTGTGGTCCTTTAACATGGATTTTAAAGAAAATGAGACAAGCCAACCCACCTTAGGTAGGCAAGAGAAGAGGCTCGAAGACTGGAGCGGCCAAATTACAAAGCTCCAAAAATTGGGAGCGAGGGAAGGTCGAGCTTGGGGTTCTCCCCCAGGATCGCAGAACTAAGGGATCTTTTCTAACATAAAAACAGAAGTCCAGCTCTGGCATGCCTCAAATATAGGCGTACTGCAGGAAAACCAAGGAGACGCTGCTGCTCTGCAACCCCCCCCCCTGCGCCGCCGCCGCCACCACCACCTACCTTCCCCCCGCCCCCGCTGCTGGCTGCTGCCGCCGCCGCCGCCTCCGACGCGATGGGACCCCCGCGCTTTACGACGGGAAGGTAGGTAGGTGGTTGGCGGGCGGGCGTGCGGGGGGGGAGGTGCGGCGGCAGCGGCCGGCAAGTGGGCGGGGAGGCGCGGCGGAGGCGGCAGGCAGGGCAGGAGCGCGGCGGAGGCGAGGAAGGGGCGCAGAAACTGCGCCCTCTTCCGCCACGCGCCCTAGGCAGCCGCCTGGGTCTGCCTAGCGGTAGCGCCGGCCCTGGCAGCAATCCTAGCTGCCGTGCTCCTCCCACCTTTCATTGGATGCCCGTAATCCTCCAAATTTGGAGGATTATGGGCACCCACATTGGATGGGGCTGCCGGTGAACATTTAATGAAATAACTGGTTAATTGGCAAATAGGACCAACTTTTATACTCCTCTTGAGCTCCTTTCAGTGCACAGATTTATTTTGCGCTTTTATTTAAAGCTGAATGACACCCGAGATTGGCACCAACCCCTAGCCTAAGATGGGATGCTTCTATCACAAACCAATGTTTGCAGTTCACCTCAGTCTATCCAGATTATAGTATAGAGCGAGGGTTGTATCCAGATTTACACTGGATCCACTATGCTGACGGAAGTGGACTTCCCCACCACCTCTTTTCCACAGCAGCCCCTCCAACCCCCTGAAAATGTTACACAGAAGAAGAAGACTGCTGGATGGGGTGAGGTGTGGGGGGGATCCCCAAAAATTGGGCAGAGGACCTTCCACAAGCAGAGCCCATCCTCTCATGAAAGGCAGATCCTGAACCCAAAATCCACAGTCGGGCAATACCTTTAATATTAGGAGTTTTGGTTGGTTCCAATAAAGGTATCCAACTATACATTTTGGTACTTTAAGAATTGCATGATTATGCGGTCACTAGAAATTTAATATTGCAACATATGGTGTAGATTTTAGGATTTCCGGAAATTAGAACCCAAGAACCATAACAAAATATGTTGTAGAATCCCAGAAACTACCAAAATGAGGTATTTGAAATAAACTGAGGAGCCACCTTTGGCAGTAGCTCTCTGCATCCTCCAGGGACCAGGAGCAGCAAAGCAATGTCCTCTGGTTCTGAATGCAATGCTGTTATGCTTGTTGGTGATGGGAAAAGAGCGAGTAAGGCCTTACTCAGAAGTAAATCCAACTATGTTTAATAGAGGTTACTCTCTAGTAATTGTAAGTTTGCAGCCTAAGAGCATGGGTTTCATAGATTTCATAGATCATAGAGTTGGAAGGAGCCTACAAGGCTATGGAGTCCAACCCCCTCCTTAATGCAGGAAACTAGAGGAGGGGGTCTCCCATCCAAGTAATAACCAGGCTTTGACCCTGCTTAGCTTTCCACACTCAGACAAGCTGAACCAGCATAAGCCACAGGCCTGTATTATATACAATACATTTCCACACTCTCCCTTGCCAGTGTCCCATTTTCAGTTTGCAATTAATCGTGTAAATGTTTAAGGTGCCATAGAGCGCTCTGCTGGCCCCAGGCACTCCATCTTCCCCATCTGGATTTGGGCTTGAAAGACCAAGGAAAAGTGTGGATGCATTGAGGGTAAGTTTCAAGCAAGTGCAATTTGGGACATTGCACAGCTCTGTCCTGAAAGTAAGAGGTTAATTAGCTTCTCTTCTATACAATTTTGTGAAGGACTGCCAACCAACCGGTCCTTTCCTCAAGATGAGAGATCAAAGGTGCAAAACTGCCAGCCTTAGCGCTGCCATCTTGACCTGATTCTCTCAGGGCCTTGCCCTTGGTCTATACACTGGATTTAGCACAACCACAGAGGAACCACACACCGTGTGGGGTAAAACCAGGAAAGTTTATTTAAGGTAAACAGATTACAATAAAAAGTGGGGGAATGAGGAAAGGGGAAAAGGTGGGGAGACACTTTCTTGTCTTGAAGAAAGGACCGGTTGGCACTCCTTCACACCATGCAATAAACTATGTCTCCCAACTGTGCTTGTCAGGTTGATCTAACTAGACTTTGTCCCTCTTAACTCTGACTAAGCCCTCCCTGGCTAGGATACAAAGAGCTATTTAGGCATGCCCAAGGGTGACCATGGGGCTGGAATCAAGGGGAAGGGGTGTTTTGTTCTTGGCTTTGAGATCATATGCTATCCACACTCCCACATTTGCAGATCACAGAGAGGTGGTGGGGAAAGAGAGTATCCACATAGGGGGGTGGGGAAGAGAGAATCCGTGGAGGGGGGACAGAAAAGAGAGAATCTACAGAGGGAGAGCGAGCAGAAAAGAGACTCCTGGGAGAAAAATGGCAAATGTGCCCCCAGGCTCGGGGGGAAACGACAAATGCATCTGTGGGCCCAAAAGGGTTGCCTACCCCTGTACTGGTAGATCCCAGTCTACCTTCTGCCCACCTCTGCTGTAGACTAGATCCTCCCTCTGAATCGTTTCTTAGCAGCAAAGGCTTGTAAGAAAAGTCCATACAATCTGGTATTAATTCTCTCTTTCCAACACCAGTATTTTGAGTTTCGTTTCTCCTGAACCGAAACTTAACATTGCTTTCCTACATTACAGTTTCTCAGAAATGCTTTGTCAGACTTTTTCCGGGATGTGCACATACACAGCTGGTCTGTGGCTAGGATCCAAGTAACTACTTTAGGCACACCCACGGTGTCCAGCATAAATTTGGATTGATTTATTTCTTTGAACAACAGATGATTCCAAGTGACCACAGACAACGTTAACACAAATTTCATTATGCTCATGAAATTCTGTCAAAGCTTTGGGCTCATATACATAAACCTTTGGTACTTATTGCCCATGAAAATAGTTGCACTGAATTCAACTTTGATAGAAAGAGCAGCAGCATCAATTTATGTATGCTGGGCTGTCCATAGCTTTTGTCAAGCAATTTACTTATTAATGACCTAGGACAGTGATGGCGAACCTATGGCACGGGTGCCACAGCTGGCACGCAGGGACCTCTCTGTGGGCACTCAAGCCATTGGTCACCAGATCGTGAAAAGACTGTCCCCTTCTGCAAAACACTAATGATCTTGTTCTTTCTCACAGTGTGGAACAGAATGATTTTATTCTAGAATTCCTGTTACAGAATTCTTTTCTATATTGTTATCACATTTAAAAGATTTTGAAGAATGATGCACAGAGCATGGCTTGGATGTAAAGCCCTAACAGTTGACCTGAGTGCTGCATGTGTTGCTCTCAAACTAACAGAGTATGAGCCAAGGTTGGACAAATTATCAGCATGCATGCAATAGCAAAAATCACATTAATTGTGCAAAAGCATGCCCAATGCAAACTTTTACCTAATGCAGTGTTTGCAGTCCAAGACATAAAGTGTTTAAAATGTGTTAAGCACGTTTAGTTTTCTTGTTTATCTTGTTCATCCTAGTACAGGTTGACTTTTACTTTTACTAATCCGACACCTGTAGAAGCAGGGAAAGGACCCGGGGTAAAGCTTGCCCCATACAATTTCAGTCTGGCATATAATCATATTACAAGTTGAGAATCCCTTATCCGAAAATACATGTGCCTAATTATTTTAAAAGTTTGTATAAATTCCCTTCAGGCTATGTGTACAATGTAGTACTATAATAATTTTTTGAGTTGATTTTTTTTCCAACAAAAAACTGTTTGTATCATTGAAAGCTCTGTTATTCTGTTTTTCTTTTATGACAAAAGATGTTAATTAGTTCGGACAACTGTATGAGTTGTTTTTCTAAAACTAAAACCTCGGTATTCAGGTTTAATGGCAGTGTTGGCACTTTGAAATAAATAAGTTGGTTTTGTGTTGCAGTTTGGGCACTCGGGCTCAAAAAGGTTCGCCATCACTGACCTAGGATTTTCAGGAAATGGTTTCTCAATACAGAGATCTCTGAAATGTTCTGAACAGAGGGGACTGGGAGCCATCTGCTTTGGAGAAGGCAACCTCAACCCTGAGTGAGGTGAGTGATTGATAAAAAAAGTACTCTGTGTGAGGTTACAATAGACATGTTTTTAGAAGAGTGAGAAATAAACTCAAATTCTTAGACAGAGACTGTGTTTGCACAACACAACAACCCATTGTGGTTAACTAGCCATGGTGGGTTGTCGTGTCATCCAAACCTGGACCGCATCCCATAAGGTGGCTTATTTGGGGGCAATAAGTCAACCTGACAACAACCTGTGGCTTGTTCTAGGAGTTGTTCAACACATGATGGGTTGTCATGTCGTTCGAACCTGGGAGACTGATCCCATTGTGGGTTGCGGGAAGAGGCTAGCAAGACGCACAGCAAGAATGGCAAAACCCCTTGCCACTCTTCTTGATCTCACCCATGCCGCTACCAGTGACAGCCCCTCCACTGATGCCCAAGCGGCACTTTGGAGCAGTTGTCACTGGTTTGCCACCTTTTTTTGTTTTTCAGCCCCAGAAATGTGCACAAATGTCTTTGTAACTTTTTTTTCCTTTAAATTTTGTTGGTCTTTTGCAGTTGCGCAAGTGTGCTCCTATGGCTTTCCGATATATATATATATATATATGAGAAATTAATGCAAATTTCCCCTCCATTTATTTCCATCAGTGGTTCATGCCTTGGTCTCCTCTCGCCTAGACTACTGTAATGCGCTCTATGTGGGGTTACCCTGGAAGATGGTTCGGAAGTTGCAGCTGGTACAGAATGCAGCAGCTCGCCTGGTTAAAGGCTGCCACCAGCATGATCACATCACTCCAGTGCTCAAAGGGTTGCACTGGCTACCGGTTGTTTGCCAAGCCAAATTCAAGGTGTTGGCATTGACCTTTAAAACCCTGTATGGCTCCGGTCCAGTTTATCTCAAGGAGCGCCTCCAGCAACATCAAGTAGGCCGCTCAACAAGATCTGCCACGGATGGCCTTCTCCCTGTCCCATCAGCCAGAGAAACCAGGCTGGTGGGGACTAGGAGGAGGGCCTTTTCTGTGGCAGCCCCCAATTTATGGAACTTTCTCCCCAGTGACCTCCGCCATGCCCCTTCCTTGATTAGCTTCCGCCGTGCATTAAAAACGTGGCTTTTCAGGCGGGAATATGGGGTGGGTTAGGATTTTTAAATTTTGTACTGTTTTTAATTGTGTTTTATACTGTGTGTGTGTCTCCCCCCCCTCCCCCCTCTGTATTTTATTGGATTGTACATCGCTCAGAGTGGCCGGATGTCTGGCCAGATGGGTGATTCATAAATATAATAAATAATTATTAAGATATAAGCATATTAGGTCTGTTTGGAAATATTTACTTAAAAATGTCTTTTTAATCTTGTGTGGAAGATTTGACATATTGAAGGGGAAGGTTGTTCTTTGTTTTTGTTTTTTGGAGGTTTTCTTTTCTTTTTTTTTTGTCTTTTACAAGTAGAATGATGACTTATGTGCTTCTGTTGTTTGGTTAGCTGTTACTTTTTAACTTTCAAACTTTTCTTTAAAAAAAAAAGATATCTTTAAAATTAAAAGTGAAGTGGTTTATGGATAGATAGAAAGAAACAAGGAGTAAATGTACTATACTAGAGAGGGATTCTTAATATTCTTAATAATGGGATTTTAAATTGGATTAAAATGTTGTTTTGCTTTTGGTTTGCCGTAACTGAATGTGAGGTTTTGTTAACAGAAAATGTTGTAAGAATAACTGTGGTTGCTTAAGCTGTGGAGAAGATTGGAAGTCCTTTTTAATTGTGTATATTGTTTGTTATATATGTGTTTTTGTGTTTGTATGAAATGAAATTAAAAAATTCACAAAATTCATAAATATAATAAATAAATAAAATAAATAAATTTCCCAGTAAAAAATGCTAAGAGTTGTAGACCGTTTTTCTGTCTACACATGCATAGGATTGTGCCAATTAGTTGATTTGGTTAGCTTAGAAGTTTATGTTCCAGACTGTTTTTCCAGAATACCATTTAATGCCCATAACAGGTACTGGGCTGTGCATTATTTGGAAGCTTCCTGTGTCGGTGTATTGTTTCCACTAATTATTTGTGGCATGTCATTTTGTCTGATATCTTAGCGGAGGTGTGGGCAACATGTGACCTTCCAGATGTTTTGGCCTACAACTCCTAACATCCCTCACCATTAGCTATGCTGGCCAGTGCTGGTGGGAGTTATCTCGGCCAGGGAGTCTGTCGTGCAGCGGGGTGGACGGTACACGAGCAGAATCCCCAGACTGCCCTTTGGACCCAACCTCCAGTACATGCACTCAATAAACCTGGTCTCCCGGAGAGGGATTCTGGTAAGGACCAAGGACTCCCGGTAGATAACAGCCACTCCCCCTCCCTGTCCCCCAACCCTTGGTTGCTGGGCATACGAGAAACCAGCCGGACACAAGGCCGCCAGAGTTGGAGCAGCGGCCTCATGCAGCCAGGTTTCCATAATACATGCCAGGTCCGCACCCTCATTCAGGATCAAGCCATGGATGAGAGATGTTTTTTGGGTAATGGACCTGGCATTGCACAACAGCAAACGCAAGGTGTGGGGAGGAGCCACACATCCCCCAGTTATCCCTTGGCTCTGGGCAGGCCCAGAACAAGGGATAGGTATTAAGCATCGATCCCTTGTCCCCCTTAATCAGCGTGGCCTGCCCCCCAGAACTCCCCCCATCATCTCCCTGCCTTGTCTTTTGGAGTTAGAGTTGAGATCCTAATGAGGGGCATCTGGGACAAAAGTGGGAATTTTAGCTGGACATTTTGGCTGTGTTTGTGTATAGGGATATCATATGCATGGTTGGAGGCTGCTGCTAGAGGTAGTTCCATTTTGCTAGTTTTATTTTTTGATGCTAATTGGATTTGGGTCACGTCTCTTAATACGAATGGCTGAATCTATTCTTCAATGTGAATATAATGTTGATGTTGCTGGTATTTGATATTGTTAATTGACCTGTTGGTAGGTTTTATGCTCATTTAATGTTTTGATATGTTTTAAATGAACTGTTAATTGCTGAACTGTAAATGTTATGTTGCAGTGGTAATATAGCTTTTCTTTTGTATGATGGCTATTGTGCTATTATTGTATTTAAATTTTTTATTTTCTGCTGGACTGCTGTGGACTGCTGTGAGCATAATTGTGGGAAATGCAGTAGGTATATAAATAAGCTGACTATGATGGTGACTTTTCCTCCAGGCAATGTATGGGTCAGACTGAATCTCACCTTGACTTGTGCATTAGATTTTTCAAGTATGCAAAATAGAATTCCCAACTAGCTTTAATGACTTTTGATTTATTTGTTTTAATATTGGCAGATGAGATCTTTCTACAGATTCTACACTCTGATCAACCAGAGCTGAATGAAGCACTGGAAATTTTGCGTAAAATAGAGCGGTGCGAACTCTATACATGTCTGGGAGAGATTCGTCCTCCAAAGGGCAAGGACATTAAAAAGGTAGGCACAGTTTTCCACATTGCATTTGTGATTCCTTTCACTGTATTAACTCATTCAGCTGCAATCGTAGAGTGATGTGCTGATTGCTTTTTTTCTTCCACCAATACAGCTGAAGCCAAGTTGCTTATGTCTTTCCAACTCAAGGCAGCTAGTAAAGTAAGGGAATTTTAATGGCAGGTTGACATGTTTTGCATGCTGACTTATTTTATGTATTTAAAATATTTATACGCTTCTATTAAAAATATCCAAAGTAGCTCACGAGTATCATCAAAGTACACAAAACAACAACACTTGAGTTAGCAGAAAAGTTAAAATTCCATTAAAAACTAATTGAATAAATTCAGAAGAATCCCAGGATTACTTGGAGAATAAATTAACATCAATAAATCAGCATCAATTATGCTTTTGAAATTTGTTTTTGATTACATGTATTGTTAGCTGCTTTGGGTTTCCAAGGAAATACACATTTAAGAACAAGTAAATAATAATCCTGTTGTCTAAAATATAACAATGTTGGTGCCTTGTGGGTTGCCTTGAGGAGGGTATTCTTCAAATAGGGCACTACCACTGAAAAATCAGTCTCCTCCCCACCCAGCTAGCCTCTGAAGAAGAGCCTATGATGTTTTTAAAGAACAAGCTAGTTCAAGTGGAAGAATGTCCAGTTGAACTCTTAGTGATTGATTGAGGGCAAGGCTGGCTGAGGCTGCTTGAACAATCTCAGGCATTCCAAGCCAGTAATTGGGGTCTTTATTATTTCAGATACTGAATATCTCACCCTTCAATCTTAGGGACTTCCAGGGTGGCATACAATGAATTAAAAGCAACAATACCAATAAAATCAAATAAAACACTACAATCATATTCTAACTGCTCTAAAGTCTTCACCTTGTGCCAAACTGGTATGAAACTCCACATCAGGCAAGCGTTCCTGGGGAGAACATTCCATAAAAAGGATGTCATGATGGAAAGGGTCGTATTCTTCGTCGCTACCTGTCACTGGCAGGGGCATCCAGGGAAGGGCTTCCAAGGATAAAGTTAATAATTAGGCAGGCTCATGTGGTATAAGCAGATCATTTAAGCAGAGGAGGCTGGAGGCTCCAGTGTCAGTGGGGCGGCTTGTCTACTCTGGGTTTTAGTCTGAACTTTTAGGAGCTATCCATGGTGCTGGACCCCAAACCCCAACTAGGTTCAGAACCATGGATAGCTCCTTAAAAGTTCAAATTACAACTCAAAGTGGATAAACCGCCCCACTGACATTGGAGCCACCAGCCTCCTCTGCATTTACAGCCTCCTCTGCATTTAGGTATCTGGGCCAAGGCCTTTTAGGGCTTTAAACATTAAAACCAGCCCTTTGGATTGTGCTCAGAAATGTACCAGAAGCCAGTGATTATTATTTTTTTAACTGGCAAGATATGTTCCATCTGCCTGATTCCACTCAGTAATTTAGCCACTCTATTCTGGATCAGCTGAAGTTTCCAAGCACTCTTCAAATGCAGTCCCATGCACAATGCACTGCAGTAGTCTAGATGGGATGTTACCAGAGTATGGATAACAGAGGCTCAGGGAGCATCAGGCAAGGCCCCTCCCACAAGCTGTGCCCATTCATGACTACTGTTCTCTTTGTGGGGAAATTAGGTGAGTTCTCAGTGAGGCTGGGCCTTGAGCCAGAAACTGGGCTACAGATGTGCATGAATTGTCCGTTTGCCAATGGAAGCGGTGTGTTGAGAGGATAGTGCCAGAAGGAGGGGATTAGTTAGAGCAGAGTTCCTAACACTCATGGCAGTAAGAAAGAGAAGGGGGAAAGGGTTGAAGTGAGCATCAAGGTGTGGGGTAGAAGGAGCAGGCTGGAGGGAACGTTATTCTAATGGGGATGGGGTTGTGATCCAGCTACATCTAGCATTCAGTCACTTCACTGCTCACTCCTAATTCCAGATCATTTATGAATAAGTTGAAAAGCATTGGTCCCAATAAAGATCCCTGTGAGACCCCACTGTTTACATGCCTTCATTGGGATAATTTACCATTCATTCCTACTCTCTGCTTTCTATTCTTTAACCAGTTACTGATCCATAAGAGGACCTCCCCTCTTATTCCATAACTGCTAAGTTTGCTGAAGAGTCTTTGGGGAGGGACTTTGCCAAAAGCCTTTGAGACAAGAATCAGAATAACGTTTGGAAACAGCACTCCAAGGCAAAAATAATCAAGCTACCTAAACCTGTCTATTCGTACCTAAGCACGGGTCTTCCAATAGGACAGGGTCCAAAGGGAGATACTTGGAGTCCAAAGTAAAGACAAAGACTGTGGGCAGCTGTAACCCCCCCTGGTTATATGCTCAACCCCTAAGGTAACCCTGTTAGCCAATCACAGGCTGGCTAGAATAGTTTTTCTCAGGCCATAAGGGGAAAGGAGGGTACCCACAGGAATGCAGCTGAGGTCACTCAGTCTAATTACCGATAACTGGGCCTTGTTCTGATCCTGGGGCTAGAGACATCAAGAGAACACACACACACACACACACACACGGTTTATCCACTATGTGTAGCCCCAGCATTTGTAAAATGGGAGCTTACAGACTGCTAGAACATAAAAGAAAATGGAGTTCTTGATAACCTTGCTGGTTAATGTATTAACTGTTATATAGTAAAATGTTATAACTTTCCTTCCTAAGCCACAGGTAAGAAATTCTTAGGTGACCACAGGTTTTACGCTTGGAATGTGTCATCTCCAGATAAACATTTTGGAGGTTGCAATCCTTAAATGTGTTGGATGTCTCTGTGTGCCTCAGTGTAGAGATTCAGGCCTGATTCTCAAGATCCCTTTTGTCCCATACTTCTTAATTCTTCTGTATTCTGGGGCACTCTTAAGTGGATTGTTTTAGTGGGTGTGTGGATGGGAATACTGTTCACTCACTGGCTTTCTACATGGGAGTTTAGTATCTTTGGACAAGGTGTGGGTGAGATGTTCATGCAAGCCTACTTGTTCAGTTCCTAGATGCTTGAACACAAGACACTTTAAAAAAAAGGTTTCTTATTAAAATGTCTATATAAATCACATCATAAATCTATCAATAATCCATAATTAACTCTTAACACATTATAAACCAAGTAGACTTGTGAAACCCCTGGAGCAGCATTCCCCAATGTGGGTCCTTCCAGATGTTTTTGAACTTCAACTCCCATCAGCCCTGGCCATTCATTGGCCATGCTGGCTGGGGCCAATGGGAGTTGAAGTCCAAAAGTTTGGAGTGGCATAGGTTGGGGAAGGCTGAAAATCCTAGAAATCAGTTTGGGGAAAGGTGGTAGTGCTATACGTGTTCTATAATGCAACCATAAATAGCACTACCACCAACTAGAAGTTTGGTATCTGCTGTGTTAAGGCACTTACTTGCAAATAAAATGCTAATTACATAAGATTAGCTGATGGTATTTCCATCAAGAAGAGAGTGGGGGGACCACCACAAATAACTGGCACAGCATGATTCACCCATTACTGTCCCCCCACTGTGGGTTGAGGGGGGAACACATACGAGAGACTGATACCAGGTTGCAGTTTCTCCCTGGAACATATTTAGTGAAAAGGCCCTTTGAGTGTCAGGTTCTATTCTTCAGAAAATGTACTGACCTCTACTACACGATTAAATTTTTCTTCATTTTGATGGTTTGATAGGGTGCTTGGGGGTTCTCCCAGTTGAAGTGCAAGGAAGATGAAGACAAAGGAAAGCCAGACTCGAGTAAGCACAGCAAAAACCGCAAACTGACTTAAAAAATTGAATTTCTTTTGAGCAAAAACATTTTGATAATGCCTTCACATGTTTTCGCAAAAACTGTTATCTGTCCATATAGTTAAAAAACCTAGAGTGACCCTATTAATATTTCAAAGACCAAAGAAGAAAGAAAAATTGTATGTGCTAATACAACTATGGCTGTGATCTTTAACACGCTTATTTGAGAGTAAGCTCTTTTGAACACATTGGGGTTACTTCCACATAAACATGCATAGGATTCCACTGCATATATTATTGAGCTCTGATATAAAAACTGATTTCACTGTGGATCCACCCTTTTAAAAACAGAAATAGGCCTGCAAGAAAATGTTTCAGTGTTTGCCTGGGCACCTGTGAGGGAGATTTCCCTGGTCTTTCACTGAGCCAGCAGTAGAGTGTGGGAATCTACCATACCTGACACCCTTGTTTCAAGTGTTCTCAGCTGTTCACCTCCATAGAACTAATTGATAGATGCACACAGTCTCCCCAACTCCTGGTCCCTTTAGACCAGGGCTGCCCCCGGAAACCATTTTTGGCACCCACTGATGTACCCTTCCCCCCCTTTTTTAATTAACCAATTTTCTTACCAGCAGCTGGGATTGCTTCAAAGCAAAGTGAGAGCCTCCAGCTGCTGCCATCTTCTTTTCCCATGGATGCCACTGGGCCACACATGGAGCTCAGAGACATTCTTAGGAAATGAAGATGACGGTCAGAGGCAGGCCGATGCTTTCCTCTGCAGCACACCCAGCCACCAGGAAAAAGGCGGGGCGGGGAGAAAAAGGCACTCTTATCACTTCTTTCTAGTAAGCAGTGGGAGGGCTATAGAGAGCAGTGGGAGTGGGCTAGGGAGAGCAGGGGAGATAGGGAAGGCAGCAGGTAAGCCAACTGGGGAGTCAGGGAAGCCAGCAGGAAGCCAGTGGGGAGGGAGGGGAGAGTAGCAGGAGCTGGGAAAGCCAGCTGGGAACAAGCTGGGGGGTTGGGGATGGTTCTGTGTTGTTTAGGGGCTGCATGTGTGTGAGAAAGAGAGTGGGAGGGAGGAAAGGTTTAGGGAAGGTTTTTGAGGGATTCTGAAAAAGAGTGAATGTGGTCTTTCAAGTGCTTGCAGTGAAAAGGAGGAGGGAGGGATGTGTGTGTGTGTGTGTGTGTGTGTGAGAGAGAGAGAGAGAGAGAGAGAGAGAGAGAGAGAGAGAGAGAGCATGGATGGGGGCTTGTGGGGTGTGTATGTGAGGGAGGGAGTGTATGTCTGTGGGTGATGAGCCAGAGAGAGGGGGTGGGGTGGGGTGGGGTATGAATGGTGATCCAGAGTGAGAGAAAAATAGGCAGAGGGGAATGAGTTGGCTGGCAGAGGGGCGGGGAAAGAAAAAGAGTCTGCCTTCTGTGAAATAGGTTTCTGTTAGCACTGAAAACTGTGGGTTCAAAAGAGTTGTTTATGTAGAGAAAAAAGCCTACACACACACACACACACACACACACCTACCGCCTCAGGCGTAAACAAGTATAATCCCAGCTAAGAGCTGGGAGGGGCGGAATGTACGTCGGTTATCTGATGGGGCCAGGGCACCTCAAAGTGTCTACCTGACCAGACCCTTCCTTTAGTATGCAAATGCAGCCCACTAGTCATGAGTCACCCACCCACCTGCCTGGCCAGGTGAAGTTCATCCTGATTGGCCGAAGACAGCTGGGCTACTGAAAAGAGGAGGGGGGGAAGAATCTATATTGCCAGCTGTGGCTTCTGGTTTTGGTTGTTGATCATGGGCAGCAAGCTGCACGGAGGTCCAGGTCTTCGGACTGGCCTCGGGATCCAACCCCAGGTGGCTCCTGGTGAAATTAGCGAATGAGGGCTTTGGCTGAGGTAAGCCCTGAAGAAGACCACCCATCTCGGACCTTAGGGTGGGTGTGGCGGTCTCCACGTGTGGTAGGGCCAGGCTGAGGTAAGCCCTGAAGAGGACCACCCATCCCGGACCTTAGGGTGGGTGTGGTGATCTCCACGTGTGGTAGGGCCAGGCTGAGGTAAGCCCTGAAGAGGACCACCCATCCCAGACCTTCCAGAGTATAGACAAGGGCAAGTCCCTGAGAGAGTCAAGTCAAGACTGCAGAGCTAAGGCTGAGATCTCTGGTCTTGGGAAAGGGACTGGGGTGGCAAGAGCCCCCCAGAGTCCCCTCCCTTTCTTCACAGTTTAGTGTGTTGGGGTTCATACCCCACCTCTGCCTCGTACCTTTTGGGCTTTTGGGCAGGTTACCTATCCTTTGTGACTACCCAAGCCTTCCATGGCAGCCATTTTATGGTGATGCCCAGGCCAGTTTCTCAAATTGCCAAATGTACCCACGGACCCAAAACATTTGCCTATCCCTGCTTTCAATCGTTTTTTTCTCTCTTTCTAGGCTAAACTGCTATCCGTACTCTGTAAATCCTGAAACCTCACAGATGCTTGTTTTGGATTTTTTTAAAAAAATATTGTCCTTTTAATTTACAAGGATACTTCTGTGTAACTAAGGAGCACCGCCAATTAGAAACCACAGGTGAGCCTGTTTCGCTTCTAGGCTGGTAGACACTCACCCCACTGAGTCTACTACTGGAGGGAACAAGTGGGAACTGCAACATAAGTTGCAGTGTATTCTCACCCCCTAACAGGAGTGCTCTTGTTCAGACATGCTCTCCTCCAAGGAACTATAAGTGATAATGGGCTCAAGCAGGCCAGTTCAGTCTTTCCCGCCTCAAGTTTTCAGTTTTTCTTTTCCAATGACACTCAAAGTTCCATGGCTCATTATAAGCACTGAGACCATGCTCACTTTTCATTGGTCTGGGTTTTGAGTGGGTGGGGAGGGATTCCCCCATTTGTTTTGCTTTTCCTAAACAAGTTTTTGTACTTCTGCATTCCTTGGGGTACACCCAAACATGCTAATCTCAGTGGCTCATTCCTTCAATCCTGTTGGCACTTACAATCTGAGTTCACTATTAGGAGTGTGATACTTCAACAGTAGTGAAATTATGAAATATCCTAACCCATTTATTGTGACACCACCGCATGTATAGGAGAAAAAAATATCATTCCATTAGTATCTACATTGACTTGATTTATCTATCTTGATAACTTTGTTACAAATAATTGTTCTATATAGATGAAATATGAGTGCAAGAATGTTAGATATATATATATATATATATCATAACCAGGTATAAGAAGTACACCAAGACAATGACATACATATCAATATCCATATTATACATTGTATTCGTGAACTTAATAAAGAGTTATTGTGACTCCTGAAATGCCCTTTGTGGAGAAAGCCTGACACACACGTACACTCGCACCCCCACACGCACAACTTCCTGGGCAAGTCCTACCTGCATAATCTCTCCCCGAGGGGGCGGGTGAGACCACACTACCAATACTATGGGGGCAGCCAGACGGATCCGCATACCAGCAATGGGAGGCCCCGGCCGAAATCCACAAAGCCAAAGGATGGACCATCAAGATAGCAGGGCAGCCTTGAAGAGCTGTAAAGCACCCAACACGGCACCTTTTGCCCCGGGCAGAATAAGCCCACCTGACACGAAGGGGCAGGAATAAGCCCCACCTGACCACACAAGGGCGGGAGAGCGGGAAACGGGGGATAGAAAACCCCTCTCCCCACCCTTGAGGAGTTGTTGGGAACACGGGTCGCTTCGGCAAGTCCATTCCCCAGTGGTGGCTGGGATAAGCTGTTCTCTTCCCCGGATCAGGCGGATCCGGAGCCAGGCATGAAACTGACCAGCGTAGAGTCTCGGGTCTAAGGTAACTGACTTTCCTCAATATGCTAGCCTGGGAACCCATTCATTGATAAAACTCGGAGATCGCATCAGGTCATGTTGACGTTGTAGTATACCTAGAAAGCTATTAGTTCCGCTCCATTTAACTTGTAGTAAATAAACACCTTATATGGTCATACAAAGGCTCTGGAGTTTCCTTTTGCTGCGCAAACCTCCTAGTCAATTTCAATCACTTGTACAGGCTGCAGCTCAGTGCCGGTTAACCCGTTAAGCGCCGAACTCACACAGAAGACCCGGGTACTGGTCCTCCACATGGTGGCAGGGGTGGGATAATTGGAAACTATAGTTAACGGACGGAACTAATAGAGTCTAGGGCAGGCTAGCTGATTGCGGGAAAAATAATCAGGTTAAAGTTTAAGATGGGTAGCCCCAGCCAGGAACAGCTGGAACTACTGGCCAGTCCGGTGACTCCCGGAGAAGGGAGCCATGTCTCCATGATGGAGTCGACAGTGCGGCCGAGGACCGCAATCCAGGAGAGGGAGGGAGCCCCCTCATCTTCATTGGCGGGGAACGGACCCAAGCAGTGGGGCCGCCCCAACCTAGCGAGTAGCCTCAGGAGAGACGACATGATGGACCCGGAGTCAGAAGACAATGACGGAAGGGTTGCTGGTGGAGCCATAGGAGGGGGCGGATTTGATGCACTCTTCCCCCAGTTCAATTGGCAACAGACCAGGGAAGTGATGCGGCATCAGCAAGAGATGATCCAGCATCAGCAGGCAGCCCTCCAGATGCAGTTAGAGCTCGCAAGACTCCACCCCAACCTACAGGTGCCACGACCCCTAAATGGGATCAGAAGCAGTTCCCCACCTACAAACCTGGGCAGGACATGTTAATCTTCTTCACCCTGTTTGAAGCTGCCTGACAGGAGCAAAAGGTGCCGGACCAATTGCGGATGCCCGCCCTGCGGACGCAGGTTAGCGGAGAACTGGCTGACCTCCTAGGCATCCATACCCAAAAGGATCCCTTGGACTATGTTGCTTTCAAAGAGGCAGTGAGGGAGCGCTTTGCCCTCACCGCTGAACATTGTCACCGCAAGTTCCGACATGGACAGCCTCCCCCGGGGGAGACTTACGCGTCCTGGATGGCGCATCTGGGACAGATTTGGGACGCGTGGATCGGGGCCACTGGGAAAACCACCCTGGCTGAGGTGCGGAAGCTCTTGATCCAAGAGCAGTTTTGTGCCACCATCCCGGAGGACTTAGCTACTGCCGTAAGGGACCGGGATCCCCCAAACTGTCGGGAAATGGGCAAGTTGGCCGACCAAATGGGGCTGTATCGGCAGTCCAAAGGGGGGAAGGGGAATCACCCCAACTATGGTGGGGTGAAGGGAGGCGCGGGGAAGAACATCCCCAAACCCCGAGAAGAGGCCCCAACTAAGCCCAGGGAGGGTCCCAGCCCCAGTGCCAGTGGTTGTTTTTATTGCAAAGAACCGGGGCACATTAAGAGAATTTGCCCCAAACTCCTTGCCAAGAACTGCAGCTCCAAAACCGCCCCTGGCAAAGTCGGAAGGGTGATCACTCCCGAGTCGTGCCAGCCAGAGGAACAGGAGGAGGACCAACAGTCAGTCTCATCGCTGGACGAGGATGTGGAAGAGGCCATTCAGTCCCAGCGAGGAGGGGGGCAGCATTCCCTTGGGGCCATCTCCCAAGCATCCCTGCTGCGAATTGCATCCCCGGAGCAACTACGTTGGAGCCTGAACAAATTCTGTGAGTCCATCTCTGTGAACAATGTTTCCCACAAGGGGTATAGGGACACCGGGGCGGACATAACTGCTTTACCTCGGAGTAAAGTGAAGAGGCGGCAGCTATTGAAAGGGCGCACGTGCGCTATAAAGCCCTATAACTCCCCTGATATAGCTGTACCCCTTGCCCGGGTTTGGATCAAGTACAAAGGATGGGAGGGGGAGGGGGATGTCATAGTGCATGGGCAGCAAGAGTGGGGGATCATCATTGGGAACGACATAGCGTTCCGGGCAGCCCAGGTCAAGGTGGGGGTGGTGACGCGCCACCAGGCCAGGCAAGCGACCGTTCCCCAGTCACCTAGCCCCCCGACTCTTCCCTCCGGTCTCGGTAAAGAGGCACTGGAGGCTACCCAGCCAGACATCCGTCATCCGCCCCCTTCCCCAGCTCTCGTCCAGGAGACCGACCAAGGGGGGTTTGCCCCAATGGCCCGGGATTTTGGGACCCAAGCAGCTTTTCAAAAGGAGCAGCGGCACAATCCGTCCCTCCAGGAATGTCGTGCCAGAGCTAATCAAGCATTGGGGTTGCCGGGCCAATCGGAACAGTTTTTGTGGGAGGCTGGAGCCCTGTACCAGGACTTCATTCCAAAAACAGAGCCTAGCCTCCAGCAATGGAGGAGGCAGTTAGTTGTGCCCCTGAAGTACCGCCAAGCTGTACTACAGCTGGCACATGATGTAGCTTGGGGGGGGGCATTTAGGGCAAAAGCGGATGCTGGCCAGAGTGACTGAAGGCTTCTACTGGCCCATGGTCGCGAATGAGGTCCAAGAATACTGCCGGTCCTGCGATGTCTGCCAGCGAGTAGAACATAACCGGGATCACCCGAGAGCCCCCCTTCAGCCCCTACCCATAGTGGGCATCCCCTTTGAGCGAATAGGGTTGGACATTGTGCGGGCCCTGAATCCCCCTACCAAGACGGGAAAGAAATTCATATTGACTGTCGTGGATTTTGCCACTCGCTATGCCGAGGCTTTCGCCCTAGCATCCATCTCCGCTACCAGCCTGGCTAAGACTCTCCTCTCTCTTTTTGCCCGCCTAGGAATGCCCCACACGGTGGTGTCGGACTGTGGCACGGGATTCATGTCCAAACTGTTTAAAAAGATGTGGGAGTTGGGTGGTGTAGAGCATCTGACTTCGGTGCCCTATCACCATGAGACTAATGGGCTGGTGGAGCGGTTCAATTAGACTTTGGAAAAAATGATCCGAGCCTACGCGGCTAAACATCCCGGGACTTGGGACCAAGCTCTTCCCTACCTGTTGTTCGCGTACCGGGACTCCCCCCAGGAGAGCCTGGGATTCTCCCCCAATGAGTTGATGTTTGGGAGGGAGCTGAGGGGACCTTTGGCTCTATCGCGAGCGGAATGGGAGGGGGTTGCAGCAGAACCTCCAATGCCGGTTCACGCATTTATGCAACACCTACAAACTGTTCTTCGGGAGGTGCGGGAGACGGCGCAGCAGCATCTCAGAGCGGCACAACAACGGCAGAACGCGTGGTACAACCGGACGACCGTGCCACGGACTTTTGAAGTGGGGGACCAGGTGCTAGTACTGCGACCCCTAAAAACGGACAAACTGTGTTTAAAGTGGGAGGGCCCGGGAATGGTGGTCGGGAAGGCGGAGGATGTGAACTACCAAGTGGCTTTCCCGGGGCAGCTGGGGAAACAAAAGGTATTTCATGTAAACATGTTAAAATTGTATGTGGAACCGTTAACTAATGTGGGGTGTGTAAAGGAATGTACGGACAAGGAGTTCTCTGAGGGGGACCTGTTGGCAGAATGGGGGGGAGGGGGTGGACTCGATGAGATCGAGTTGTCTCCCTCCCTGTCGGAACAGCAGCGGAGGCAAATGACCCAGGTCTTGGAAGATTTTCAGCCTATGTTTTTGGACCGCCCGGGATGCACTACTCTCGTGCAACATACCATTGCGACGGGAGATAGCCCCCCCTCTACAATCCCTGCCCTACAGGGCGGTGGGGCCCCATGCCCAAGTCATTGCGGATGAGGTCCAAGCCATGCTGGACGTTGGGGTTATTGTGCCCAGCTCTAGTCCATGGTCTTCCCCCATAGTGCTGGTGGCCAAGAAGGATGGGGGGGTCCGGTTCTGTGTGGACTACCGGAAGATCAATAAGGTGACTGTCCCTGACCCCTACCCCATCCCAAACATGGACATATTGCTAGAGCGGTTGGGGGGGGGGTAAGTACATCACTACCCTGGACCTAACCAAAGGTTATTGGCAAGTTCTGCTTGATCCAGATGCCGCGTTGAAATCCGCATTTGTGACCCATCTAGGATTATTCCAATTCACTACCCTGCCATTCGGAGTCCGGAACGGTCCAGCTACCTTCCAAAGGCTGGTTAATGGGATGCTAAATGGGTTGGGGGAGTTCACCTGTGCATATCTGGACGATATCGCCATTTTCAGCTTCACCTGGGAACAACACTTGCAACATGTCTGCCAGGTGTTTCAGAGGATTCAGGAAGCCGGGCTGACCGTGAAAGCTAAGAAGTGTCAGGTTGGGCAGGGGGAGGTGGAGTATCTGGGACATAAGGTGGGGGGAGGTAGTGTCAAACCCCTAGAGGCAAAAATAGAGGCGATCCGCACCTGGCCCCAACCCAAGACAAAGTAACAAGTTCAGGCTTTCTTAGGGCTGACTGGCTACTATCGTAAATTTGTGCCCCACTTTAGCCAACTAGCCGCCCCCTCACAGATTTGTGTAAAAAACGGCAGCGAATCAAAGTCCAGTGGTCAGCCGCTTGCCAGGCAGCATTTGAAGGGTTAAACGCCTGCCTCATGGCAGCTCCCGTCCTGCAAGCGCCAGACTTTGAAGCTCCCTTTGTATTGCAGACGGATGCCTCGGAAGTAGGAATGGGGGCTGTCTTGCTACAGGAACGGCCAGGGCAAGGGCTATGCCCTGTCACCTATTTGAGTAAAAAACTTCTGCCCCAGGAGTGAAATTTGGCCACTGTCGAGAAGGAATGCTTGGCAGTAGTATGGGCAGTGACCAAACTCCGCCCCTATCTCTGGGGACGCCACTTCTTGCTGCAAACTGACCATTCCCCCTTGTGTTGGCTGGACCGGGTGAAGGGATCCAACCAGAAGTTGTTGAGATGGTGCTTAGCCTTGCAGGATTTTGATTTTTCGGTGGAACACATTAAGGGTAAGGACAACATCTTGGCAGATGGGTTATCTAGGGCTTTCTCAGTAGGAGAAGATTAGATAGAGATTGGGGTGGTGGACCCCAATGTCCTCTTTTTCCAAAAAGGGTGTGTGTGGAGAAAGCCTGACACACACGTACACTCGCACCCCCACACGCACAACTTCCTGGGCAAGTCCTGCATGCATAATCTCTCCCCGAGGGGGCGGGTGAGGCCACACTACCAATACTATGGGGGCAGCCAAACGGATCCGCATACCAGCAATGGGAGGCCCCAGCCGAAATCCACAAAGCTGAAGGATGGACCATCAAGATAGCAGGGCAGCCTTGAAGAGCTGTAAAGTACCCAACACGTCACCTTTTTCCCAGGCAGAATAAGCCCACCTGACCACACAAGGGTGGGAGAGCGGGAAACTGGGGGTAGAAAACCCCTCTCCCCACCCTTGAGGAGTTGTTGGGAACATGGGTCGCTTCGGCAAGTCCATTCCCCAGTGGTGGCTGGGATAAGCTGTTCTCTTCCCCGGATAAGGCGGATCCGGAGCCAGGCATGAAACTGACCAGCGTAGAGTCTCGGGTCTAAGGTAACTGACTTTCCTCAATACGCTAGCCTGGGAACCCATTCATTGATAAAACTCGGAGATCGCATCAGGTCATGTTGACGTTGTAGTATACCTAGAAAGCTATTAGTTCCACTCCATTTAACTTGTAGTAAATAAACGCCTTATATGGTCATACAAAGGCTCTGGAGTTTCCTTTTGCTGTGCAAACCTCCTAGTCAATTTCAATCGCTTGCACGGGCTGTAGCTCAGTGCCGGTTAACCCGTTAAGCGCCAAACTCACGCAGAGGACCCGGGTGCTGGTCCTCCACACCCTTGATAATTTTTTATCATCTCTCAGTACAGACTTGGTCAATATCAGTATTCCTTTATTGCAAGGCAAGAAAATTGCCTTTCAATATATCAAAATACACAAGCAACTCCACAAGGATATAGACCACTGATACATAAACATAATCTTAAACACCATCATCAAATTTGATCATCACCCCTACAGTCCACTAGCTCATTCTTTACAGTTTGAGAGTGGAACTAAGATGTACGCACTGTGGCATTTTGCCCTGGTTCAGAAATTTTCTCAAAATATATTGTCAGTACCTTGGCCACCTCTGATTACCAGCCTACCGTATATATATATTTAGCTTTCTCATACAACCAGATACCATCATAGAGCAAACTTAATACTTCACTCTCGATATGGGTGATGCAGAATTCTTATTTCTAGGAAACACTCTCTCAGACAAGATTTGTCTTTTTGGGTTTTTTACTACAAAAATATCAGCATAACTACTTGTGCATGCATAAATTCAAACACATGAAATATTCAACAGCATTCTAAACAAGGTATCTAAGCAGAATCAATTACAATTGTTAGTTCTCAGTGATAATATAAAATTTACCAGGTTGATTCTACTAGCACCCACTGTTGCATTATACTTTTTGACTCTAAAACAAGTTGACTATTTTTATTACTTTATTTATATTTCTTATCTAAAATTTCTAAGGATGCACTTTTACCCTAAATTTTCGTATGTCTAAATAAGATAATTGAATTTCAAAGATTCATAGATTTCATAGATAGAGTTGGAAGGAGCCTACAAGGCTATCGAGTCCAACCCCCTGCTCAATGCAGGAAACTAGAGGAGGGGTCTCCCATCCAAGTAACAACCAGGCTTGACCCTGCTTAGCTTTCCACACACAGACAAGCTGAGCCAGCGTAAGCCACAAGCCTGTATTCTTATCAAGATAAATGACAGTAACAACATATTACTTATACAAACATATTTGCCTTCCTTGACATGTTACAGGCATGTTTGCGACACAAAAATATTTCCTTGATTGCATCCTGCCTTGTGAGCTTGTTTTCTTATTTATGGTACCACTTCTGTTGTATTTTACAATTTGGGATGAGCCTTCTTCTGGTTACTTTATGTGGCTTTGTTATGAAGCTAATTGTTTTATAGTACCCTTTTTTACAATGCTAAGAGGAAGACATAGCTATAAATTTAACATGGGCACCTCTTTGTCTAGATTCCTTTCTTATCAGTAAAGGGTGCCAATAAAGTTTCTCATCCGGCAAACCTGAGACAATGAGACAACTTTACTACTAACAGGTCAGGGGGCCAAGCTGTGTTGCATTAGCCATTGGAATCCAATTTTTAATTCCAGAATTCTCCTGGAAGCATTTGATTACAGAATTTCCTAACTGGGCAGCATGGTGCAAATATAAAAGATTTGTCTGATCTGCCACACCATTACAAATACTAAGTAATGCTACATTATAATGCATCATCTTATCAGTGTCACTAAACAATAAAAGGGGAGGGGGGACAATTTAAATTTTGCTGGCCATTCAGCCATATTGATCAGATACAATAGTGCCAACTGCAGGGATCTATACAAGGGATATTAAAGCACATAATGGGTAAGATCTTCTACTTCTTCTAACTCATAAGGCCTCCTGTACCTCCATTGCAATCCCATAACAATATCACCCATATTTCAGTGCTGTGTCCATTGTCTGAAGCTTTATGAAGATTATAAGATTTCAAATCTATGAAATAGTAAGGTTGATTACTTTAAAAAACAAACAAGATTTTAGAAACATAGCACTTCACGTCTTCTTGCCATTCATTATCTGACTTGCAAGATTTCCTTAGCTTTTAATGGACCTGAGTATCTGATTTAAAATACTCTTGCTTCAATATGGATATTATATATCTGTTGTTCAGGGCCTGAGTATCAGGCCCAGCTCTCCCGAACACCAAACATGTGTTAAGAAAGAGAAAAGTCCTTTATTACAGCAGGACCTCAACACAAGCACCCCATAACGGTCCATGGATCAGAATCCTTAGTGTGCCCAAGTTCAAATAAATTCATAGTCCACAGGAGCCAGAAACAGGGTCTTAAAGTCTGGTGGTATATTTCAAGACAGGGTCCAAAGGTCTGGGAATCAAGGCATGCAATAGTTCAGGGTTCAAGAGCAGTCCAAGGAAAGGGTGCCCAGTGCCAGTGACATTGTACCCACAAACCACTTTTTCCTCTGCGCCAGCTTTTATGTGGGGGTGGAGCAACTAGAGTTCCTTCCCTGTCTGTCTAGCCCTATGAGAAACCTTAGCCTGGAGTCAAGACCTCCATCTAAGTGGTTGTTTTTCTTCATGCCTTTTCAGCTGCTGATGTTGTCTTGGAGACAGCCTTGGGCATGCTTTTTCTTTGGCTGAGTCAGTATTTGTGAGTTCCTTATTCCTAGATCCTTAGGTGCATGAGCAGAATGAGTAAAGAACTGAAGTTTATTTACCCCTGCACCCCAAAATAAACTTTGGGCTACCTCATGGTCAGGAGAATCTCTCCTTTGAGATGCACAAGGATTCTTTCCAGGGAAAAGTCAGAGATCAAAGAAACTTCCTCAGGTCGCTGGGACTCAGGGACTTTCCCCAAGGCTAGCTCCAGCTGTAATTGAAAAGGATTAGCTGCCTTCTCCTGACTGCATTCTTCTGTGAAACCAGGCAGAGACTAATTTCCAACACCCTGACCTTCCATACCTTGACTTGGCCCTAAATTAGATCCTTCTATCTCTGAATCAGATTCTTCCTCTGAGACCGTGGCATAAGGGAAAGGCAGGACACTGAGATTGTCACTGTAAAAATACCAAACAAATAAAGGCTTGTATTCATTAATGAGTATTTGTGAGTTCCTTATTCATAGATCCTTAGGTGCATGAGCAGAATGAGTAAAGAACTGAAGTTTATTTACCCCTGCACCCCAAAATAAACTTTGGGCTACCTCATGGTCAGGAGAATCTCTCCTTTGAGATGCACAAGGATTCTTTCCAGGGAAAAGTTTTTTTCTGTAACATGCTTTATTACATGATGAAAAAGGAACTGGGGATTTTTCACTCCAAAATATGGCACTCAGCCTCAGGTCAGCTTACAGAGACAATTGAAATTGGTTAAAACAATAAAACAATATGTTAAAATAAAATAAAAACCCAACAATTATAGAATAAAAACACCCAACCCAACAGACCCACTTACAGGCTGTCAAGGTTCCGCTACTGCAGGGACACCTTGATCTGCCTTTGGGTTATCAAGTTCTTTGCCTGCTTCCAATAGCATAGGTGTAGGCTGTAGACGTGGTGAATAAGTCACTCCAAACTCCAGGGTAAACAACAACACTTTACTAATAATATTAGGGTTTTTACTTAATAGAGTGGTTATAATTCAAAAGCAAGTATGATAAAATAAAACAAACAAACAATCCAATGTTCTCTAGTATAACTTCAGACTACCTAATTCCTATGCAGCCAGCCAGCCAGTTTCTCTTTCTCTCTCTCTGCTTCTCTCTGCTGTTTCTGTGCTGCTGCTTCCAGCTCTCTCTCAGCACACACACTGACTGCTAGCTGACCACACCCCACATATATAGTCTTCCCAGGACTGGAAGGTTATAACCATGTGACCTTGCACAGGAGAACTAATTCTTAACTTCTATTGGGTGACTTAAAACTCTCAAACTCCCCCTCCCATCCAAGTGTTTGGGCCTTCAGGCTTCACTACTCGAGGGAAGTGTTTGGGCCTTCAGGCTTCAACAAACTCAAGCCTGTGTAGGCCTCAATCCCTCACATCTTCCCCCCCTTCTCCTCAAGTGGAACAATTTCCCTTTTACAGAAGAGAATTGTGAAACGTTAACCTACACAAAAAGGCAACTGTTTTTTGGTTATTTCCTAGACAATGCATCAGCTATCACATTCTCCTTCCCAGGCACATGTTCAATGTTCATTTGAAATTCCTGCAATTTCCAAGACCATCTCTGAAGCTTGGTGTTGGTATTTTGCATTGTTTGTATCCATTGCAAGGCATGATGGTCAGTCCATAAAGTAAATTCTTGTCCAAAAACATAAGGCTTGAGCTTGTCCAGAGCCCACACTACTGCCAGACATTCCTTTTGGATCGTAGACAAGTTTCTCTCCCTGGGTAGGAGCTTCCTACTCAGGTAGGCTACTGGGTGTTTAACAGAGTCATAGTCTTGTAACAATACTGCACCTATGCCAGTCTCAGAGGCATCTGTAGCAACAATAAAGGTTTTTTCAAAGTCAGGTGCTCTTAACACAGGCTTTGAGCTTAAAATGTCCTTTAGTCTATCAAAAGCTCTCTGACATTCATCAGTCCACGCAATTTTGTCAGGTTTACATTTCTTGGTTAAATCAGTCAAAGGTCCAGCAATTTCACCAAAATGGGGAACAAATCTCCTGTAATACCCAGCAAATCCCAAGAATGACCTGACCTGTTTCTTGGTTGTAGGTATGTCCCAGGTTCTGATAGCTTCAACCTTGTCCCATAAAGGTGTGATATGACCATTTCCAACCCTGTGCCCTAAGTGTACTACCTCTGGCACCTTCTGCACCTGTAAAACTACTCCACTCCTCCCATAGTGTGGCTTCATCATATTTACATGTACTACCTTGGGTCTTTTTTCAGATTTTTCTTTGACCACCACATAGGTTAAATCATCCATTTTCTCTCTGACTGTGTAGGGGCCTTCCCAAGCAGCCTTAAGCTTGTCTTTGCGCAGAGGAAGAAATATCATTACCTGATCCTCTACCTCAAATACTCTAGAGCGTGCCTTTTGATCATACCAGAACTTTTGCACCTCTTGGGCTTTGGTTACATTGGCTTGAACTAGTTTACAGAGTGTATCTAGGGTTTGTCTAAGTTTTAACACATAATCCACCACAGAGGTTTTGTTTTCTACGAGTTTACCTTCCCAGTTTTCCCTCAGGAGATCAAGAGGGCCTCTCACTCTTCTGCCATACAACAGCTCAAAAGGTGAGAATCCAGTTGATTCCTGTGGAACTTCCCTGTAGGCAAAAAATAGGTGTTGCAGTTCATCATCCCAGTCATTTGGGTGTGTGTTTACATAAGCTCTAATCATTCCCTTGAGTGTGGCGTTAAATCTTTCCACCATTCCATTGCATTGAGGGTGATAAGGAGTGGTTTTCAAGTGTTTTACCCCACAACACTTCCACAGACATTCCATTATCTCGGAGAGGAAATTTGACCCACAATCTGTTAAGATTTCAGAGGGAAATCCAGTTCTGCAAAATACAGTTAGCAATGCCTCAGCTACAGATGGAGCATCTATAGAGGCTAGTGCTACAGCTTCTGGGTATCTTGTGGCAAAATCCACCACTGTGAGGATGTACTTTTTTCCCTTGCGGGTGGGTTTAGTGAAAGGCCCTACAATATCCATGCCCACCCTAAAGAAAGCTTCTCCTATAATAGGCAGAGGCTGCAAAGGGGCTTTACTGCGATGCCCTGCCTTCCCCACACGCTGACAGGTTTCACAAGACCTGCAGTACTCTGCTACTTGCTTAGCAATTCCAGGCCAAAAGAAGTTTGCCATGAGTCTTTGTTTAGTCTTGTTTTTCCCCAAGTGCCCTGCGCATGGCACATCATGGGCTAGTTCTAGCAACCTTAGCCGGAATTGGTTAGGTACTACCAGTTGCTTTAGTGGTTCCCAGGTTAACTCTTGGGTTTTTGGTAACCACAGCCTATACAGCAATCCTTTCTCCCAAATAATCTGCTCCCTTCTTTCCTCAGAGAAGGGTCTCTCTTGAGGGAGAGCTACTCTTTTCAGAGGCTCCAAACTAGGATCACTGACTTCCTGCTTGAATTCCTCTACTCCCCTTAAATCAGGAAAAGGGGTCTCTATCGCCTTTTCCTCTACAGAACCACCTGCCTCGGTTGTTTCACTGGCTTTCAGGTCTCCAGGTTGCATGGAGGCTTGTTCTGTTGTTTCGGTTTGGGGAGGGTCTGGGGTTGGTTTTGGACCTTCCGGAATCACTGTGGGTTGTACCTCTAGTACCTTTTCTTTTACCCCATCAGCTTTTACCTGGTCCTGTCTTGAAAGTTCCTCCCTTTCCTTTTGCTTGCGGGTTACCACACATATTTGAGCTTCTGGTCCCATTATATCCTTTCCCACAATGATAGGGGCAAATTGGGTTGGAGGTTCCATCACCCCAACTTCATACAGACCCCTCCATCCCCTCCATTCTATGGATAACCTTGCTACTGGGACTTCAAAGGAGGGACCATTCACTCCCTGGATCTCAATAGACATTCCTGGTACCAAATCTTCAGGTGTCACCAAATCTGCTCAGATCAGAGAAACATCAGCTCCAGAATCCAACATTGCCATAATGGTCTTATCCTTTACATAAACAGGTTCTTTAAACTGATTATTAACCTCTTCCCTGTTGGTGATCACAAATCCACAATTATAAGGTTTTTTTATGCTTGCTACACCTTGTGGCTTGGTTTGTTCGGGTTTAGGACTACCTAGGTTAGCTGGTGTTATTGCTTGTAACTTGGGACAGCTATTCTTGATGTGGCCTGTCTGACCACACGAATAACAGGCACGGTCTCTGGGGTGAGAAGGATCAAAAGGAGGTTTTTTTAACTCCTTTTTACTTGGGGCTTCCCATTTCCCCCCCTTCTTCTCAGACTCAATCCTGGGGCCTAACCCTTCCCGGTTTTCAATCAGTTTGTCAGCCATTTCTGCAGCTTGGTTTACAGTTTTAGGATCTTTATCCTTAACCTTCAATTTTATTTCTCTGGGCAACCGAAAATAAAACTGATCCAGGGCCATAAGCTCTAGCACCTTTTCCCTGTTGTCAGCTTTTGCTCCATCCACCCATTTTAATAGCAGGTTTTTTAATTTTGTTGCAAACTCTACCATAGATTTACCAGGTTGAGGCGTTAACCCTCTGAACTTTTTCCTAAAGTGCTCAGGGCCTAACTTGAACCTTTTAAACACCGTTTCTTTGAACTGAGCATAGGAAACAGCCTCCCCCTCTGGCATGCTATTATAAATCTCTGCCAGCTCCCCTTTGATTAAATTAGGCACAAACTTCATATAATCACCCTCCTGCAATCCCCACTTCTGTGCTGCCCTTTCAAAAGTGGTCAGGAACACTTGTGGGTCTTCTCCTGGGGTGTATGCTGTGAAGTCTTTCGGGGTAACTCTGACAGGCTGCTCCTGTTTCAATTGCATCATCCTTTCCTCGTGTCTGCGTTGTTCCTCTTGGGCTTGCAGTTGCTCTTTCTGGGCTTGCAGTTTCTCCTGGTGCAGCTTTTCCTCATGTCTGCGTTGTTCTTCCTGCACCTTTTCCTCGTGTCTGCGTTGTTCTTCCTGGGCCTTAAGCTGCTCCTGCCGCGCCTTTTCCTCGTGTCTGCGTTGTTCTTCCTGGGCTTTAAGCTGCTCCTGCTGCAGACGAAGCCGCTCCCACTCCAACCGGGTCCCCTCTTCCTTCTGCTTTGCCACTAGCCGCAGTTCCTGTTCACGGAGCTCCCATTCTTTTGTTTGGGGTCCTGCTACACTAGGGCTAGAGGGTGCAGCTCCTTCTATTGCTGCCTGGGAGATCAGCATAACTTTCAGTTCTTCTGCTGTTTTCTCCTCCCATGGTAAATTGTCCTTTTTACACTGCTCTATCAGGGCAGTTTTGTTCATGGAGAGGTATTGGCTCATCCTAATAGCCTCACTGGGTCCCTATTCCGCAGTCCTGAAGTTAAAACATACACTGCTTTTGCCAGCTCTATTAGTAAAAAAACCCAATTACTGTTTGGAGTGCTTAATCTCACTGTTCAGGATCGCCCCGCTGCCACCATCTGTCAAGGTTCCGCTACTGCAGGGACCCCTTGATCTGCCTTTGGGAGATCTCTGCCTCTTCCCAAAGTCTCTCCCTCTCTAGGTTATCAAGTCCTTTGCCTGCTTCCAATAGCATGGGTGTAGGCTGTAGACGTGGTGAATAAGTCACTCCAAACTCCAGGGTAAACAACAACACTTTACTAATAATATTAGGGTTTTTACTTAATAGAGTGGTTATAATTCAAAAGCAAGTATGATAAAATAAAACAAACAAACAAACAATCCAATGTTCTCTAGTATAACTTCAGACTACCTAATTCCTATGCAGCCAGCCAGCCAGTTTCTCTTTCTCTCTCTCTGCTTCTCTCTGCTGTTTCTGTGCTGCTGCTTCCAGCTCTCTCTCAGCACACACACTGACTGCTAGCTGACCACACCCCACATATATAGTCTTCCCAGGACTGGAAGGTTATAACCATGTGACCTTGCACAGGAGAACTAATTCTTAACTTCTATTGGGTGACTTAAAACTCTCAAACTCCCCCTCCCATCCAAGTGTTTGGGCCTTCAGGCTTCACTACTCGAGGGAAGTGTTTGGGCCTTCAGGCTTCAACAAACTCAAGCCTGTGTAGGCCTCAATCCCTCACACAGGCCAAAGGGGCCTTCTTGGATAAAGTGGTCTTTGCCTGCCGGCAAATGGATATCAGATAGAGAGCAACCTAGGCCTCCCTTGGGAGTTCCAGCAGCCTGGGAGCAGCCACTGAAAAGGCCCTCTCTTGTGTCACCACTAAACCATCTGCTTCTTTGGAGCAAGGCATGCAGTTGCTGCAAGAATTGGGCTTACAGGGAGAAGATGGAGCAGATGGACAAGGAATGCCCGGGCCGGTCAGAAACACAGACATACAAGAAACCCTTGGTGCAGTTGGAGGAAAGCACAAATAACTCTTTTCTTTTGTCTCTTATTCTTTTTATTAAATCTTTCTCTTTCTCTCTCTTTAATTATTACTTTCCCCCCTTTTTAAGTCTATTTTTAATTTTTTTTTATGTTTGTTTGTTTTTTTCCTGCTCAGCTGAAGAAAAGGGGAGACAGTGTTTTTTTTTGTTTTTTGTTTTGTTTTTTGTTTTTGTTTTTTGTTTGTTTGTTTTTGTTCTGTTTTGGTAAACAGAGACCGGAAGGAAGTAAATGATTGGAGTTCGTAGGCGGAAGTCTCAACCTCCCCCCCGCCTTCAAAGGCTCCAGAAGCTGTGTGCGGGGTGATTATCCCTGGGATAAGAGAGGGGGGAATGGAATTAAATGTGTGGGTGGGGGGTGGGGGGGTTGTGGTGATATTTATGTTTAAGCACAGGGACCAAAGTTGGTTGAGCAACAATAAAATAAGATGGACCCTAAGTTAAGAGTTTCAACATTGAATGTCAAAGGTCTGGGATCTATTCTGAAAAGAAGACGGATTGAAGCACTTCTAAATAAAGATAAGGCAGACATAATATTTCTACAAGAAACACATCAATCAAAAGAAGGAGTAAACGAACTTAAACTAAGATGGTCTATGATATACGAGAAAGCATATGGTTCCACCAAGTCAAGAGATGTGGCAATTATTATTTCTAAAAAATGTGGTTTTATTGTGAGTAAAGTTAAAAAGGATACTAGGGGGAGATATATAATGGTATATGGGGCATTAGGAGGGGAAGAATATATATTAGTTAATGTATATGCCCCAAATGTAAATCAGCTGATAACAAAGGAGAATCACGGAAATATGAGTATACAAAAAAAGTGTGAAAACACCACCGTGATAGAACTTTCTTTTATCTTTTTAAACAAAATTTTTACAACTTTTTAACAATACATGTTCAATCATTATATTTAAACTTTCTTTTGTCTATTTTTGGAATTTTTAACATTTTTTTACAACACATATTGATTTAATATTTATATAAACTTTAAAAACTTTTCAATAAAGTTTAAAAACTGTTCACTAATCATGCTGTAACACAGAGTATACATCATGTATAATTATATTCAATGGTAATCACCCCCTTATCTTTCAGGGGTTTAGCATCCACCACACTTGCTGTATTCTTATAGAGTTAATGAAAACCTTCCTTTGTTTTTTCTTTGTCTTCATGGAGTTGCTACAGCCTTTACTCTTATTTTTTGAGATGGCCTTCAAGTGAGCCTTCCTCTCCGTTTTTTCTTTCTGAGTGGCTTACAGCATTATTTTTCCTTGGAATGGTTTCCAGAAGCCTGATATTCTCCGTATCCTCACTTGTTTTTTCCCCAACAAGAAACCGGTTTGGACTTCTTGTTTCGTGCAATATTTGCCTTTCTCAAGGGTTTCAAGGATAGTCACGGGCTTATATCAGTTTCATTACCCTCTATAATACAAAAACATTTGTTGTGTTGCCAAACATATTTCCAAAACAGTCAACCACCATAAATCCCAACATTTTCACTTACGTTCTCTTTTTTGTGGGTTGTTATTCCATTTACATCCTCTAGTGGCCATACTGTTGCATGCATGTATATACTCTATGGACAGCTGTAAATCATTCCAGCAGAACCAATTGATACTCCCTCTGGGTTATTACAATTAATTAAGTATTTTTAGGAGTTACCCTGCACTATACTCAACGATATTCATGAGGATTTACCCACCCTTGATTTCTCATATATTTCTTGGTTACCCTAAATTTAACATGTACTGGGTGGTTTCAAATCCTCAATCCTCCCACAATCACACAGCTTTTATATTGAATAAAGGGCAATGCATACAAACCCGTTAAACAGAAAAAAACTACAATAAATATCCCCCTTAGTACAATCTGCATCCTGATATTTATAATTTACATTTTAATTTTTCAACTCTGGAGGTATATTTACTATTAAATCAAATGGTTTGTAAGTAGTGATGCATATAATCCTATGTGCCCATTAATACTGAGTGAGTGATAATGCATGTAACCCCATTATTCAAAATTACACTCCAAGCTCACAATATTAGGGAGTTGTCTGCTGATATCTTATCCTGCTAAGTACAAACTATAAACGACTCCACTCACTTAACTAGCTGATAACAAAGGAGAATCACGGAAATATGAGTATACAAAAAAAGTGTGAAAACACCACCGTGATAGAACTTTCTTTTATCTTTTTAAACAAAATTTTTACAACTTTTTAACAATACATGTTCAATCATTATATTTAAACTTTCTTTTGTCTATTTTTGGAATTATTTTTTTTTAATATTTTTTATTAAATTTTAAAACAATACAAAGAAAATAACATACACACATAACTAATATTGTGCTCCCATCACCATGGGACCAAACAATCCAATAACTCTATAATTGTTCATTATTCCAAAAATACAATATATCTTGACAGGGTAAACTCCCTTTCCCCCTTTTAAACACATATTCCAAAAATAAACCCCAAATATCCTTAAAATTATTTTTCTTTAATTGACCCCTTTTGCATTTAATATTACAAGTCAACATATCATTCAAAGCCATATCCCATACTTCCTTATACCATTCAGTAATAGTGAAAACTTGCTGGATTTTCCATTTCCTTGCTATCATTAGTCTACCTGCCGTTAACAAATTTATGATTAATTCTTTAACATTTTGAGAACCGATCACCTTTTCCGTTATTGTTAGCAAAGCTAGTTTAGGGCATACCTCTAAATCAACTCCAACAATTTCTGATATTTCCTCAAAAATCATTTTCCAAAAATCCATTACATTTTTACAACTCCACCACATATGAGCATATGTACCCAATTCCTGACATCCTCGCCAACACATTGGAGAACATTTATTATCTATTCTATTTAATCTCACTGGGGTCAAATACCATCTCCAAATTAGCTTATAAAAATTCTCTTTAATTCTTATAGACATATTTTTCAATATTCGCCTATCCCAAATCTTATTCCATTCATCCTTTGATATTTCCTCTTCAAACTCTGTGTCCCAAACTATTTTAAGATTTTCTGCTTGCTCTTCTGATTTCTGCAACATTTTATATAACATCTTTGTAAGACCCCTAGCTGATGCATTTCCTTCTACAAGTTCTCTAGACATAACCACCTGCTCAAATGCAGTGAAATCCCTTTCATGCTCATGTCTCCTCTTCCATTTCTTACCCCATTGTACTAATTGAATTAAATTTAACCAAGAAATTCTTCCTGCCCCAACCCTATCAATTATTTGCTGTCTTGTCTCCATTTTTTCCAGCCAATCAATTAAAGTTTTCACCTTTTTCTCTCTAAAAATTCGTTCTAAATGTCTAACATTCTCGGGAAAATCTTCCATAACCACCACTGGAGTAAGCGGGGATATACCTGGTAAAAATATTTCCTTATTTCTACCCCAAATTTCTAACATATTTTTTAAAAAGGGATTTTCTAATCTTTTTGTCATAATATGTCCTTGTTTTGTAAATAAGAATTTATCCACCCTATTACCCAATTCAAATGCTTCTATTTCCCACCACATAAAATCTTTTCTAACAATAATATCCATGATATATCTAAGTTGATTAGCTATATAATACCATTTTAAATTAGGGAGACCAAGTCCCCCTATTTTTTGAGCTTTATACCATCTATTCTTAGTAATCCTTGATTTTTTCCCCCCATTACAATAGCTATTTAACATTACTTGCCACTCTTTAATTTCTTTCTCTGATATCTTATATGGTATAATTCTAAATAAAAAATTAAACTTCGGTAAAATCTTCATTTTAATCAAAGCTATCCTACCAAACCACGATAATCCCAATTTTTTATACTCCTCTATTTGATTTTTAACTTCATCTTTTAGTTTTTTAAAATTACATTCCCCTATTTTATCCAAATCTTTTAATATATCAATACCTAAATCATTCCAGCTGTCCATAGAGTATATACATGCATGCAACAGTATGGCCACTAGAGGATGTAAATGGAATAACAACCCACAAAAAAGAGAACGTAAGTGAAAATGTTGGGATTTATGGTGGTTGACTGTTTTGGAAATATGTTTGGCAACACAACAAATGTTTTTGTATTACAGAGGGTAATGAAACTGATATAAGCCCGTGACTATCCTTGAAACCCTTGAGAAAGGCAAATATTGCACGAAACAAGAAGTCCAAACCGGTTTCTTGTTGGGGAAAAAACAAGTGAGGATACGGAGAATATCAGGCTTCTGGAAACCATTCCAAGGAAAAATAATGCTGTAAGCCACTCAGAAAGAAAAAACGGAGAGGAAGGCTCACTTGAAGGCCATCTCAAAAAATAAGAGTAAAGGCTGTAGCAACTCCATGAAGACAAAGAAAAAACAAAGGAAGGTTTTCATTAACTCTATAAGAATACAGCAAGTGTGGTGGATGCTAAACCCCTGAAAGATAAGGGGGTGATTACCATTGAATATAATTATACATGATGTATACTCTGTGTTACAGCATGATTAGTGAACAGTTTGTAAAGTTTGATTATTGAAAAGTTTTTAAAGTTTATATAAATATTAAATCAATATGTGTTGTAAAAAAATGTTAAAAATTCCAAAAATAGACAAAAGAAAGTTTAAATATAATGATTGAACATGTATTGTTAAAAAGTTGTAAAAATTTTGTTTAAAAAGATAAAAGAAAGTTCTATCACGGTGGTGTTTTCACACTTTTTTTGTATAACCAAATGTAAATCAAGCAGAATTTTACCAAGAAGTATTAAAGGAAATGGGTTCAAAACAAAATGAGTTAGTTATTATAGCTGGTGATTTCAACATGGTGATGGACAAAAAGATAGGTAGATCTAATTCCACGGTAGAAGAGAGGAAAAATAATATAACGGCATTAAATACAGTAATTAATAAAGAGGGAATGGTAGATGTATGGAGGGGTGTAAAAGGAGATGAAAGAAGTTATACATATTATTCACCTGTCACAAAGAATTTTTCTAGGATTGATTATATATTTGTTTCTAAAAATTTGATTTCAAGAGTAATGAACACGGAAATTGGTATTAAAAAAGTGTCGGATCATGCAATACATAATATGGATGTTAAGATAAATAAGGATTATAAAGAAGCTAAAAGATGGAGGCTGAGCGGTAATATTTTCCAGTATAAACATATAAGAGACAAGATAGAGAAGGAATTGAGAGAGATATGGGAGATTAATGATACAGGAGTTTTTAGCGACGCAGTAGTTTGGGACACAATGAAAGCTGTTATGAGGGGCATTAGTATAAGAGAAGCATGTATATTAAGGAAACAACAGGAGGCATTTAATAAAAAGCTTGAAGAGGAGATAAGGGAGTTAGAAGCTAAATTTTTAAAGGAAAGGGGAAAGCAGATTTATGCAGAACTACAAGCTAAGAGGAAAGAGTTAGAAAACAAAGATATTGAAAGGACACAGAGAAATTTGATTTATATGAAAAGAGCTTACTTTGAAAATAGTAACAAGAATTCTAAAATGTTAGCTAGATCCACACACACAAAAAAAAACCGGGGGAAAAATATAGTTGGAATAATAAAGGATAAAAAAGGGAAAGGGCATAATTTGATGAAGGAAAAATTTAAATTTTTTCAAGAATTTTATTCAGAATTATATAAAGCAGGAAAAGGTGAGGAAGATAGGATTAAAGAATATATTGAAAAGCATATGAAAATGAGAATACAAGAAGAAGATAGAGAGAGGATGGAGCAACCATTCTCAGATTTGGAGATAGATTTTGCTATAAATAAATTAAAAGAGGGCAAGACCCCAGGAGTAGATGGATTAGGGGTGGAATATTACAAGGTTTTTAAACATATGTTAATTCCAAGGTTGAAGTTATTATATAATAATATAATGGAAGGGGGAGAAATTCCCCCCTCATGGAAGCAATCTATGATTATAGTAATTCCAAAACCAGGAGAGGATTTAACAGAACCAGATTCATATAGACCCATTTCGTTAATATATCAAGACGCAAAATTATTTACTGCAATACTAGCGAGACGAATGAATAGGTTTATGAGTAAATATGTAGGGGTGGACCAATGCGGATTTATTGCAGGTCGACAAATGGCCGACTTAACTAGAAGAGTATTAAATATATATAGTATAAAGAAAAATAATGTTAAAGCGGGTGTATTAGCATTAGATATTTTCAAGGCTTTTGATTGCGTGGAATGGCCTACGTTAAAAATGATAATAAAAAATATGGGGTTTGGAATAAGATTTAAAGGAGTAATTAATCAATTATATGCCCATAATATTACAAATGTAGTGGTAAATGATGGTATTACAGAACAAATTTCCTTAGACCGAGGAATTAGACAAGGAGGTCCCCTTTCCCCTATTTTGTTTGCATTAGTGATGGAAATACTAGCAGATGTAGTAAGAGAAGATAGAAATATTATACGGATGGGGGTTGGAGATCAAATTAAAATAAATCTATTTGCAGATGATACTTTATTGACAATTAAAAATCCTATTGAAACAATGGCTAGGTTGGAGTACCACTTGAAAGAATTTGGAGAAATAACTGGGCTTCAGATGAATTGGGGTAACTCCAAGATTTTATTGTTTAATTATAGTAAAAAAGAGGAGAGTGAAGTGTTAAAGAAAAAATATAACATTAAAATTACAAATGTAATTAAATATTTAGGAATAGAAATTACACAAGATATTGATAAAGTAGGAGAACAAAATTTTAGAAAGTTAAAGACAGAGGTTAAAAATAAAATAGAGGAGTATAAAAAAATTGGACATTCTTGGTTTGGTAGAATTGCGTTGGTAAAAATGAAGACATTGCCTAAAATAAACTTTTTGTTTAGGATGTTACCTGTAAATATTACAGGAAAAGAAATTAAAGATTGGCAATCAATTATTAATGAATATTGTAATGGAAGGAAAAGATCAAGGATTAATAAATATAGTTGGTATAAAGCGCAAAAAATAGGTGGTTTAGGTCTTCCTAATATAAAGTGGTATTATTTAGCCAACCAAGTAAGACATATTTTGGACATTATAGCAGGGAAAGACAAAATGTGGTTGGAATTAGAATCACGAGAATTAGAAAACATGATGGTGAATATATTATTTAAGAAAAATATAAATAATATTATAAAAGGACTAGAAAATCCCTTTTTGAGGAATATGTTAGAGAGTTGGAATAGTACGAGGAAACTTTTCACACCAGAGGTATCCCCGTTAACTCCGGTGGTGGTCATGGAGGACTTTCCAGAAAATGTAAGACATATAGAAGCTATAATAAGGAGAAAAAAGGTGATTAAATTAATGGATTGGGTGGAAAAATTGAAGACTAGAGAACATATAATAGAATTAGTAGGAAGAGAGAATTTCATGGTTAAATTCAATGCAATTGGAACTGTGGTTAAAGAAGTTGTGGAGGAAGAGGGGGGGCTGGCTGGCCCGCCAGACCTCCACCCTTTCCTAACTCAAAGGAATTCCAGCACTTGCCACCATGTGGCCCGGAAGGGGGGGCTGGCTGACCCGCCACCACCCCACCCTTGCCTACTGGCAAAGGAACCAAGACCCTCTGAGATCTCAAGATACCAGACTGCCAGCCTCAGCTGTCTGCAATCCTACTTGGATCTCTGTTTAGGGACCCGCCTTCAATTCTGTAACCTGGATTTAGATACTGAACTCACAGAGCACTACAAAACCCATTTGGGGTGAAACCAAGACAAGGTTTATTCTGGTAGCATCTTACAACAAAATTAGGGAAATGAGAGAAGCATACAAAATAGAGAGACAGACACTTTGGTACACAGTAAAGCTACAAAACAATAAAAACCTGATTCCTTAAGATCTCTCAGACACACACCTGTTACCTGAGGGTGTTCTCTTCAAGGGTTAGATCCAGCACAGCCTTGCCGCCCGGGGGGAACTATTTTATCTACCCGCAGGTCCGAGATAAATAGCCCTCCACAAGACTTGCCTTTCTAGAGCCCTCAAACCAGCCAATTTTTAGCAGGGCTGCCTGGGGTCGATTCCTGAGGGCCCCCCCCTAAAGGCTTGGGCCCCTCGCTGGCGCGCTGCCATGCCGGGCACGCTACCAGAAGGACTAACCAAGAACAAAGGCTACACGTGGGGAAATAGCTCTTCCCCCTCCCCTTTTCTGTAGCCTTCTTGCTTCAGCCAATCAATTTGAACTTCACCTGGCCAGGCAGGGGGGAGGGAACTGGCCAGGCAGGGGGGAGGGAACCCGTGAATCATGGCTTGAACTACATTTACACATGAACGCTTTCAGCCTGGCTCCTCCAGACCTCCGGGCGCCAGGCCCCATCCTATGTTTTATGTACCTTTCGCTTCCTCCCAGCCCCCTTGACTGGCCTCACTCGGTTACACATGAGGAGGCGTGTGCATGTGTGTGTATGTAGGAACGCCAAAAGCTCCACAGAAGTGGAGGACAAGAATGGACAGCGAAAGAGAACTAACCAATTTTGAAAAGATAGTTTTGACTAGAGAAGCTATAGAAGGTAATGTTTCAACAAGAGGCACAACAAAGGCTTTATATACGATGTTACAAAAAGAAGAAGAGCATAAAGATTCTCTTAAAGTGTTATGGGATAATGAATTTGATGAGGAAATATCGAAACAAAGTTGGAAAAATATTTGGGATAGACGTATTGTAAGAGTTATGTCAACTAGGATAAAAGAAAACTTTTATAAAGTGGTGTGGAGATGGTATTTAACTCCAGTAAGATTAAATCGGATAGATAAAAATTGCTCCGCATTGTGTTGGAGAGGATGTAATGTAAAAGGTACATATGCCCACATGTGGTGGAGTTGTAAAAATGTTCTGGAATTTTGGCAGAAAGTATTTGCAGAAATATCAGAAATAATTGGAATGGAATTAGAAGTCTGCCCAAAATTAGCATTGTTAACAATTACAGAAAAGTTAGTTTGTTTAAAAAATACAAAAGAATTGATTGTGAATCTGTTAACAGCAGCAAAATTAATGATAGCTAGGAATTGGAAGGTTCAACATGTCTTTTCAATTACTGAATGGTATAAAGAGGTATGGGATATCGCGCTAAATGATAAATTAACTTGTAATATTAAGTGTCAAAAAGGACAATTGGAGAAAGACACCTTTGTGAACATTTGGGGTAAATTTTTGGATTATGTGTTGGTGAAGGGGAAGGGGAAGGGGAACAAACCTTGTCAAGACTTGTTATATTTTTGGAATATAGAATGATATCTTGTATATATATATAAATTTTTTTTGGGGGGGAGAAATATAACTTGGTCCCAAGAGGTGGGGGGGGGTGCACAATGTTTATGTTGTATTTTTTTGATGTTGTATCCATTAGTAGCTGTAAGATGTGAAAAAAAATTAATAAAATATCTATTAAATTTTTTTTTTTAAAAAATGATTTTATTTAACACAGCTGACAACACTTCAGGAAACAGTGAGAACATAGCAATAACGCAGCAGTAAAGAAACAGCGGAGCAATGTAAGCAATTATTGGCTTGGGTACATCATGCTTGAGAGCAACTTGTACAGAAACCAAACTTTGGGCCAGACTAAATGCTGAGGTAGCTCAAAAGGTCATTTCCTGGCAGCAAAATTTAAAAAATTGGGAGTACCCTAGAGTTTAGTTTAGTGTGAAACACCCTCTCCCTCTTCCTTATTCCTAAACTTTGGTGTGGGGGTTTCTACATATTAATGTGCATTGCACAAAAAGTTTAACTTTGGCCAGAGACAATTCTAGCGCATCTTGAAGGGCACAATCTGTTTATTGGAGTATATGATAGTGTGTGGTCCAAAACATTTTATGATCCAAAGTTCCCATCACCTCCAGTTTATTTATTTATTTATTATATTTATACTCCGCCTTTTTTCCTGCAAGGAACCCAAGGTAGCTTTGTGAAGGACCGCCGCCAGTCCTTTACTGCAGAACGGGAGATCGGCGGCTTCAGACTGTTAGCCTTGATCTCACCGCATGCAGTCCCAACTCAGCCCCTGGTCTGAGACACTGGAATTTAGCACTGAGTCCACAGAGAACCTACACACTCTGGGTAGAGTAAAGTGAAAGGAAGTTTATTGAAGGATTAGTCAGTTACAAATTAGGTGGGGAGATAAGGGAATGAAATTGACAGAATGGAATACCTTTGTTACACACAGTCAGAACTACAAAATAACAACGGAGAACCTATGCTAATCTAAGCTAACAACTGAGAACCTATACTAGTCTAAACTAGCAACCGAGAACGTACACCAGCGTACCCAGGCGCTCCACTTGGTGGTTGAACATCCGGGCTGGCCTTAGCCGATGACCCGCTCCATGTTTCATTGCACCTTGATTCAACAAAGAACAGTAGCCACGGCAGCCCATTTATCCCTTTCCCTCGCCCCCCCTCTTCTGATAGCCAGACCCCTCCTTTCTCAGGCAGGACAAACCAGTCCAGCCAGGTAGGAGGGGTGAGGTGGCTTCAGGTGCATTCTTGACCATGAACCATTAAGGGTGCTTGGGGAGGCGACTGAGGGGACTGTTGAGGGTACATGGAAAACCATTGAGGGTACTTGGGGAAACCATCTACATTTGAATGTGTCACAGACTCAGAGGCCCCCACCTGGCCTCTTTGGAGGAAATGCAGAATTCATGGGGGCTCCTCCACCAGGAGATTATGCAGGTGGTATGTGGGACAAAGTGTATGCTACATCAAGCTTTTTCTCCACAGGCTTACATAATCCTCCTCCTCCTCTCCATTTTATCCTCACAACAACCCTGTGAGGTAGGTTAGGCTGAGAGTCAGTGACTGGGCCAAAGTCACCCAGTGAGTTTCATGGCTGAGTGGGGACTAGAACCCGGATCTCCCGAGTCCCAGTCCCACACTCTCACCACTATGCCACACTGGCTTAGTTGCTTATTAATGTAGACCGTTTGGCTTATAGTGTCTTGTGCGAAAACAAAGTATACAAGGCTACAATGTACTGGTGCTTTGGATGTATCACTTGAAGTGGTGCAAAACTTATTGTGGCATGAGCACCAACAGTTCATTTTTATTCATTTTTACATATAATGGAAATTATTGGCATGGGAGCATGACACCCGAGAGCAACTTACACCAAAACTAAGTGTTGGGAAGGACTCAGTGCTTGGCTGTCCCATTGGAGACAGTTTCCTGGTTGAGTTGGTGTATGATTTATGGTGACCCAAAGCGTAGTCTGGAGTGCATACCCTCATTTCCATATTCCTTTGTTTTTGTATTGCCAAATATTGGTATGCCTACCTCACAGGGTTGTTGTGAAGATAAAATGGAGAGAAGGAAGAGGATTATGTAAGCCGGCTTGGGTTCCTTGCAGGAAAAGAGGCGGGGTATAAATAAATAAATGCTGGATAGTATTTTGCACAAAAAAAAGGTGTTGGCCAGACCTGATGCTACTCTCCTTGTTGTGTCAGCTCAAACATGCATCAACTATACCCTTCAAAGGAATTAATGTCTCTTTACATCTTGCAGTAATCAAAGGTGCTGCTGTCTGAGACTCCCAAAACATTTTTAAAGCAAATAGCTAAGGCTAGTCCCTATTCTAACTCCTAAGGAAAATTAGCCACTAATGAGAAGATAAGCAGAGATAAACAAATGGAGAAAGGTGATATGTGGCTCTTCCTTCCCTGTATATATGATTACAATGCCTTAATTTTTTAACTGCCTATAGGTGGGCGAGCTTTCAAAAATTTTAATTTAAAAAATTGATTGATTTGTTTGCTGGTTGAATAGTTTTTATGCCTTCTATCTTGTAATTTTTTCTCTGCTAAAAGATAATTGTAAGTCAATATTGTATTTGACTTTTTATAGTATGTACACTGCCTTGCAATCCCTTGTGGATAAAGGGCAATTTACAAAGTATATAAACAAACAAGTTCTTATGGCATAAGCTTTACTTCATCAGATACATGATGTCATACTAAGTTGGTAGGTGTACACACACACAGAGGTGTATGCATATATGAAGGCGTGCAATTGTAAGCAGTGAAATTAGAGGGAAATGCAAAAAAAGTACAAATTGTGTCAATTGACTCACCATTTACAAAGCAGTGTTGATAACACAAACATGTCAGGAGATGAGGCTGGCAAATATGAGAGCAGTTCCTCCATGTGATAATTTTGCTAGTGGAGAATTTGTGGAAGGGTTCCCCACTAACAATCAAAGAAAGCTCGAGGAGATAGAAACAACCCTCACAGAGGTATTGGCTTCCTTTCTCCATCCATCCCTTGTTTATCACCCCTTATCTCTCTTCACAGCAGTTGAGTTTCTCTGGTCCTCCCTCCTCTCAACTTTATCACCCCTTATCTCTCTTCACAGCAGTTGAGTTTCTCTGGTCCTCCCTCCTCTCAACTTCTAGGAGAAATAGGTCATCTAAGAAGAGTGATAAGAGGAGATAAACAAAGGACGGATGGTCTATATTCCCTTCAGCTTTCTCTACCTGTCTCTTAGGTTGGTCAGTCACCTCTCAGGCTCAGTGTTTGAGATACAGAGAACAGAGCCTTGGACCTGAGGGTGACCCTAATGGAACACCTAGTATTACCAAGTTTAGCTTAGGGGGGGGGGGGCAGAGATGTGGCAGCTGGTGTGTCGGGGATAGGATTGCCACCTAAAAAGCTCCAAAATAAGGAACACTTTGTGAGGTTGTAAGAATGATGACATATACTTTATTAGAATACCAGCCTTCCCCAACCTGGTGCCCTCCAGATGTTTTGAACTATAACTCCCAGCATTCCTGACCATTGGCCATGCTGTCTGGGACTGAGAGGAACTGTAGTCTAAAACCTCTGGAGGGCACCAGGTTGGGGAAGACTGACATATACTGCCCTTGCCATGTAATACAGTTGCTTTCTGTAGTTATGGTGCATCCCTTCTTGAAAAGGAACACTATGCCTTAATAGTTAATGAGGAAACAGTGGAAAGCCTAGTCCGGGCAGAGCCTGCCTATGCCTGATGGATAACATGGGGATGGTGCAAATAGCAGAAGCTCTTAATTCAAAGTCACTACGAGACTTTACTTCATTCAGTGCAGCTCCTGAGAAGGGGACCAATTCAAAGCCTGAGAAGAACTGACCTTGCGGCGGGGAGACCCTTCACCGATTTTCATCGGCAGTCTGGCTACAGAGAGATGCCTACGTTTAGTGCTCTCTGCCTCTTATCCTGTTGGGCGGGCTTTCGCTGAGGGGTTGAAGAGAGCAGCCTTCGACCGCCCATCGCGGCCCTGAGAGGAGGACCGGAGTCACGTGGCTCCTCTTCCCGGCGGCGGCTCACTCGCGGCAAAGCGAGGCCGGTTGTCCCATCAGTCGAGCCGAACGAGGGGCGTAGGAGTGAGGCTGCGCAGTGTCCTCTTTAGCGAAACGAGGGCGATGTGGAACCGCGACAGGGAGGGAGCCCCAAAGCGGGCACGGCCCACCAGCCCGGCCGACGAGTTGCGCACGCCTGAAAAGCGCGTCTCTGCGTGGAAAGCCCCGGAACCCGGCAGGCTACATCCCCGGCATTGGGACGCGGAGCAGCTGTGCGATTTCCTCCAGCGCAGCGGCTTCGGGGACCCGGCGCTGCTGAGCAGCTTCCGAGGTGAGCGGGAAAAGCCGACACGGCAAGGGGCGTTGCTCGTTTGCCTGTGCGCCGCCGCTGCGCTGACTCTTGCCGGGAATTTCAACCTTGAATTGGCGCAGGCTGAGGCGACTCCCCGCTTCTCCGCGCCTTCTGTCCCCATGAGGGGAAGGGAGGGCTGCCAGAGGGGGTACAGCGCAGGGTCTGCCTACCCGCTTGCCACGTGAGGCTAAAATTGGTTCCCGGTTCCTTCTTTGAGTCATAGAAGTCGGGAAAACTACTCGGAATTTGAATCTCCTCTCACTCCCCAAGATGAATGAGAGGCTAACCCGAATTATTATCCCCCCCCCCGGCCCTCTCTCTCTCTTCTCTCTCTCTCTCTCTCTCTCGATGCCTAATTTGTACATCTGGCCTGAAGCTTCGTTTTGGTGCAAGGCGCTCCCACAGTGGAAGCGAACCAACTTGCCGGGAGAGGACAACGGTCCCCTTCCGTTGCGGGGTAAAGAAGAGGCGATCTTAATTCGCGTTTACTCAGAAGTAAGGTCCACTGTGTTCGGTGGAGCTTGTTACGAGGCAAATGTGCAGTCATTTAGGGTGCAATCGTATGCATGTTTAGACGGGGGGGGGGGCTATATCTCCCAGCTTGCTGGTTGGCGAATGCTGGGAGTTGTAGGACTTTTTTCCCCCTCCCCTGTCTAAACATGCATAGGATTGCACCGTTAATGCGGATTGGGTAGATCTACCCACGTTAAAGGTACAGGCTGCGTCTCAAGCTGCTTTCCTTTTCTATCATTGCTTCCTTAAGACTGCATCGCTTATTTCTTCTACTGCCTAAAGAGGAACCTATGTGTTTCACTTTCACCACCTAATTAGTGATAGACCTGAGTAGCAGCTGGGCGTTATATATATTTTTAGATGGGGGAATTGGTCATTATGTGTTTGTTCGTCCCAACAGTGTAATGTGACACCTAGTAGAGCCTAATCCCTTTAAGCCTGTGCCTCTTTCTCTGCTCCATCTTAAACTGACCATGCAGACTTCATGACTTCCAACATCAATCTTTTCCGTTCTTCCTCTCCGCCCCGCCCCCCAACATAATTCTGTGCGTATTTGGTTAGTTGTAATAAAGGTATCATTGGACCATGGATTTTGGAACTTTTCTGTTGAATTTCCAACTGCAAGCACTCCAGGCAGGAACTGCCCCCCCCTGCTTTTTTCAGTAAATTGTCTAGCATGGAATGCTAAATTCTGGGCAGCTGAAAATTCAGAGGTGGTGCTTGTTGTTAACTGCTTCTCTCTGTCTTCAGTAGTTCCACTGAAGCAGAGAAGACTACAGGTGTAAGCCGTTAACTTGTAAATGCCTTGGTGATATTTGAATGTGTGTGGCTATCTACATAGATAATCTGTTGTGAGAACATTATTGTCAATTAGTTGATAGCTCTGTTAGGGTCATTGCCCAGAATATTTACATTCTTGGAATGGGCTCTTCTTGTCTGCCAATGTTCTCAGCTAGAACTAACTTTTACCATGTGCCATTAGTTTGAAGATCTGAGTTAATAATAGAGATATGATCTGGAAATGAAGTACAGGAAGTAGACAACTCCATGTTTCACAGTGTGTTAGGTAGAAGTCCAGAGGGAAGGAGAGTGATGAAATGCAGTGTTTATCTCCAATTGCCTGGTGTCCTTGATATGCTGAACTGTGTGGGGGATCATGTTAAGGGATGTAGAGGAGAAGGGAGCTTTGCAGCCTTATCTGGTACAACCCTGAGAATCTCCTGTGTTAGTCCATTACAAAGAATGCAAACAGGAACATGTAAAAATGTTTATCAGGACCAATTAAAAATAAAGCAGTGAACTAACTTCAGAGTTCAGAGCTAGCTACTTTCTCAGGTTTGATGTTAGACTAAAATGGAAAACGGGGTGGAAGAGCAAATCATATTGCCAATAAAGGACACAAGTGGGGACCCATAACAAAATCCTGCAGTGTATCCCCAGCTCCTAGGAGTGATTCTGTTTAGGCTTCAGTTATCTTGCAACAGGAGCCTTGTACTGTACAGGGCATGCAAAAGTGGGGAAGAAATGTTTAACGGGTTGGGGTAGAGAAAGGATGCCTCTCTTTTCCACTCTTCTGAAACTTTCCCCTGCTGTGCTGCCAGACATTTGGCCTGGAAAGGGGTCTTCCTCCCTCCTGAAACATCCCTGTAAGGTGCAGGAGGGGAGTTTTTCAATCTCACGCAGCACTCATTCCCCCCCAAGTCTCTGTTCCCAGGATACTTTATTTAATAAGCTTGAGCATATTGATTTCCTCTCTTCACCTGCCTCCGTTTTATTTATTTATTATATTTATACCCTGCCTTTTTTCCAGCAAGTAACCCAAGGTGGCTTACATAATCCTCCTCTCCATTTTATCCTCACAACAACCCTGTGAGATAGGTTAGGCTGAGAGTCAGTGACTGGCCTAAAGTCACCCAGTGAGTTTCATGGCCGAGTGGGGACTAGAACCCAGATCTCCCGAGTCCAAGTCCGACACTCTCACCACTATGCCACACTGGCTCTTTTTCCTTTTCCTTTCCTTCCCTTCTCTCCCCCCACCCCTGCAACTGATATCCCCCACATTCCATGGCTCCGCTGTTCTCAATACTCTGCAGGTCTCGAAAGGTCACAGGTCATTGTTGGGCTGCTTTTGGGGGTTTTCCCTTTCTTTTAATTTACAAATGAATATACTCCTGTGTACCATGGGAGTTGTCCAAGTATGCACAAACTGCAATCTCATTTTGGTATATATCATTTCCATATTAATAGGCAGAGGGTGCTGAGTTTGGTGGTAAAAGCCCCATCTGCAATGCTAAAGTATTAAGATGGTGAACCAGAAAACTCTACAGCAGGGCTCTCCAACCTTGGGTCCCCAGATGTTGCTGGCCTACAGCTCCCAGCATACCCAGCCAGCATGGCTAATGGCAAGGGATTCTGGGAGCTGTGGTCCAGCAACACCTGGGGACCCAAGGTTGGAGAGCCCTGCTCTACAGGCTAATTAGGTTGGTTTGTGCCCAGTGCAAAAGACTTCAGGTTGCACCAAAGCATACCCAGAGTAAGAAGCAATGGTGGTTCTTCGTTGAACAATATAAATGCCAGCAGTTATTCATATTTTCCTCTAGCATTAATTGTAGCTCACAGGTCCCTATAAGGCAGATATCAGAAAGAGCCAGTGTGGCATAGTGGTAAGAGTGTTGGACTGGGACTTGGGAGAGGAGGAGGATTATGTAAGCCGCCTTGGGTTCCTTGCAGGAAAAAAGACGGGGTATAAATATAATAAATAAATAAATGGTAGTTTTTATAATAGCAAAGGCGAAGTGAATTTTAGATGACAAATTAGTTATAGAATCAGGAGAAACCAAATTCCATAGTGTTACCTAGTGGTTGAGTGACAACTTGTTGTTAAAGAGGGAAGCATGTCATCCAACCATTAGACAATATTACCCAGTTTGGCTTCTCTTGATGGTATATTTATTATGACATCTAAAACTGATCTCTACTTTTGCTAATATAAGGACTATCAATTTTTATTTTTACTATCTGCCTTGCACAGGGAACCTCTTGTACTTCCTGTTTCATAATACAGTAATACCTTGGATTGCAAGCATAATTCGTTCTGGAACCGTGCTTGTAATCCAAAACACTCCTGTATCAAAGCTAGTCTCTGGCGGGTGTGAGCGGGGCTGATTTCGGCCCACTCAAGGCGAGCAGTTATATCCCTACATGCTTCCGGTAGGGTGCGGCAGCACACACGCAGTCCGGCAGCTCCGTTTATTTTAATTTATTTCACTTGTTTTACTTGTTTATTTTGGCTACAGTTTAAAGCCTAAAGCTCGACTTCTATCTTGGCACTGCTAACATTGTCCTTTACTATTACAAAAGCAAAGGATTATCACTGTGAACGGTATAACCTTGGCATTACGACACCCCGCCACAACTCTCTCCCCCACCTTGGGAGAAGGGAACTAATTTCTAACGAGTTGTTGTAGGCTTCCTCAATTTAAGAAGCCAAAAATTTACGTTGGATGTGCAATGCAATGTGGAAGAGCTCCCGGAACAACATTACTAAACAGTAAGAAAACTCCACTTATGAAGATAAGATTTGAAGCTAATTGCAGTAATAAACCAATGTGTTAGATAAACAGCGTAAGGGGCAGATGCAAGAGACTCACGCAGATTAGAAAATGAGTTTTGAAAGCCTAGGAAGGCTGCCGAAAACAATTTTTTAAGACTGACCTTTATTAAATATATTTTTCTAATTTTTTAATAATTTTTAATCATTAATATTAGTAAATAAATTTTAATTATTTTTTATATTTAATAAAATCATTTTTAAAGGTTGGCTTATATGCCATGACTTTTATTGCTTAAGCCATTGAAATAGACAGAAACCAACGGTGCTACTGAACTCTTGAGGACCAGGTGTTATTTATTATTCTGTCATTAGGAAGGACATTCCAATGAAAGGAGAGTCTCTGCTATAGCTCTACCTTCCAGTAGATATTGAGAGAAGAGCTAACTTTAAATCTGAAGTATAAAATGGAACAGTCTCATCCAAGTGATGCTGAAATTATAGACATAACTCTGTCTCCTCCAGTATTGCATCAGGTACAGATGATGACGCCACTGTCTATTACCCCCATCTCTGATCTCAGAAAAAAGGTCAAATGCGCAGGGATTTTGGATTATCCTCCCGCCCTGGCAAGGAATATCAGAGACTCACTGTTTCCTTCACCCCCCTCGGACAATAGCCGAGACGGTAATAATGGACATAACATGGCAAGGGGTTATGGTATAGTAAGTAAAAGAAGGAAGCAAACAAAGATGACAGATTTTATCAAGAAACAGGTTTCATCTGCCCCCAGGGTGGAGTATGTGTTGGAGGCACCTATGGAGAGGCAAGTAAACCTACCTATTGATTTACCTGACATTGCACCAGACAAGGAGCAGCTATTGGATAGCAGCCATCTAAGTAGTTTTCTGAGTGTGGACTTTGGTAAATTAAGAATGGAGGAATTTTTGCTCTCCCCTGTTATTCCACCTGAGCAATTTGAGGGAAACAATAAGAGTAAAGGGCAGTGGAAGGTGCAGGAGGGACATCAATCTAGGAAAACAATCATCACAAAGAGTTCAATCCAAGAAGCAGATATTTCCCCTAATACACCTGTATTCACTAAGGATGGGGGCAACTTTTCATCACTTGATGTTATACTGGAAATTAGAGACTTAGTGAAGGAAATAATAGAAGTACTGAATGCAGTAAAGGGATTACTGAAGGAGAGAGCTCCATCTCAAATTGAGGACCTCCCGGGTCAAAGAAAGAAAGAAAAATCTTTATTCTGGGCAGATAGTGACGAGCATTACAATTTATCCCCCAAAACAGTCGAAAGAATTGCCAGCCTTTCTCTTGAGGAACTACTGCTATGCGTAGGACAGAATACCCTGGGCCCTTCAATATCCAAGGCAACTATTGTAGACAAAGCTGACTGTGTTGCTCCTCAGCTTCCTAACACTGAACCGGAAGTTATAACATCTCAAGGAAATGCCAGAGTAGTAAAGGCAAATTTAAATGACAGAAGGAAAGACAAAGCACCTTCTAAGAAACTGACATCCATCATTACTACAGAGAGCAAACAAACCAAGCGCATTAAAAATGGGAAAAAAGAGGGCCAGAAGCATCTGACAAAAAAGAGAAGTACCGGTAGTATGAATTTTAAGCCTCTTTTTAAACTGATTGATGCAGGGGATGTCAGTAAAAGGGACAAATGTGTCAAAACAATAAGAAGAGAAGAAACGACTAAGGGGCTGCCAAAAGAGAAGGATAAGCCTTACAGCAAAACAGTTCCAGGGACGACCCAAGTAAACACTTTTTCACGTGTGACAGATATTTTAAATTCAGAGGGGCCAGACTTGGATGAACAGGAGTCACAAACTTCAGCCCAAGGACCACGCTCATATGCCGGGAAACCTGAAGTCCTTATTACCAGTCTGGAGTTAGACAATATTGGAACAGATAAAAGCAATCCAATTCCGGTTCTGATCAGAGACAGAAATACAGTATATAGATCCAAATGGAGGAAGAACAGAAGGCTCAAAGATGGAACTGAATATGTAAATAAGGGGTCTAATAGGATGTTGTTTCCTGGAACTGAGTGGCAACAAAGTGCCCCTAAACAGGCAAATGACAAAGAAGCCAATTATGATTGGAGGGGACAGTTCAGTCATGGAGGTAGAACGGAATGGCAATACATCTACTGACATGGGGATAACCTAAATTCACAGACACACCTTGGAGTAGCCATCAAGAAACCATCTAGAACTACCAACATCTCATGTAAGAGGGATTTTGTTGTCCCTATGGGGAATTTGATCACATATCCCCTGTCAGAAGAGTTGGATTCTCTGCAATACACCGTCTGCACTCATTCTAACATAGAAGCAATATCTGTACTTGAGCAGGAAATAACTGACTCGGAGAACAGAATTACAACACCCTCTGTCTTCCTGCCAAAATTCAGATGGAACAACAATTGATCATCCAATAGACAAAGTATAGTAATGCAGATTTGGTAACGGAACAGTCATACAAGCGTTCTAGATCGACATATTTACATAGGGGAAATTGTTGTAATTAAGTTCTATCATGGAACATTGCGGGATGGTTACAAAAGTAGAGACTCTTCTTGTAGATATGTTGCCAAATTTGACATTTTGTTGTTTCAAGAGACATGGTCCCAGGAGGACCTAATAGATGGTTACGTGTCTCATATACTTAAGCAGTCCCATGAAGGGTGTCGTCGAAGCGTGGATGGGATCCTTATATCAGGGCTTTTTTTTTGGAACACGGAAGAGTTCCGCACTTTCTCTACATGAAACATTAATCGCCATCTACTCCGAAAGGTGTATTGAAAGAGTTTTCCCAGAAAAAATATCAACTAAGTTTTGTTCTTCTTTTTTAAAGACTTGAGCCTCTTCTCGTTTGCCACTGCCCCTGGATCCTAATTTAGACTAACTGATTTTTGATCATAATGTTTTAGTTACCTCCCCAGCAGTTGCAATCACAGACTAGGGCGGCGTGGACTAAACTAGAAGAATATATTAATAATTGGTCATTATTATATCCCGAAGCCTCTATTATTGTTACTGGTGACTTTAACGCAAGGATAGGCAAAAATGATGAAGCTCTTTTTTCACGCTTCCATGCGTTACCCCCTGAAATGGATTTAGGCCACCATCTTCCCAATAGGTACTCTAAAGATCAAGGTTGCAATTATGCTGGTTTCTGTCTTATGAATATGCTCAATAATCTTGATCTGGTCCTTGTAAATGGAAGCTTGAAGGGTGACAGGCCCGGGGAATTTACATTCTTATCAAACTCTGGAGCATCCACCATAGATTATGTTATGATTTCTCATAAGTTGTTGGATTTGGTATCGGATTTTAAGGTGGATTGCCGCCCAGAGAGTGACCATCTGCCTTTGGCCCTGAATGTGAAACTTAGAGACTTAAAAGTGTATGCAGACAGTGAATTAGCATCATTGACTGCGGTTGATCTAAGATCCACCCATATTAAGTGGTCTAGTAAACTTGATGAATCTCTGCAATAATTATTTCAGTCAGAGTCTTACATGTATTTCAGTTCCTCTCTTGTAACAGCAGACTCAATTGAGACTGTACTAGAGGTATATGGGAATTTGATACATTCTCTCCAAAAAAATTTAATATATCAAAAGCCAAGTAGAATCCATAATTCGGTTTATAATTCTAAACCTTGGTTCGATAGGGAATGTAGTGAGGAGAAAAATAGATTAGTAGCGAAATATAGAGCATATAGGGAGCAGAATTTGGCAAGGATCCCTGCAGACTGGTTTACGATGAAAAGAAAATACAAAGCCTTGATTAAGAGGAAAAAGCTTCAGGCGCAGAAAGAGCTATGGCAGCGTCTAATAACTGCATCCAAATTAAATGACTCAGCCTCCTTTTGGAGGATAGTTGCGCGAGGCTTGCATAGTTACTCTTCCAAACTTGATTCCTGTATTTCTGCGAATACCTGGGAATCATACTTTCAGAGCATTTTTCCAGTGACTCAAGAAAGTCACCAGGGACTGCAGGAAAGACTAGATTGTATGGAGGAATGGCTACCTGTATCTACTGCAGAAACCACCAAGTTGATTCAACAGTTAAAATCAGGTAAAGCCCCAGGCCCAGATAATATTTCATCTGACCTGCTTAAGGCCAACTTAGAGTGGTGGGCCCCTGTATTGGCATCTTTGTTTACATGGATTGACCATACAGCTTGTATCCCTGAAGACTGGGGTTTAGCCATCATTATCCCAGTATATAAGAAGGGGAACAGATCAGACCCAGCCAGTTACCGTCCAATTAGTTTGCTGAGTATTATTAGCAAACTACCGTATATGCTCGCCATCTGCTTGGAAAACTATTGGATTGGCTACATGCAGAAAACATTCTTGAAGAAGAACAGGCGGGGTTCAGATCTGGAAGGTCAACCATAGATCAAGGATTTATCCTTCAACATCTGGTAGACAAATATGCCTCACCAAAACATGGTGTCCTCTTTTCTGCTTTTATAGACTTTAAGTCAGCATTCGATCTTATCCCTAGAGATAAACTTTGGGCCAAATTTGAGAACACCAACATTGACAGGAGATTATTACTGCTTATGCGTCGTCTGTATGGAAATACTAGGCTACGGGTGAATTGTAACCAGGCTAGGGTTCTGTCTAGGCCAGTTTCCACCTTTAATGGAGTTAAGCAGGGTTGTATTTTAGCCCCCACGTTGTTTAATTTTTATATTAATTCAATTGTGGCAAGTTTATCAAACCCTGATTTTCATCCACCCAAGTTAGCTACCCGATCTCTTTCAATTCTCCTTTACGCTGACGATGCGGTGTTACTGTCTCTATCCAGTATTGGGCTAAGGCGACTTTTGAGGGCCTTGCAATCATACTGTAATGAGGAACTGCTGACAATCAACTATTCAAAGACTAAAGTGTTGGTTTTTAGTAGGAGGAGAATCAAGCACAAATGGTCAATTAATGGGAACCTTTTAGAACAGGTTTCAAGTTACAAATACTTAGGAATAATGTTTCATACTTCTGGATCCTGGCTTTCTCAAATAAATAATGCTGCAGCTAATGCGCGGAGGAGTGCTGCAGCACTGATAAGATTTTTCTATACTAAAGGCGGGCAATATATCCCCTCCGTGATTCAAGTATTTGTGGCCAAAATTGTTGCACAAATGTTGTACGGTTCCCAATTGTGTGCCTATTACAACTTTCGTCCCCTAGAAATTATTCAGACAAAGTTTCTAAGAGCCATATTCTCAGTTCCTCATTGTGTCCCCAACATAACTTTGCGACTGGAGGCTGGTTTAATCCCTATTGAAGCTCCTGCCAAGGTATATATGATAAACTACTGGCTAAAACTTGTTTTTTCACCAGTAGGACTTGCACCACTGATTCTGTTGGACTCCTTTCAATCGAAGTGGAAAAGGCACCTGCTTAAAGAACTGTTATTAATGGGACTCTCCCCCAACACCTTAATAGCGCTGGGTTACTCCAAAGCCAAAGCAGTTGTTAAGCAGAGAATCTGGGATATAGAATTACAAGATCATTTAAGTGCATTGCCCAAATTTAGTGGGATAGGTAATAAGATTTTTGACCCCCCTTCATATCTGGCCAATTTAACTTTTCCCAAACTCAGAAAAGCTTTTACTTTGGCCCGATTTAATGTCTTGCCTTCCATGCTTTTGGAGGGGAGATATCAAGGAATACCTTTCCAGGACCGTCCCTGTAATAATGGGGAAGTTGAATCCGTGGGTCATGTTCTTTTATACTGTTCCTTCTATCGGGACATTCGCAGAGAACTTATTTTACCTATTTTGTGTAAATTCCCAAGTAGATCAGAAGATCATTACATACTGCTGCTACTTTCTGACCAGATCCCCTCTATTACTAATAAAGTGGCCAAATTTTGTACAGCTGCCATAGCTTGCCGCACTTCCTTGTTAAGATAGTGATCCTTTACCCTGGTTATGGTTTTGTTTGTTTGTTTGTTTGTTTTTTTAAATCTGATATAAATTTTATACACCTTGGAATGTATTATTGTTATAATGGTGCTTGTACGTTATATGTTTGTATATTAGATACTGTTTTATTATTGGGAGCTGGTCGTTGACCGTAATAAATATATTCATTCATTCATTCATTCATTATATCCCTACACTACTTGTCTTGCAAGACCTTGCTCGTTTATTAAGTCAAAAATTTTAATTTTTTTTTGCTTGTCTTGCAAAACGCTTTCAGACCAAGTTACTTGCAATCCAAGGTATTACTGTAACTGGTTTGCCATGATGTCCAAAACAGGCAAGTTATGGCTGCTGCTAACCATTATTTGCCTGCTATCCTGAATTGGAAACCACAATTGTGAAGAATTCTAAAGTGATCTTTGAAAAACAGGAGCCCATAGCTGCTTTGGGTACACAGAATTAGTAGCACAGTCCTTTGGATCCCAGCTAGATTTACTAAACAAAACTACACTGGGAATTTGCTGGTTTAATATTTTATTTATTAGTCATAACAATATTTCAGATACATTAATTTAGAATAATATAGAACACTTGCATAATCCTCATTTTTCTAGTCATTTTCATGTGAAATCTACCCAGATAATTTTGAAATACAGGCAGTCCCTGAGTTAAGAATGTCCGACTTACAGACAACCCATACTTAAGAACAGACTTCTGGGTTCCCTGGCGCTATGCCATTTATGTAGAGTACAGAGCGTAGTATACTACACAATTTGCGTAATTTACATGTGTAAATGCAGATTTTAACGTATAGAATGCTATGCTGGTCCGACTTACATACAAATTCGACTTAAAGACATTCTTAAGAATGGAACTCGTTCGTAACCTGGGGACTGCCTGTATCAAGAATTTCAGAAACATGAATATTTACGTGCCAAAAATGAAGCTAACAGTTGTTTTCTTAACTCCTTAGAAAATCAAATCACTGGTTCAGTTCTGCCCTACCTCACTGAATCTCGTCTTGAAAAAATGGGAATTCGGTAAGGGAAACTTTCATTTAATCAAATTTAAGCAGTTATAAGAACTTGTGTTTTAATTCCTAAATGGGTACCTTCTGCATTTGTCACTATCCTGAACTATGTATGCTTGTTGAACAAAAACAGATGTAACTCTGATGTTGATCTTTTATTGGGTTGATTTTAGCTGACAGTATACATACACTGAGTATTCTGGGAAGGAAAGTTAATAAGAAATGTCATAGATTTTCTGTTGTTACTCTTGGTTGGCATAGTATTCCTTACATGATTTTAGATCTCAGACATTATTGCTGGTTTTCAAGATAATTAATTCATATCAAGGATAAGAATTAGTTTAATTGTGGCATCTTTTAGCTAAACTAAAACAGGTCCTTAACGTCACATGCTTTATTCAATTAATTGCACTGTGTTAGTATAACTATGGGTATTGTTCTGTCTTCTCAGCAGTCTCACTGTTGACAGACAATTAAATGTAGAACAATTGCTGCTGTTTAAAAAATGAGATCAAGAAAGTGGTTTTGAATGTTGTATAGAATAATAGGCCTTTTTGAAGATACTCCTGCTTGCAGAGGCCCACTTGGGGGTACAGGGGGAAGGTCTTTCACCTGTGTTGCTCCTGAACTCTGGAAAGCACTCCCTTTGGAGTTGTGACTGGAACCCCACTCTGCATTCAGGAAGGGTCAAGGCATACCTTTTAAACTCGATTTTAAAGATTGCTATTAATGTTTTACTATGTTTTTATTTGATTATTTTATTTTGTGCTGAATTTTTTGTAAACTGCCTTGGTTGGCTTCAGAAAAGTGGTATAGAAATACCATAAAATAAATAAATAAGATACTTGAATACTATATCTGTAAATATAGGGAATTAAAGAACTCTGTGATCTTCAAATACAGATTTTTTTTGTCTTTAGCTCAGACTGTTATTTCCGGACAATAAAAAAAAACAAAATTGTGGCAACGTACAGCTAACTTCTGTTTCATGAGCTTTCATAGGCAAAACCTACCTGTACACTATGGTCAACATCTGAGGCCCTCCTCTGAGTGAGGCTCGGAGGATGGGAACAAGGGAAAGGGCCTTCCTGGTGGTAACCCCTGTACTGTGTAATGATCTCCCCACTGACATCCGCCTGGCGCCAACATTGTCATATTTTTGGCACCAGGTTAAGACTGTCCTCTGATTCCAGGCATTTGATGGCATATGATGAGATTTTAATGTCAGTGGTTTATCAGGTCCTGGTACCTCACAGTAACTGTTCTTAATGGTTTAAATTGTTTTTAAATTTTGTATATTAAAGTTTTTATATGATGTTTTCCATTTTTCTGAACTGCGAAGAGAGCTTTGGCTATTGGGCAGTATAGAGATAAAATACATGAATGAAAATGAAGCAGATACATGGTGGAGCAATCAGTTACCAAGGTTTAGTCTCACTTTGTAAACATGTATTTCTGTATTTTACTTCTGTGTATGTCTGTGCTGGTGTGTGTGTGTACTGTATATACAGTCATGCCTTGGATTGAGAGCATAATTCATTCCGGAAATGTGCTTGTAATCCAAAACACTTGTATATCAAAACGAAATTCCCTAAAAAAAAATTGTACAGAGATTTTTAATTTAAGCCATACTACAGTACTTGTATTGCAAGACGTTGCTTGTATATCAAGTTAAAAAAAGTTAAATAAATACTGTATATACTTGAGTATAAGCCGAGTTTTTCAGCACATTTTTTGAGCTGAAAAATGCCCCCCCCCCCGGCTTATACTAGGGTCAGCGCCATGGGAGATGTGGCAAATGACAAGTAACCTATCCAGAAAACTGAGTACAAGGCAGAGGTGGGGTGTGAGCTCCAACACACTAAACAACTCCTATGAACCTACAGTTTTCAGCACCTGAAAATTATAATATAAATGGGAGGGGTAGGACACCTCGGTGAGTGCCAAGAAAGGTGACTAGGGGTCCATTGGTGCCCACAGGCGATACGTTGCTTATAACTGGTGTATATTCATCCTCTTTTCTCCCACATTGGCAAACATTTGGCACAGATTATAGCTAGAGGAGGAGGAAGTGCATAATACCCTCCTCAGTTCTGAAGATCTCTTACGGAATGGCACAGATTATAGCTAGAGGAGGAGGAAGTGCATAATACCCTCCTCAGTTCTGAAGTTCTCTTACGGAAAACTGCTATAGAAATGTTTGCAGTAATACCAGCCAGCATAGCTTTAATGTCAAGTATGTTGTTGAATAAAATATTGAACTGTCAGTTTAACCAGATAATATGCTTAATAACTTTCAGGACCTTAGGTGAGAGACTGAATCTTCTGGTTTGTCTGCGCAAACTGGCACAAAGTCATGCTGACATAATGAAGGTGAGAGAAACATTTACATTAATCTGAAAACAATCCAAAAAAATGTAGACCTATTTTCTGAAGATACTCTTCAACCATCTTTTTCTCCTTTGGCTCTGCTGGCAGCTAAAAGAAACAAACCCCCTAAACCAAGAAAATGTCTAGCATAAAGATAGCTTACAATCAAAATTAGTAATGTAGAAGCCATCACATTTCAAATGCAGAACATTAAATCATTTTAACTATCTCTCTAATTCCCTTCCTTGTTCTTCCTCCTCTTAACTGATAATTGCCATTACTGGGCTGGAGGTGGGGAGAACTGGGGCAGCAATTTGTTGCAAGGGATGCTTTGCCTGTTAACAATTCCATCCTGCTATTGGTTTTCAACATATATTTTACATGGGTGCCATAGTAATCCCAGCTGACGTATTTAATAGTTAAGTTATAGGGGGGGAAACTTTCATTGGTTGGCCACCATATGTTTTTAGTTCTCCTGTGGCTATCTTAACTTTTTAGCATAAAAAAGCAAGGGAAAGCCAAGGTATCTTTTGCTGTTTGAAAAATTCATGTCTCCTAAGATGTTTCATTGTCATAGTTCTCGTAAGTCATCAGTTATACTTTAAATCTTGTTTTACTTCTACCAGGTATTTAATGACCCAGTTCATGGTCACATTGAAATGCATCCTCTCCTTGTTCGAATCATTGACACACCTCAGTTTCAGCGTCTGCGATACATTAAACAGTTGGGTGGCACTTACTTTGTTTTTCCAGGAGCCTCGCACAACCGCTTTGAACATTCCCTTGGGTAAGGAGTGTGCTCTTCTCTGTTGATCTCTTCATTTTTATTGAAATTGTATTGTTGGCCACCCACTGAAAGGTTGGCTATGCCTATGAACATCAGTGGCAGCAGCTCCACCAAATTCCACAGTAACATATCAAACATACCTTAAATACTTTGAAATCTCCTTCATTCTATCCCATAACCTGCCACATTTAATATTTAGTTTTGAGCAGATACAGTCTCGCCAACCTCAACACAACTGGGTAAACAATTTTTCTGGAACCTGGTTTCTGGTTCCAGAAACTTTTCTGATTTCTGCACTAAAAATCATGTTTAAAAAGATTTTCAGAGGCGTAGCCATTTTAGTCCATTGCAGCAAAAACAAAAAAGATTCTTGTGGCACCTTAAAGACTAGCACATTATGACATAAGCTTTAGTCCATGAAAACTTATGCCATAATTTATTTTTTTTATTGTGCCATAGGACACTTTGTTGTTCCTGGATACAAATTGGCTTTCATAGCCCTGCTTCCTTTCTATATTTGGGATAGAGTGCAACTTAGGATGCAATCCTATGCATGTTTAAACAAAAAAAATCAAACAACTGGCTGGGGAATGTTGGTACTTGTAGGGGTGTGTGTGTTGTCTAAACGTGCATAGGATTGAGCCATTAATTAATTTATATGGAATGCCACCTATAGGATTGTGGGTTTTGTATAGGGAGATCCTCTTGACACTGCCTGGAAGTACCTGTAATCTTTTGCATTCAGTACATGCATGGATAGAAAGTGTAGAGAGGGAAATGCTTCATTTCTTTGTGGTTGGGCCAAAGAGGAACTGGCTCTAAACAATGTGTGATCTAGTACAGCTGAGACTTGATGAGGAATTTTTCCTCTTTTAAAAAAATGAAATCTGTTCCTTGTTTCAAATTCATCTTTATGGATGGATGGATGGATGGATGGAGAAGGATTTAGCAATCAGAGGCCAGGTAGTTAAATGACATCCCCTACACAGAGTTGTAGTTCAGGATTTCAGCAAGCCGGATGACATTTCACAATTGTACTGCGGTGATGAACTGGTAAGTTTGTACTTTATTTATAAACCTAACATTCAAGAAATGGAGAACTGAACCTCTTGCCTTTTGCAACAGGGTTAGCCATCTGGCAGGCCGTTTGGTCCGGGCACTGCAAGAGCGACAGCCAGAACTCGATATTGACCAGAGGGATATTTTGTGCGTCCAGATTGCTGGTCTTTGCCATGATTTGGGTAAGCTGCTTCTCAAATACACTAACAAAGTGGTTTGTGCCTTGTAAATAAATTTACTGTCCTATTCGAAATAATTTTAACATATATGCCTGTGTAATTTATTCACTGATACTTTCTCACTTTATTTATTATATTTATATCCCACCTTTTTTCCTGCAAGGAACCCAAGACAGCTTACATAATCCTCCTCCTCCATTTTATGCTCAGAACAACCCTGTGAGGTAGGTTAGGCTGAGAGTCAGTGACTGGCCCAAAGACACCCACTGAGCTTCATGGCTGAATGGGGGCTAGAACCTGGATCTCCCAAATCCCAGGCCAACACTCTACCGCTACACCACACTGGCTCTCCAATTTACTGTGGAAAGGCAATCTAAAACTAAAAGTTTCTGACAGGCTATACATGTGTTAGGAAAATGAGGGTTGTCTAAATTCCTATTTAAAGTTATAAAAGGCCAGTTCCCACAAATGGCAGGTCCATATGATGAAGCTGTTCCTGGACTATACCTCTTCTGGGTGTCTAGGGAGGGTGGGGTGAGGTGCATGCTTGAATTCTCCCTGATGAGAGAGAGATCCCTGCACGCAGAATATTAGCATGCCAGTGTCAGGATCTACTCTGCAGCTCCATCTGGTGGCCGCCTTGGGAACAATAGCTCAGTCTGCAGTACTTCTTCACAGGGTACAATCCCTGACTGGTAGCCACTCCCAGGTGTATTAACATGCACCAGCTGGGAGGCTCTATATAAGGGCTTCCTCTGCACTCAAACCTTTGCCACAGCAACACAAGCCTCTATGTTGTCTGCAGCCAGTTCCTGTCTCCAGCAACCAACCTTGAGCCTTGCCTGGTATCTGACCTGTGTCCACTCTTGACCAATGCTTCTGCCTCTGGCCCTTTTCTGCCTGGTATGTGCCTGAACTCTGTCACTCTTTGGATTTGCCTCTGGCCCTTGCCTGGGGTCTGTTTGCTTGTGGATTTTGCAATTTGCCTCTGACCCTTGCCTGGACTCTGCTTGCTCTTTGGATTTGCCTTTTGCCTCTGGCCCTTGCATGGACTCCGTTTGCTCTTTGGATTTGCCAAATTTGGATTTGGCCCGTGTTTGAACCCTGTTTGCTTGCTGGGCTTGCCTCCTGCCTCTGGCCCCCACCTTGCTTGATACGTGCTCTGAACTCGGCCTGGCTTCTGGCTTCTGCTCACCCCTTACCTGCTCCTGCCTCCATCATCCCCTGGCCCCAGCATTCCGCTCAGGACCCTTGCTGCCCACGGCCCAGAGCTGATATCCAGGAGGTTAGCCTTTTGTCTGATGTACTAGCTTTCCAAGTGAACATTATCCAGATAGCATAAAATTGAGAGCCAGTGTGGTGTAGTAGTTAGAGTGTTGGACTAGGATTGGGAGATCAAGCGTCAAATTCCCATTCAGTCATGAGCTCAATGGGTGATCTTGTGCCAGTCACCCTCTTTCAGCCTAAGCTACCTCACAGGGTTGTTATGAGGATAAACCTGGGAGGCGGTGGAACAATGTATATCACCATGAGTTTTAGAGGAGAGGCAGGATACAAACGAAACAAATAATAATATTGGGCTGTGTGAATGGAGGAAGTGGGGTGCCTTAACTCCCACCAGTGTAGGCAGGGACAAAAGGTTGCTTTGATTGAACACCAACCTGCATGGTAGGCAGCCACCACCCTTTATGTCCAACTCGGCCTGAGCCAGGGACTCTCTGACCTTACAGGACACCCTTAAGGCTTCTGAAACAGAGGCTTAAGCTGGCACCCTCTGTTTCAAAGCCTAAAACCTTAAACAGTAGCAATTACCAAGTAGCAATAACCAAGAAGAAAGCTCTGCACCAAGGCTTAATTGGAATGAAGCACAGGCATCCAATTATGTTATCTGGTAAGTTTATTTATAAAAAGGGAATAACGTAAGAGCCAAATAGCATAAAAACAAGTTTGGAAATGGTACTTGCAGGACAAAACAACAAAGATGGCTAAACCTGCCTATACATACCAAAGCATAGTTCTTCAATAGGACAGAGCCAAATGGAGATAATTGAAACTCAAGACGTAGGCAAAGACAGTGGGCAGCAGTAAAACCCCTCCCACCTGGTTTTATTCCCAAAAACCAGTAGCAAAGCTAAGGTGATTCTTATTAGCCACTCACAAGCTAACTAAAACAGTCTTCTCAGGTTTTCTGTTAGGGGATGGGCGGGGGACAGAAAGTTCTCACAAACAGTCAGCTGAGCTTGTTTAGCCCAGTTAGTGAGAGTGCCATTATGAAGCCCTGGACGGTGTGAGATAACACACACACATGGCTGTGTGCAGGCTCAGCCTCAGGGAATGAAAGTTACAGGGTGCTGAGACACAGAAGGAAAATTGATTTCTTGACCAGTGAGCTATGGTCTGTGTAAATCTAGGCCCTAGTTTTTGTATTTTCAAGGCAAAATTCAGAAATAAGCTGATTCAGGAAACTGGGACATAAATAAAGGCATGTAAGAAAGAGGGCGGGTGTGTGTGGGGGGCGGACAGTATGATGCAGTCTGGTTTTATACCAAATTCATGGCTTACAGCTGGAATTACAAGGAGTTCAAATAGTGTAGATATGGGTTTGAACCAAACCTCTTGTCCTGGCTCCAGAGAGAGTAATAGCTCTCCTTAGCTGTACAGACATTCCTTGAAGCCTTAGTAACTGTCACTCAGGTAGGCAAAACTAAAGGCAAAAGCTAGTTGGAGATGCATATGTTTACATTTTAAGGGCTTTGCATCCCATGTGGCTTAGAATGAATTGAGAATTAGCACTGTAAATTAGACAAAAAAATTAGAGATGTGTCATTGTTCAGAGAAGGTCCTGTACAACGATGGTCCTGTACATATACCACATCAGTTGATCTATTGAGTCACATTTTGATGTTTTGTACTGAGCAAGAGGGAAGGTGATCTGTTGTGCAATAGTTTTTAATGTAACTTTTGTCATGGACGGTTCACTGCCTAGTAGGGTTTAGGCTTGCTGGGGCCACTAACATCTGCAGGAGTGGGTAAGGGGACTTTTAAGTCAGCTGGGGATTTCAGGTAAGCAAAGTACCGTATATACTCAAGTATAAGTCGAGTTTTTCAGCACATTTTTTGTGCTGAAAAATGCCCCCTCGACTTATACTTGGGTCAGCGCACTTATACTGGAGGCAATAAGTTTTCCCAGTTTTGGGGGGTGAAATTAGGGGCCTCGACTTATATTAGGGTCCACTTATACTTGAGTATATACGGGGTAATTGCTTTGCTGATGATGCTCAATGTGCTCCCTCTCTTTCCCCTTTTAATCTGGGTATGGGGAGACTGTTGAAGTCATGAGCTGCCTGAGATTAGTTAAGGACTAAGTGTGGATTAATAAACTGAAGCTTCATCCAGACAGAACAGAAGTACTGCTGTCAGGTAGAGTTTATCTGGGAGTAAGCATTCAGCTTGTTCTTGATAGAGTAGCAGTCTTTCATGGGGAGCAGGTACATAGATTTCATAGATCATAAGAGTTGGAAGGAGCCTACAAGGCTATCGAGTCCAACCCCCTGCTCAATGCAGGAAACTAGAGGAGGGGGTCTCCCATCCAAGTAATCACCAGGCTTGACCCTGCTTAGCTTTCCACGCTCAGACAAGCTGAGCCAGCGTAAGCCACATCTATTAGGGGAACTGTGGAGCCATTGCTAACAGAAGGGGGGGGGGGGATAGCTTCAGCTGAAAATAAATAGCTTCCCTTTTCCAACTAAAAAGCCTTGAGAAAGAGTCACATTTATATCTTTATTATTTAGTGAGTTGTCTGTGCCAAGCTCTTTAAGTCTATATTTAAAGTAAATATAGCTTGAGAGTTCTCCTAGATAGACAGGTGGTAGCTGTGACAAGGAGTGTTTTTGCACAGTTTAGGCTAGAGCACCAGTTGCACTGTTTCCTGGTGAAAACCGTTCTTGCCACATTTACACACATCTTACTTACATTCAGACTAGTTTGATCAATTATCTTATTTTAAAAGTTTTTATGCCATCCTTTCCTTTGTCACATACTGTACCTCTGATAAAGGTACATGAAGAAGGGCCTCAGTAGAAGAAGTTTACATGTGGGCAGGTTAATTACCGTAGCATGCTTTACAAGCAGCTGCCTTTGAAATGTATCCAAAAACTCTAGTTGGTGAAAAATGCAGTGGCCAGGCTGCTGACTGGAGCGGTTTTTAATCACATAATACCAATATTTTGCCATTTCCATTGGCTTTTAATTTGTTTCCCTTCTCAAATTTTAGTTTTGGTTTTAACCTTTAAAGTACTAGGCTAGGATACATATAGGACCACCTCCTTGAATATCAGCCTACTTTGAGCATCAGGATCAGTCCTGCTCCCTGTTCTCTGCTGAGGTGAGGTAAGTGTGAAGCAATGCAAAAGAAGGCCTTCCCAGTGGTGGTGTCTGGGCTCTGGAACACCTTGCCCTGGAAGATTCAGTTGACCTCCCTCCCTCTCTTCCAAAACAGTCCAAAACACCAAGGGCAGAATCCAGTGGGGTGCTTCTGCCCCCACCAGTTCTCTTCCGCCTTGCTGATTGCCTTTTGCAAGCAGTCCCCACTGCTTGCGCAATGGCAATTTAGCGCTTCCAGGGCAACCCGAAATGAGCAGAAGCAGAAGCAGCACTCATTTTGGGAAGGAGTCAGGTTAGAGGAGTTCGCATAAGGGAGCTCCGCCAACCTGCCTCTTTCCAGAAATGAGTGTTTCTGCTTGTTTTGGGGCTTCTGCCAGGAAGGGCTAAATCTGCCTTGCGTAAATAGTGGATCCCGCTTGTGCAACGCAATTGACAGGACCCACTGATTGTGCAGGACAGAAAAGAATCAGTGGGGCTAGAAGCACGCCATAGGATACTGCCCTAATATTCCAACATGTATTTGATTAGAATACCATAATTAGCATACATAACTATATCTTGTGTGTGTGTACATACACACATCATACCTGTACCACACAGATGAACTGCACAATCCTTATTTTTAGGGCATGGGCCATTCTCGCATATGTTTGATGGAAGATTCATCCCACTTGCTCGTCCAGGATTTAAATGGAAGGTGGGTGTTCTACATGCAGTACAGTATGCAACCATTTCCTTAATTATTATTTCCTTAATAAATATAAAGAGAATGATGCTTGGTCCTTGAATAGGTTAATCACATGGTGTTTTAAGAGTTGAATATGTTAACCACATGGTGTTTTAGGAGTCCCCACATGGGGACCTCTGTAGGTTGTCTCTTTTAATAGAAGGTATTTTGAGTATCTTGGAGAAATGCTGTCCCTAAAATTGCTTGCTTACAAATCCTGGCTTATTTGGGAACAATTTGCTGTAGTGGTTGGTTTTCCGGTATCAGGAAGCTATGTTTACCGGTAAGTGCAGAGTCCTGGCTTCTTTCCACGCTCTCACAAAGGGAGGAGCCAAGCAGGAGTGAGGGGGCTGTGTGTGGATGCACATTGATCATGCATATTCTGGCTTATTAAACTGGGATTATTCCTCCCAATGATGTGCAAGCTTGGCAAGTCTTAATGTTTTTGCACTGAATTATGATGGGTTTGTTGACAGCATGTGTTCTGATTTAACAATTAAAACTTGCTTTTCTGCAGCATGAACAGGCTTCTGTTAAGATGTTTGAGCACTTGATCAATTCCAATGAACTAAAACCACTCATGAAGTATTATGGTCTCAAGCTGGATGAAGATATCGACTTTATCAAAGAACAGATAGCAGGACCTATTGATAAAAAACCAGATGGTTCTTCGGTGAGTCTTGTTCTCCACCTCTCTGGATGTTATCTAAATGCTGTGGAGTTTAGTGGAATGTCATCTCTGCTGTCATTATCCTTCTAAAGGGATGGGGATCTCAAGGGAAAAAGACAGATAACATATATGAAAATTACATTACCGGTACTTTTTTTATGGACCATTGCTCATTTATTTGAATGTGTTGGGTGTATTTTTAAATCTTCAAGGGAGTCATAGCTCAGTAGCAGAGCATATGCTTTGTATAAACAAGGTCCCAGGCTCAGTCCCAGCTTTCCAGTTCAGGATGCAAGTTAGTAGAGCTAGAAAAGACCTCTGCCTGAGATCCTGAAAAACCATTGGCAAAGTTTGATAGTACTGGGCTAGATGGGCCGGTGGTCTGAGCAGCTTCATACTCAGTGCAATCTTTTACATGTCTATGCTGAGGTAAGTACTGTTGAGATCAATCAGGCTCACTCTCAGGTCAGTGGGTACAGGATTACAGCAAAGAGATGATGAAATCCGTGTACAGTCACACTGATTGAAATTGCACTGATACACTATTGGCAATATGACTGGACATTGAAATGATGTTATGGTTTTGAACTCAGATGCTGTAACAGGCAGAGTGTAAAGACAGAGGACAGCATCCAAAGATTTCCTTCCTTTTGATGAAGGAAACCTTTTAGGTTTAACCCAGAAGTTATTTGCAAGTGGCACAATAAACTCATCATCCTATGGAACAGCAAAAGGTTCTTGATCTTACCCTGATTTCTGTGGTGCAGGTTGGTATTAATGATTAGCTTCAGCTTTTTTTTTTTTAATTGTCATTAAAGTATGGGCAATACATTTCCCCCCCCAATATGTGCAAACTTCGGATAGCCAGCGCTTAGAAACCTTGCTTCAGTACCAATTCAGTACTCACAGTGGATTGATTTATTCTAATGTTTACTTATTTTTTCCTTCATCCAGTGGCCTTATCGTGGGCGATCTGAAGAAAAGAGCTTTCTTTATGAGATAGTGGCTAACAAAAGAAGTGGCATTGATGTTGATAAATGGGATTACTTTGCTAGGTATGGGAATTTTGCTGCTCATTTAAAGCATTTGGAGAACTTTCATTATAGATAAACAATGTATTGATAGGACTCCTTTCCCTACAAACCTTTTTTAATTAATAATTCTTAATCAGCAGTGGTCTAAGTTAAATTTAACATGGATGAAATGTGTATCGACAATTAAAATTAATGTCCTCTCATGAATCCTTTTTATTAATGTTCCTTAAATAAAAAAGCTAGATTAAAAGCATGGCAACATATAGGTACTCGTTATACAGTAATACCTTGGATTGCGAGCATAATTCGTTCCGGAAATATGCTTGTAATCCAAAACACTTATATCAAAGCGAGTCTCTGGCGGGTGTGAGCAGGGGCGATTTCGGCCCGCTTGAGGCAAGCGGTTACATCCCTACATGACTACTTGTCTTGCAAGACCTTGCTTGTTTATCAAGTCAATTTTTTTTTTTGCTTGTCTTGCAAAACGCTCTCAGTCCAAGTTTCTTGCAATCCAAGGTATTACTGTATTTGGAAGGAGGAGTCCCAGGATTGCTTGGGTATTTTATGTAACCCCTGGAAAAAGGGTAGAGTTGATCAGTTTTTTTGAGGTGAGATTTCTAATATATGGGAATGGTTGGATTCTGTTTGTTTAGGTGTTATGAACAAATTAGAAACTATCTTTAAGATATATATCATGATATCTCAGGGAAGACATTATGCCAGAATCCATGTGTGAGAATCATTTATGCAGTATGGGCAAGATACAAAGCTAGACTTAGTCTAGGTCTTCCTCCATATATATCAGTGATGGCAAACCTTTTTGAGCCCGAGTGCCCAAACTGCAACACAAAACCAACTTATTTATTTCAAAGTGCCAACACTGCAATTAAACCTGAATACTGGGGTTTTAGTTTAGTAAAAACAACTCATACAGTTGTCTGAACTAATTAACATCTTTTGTCTTAAAAGAAAAACACAATAACAGGGCTTTCAATGATACAAACAGTTTTTTATTGAAAAAAACATCAACTCAAATTTTTAAAATAGTACTACATTGTACACATAGCCTGAAGGTAATTTAGATACGTTTGGGGGAAAGAGGGGGGAGGGATTGTGAAGAAGCCAGGGAGAATGTGGGGAAAGGAGGAGACCTCAAGCGTTTGGGGGAAAGGGGGGGGGATTGTGAAGAAGCCAGGGAGAATGTGGGGAAAGGAGGAGACCTCAAGCGTTTGGGGGAAAGGGGGGGATTGTGAAGAAGCCAGGGAGAATGTGGGGAAAGGAGGAGGAGGTGCTGGAAAGGAGGAGGAGGTGCTGGCTAGGAGGGAATGAGGCGGCTGGGGGGCAAGAATGAGGCGCTGCATGGGAACGCGCGGCAGGGATGTAATACGAGCCTTACCTGGGCTCCTCTGATCGTTCCTGTTGCGGCGGCGGCCCGATCTCACTCTTCTGAGTGGCGCGGAGCGTTCTCCGCGCCGCTCAAGCTGCTGCCGCTGCCACCCATCGCTCTTCTGAGCGGCGTGGAGCATTCTCCGCGCTGCTCAAGCTGCTGCTGCTGCTGCCACCCGTCACTCTTCTGAGCGGCGCGGAGCATTCTCCGCACTGCTCAAGCTGCTGCTCAAGCTGCTGCCGCTCGTCGCTCTTCTGAGGGGCACGGAGCGTTCTCCGCGCTGCTGAAGCTGCCGCCGCCGCCGCCGCCTCTGGGCCCGCCCATCGCATCATGTCCTGCGCGCTGGATCCCCGCGCTCTGTTTTTGGTGGTGGTGGGGGGAACCAGGGCAACAGGGCTTAAACAGCCCTGTTGCCCTGGTTCCCCCCCCTGCCAAAAACAGAGCGCGGGGATCCAGTGCGCAGGACATGACGCGACGGGCGGCGGATCCGGTGCGCAGGACATGACGCGACGGGCGGCGGCGGGTCCAGCGGGGCTGGCGCGGAGGCAGCAGGTAGGCCCGTCGGCCCTGCCCGCTGCATCACGGCCTGAGCCCTGGCGCGCAGCATGACGCTGCCTCACGCCACCACTGGTGACCTATGGCTGGTGGTGATCTATGGCTCGCGTGTCAGCAGAGTGGTCCACACGTGCCACAGGTTCGCCATCACTGATATATATCATGTAATTATAATGAACATGTGGAGAAAAAGCGTCGAGTTTCCTGCAACACACACACACACACACACACCTCCACACATGTAAACAAGTAGAAAGGAATACAGTAATACCTTGGATTGCAAGTAACTTGGTTTGAGCATTTTGCAAGACGAGCAAATTTTTAAATATTTATTTAATTTTTTTTTACTTGATATACAAGCAATGTCTTGCAATACAAGTACTGTAGTACAGCTTAAATTAAAAATCTCTGTACAAATTTTTTTGGGGGAATTTCGTTTTGATATAAGAGTGTTTTGGATTACAAGCACGTTCCCGGAACGAATTATGCTCTCAATCCAAGGCATGACTGTATTAGGAGTTATGTTATCTTGGGAGATTCAGGATGTAATATAGTAAACAATTTTATTTGATGTCAGTGTTGCTATTATCCTTTGAATTAGCAATTAGTAAGATGGACTGATATATTCCTATACATTCTATGATAGCTTTAATTAGAAAATATGGTGTAAAAAGAAAATAATCAGAAATGGATTGAGTAGATATGTTTAAAAAGTGCTACCTGGTAAAATATGTTTAGCCCTTAAACAACTCAGTGCTCCGGTATTGGATGTCATACTCAACAACCTACAACCTGGCCGATCGTAGATTGTTGATTAAAAGCGGAAGCAGCTGGTGTGCTGCAGTCAGTGTGCCCATTCTCTCCCACCTGTTCACAATAGCCCATGGTGTTTAACCCATGGGCTATCATTATGTGTGAACTGGTCCATAGGGTTGGATCTAAATTTGCCCTTCTGTGGATGTAAGAGCTCCTTCCATTCATGCAAGAGACTGAGATCCAGTGGAGGCTCCCACTGGAAGAAGGGGTAAAATTGCCTTTCTCCTCTACCCCTCAACAGGATAGTCCTGTGGGTGGAGTTGCTGCTCACAAACAGCTTGGATCTGACCATTTTAATTCCAGAAAAAGTGGCTGGAAGAGATTGTTGGTAGAACTTTAATAGCAGTTAAGTTGATTTTTTAAATATATAATATTACATCAGTGGTATTTACCCTTTTATAAGGTACCATAAATTTATAATTTGTCTGTAGAAAATGTTGGTGCTGTGCAAAACTACATGCAAATTGTGTGTGTACATACACACATTTTGGAAATGTGAAAAAATCAGGCAATTGATTTTGGTAATTGATATTTGTATTGTATTGAACAAATCACTGGTTATATAATCCTAAAGACTCTTTTGAGAGTCCTTTGGATATGACGGATGTTCAAATGATAACCAACTTGTTAAAAGCCACTAAAAAGTCAATAGCTTTTTATTGGGGAAAAAATGTTGCTCCTCTTATTCTCGCCTTATCGGATTTGAGGCATATTTATAATGTTAATATTTACTATATTTGTGCTTGGGAGAATAAAATATATGAATGTCAGTTTGTTAAAAAATGGTCGATGTTATAGTTTTTAAAAGATACATATACTGATTATATACATCTTATTCATTGTTCAGTCTGGTGTGAAAAATCTTTCTATTGGTTTTTTTTTACATAAGTAGCCTTTTCAGTCAAGGCATTAATTAATGTTTGTGTGTATTTGTCTAATATCATAATTGTGAATGTTTTTTTTCTATATTCATAATTTTTTAAAAAAAAAACCCAACTCAATCCAACAAATTCATAACTGAATGACCTTAATTCTGTTTCTGGAATATACTTAGGGATTGTCATCATCTTGGAATCCAGAACAACTTTGATTATGAACGCTTCATTAAATTTGCTCGTGTCTGTCCAGTGAAAAAGAAGAAGCGTATTTGTACCCGTGATAAGGTAAGCTTCCTCGAGGAAAGTAGAGAACTTCAGTGAGAGTGTTGTTATCTTCTCAATGGCAGCTTGAAAACTTCATCTGGAAATTATTGTTCATTTAACTCTTGTTTTCCACCTTTCTTTTGAGCTGCTCAGGGAAGCATTAGTCATTCTACTCTTACACCAATAGTATGAGGTAGGTTAAGCTGAAAGATAATGTCTTGCCCAAAGCTACCGAGCAAGCTTCATGACTGTGTGGTCTCATGGATTCAAATCCAGATAAGCTTGTCTGAGGGAGGTTCAGGTGGCTATGCTCATGGATCCAGAAAAAGAGTCTTCCTGATGAATGAACAAACCTTTAAAGTACTGGGAATCTCTCAAGCGTAGCCAAACATGCAAAGAGAGTTAAACTTGAAAGAAGTTTAATAATGGGAGGCCCCTCCTCTAGTTTCCTGCATTGAGCAGGGGGTTGGACTCACTAACCTTGTAGGCTCCTTCCAACTCTATAATCTATGAATCTATAATACTGCCCTCTCATAGGCCTTTGGAGGCAGGCCTGTCCTAGCTTACAGATAGCCCTCTAACCTGAAACAGCTGCTCACTGCCACCAACAGGCCATGTAACAGAGACACAAACACACCAGACCCTGCAACAAGCCCAGGTGTTAACTCTGTCCCCATATCTACTCAGCCAACACTGTTACAGGATCTAATAATGTCATCCACAACATCAAGGGTTCCTTTTCCTGCTCATCTTCCAATGTGATATATGCTACCATCTGCCAGCGTTTTCCTTCTGTATTCTATTTTTATTATTATTAAATAAATTTCTATACTGCTTACCATATTTAAAAAATAAATAAATCTCTAAGCAGTTTACAAGGAGATTAAAATACATAATTGTGAAGGCCCAGCTTGCGGGCACTTGGCAGCTCTTTGAGACTGCGCCCCTTGATGCTTATGGGTGCTTGGCACTGGCAGCTCTTTGAGGCTGCTGGAGGGGACATTGGGATAAATGCAGATGTGTCCCTTTGAAGTAAATGCAAATGTAGCTATGCAAAGGTCTGCCTGGAACTGTGTCCCCTTGCCTGGGGATTATGCAGACAGCGGAAAGAAAAAATGTGTGAACAGCTGAAAGGAAAATGTGTGCTGGGTCAGGCTATGTGTGCCAGCTCAGGCTTTCTCTCCACAATAATAAATGCAAAAACATTTATATAAATATTTTTTAAAAAACATTAAAACCAATACAACACCATAATTAACAAACAAACTGGGTAGCACACTCACTCAGGGAAGGCCTATGTCTTTCTGCGTAGGACAAACAGTCTCTCTGCGAAAAAATATATGGACACAAATCTGATACCAGAAAAGCAATATTTAGAAAACCAGTAGGAGAAAATGTCAGTTTTCCAGGATACTCTGTTGCTGACCTTAAGGTGGCTATTCACAAACAAAGGAACTTTAAAAAGAGAATCCAGTGCAGAATTGAATTAACAATTCACATGCATCACCTGTGACTTTCATCAATATGGATTTTTATCATTGTTGATTGATTTATCAACACTACTTTGGGTAATTCTTTTTTATTACATCTAAACTTTAATGTAATTATCACTATCTGTATTTCTTTCAATTCATTCACCTCTGACCTTACTGCTAACACTTTTTTCTCTACACCCATATTTGTGTGTGTGTGTGTGTGTGTGTGTGTGCGCGCGCACACACACACACACACACGCACACACATGATCTGCTAACTCAGGATGGTTTTCCATGCATCTGATGAAAGTGGGCTCTGGTCCATGAAAACCTATACCGTAGTAAATTATTAGTCTTCAAGGTGCCACAAGACTCTTAGTTTTTGCTGCAACAGGCTAACACATGTATCTCTCTGGAAAATTAAAGAAGATGAAAGTTTGAGTACCGGAAAGAATGTGGTTTAATTCAAGGGTGGGTAACTTGTCGGCCAAAACATCTGGAGGGTCACAATTCTCCCCATCCTTTGCTATCAGCTATGCTGGCTAGGGCTGATGGGAGTTGTAGGCCAAAACATCTGGAACAACACAATTCCCACCCACGCTTGCTTTAAATGCTGGTTGTGGACAAATGTTAAGAGTAATACACAGTGGCCTGGTTTGCCCATAACACTAACCCATGGTTTATTTAACCTTGATTTGTTGTTCTACCCAGGGTTTGTTTGACAGACAATCAAAGAAATCATAGTTTGTTTTCTCAATCTCTGGGTTGTTTGTTTCCTTCTTCCTTGCCTGTTCCCTCCCTGTATCCCAAATGCCTCTGCAGCCTTGTAATACTGACATGTACAGCAGATTTTTTTTTACCACTCTGTAGCCTGGAGAAACAACCCATGAACAACACACAATTCTGGGTTCACAGGTAATGATAACCCGTAGTTTAAACAACCCAGAGTTCACAACCGAAAAACAAACCATGGGGTCTGTTCCTGAGTTGTTTGTGGTTAATAAAACATGGTTTATTAGCACAGCTGCGTTCAAACGTCACAACAACCTAGAATTCAACAACCCATACCACGATTTAGCGTTACGTGCAAAGCAGGCCAGCAGCCTCATAGTGGTACTAAAATGTAGGGATGAATATCTGAAACATGAGGCAGGATGATCATTTTCTAAAGAACTAGAAACTAATGTCAGTTCATGAATGAATCTTACTCTGTTCTGGATTTTTTTCATTCATTAAACCATTATATTTTTATATTGCTTACGTATAGATTCTTTAGAAAAGTCCTATTGTTTCTATGTCCAGGAGCTTCTTTTATTTTATTCCTAGTTATCCAGCAATGATGAGAAACATCTAGTGTGAGGAACCAAAGTTGATCAGCTAGATTAAGGCTGCAATCCTTTACACACTTATGCAGGAGTAAGATTCATTGAATTCAGTGGGACCTACTTTTGAGAAGATATGCATAGGATTGCACTGTAAAGACTCTTGATGTGTGACGATAATAGGTAGTAAAAGCTTTATTAATACAAAATATCAGGATTTCCTCCATTTCACCGAAATTGTCCTCAGATCCCTGTTATCCACTCTCAGGCACTCACAAGACACAAGCATTTATTAGAGAGAGTTTCTCATGTATCTCTGCCAAATAAGTTAAAGGATCAAAAGAGTTCCAGTATCAGAGGCAGTGTGCCTATGTGCTCCAGTTGCTGGGGAGCATGGGCGGGGGGTGCTGTTGCTCTTGTGTCCTGCTTGTGGGATCCCGTGGGCAGCTGGTTGGCCACTGTGTGAACACAGTGCTGGACTAGATGGACCCTTGGTCTGATCCAGCATGGCTCTTCTTATGTCCTTATGCTGCAGAGTGTTTTGTGAAGGAGGTTGCTAATAGTTGCCCTGAACATATTGTTTGCAACTATGGCCTTAATGTCAAAGGCAATTTTTATCTTGGTCTTTAGGAAGTTGGAAATCTGTATGACATGTTCCACACGCGGAACTGCCTGCACCGCAGAGCCTATCAGCACAAAGTTGGCAACATCATTGAAACCATGTAAGTGTGTTTTTTATATCCTCCGGATAGGGCTGTCACTGATTAAAGAAATCCCAGTAATTAATCATATGAGTTTTAATTGATAAAATCTATATACATTTGCATATGAATAAAGCAATAGTTGTTAATTAAAAGCATACTTTGCTTTTAAATGGTACATATAGAGTCATGCCTGTTCTACAATGGTGCTTGTTACCTGCAATTTTTATAAGCATTTATACTAAAAAATATATTTTTAATTGTTGCTGATTTAATCAGGGTGTCTTTTTAGTTTGTCAAAAGGTTTTTAATCGATTAATTTAACCAATTAGTCAATTCAATTTCTGTAGTCTTATTGAGTGATTGAGGTGAATGACCTCCCACATTTTTCCTTAATCTGCATTCAGAATGTATTTTGCTGAAAAGAGATAAATATGGTTTGATCTTCACAACCTTTTGCTTTTGCATTGCTCCCTTTCAGTCATCTTTAATTTGGAAACTTGCATTTCCAAAAATAATCTGAAATTCCTGATTTGGAGATATACTGAAGCTATGAATTTGTACTCATTGTGTTGCATGTTTGAAATCAGGATAACAGATGCCTTTTTAAAAGCTGATCCCTATATCAGAATAAAGGGTTCTGGGGGAGACGAATACAAGATCTCTACAGCACTGGGAGATATGGAAGCCTACACTAAGCTAACAGGTATGGGCAATCATTAATAGTGTCTGGTTTATTGGCCAGACATCTAAATCCTATCCACATCACTTTTGGAAGTATAAGAATGGTATCTTATGATATCTTAGTTCCTGTGTCCTAATAAGGCATTTCAATAATGCTTTTATTGAGACATCATGGGTTGGACCAAGCCCTGATAGTAGTGTCTCCTGAGTGGAATTCTACTCCGAATGTCCTGCCGGTGGAAAAGGGGGAATGGGGATTTTTTCCAATTTCAGCAGCACCCAGTGCCACCTGTGGTGGGTCCCCCCAACCCTCCAGAGCACTTGGGCGTGGCATATGGGACTGCAAGGGAAGGAGAACATTGACAAAAATCACCTCCTCCCCCATTCAGCCAATGGGATTCCTCCACTGCATCTGAAGCCTTCCATATATAGAAGCAGCCCTTCTGTTCCTAGGAGGTAAAGTCTGAATCCAACCCAAAGTTTTGTACTATGTAGATAAGTGATATACTCTGCTGCCTGTATAAAGGGATGTTTCCCTCACTTGGTTTGAAGAAGTAGTTCCTCATTTATAGTATAAGTGTTGTATTCAACCCCCTTTGTAACATCGCTCAGGAAACTAGGATTCTGTTTTGGAAATCTGAAGCATTACTCCTGCTAAATGTAAAGTCAGTATCCCATGTGCAGAAGATGCACACAAAGAAGGACTGAAGGGCCTTGCTAGTGGGTTGCGTTTTACAAATATGCAAAAGGAAATTCCCAGTTGGCTGTGATTATAATAGCATAAAACACAAATCATTTGTGTGATTCTGAGAGATGCTCGTATCTTTTTCAAGTATGCAAAATAAAATTCCCAGCTTCCTTTAATGACTCTTGATTTATTTATTTTAATATTCACAGATGAGATCTTTCTACAGATTCTACACTCTGATCAACCAGAGCTGAATGAAGCACGGGAAATTTTGCGTAAAATAGAGCGGCGTGACCTCTATAAGTACCTGGGAGAGACTCAGCCTCCAGAGGGCAAGGAAATTACAGAGGTACACACAGATTCCCAAGTTGCATTGGTTAGGCCTTTTCACTGTACTAACCCATTCCGCTGTGATCACAGAGTGATGTGCTGATGACTTTGGCTGTACTGATGGTAGAAAAAAAGGTAAGTTGTTTACATTTCTCCATCTCAAGGCAGCTAGTAAAAGGAAGGGGATTTTAATGGCAGATTGGCATGTCTTGCTTTCTGACATTTTATTTATTTAAAATATTTAGATGCTATTAAAAATATCGAAAGCAGCTCACAAGTGTCATCAAATTAAATAAAAAGTACACACAGCAAAGCAGTTCAAATCAGCAGTGAAGTTAAAATTCCAGTTAAAAACAATTGGATAAATATAGCAGAATCCCAGATCACTTGGAGAATAAAGAAGTCTTAATGTGGTTGTGGTTTTGAGATTTGTTTTTAATAGTGTGTATTTGTTAGCCGCTTCAGTTTTCCAAGGAAAGAAAAGCAGAATACAAATTTTAAAACAAATAATATGTTGGTGCCTTGTGAATCTGCTTAGGGAGGGAATTCTACAAACAGGGCACTATCACTGAAAAGTCCCTCTGAAGGTAGAGTATTTGGAGGTGAGACTCTGAAGCAGATTTTGAAGAACAGGCTGGAACTGGAAGAAAGCAATCCTTCCAGGCTTGGCCTTCATGATGTGAAGGAGTTTGGGCTAAACTACCCATTCTTGGGCTCAGAGAATTTCCATCTGAAGTGATCCTGGGGATAGGGTAGGGAACATGTGTGTTGGGACTCAAGGGAAATGAACAGTGGAGTTGACTCATCCCAGTGTCCGGTTAAACAGTGACTGGATTCGCATGACACAACAACCCATTGTGGGTTGCTACACCTGCCATTGTTGGTTATGTTGTGCGAATCCAGACCGATTCCCGCAGGGTGGCTTGTTTGAGGGTAACAAGCCACCCTGACAACCCATGGCTTGTTTTAGGGGTTGTTGAACCCAGGCGACTGACCCCATCGTGGGTGCAGGGAATTGGCTAGTAACTCACTTGGCAAGAGCGGCAAAAACCCCTTGCTCTTGCTAAGTGTTCCCTGGCACCTGCCAGTGCTACCTGCCCTGAAAGTGGCCGTTGGGGGCAGCTGACGCTCGATTCCCTGCTGTGATCATGAGCCATTTAGGGCTCGCTGCAGCATTTTTGCAGTTTAAACTTTTCCCCTGGAGATTGCGAAAGCCAGCTGTCAAGCCAGCTTTCGCTCTCCCCTTTTTGACCGCTACAAATAGTTCCTCCAAAGTGCCCCCAGCAGCACGTTGGAGGGGCTGCCCATGGTTGCCAAACATTAAAAAAAAAAAAAATTGTCCTCCCCAATTTTCATAAATATTCACGTGTTGTTTAAAAAAAAAAGTTTTACCCACACTTGTGCAACTGGGGATGTTTGCAGCTGTGCAGGTGTGGGAATGGGGATCCTTGGGTGGGCAATGTGCAGGGGGTTGCCTGCTGGCAAGGTACCCACCTTGGGCATTGCCCCACCGATGCTGCAGGAAAGTTTATTTTTCCCTTTGGTTCCATCTGACAGCTGTCAAAAGGCAAGCTGTCAGATGTAACCAAACCAAAGGCACGAGTGATCTTAGCTTGTGAAAAGGGGGTGGCAGCTCATTCACCCCCTTTGTGGCAAGATCCGTGTGTGTGTGTTTTTGGATTCATGTGTCCTAACTTTTGCCCTCACTTTTGCACTTTTGTTCCTGAGATTCTATCACCTTGGGAACATGCAAAAGTGAGAGCCAACACATTTACGGGAGTAGTTACTTTTGACGTTCTTAAAGTGGGATTTAGAAAGGGTTGGGGGGGGGGGCAGGAAACTGTACAGGTATGTAGAGGCTGTATACCTGTATAGTGTCCTACTCATTAAAAAAATGTTTAACCTTTTCTCTTATTTCAAGCGTTATGTATGGTGATATTTTATTTATCACAGTATAAGATACATATAACATAAGTAAATTTGCATGGGTGTGGGAGAGATTACTTTGAAAATTGTATTGCATTTGCCAAAATAGTCATAGGTCTAATTAAGCAGTTTCTGAAAATGATGTGCTCACCAGTCATTTGAATAAACTAAAAGTGAAAGGTTTTGTTCCCTCCAGGACAAGTATGATGGACTGTCTGCTGAAATAGTTAAGGCCAAGCCAAAGGTATTCTCTGAAGATGTTGAATTGAAGGCTGTTGAACTGAAGGCTGAAGACTTTATTGTTGATGTAAATATGATTTCTTTAAAACACGCTTTAAAATACGTTACTTTCATTTCTAAACACATATGTCTACAACATATTTAAGTCCATTTTATTTGTGGTTTATTTCTGTGAAGGTTATCAATATGGATTATGGAATGAAAGAGAAGAACCCTATTAATAATGTTAGTTTCTACTGTAAGTCTGACATCACTCAGGCAATCAAAATTACTAAAGAGCAAGTAAGTAGAAGTTTCAGTGGTGGTTTTGCAAATTTATTACATTGGCTTTTAAGAAGATGATCTTGGTATATTGTGGTGGAAGTTATAAATGCCTGCTTGGGAGAGGGACATATTCTAGTCCCTCAAAAGGAGGAGGGGTAAGACCATTATTAAATAAGTCATAATTGGCTTCCATCACCTTAGATCAGGGGTGGGCAGATGGTATATCTCCAGCTGTTTTGAACTTCAGCTACCAAAAGCCTCTGCAGCATAGCTGTGGCTTACGCTGGCTCAGCTTGTCTGAGTGTGGAAAGCTAAGCAGGGTCAGGCCTGGTTATTACTTGGATGGGAGACCCCTCCTCTAGTTTCCTGCATTGAGCAGGGGGTTGGACTCGATAGCCTTGTAGGCTCCTTCCAACTCTATGATCTATGAAATCTATGAAATAGCCAGTGGTCAAAAATGCTGGGAGTTGAAGTCCACACCATCTGGAGATGTACTTTCTGCTCATCCCTGCCCTAGATAATAACCAGCCAGTCTCAAATCTACCATTTTAAGTAAAGTCTTTGAGTGGGTGGTGGTGCCCCAACTCCAGGTTTTCTTGGATGAAACTGATTTTCTAGGTCCAATCAGGGTTCAGGCCCAGCTTTGGGACAGAAACAACCTTAGTATCTTTGGTAGATGATCTATGCTGGCAAATGAATGCAGGGGAAAGTATGTTCTTTCTGGTTCTGCTAGACCTCTGAGGCATTCAATACCATTGACCATAGTGTCTCCTGGGTTTTCTTGCTGTTATGACACTTGGTTCCAGTCCTATTTGTTTGAGCATTCCCAGAAGGTGGTGCTGGGAAATTACTGTTTAACCCCTTGGCTTTTGGGGTTCTTCAGGGCTCTATTTTGTCTCCTATTCTCTTTAACTTCTACATAAGACTGTTAGTGGGTTTTGGGGTTAGGACTAATCAATATGCTGATGATACTCCACTCTATCACCCCTTTCTAACTGATGCCAAGGAGGCTGTGGAAGCCCCTAAACCATTGCCTGGACGTAGTAAGGGATTGGATTTGAGTGAACAAACTGAGGCTCAATCCAGACAAGACAGGGGTACTGTTGGGTCAGTAGACAACCTAACCTGGGATTGGGGTTATAACCTGTTGTGGGTGGGGTAGCACTCCTTCTGAAAGATCAGGTACGCAGCTTGTAAGTACTCTTGGATCCTATGTTTCTCTTGGAAAATCAGGTGGTAGTGGTGGCCAGGAGTGCCTTTGCCCAGTTTTGTCTGGTGTGCCAACCATGCCCTTTCTTGGCAAAAGAAGGTATGGCCACAGTGATTCATGCCTCAATCACCTCTCATTTAGATTATTGTAATGTGCCCTATGTGGGGCTGCCCTTTAAAAGTGTTCCGAAACTACAGTTACTGCAAAATGTGGTAGCTAGACTTTTGTCAGGAGTATGCTTTATAGATGACATTAGACCAGTCTTGGAACAACTTCACTGGCTTCCAGTTCATTTCCCAGCACAATTCAAGGTGCAGGTTTTGACCTACAAAGCCCTAAACAGTTGGGGATTCAAGTTTCTGAAAGATCAGTGCCTTCCATATGAACCTGCCCATAACTTATGTTCATTACTGGAGACCCTGTTATATGTCCCATCACCTAGAGAGGATAGGTTGGTGGACATTTTTGATAGCAGAACCCTGATTGTGGAACCCCATCCTGATGAAGGCGAGATTGACCCCCTCCTTGTTCTGCCTTAGATGGGCAGTACAGATTGTCCTGTTTCATCAGAATTTTAGTGTTTAGTTTTTGCTGCTCTTTAATTTTAACGCCACATGTATATTTTATTTTGCGGTTTTGTTCTTTGGGTTTTATGTGAAACTAGCTGTTGCCCGCGGCTTCGCTCACGTAGATTTTAGGATTTGGTACAATTGTTTTTAAAAGAAACATGATGGAATCCCAGCTCCCCCGGGATTACACAATGAAATCCCAGCTCCCCCGGGATTACACAATGAAATCCCAGCTCCCCCCCTCGGGACTACCTGCTCCCCCCCCCCGGGACTACACAATGAAATCCCTGCTCCCCCCCCCCCCAGGACTACACAATGAAATCCCTGTTCCCTTTCCCCTGGGACTGCACAATGAAATCCCTGCTCCCCCAGGACTGCACAATGAAATCCCTGCTCCCCCGGGACTACACAATGAAATCCTTGCACACACACACGGGACTACACAATGAAATCCCTGCTTCCCCCACCCCCCCGGGACTACACAAAGATGACATCCCTGCTTCCCCCACCCCCCAGACTACACGACAGTGAAATCCCAGCTCCCTCAGGTCCACACAACAATGAAATCCCAGCTCCCCACCACCACCAGAACTACACAACAATGAATTCCCTGCTTCCCCCTCCGGGACTGTACAATGAAATCCCTGCTTTCCTCCCCCCCCCCGGACTACACAATCAAATCTCTGTGTCTGTCCGCCCCCCCCCCAGGACTGCACAATGAAATCTCTGCTCCCCCCAGGACTACACAATGAAATCCCAGCTCCCCCCCCCCCGGGACCACACAATGTAATCCCAGCTCCCCTCCCCCCGGGACTACACAATTAAATCCCTGCTCTCCCCCCCCCCCGGGACTACCCAACAATGAAATCCCAGCTTGCACCCCCCCAAGACTACCCAACAATGAAATCCCAGCTCCACCCCCCCGTGTAGGCCCCAGCTGCAGTGCATATGAACATTCTGTTTTGACATAGGAGAGATTTGCATATCCGCTCCTGATTGGGCCCCTGTGGTGGCAGTTCATACGAACATTCTAAATGTCGTTGGAGTGATTTGCATAACCGCTCCTGATTGGCCCCTGTGAACATTCCAAGTGACGCCATTGACTATCTATTTTGGGCTGTACAGGCACGGTGAGGGTTTTTCGGAGATTTGAACCCACCAGTCTTTGTCCTTGGGTGATGGAGAGTATGTGTGCCAGGTTTGGGGCGGATCCGTCCAACTGTGTAGGAGCCTATGCGACGCACACAAACGCCCATACACACAGACACATGGACACACAGACACACAGGATTTGGGACGCCCCACACACAACAGTCATTCTCTGACTGAAAGTGTAACATTTAGGCTTGAGTGCTGGCAGCAGAAAACTTCTGACAGAAATATCTGATCTTAAAGAAAAATCAGGTTAATCCTGAGAGTCTACAGGTGATGAAGAGTGACCATGCCAAGTTTGGGGTAGATCCGTCAAAACGTGATGGAGCCTATGCAACGACGCCCCACACACAAGAGTCATTCAGTCATTTAAAAAGTTTCCCTCCCTTTTCACCCCCTCAGAGAAGTTTCTAAATGGCCGAGGGGAGATTTGCATACCCACCCCTATTGGCCCCTGCAGGAATTCATACAGACATTCTAAGTGTCCTATGGGCTATTTGCGTAACTGCTCCTATTGACTCCTGCAGTAATTATGAGGTGAGGCTGACTTGCATAACTGCTCCCCTGTTTTTTGCCCATAGGAGATATGAGAGTGGGGCAATTTTGCCCCCTTTTTTCACCCCCTTAGGGATGGAATTTCCAAAAGTCCTTCCTTAGTTTTTATGACATAGACACCCACTATGTTCCTTCAAAATTTCACATTCCTAGATTAAACGGTTTGAGCTGAGCGTTGATGAGTCAGTCAGTCAGTCAGGACACTTGCTTTTATATATAGATTTTAATGTTTTTATTGTACATCACCCCAAGTGCTTGCTAGATGGAGAGTGCAATTTTATAAATCAAATAAATAAATGTGTGGAAACTTGGAAGAAATGGCATGGCAACACAATTCCTATATAACTTATTCTATTAATGCTAGCTGTGCATTTAGCTTTAACGTGAAATTTCTCTGTGCCAAGTTATAGCATTCTGCTGCTGCTGTTGCTTTTATAGCATTTCAGAATTTTATATTTTGCTGCTTGGGAAAATATTAGAAATTCATTAGTTACTTCAGACAAGGTGATAAAGGGAGGTGTGTGTGTGTCTGAGTTTTAATTCTGCTTGCCTTCTATCTTAAGGTTTCAAAGCTTTTACCAGAAAAATTTGCAGAACAACTAATCAGGGTTTATTGTAAGAAAAAGGATGAAAATATTATCTTTGTCGCTAGAAAACATTTCATTCAGTGGTGTATAAACGAGGACTTCACAAAACCACAGGTAAGAAATTATCTGGTGACCACAAGTTTTATGCTTGGAATGTGTCATCTCCAAATAAAAATTTTGGAGGTTCCAACTCCTAAAATGTGTTGGACATCAATGTGTGTCTCAATGTAGAGATTTAGATCTACCTAATTCTCAAGATCTCTTTTGTCCCACACCTGTTAATTCTTTGACATTCTGGGGCACTCTTCAGTTGATTGTTTTTGCACACAACACTAAACACCCCTCTAGCCTGTTTTGTAGCCCTTGCTGCCCCCCCCCCAAGTGCTGCCACTATTGTGGCAAAAAGACACATTTCCCCTTTAAAACAAGACTCTCAGTAAGTGCACACCTTGTTTTAATGGCAAATTGCACTCTTTTGGGTCTTCCAGGATTTGCCTTTAAAACAAGGTGCACACTAACTGCCCACATTGTTTTAAAGCAGAGATGTGGCTTTGTTGCTGCTGCTGTGCCACTGAAATTCAGTGACATTTCAACTGCAGGAGGATGTGTGTGCAGCCCCCGATGGGGTCTGGAGTGTGAAAATTGCTCCTCCGAAGTTGCCCACCCCATTTTAGTGGGTGTAGATGGAAACACACTCCTTTGGTTTTCTACATGGAAGTTTAGTATCCATGGACATGCTGTCAGTGAGATATTCATGGAAGCCTGCTCTTTCAGTTCCTGGGTGCTTGGACCCAAGAGACTTGTTTTTTTTAAATAGATGATGATGATTAAAATGTCTATAAATCACATCAGAAATCTAACATAAATCCACAGTTTCCTATTCACAATACTACACATTATAAACCCAAGGGGCTTGTCAGGCCCCTAGAGCCTAGTTAGAATTCTAAAAAAAAATCTCAGAAATCAGTTGGGGAAGGACAAGTCTAGTCTTTATGGTTGTATTATAGACCAAGTATACCATTATCCCCAAGTAGAAGCTATCTGTAAGCAATGAACTTACTCGCAAATAAAATGTTAATTACATAAAATTAGGGTAGGGGGACCACTACAAAGAAGTGTGTAACTGCATCATTCATCCATTATCTCCTTTCCACAGTGTGGAAGGAGGGAAAACACATACCTGATACTGATACCAGGTTGCAATTTTTCCCTTGAACATAATGTGTGAGAAGGCTCTTTGAGTGTCTTATCCCAGCAGAGAAGATGACAGTTGACCTCCAGTGCAAGACTGAATTTCTTTTCTTCATTTTGATGCTTTGATAGGATGGTGATGTGGTTGCCCCTGAACTTACTCCAATGAAAGCCAACTGGAATGTAACCGAAGATGACGAAAAGCTTGGTTCAAAGGAAAACAGTAATGCTTCTAAGTCCAAAACCAAACTTTTTCATGACTGAGTGAACAGCTTGAATTTCTGTTGAGTGCCTCAGGTTTTGTTCTATCATGGTTTTTTATATAACAACACTGTTGTGTAAAACAATATGGACAGAATTTTTACTTCAATTAAGAATATTTTGTAAAACTACAGAATAAATCTGCATAGTACCTTTTGGCAAGCTGCAATGGAAAATGTAGAGCTTTAAAATGTCTACGCTAAGATACATTTGTTGTGGCTTTCACAGGACAATTTACAGCCTCATCCTATGTGGGTGTACCCCTCTGAACTCGGAGAATTATCCAATTGAAGGCGGGAGGAGCACGGCAGCTAGGATTGCCGCCATGCTCCCCTCGCCCTCAAAAACATTTCAACAGTTGATTTCAGCCGTCTAAATGTTTTACCCCTCCTCATGAGGAGGAGGGGCTGAGGCACCGCCTGGATTCATCGTACAACGGCAGCTCGTCCCGTCCTCACCTCTGGGAATGCCCCCTCCCATGCCGGAACCAAAAATGGTCTTGTGTCTTCAGTTGCCAGGTGGCACAGAAAGAACTGCGCTGGCTGCAAGGTGTGGGGTGAGGACACTCCACAATTGGACTCCCTGCTGCGACCTTGGAAGGGATTTCCGAGGTCTCAGCAGGGAGTCCTGACTTCTATTGTCCCCCAGGCAAAGTCGGAGTGCCGTAGGATTGCGCCCTTAATGACTGCCAATGACAAGGTTGATTTTCGCCAACATTCTCATTTTGTTGCTAGTTTAAATGTTTGTGAACTGCCTTTCAAAACGAGTGTCAATAGCTTTGGGAAAATCTCAACATATGCACATCAAAAAATATGAAGACTAGCCCACTATTTCAAGACATATATCATTTTCCTAAGATAAACTATACTATTTTGTTGATCTACCAGGGCAAACACAATATTAAACATATGTGGGGGTGGGGTTGGTAGGGTGTAGAACCTGTGCTGCTTTTCTTATATCTTTTTGTTGTAAATTTGATTATCACGTCTTTTTAGAAAAGCCTCTGCCATTCCCTCAAATCGAGAGATAGCTGAAGTTACTATATGTTGGCAGATCTAAATGTGTCCCAACACACTCAAGGATATAAAAAAGAAACTTTGCTCATCTTTTTAATAACCAAAGGAAATATTGGCAATAACAAAACAAACTACTGAACACATACTAGCCTTTGAACGCATAGCAGAGAGAAATAATCTGATTTACATAGAGAGGTAAAAAGCTGTTGTGCTTTCTTCTTTAAAATGCACATGTCAAACTAGAGGAGTCTACCTCTTATACGTGGATGTATTTAGGCAGAGCAATCCTACTGGGTCGGAGGGAGGTGCGCCAGTGTTGGCAGTAGCAAAAGGGAGGGAGAAGCTATATTTTTCCTGTCTTCTCCTGTTCTGGGGTTTGTTTTTTTACATTTCACCTCCCATTGCAATCAATAGGAGGGAAATTATGCTGGTGTACATTTCCTCCCAAGTTGGGGGCATGTCTGGGGACTGGGAGCGCTATGTATCCTGCAGGTGCAAAGCTGCCTCTGATCCGCCCGTGTCATGCTCCCTGATCCACCCCACTTTTGACTCGACTGAGTTCTGATATTGGAGAGGCAAGGGCCGCAGACATTTCCATGTGGGCTATGAGGGTAATCTAAGGTTAGATCTCCCCCTCTGAAGTCAGACCCCTGTCTTCACCCTCTGAAGTTGAAGGGACCGTAGGATTGCAGGCTTAGGGGGCAATCCTATGGAATTGCTGCCCGCTAGATGGAAGCCACTGCCTCTGATCTCGGAGGCTTCTAAGTATCCTATGCCCTGCCAGGCTGCTGCCAACAGGGTAGGAGGAGCAACGGAGGCAATTTTTCCCTTTCCATCCTCTTTTAAATTTCTTCCCTCTAGACAGGAGTCATGCTGCTGCTGGTGGGCCCAGGGCTGGGGGCGTGTGAGGCCATAGGAGCCAGCAGATCCCAGCCTCTCCCTTCCCACCTCCCTTCCCTGCCCACAGGAACGCTCCCTTTTTGACCTTTACAAGGTCATTTGAGGTTGCTTTTCTGGATTGCCCCGCAGTTCTTTCTGCCATGGCTGCAAGGGGGTGGGGGAGGGATCGGAATGCAGAGTCCCCTTCCAGAAGTTGTAGGAAGTCTCTACAGCTTTGGGAGGGGGACTCTGACATCTCTGCCAGGTACCATAGGATAGCTCTGTTCTCGTCTCTCATTTTCACAAATAATATGATTGTATTTGTATGGAATAATACATTGTTCCTTTAAATTATTTTTGTAAACAGATTTCTGTGATGTGCACTTTATGGTGACGAAAATATGTGTATGACAAGTGTGCTGTTCATTGTGAGGACTGAGATTTCATCTCTTGCCTTTTCTTTAAGCCCCTTCTAATGGATCTGAGTAAACATCAGAATAATTGTATAAACCTTTTAAATACTATATGGGTTGGATCCAGAGTTGTCCTACTGCCAACATAAAGGCTCCTTCTGTTTGCAGAAGGGCCTACAATCCAGCAGAGGTTCCTGTTGGAAGAAATGGGGGAGTTTTGCAGTCCCCTATGTCACCTCCCACACTGTGCAGAACTTAAAAGGGCCTGCAGGATGAAGGGGAGTTGTTGAAAATCACCTCCTCTTCTTCCTCCAGTGGGAGCAGAACTTGGCTCACAGATCCAGATCTATGGTTAAAATAAATTGTGTTGTGCATTTCTGTTAAAACTTAAGGATACAAAATTAAACATTATCCAGTGTTTTACTGAACCCCTACCACCACCACACTACACCTGAATCTGGAATTCTCTTTTGCTTATAAATACATGCCTGTGCACACCAGCCTCCCATGTGCAGAGAATTTTTCAGGAAGACTCCATGTACTCAGCATTGCGTGGCTAGGGCATGGACTAGATTGTGTAAACACTCCAGAATGAGTGGGTTAATGAGCTCCATAAGATTGAATTGGAACAAAGCTTGCATCCTAAGTGACAATGTTGTCTTTAAATTACATCTTATGCTTAATATAAAGTGGGCAGCGCAGCGCAGCGCAGCGCAGCATACATACAGTGATCTCTAAAGCTGTATGGAATTGCCAGGCCTGTAAATGTTATAAATTCTACATTTCGCATGTCTGAATATGAATCTTGATCTGTGTTCATTTCAGCTCAGTAATAAAAACTCTTGATGGTTGATGTGGTTGGTGCCTTACTTGACTGATCTTTCAAATCTATTATATACAGAACCAATTCATATAATCTAAACGTTCAAACTTGAGTATGTCTAGAACTCTGCATTTATTTATTTATTTTATTTGTACCCCCACCTTTCAACCAAAAATGACAGTTAAAACAGAATGGGGAAATCTGCAACAGGTACTTAATGTATAAGGTAAGCTCAGCCTCTAACAGTATGTGTGGAGTTATACAGCGAGCAAGAGTCTAGAGCAGGAGCAGGCAACCTGGTGCCTTCCAGGTGCTTTGTATTACAGCTCCCACAATTCCTGGCCATTGGTTATGCTGGCTGGATGTATGGGAACTGTAGTCCAAAACTTCTGGAGGGAACCAGGTTGCCTATTTCTGGTCTAGAGCTTTGTGTTAAAATGTTATTAATGACCTTAGAACATAAGAAGAGCCATGCTGGACCAGGCCTATCTCATCTAGCATTCTGTTTGCAGAGTGGCCAACCAGTTGCCTGTGGGAAGCCCACAACAGGACATGAAAGCAATAGCACACTAACTTCCCCAGCAACTGGTATACAGAAGCATACTGCCTCTAATGCTGGAAAAAAGGTGGAAATGATCCTCTTTAGCAGATGTTTCAAGCAGCAACCCAAGTGGATGCTTGCATTTGTGAATTGGGCCACGTTCTACTTCCTGTCTTACAAGATTGTTACAGGGGAAATAATTAGATAAGTAATACTAATAAGTATATATTGTAACACCATCCCCACCCCTCATCTATGCCATGAGACTAGTTACTCCTCAAACAACTTCAGTTCGTATATGTAATACATCAGTTTGAAGGAAAGTATCCTGATAAGGTGGAACATTTAAAAAAAACAACAAAAAAAACACCTGCAAAATGCTCATTCTGAAGTGCTGTTGAGTGAGTACTCAGGCTAGCAAGACAAGTCCTGTGTTTCCATGCCCAAGACATCCAGGGAAGTATAAACTTCTAAAAAGTTTGTTTAGTGATGTGAGCAGAGTGATAGCTCAGAAGAATGGCTATGCAGCTCTATAAACGTAGGGTTAGCTTGTTCCAAGTGATTCAATGCTCGGCTTCAGCACATTTGCTGCGCACCAAAGGGATATTCCTTCTCACAATTATATTATGGGAAGCACTCCTGTGAAAGCCTCTCCAGAGTTTTCACATTCTAATAATGCCTGTACAAAGTAATTCCTTGATGTTCTACTCCTAGCAAAAGGTTTGAGAATCTGTAGGAGGAAAACGAGGCTTACTACAGCTTTGAGAGTAGCTTGATCTGCAATTCAGCAGGGCAGGTACGTGTTAAGGCAATGAGGTAACCATTGCGGGGATCCTTCCCAGGTAAGTGGTGGCCCATACTTGTATAGCTTACCAGTTCCTAACATGACTGTTAGCAAGGCTTTTGCTTATCTTTGTGCAGAATCATCTAGTTCTGCCCTGGAGTACTGTAGCCCAAAGGGCAAACTTAATTATATATAGTGGGAAGCAAAATTGCTAACTTGAGGAAGGGGCAGTGCTGGTGAGAGACATGAGAAAATTGTTGCTAATTTAGCATCATTTGCCTCCCTGCCAATTTAGGGAGACACAAGGAATCCACAGCAGGTTTATGCTCATTTGAAGGGGATTTGAGAAGCTGCTGCAGGAGGACTACTGGCCAAACCCTGTTCCCATTGTACGTGCAACATCCACACAAGAAGAAACTGGTTTTTTCTTCTTCTTTTGAGTTAAGAGAGTGCCCAAACTTCCAGGTCTTGGATAAGGAATTCCTCTTTGGGGGATAATGCCTCATTGTTGAATGTCTCGCAGGGGTAGCTTCCTCCATGGTTCAGGTCTCCATCTAGCCACAATCCAAATTTGCCACTGCAAGTAAGGGAAGAGCAACATATGGAATGAACATCCTACAACACAGTATCTTCTAGCTAATCAGCAATAATACAGTGCAGTTTGGTTCATTTATTTGAGTCCGCTAAAGCAGTTTTCTCTGTAGGTGTTTCACTGCTTTGCACCCCTGCTGCTTGGGTTGATCTAAGGGGGGGCGGGGGCAGGTGGATGGTGCTACCATGTGCTGTGGGTTGGCTTAGGTGGCTTTTTCTTTCCTACTCAGATTCCTGCCTCTGTTCTGAAAGAATTTACAAATTACAATGGGTGAGCCTGTCTGGGGCCAGGCCCACCTATCAATTATGCGTGTGTGAGAGATTTATTTACTGAAAGCTTTTTAGAGATTCGTTTTTAGCAATAAAAGAACCACTCTCCTTCCCAATTATACAGTTGATGGTACAAGACAGATAACAATATGCCTCCATTTCCCATGTTTCTCTCCCATTGCGGCCTTCCCTTCAGGTCACTGACATGTGTTAAGTTGTGTGTCTTACACAGTTTTCATTTTCACAGCTGCTAATTTGCCTATTATGGTGTTATATTTTGAGAGAGAGAAGAATGGGGGGAAAGGAAAAGGGAAATTTAAGAAGGAAAGGACGATGATAAAAAAATAAAACCATGTTGACAGTGCAGAAGGGTAGGCAGTGCAAGGGGGAGGATCAATTTTTGCTACTGTCAGGCACAGTCCTGGGAACTATTTCTGTTTACATTTAAACACTATGGAACTATGCACTGTTAGCAACCAGACTCTGCTGCGGCTGTTAGCAGTCTTCTTCCAACATCTGTGTATATAACAGTTCATAATAGCTGAAAAGTACCACTGTGGAAGATGAGAAATCCTGACTCGGGGCAAATGATAAGTTCACCAAAACTAGACAGCTATTTCAATATCCATTCAAAAGACACACACACAAAGCATCATCTGGCTTTATGTAGTTGAGACATGGATGTTAATTGAGGGAGGGAAAGAAGTACAGGAGGTGGGAAACTTGGAGTTTGGTGTGATGGAACCTATGCAAAAGTAATGATTTTAAGGGAGATCAAGATAGGGGGAAACACACACACACACCACTGTGTTTTTGTTTTTTTTACCATGGACCACATTCTCAGAGCAATCGCCCCCTGTTCCAGGTCAACTATAATTTTCTGCTTTTACCTGTTGGTCAGCAGCAGCTACAAGGATGTCCCTTGCAATCAATGGGGTCATATCCAATGTTAGTCTAACTTAAGCCCCATTCATTTCAACAGGTCTACTCCAGGGGTTCTCAACCAGGGGGGGAATTCCCCCCAGGGGGGAACTTTAGGGTTTGGGGGGGAATTGGGGCCACAGACAAACTGTTGGAATACTGATCTTTCTACAAATTACAATTCTACAGATTGTACATAATCTACAGGACATCACACCTTATTGTATGGCACATGTTAAATTAAAAATAAACATAAACATTTCACTTGTTATCTGTGGAAATACTCCATTTATAGTTGTTAGTATATATTATATGCATATTATTTAGAATGCAGCTTTTGAGTCAGACAATCTTAAAGGGGGGAATGACATTCTGACATGTGGTGAAAAGGGTGCATGGGGCAAAATATGTTGAGAACCACTGGTCTACTCTTAAGTAGGACTACTATCAGATACAATCCTGGGAGAGTTACACATCGGAAGAGAACAAAGATATGGAGACAAACATGCGCTGTCGCTGCTCTTGTGAAGACTTTCTTTGTGGCTCGGTGAGAAAACTTGGCTTTGCTTGCTTGACTTGTGAAATGCTCCCCCATCAGCTCATGCAGTTGGACCTTGGCTCCAGAAAGAGCGAATGAGACCTTCCACAAACATTAGGCAGGCCCAGCCCACTGGCAAGTTAATCTTCCACAGCTACACACCTGCCTCCACCGATTGCTAGAGAGTCTGCATCTCCTTTCATGAAGAAGGTATTTTTACCTGTCCATTTAAATACCTGGAGAGGGAGGGGAGAAAGCATGTTGTTGAGCTAAGCATCTTGAGTATAAGAAAACAATTATTTTGTTTGTTTTTCAGGGCTTGCTTGAAGCCTTTTTATAAACTGGTTCAGTTGGCAGCTTATTCAACACTGTAGCAGCACCCCTTGGATACATTATCTCTTGTAGACCTGTAAAATATGGAGTGAAGTCTGGCAGAGGAGTAAGATGAGAACCCAAAGAAAAAGAGGGCGAAGGTGCGCACAAGCCCTTTAATAGGGCAATTATCTGCATATCTGTTCGGAAGTAAGTCCCGTTGAGTTCAGTAGGATTTACTCCCAGGTAAGTGTATATAGGATGGCAGCCTTATTCTATGACTGGTATGGGTGGTTTAGCGTTTGCTCCCATCTGGGGTGCTTCCAAATGAGGCTTTTATTGTGCAATTGCGCTGCCTCATTCACAGAATAATGAGTCCTAGGATGTTTCCATATGGGCCACTTTGCAGCCATGGCAATATGTTGGTGGGCAAAATTTATATAACTGTTTTTAACTCTTGAAGTTGTGAACACACACACTAGTAACCTCCATACTTTGGGAATGATGTGGGCATCCAGACATAGAATCACAGAATCATGGAATAGTAGAGTTGGAAGGGGCCTATAAGGCCATTGAGTCCCCTGCTCAATGCAGGAACCCAAGTCAAAGCATCCCTGACATGGCTGTCCAGCTGTACCTTGAATGCCTCCAGTGTTGGAGAGCCCACTACCTCCCTAGGTACATCACCTCCCATTTGTAGCCCTCCCACATTTTCCCGCTGCTTCTTCCATCATTTTTCTTACTAAAATAAAGCTCTTAAGGAAGAAAAGATGGGATAGCTGCACAATGCCTTTTGAGTTTTGACTGCTAGCGACGACCTGTTTTAATCAGGTTCCTTCCACATCCTTCCTTTATTGTCCTTTTGTACACTTTTTCTTTTGTGGGGGAGGGGAGCATCCCATGGAGAATATCAAATTATTACACCCCAGTGTCTTCTATGCTGGCCCCTAATGTTTTGTTATAATTGATCGTATGTTTGGGCTTCTTTTCAAGAGACGTATAACCCGGCGCTTTACCAAGGCTGCTGCTTCTGTTTTCTTTGTAGGAGGATTACAGCATCCTTCACATGAAGTTCCCACCCCCCATGGGTTTTCCTCTCTGCCTGTCTATATGTTCCTGTATGTTCCATTACACAACACAAGGTGGTGCTGTGGTATAGAGTGGAATTGTGAAATTGCACTAGGCCTCTGTAGCGAATCATGGCGGTATCCAGGATATACCTGACTTTCCTTGCTCTAAAAAAAAGCCACGATAATGGCTGGAAAACACGGGAGAGGCCCTGGGAAGATGGAGATGGCGTGAAAAGGTCCTACAAACTTCCATGAGTGAAGGGTCACAAGTGCACAATAAATGCCCCATGTAGAAAAGCCCTTCGTGTATGTGTAACATAACACAACTGCGGCACCAGCCTGTCCAATGTGGGCAGGCAAACTGCTGTTTCAGAGCTCCCGGGCCTTTAAACAAGCGCTTCCTCTTTGCAGGTTCTCCTTTCAGTAGATTTTAGCTGGGGGAATTAGCGAGGAGTCGCCTGTTGCTCTGAGGGTGCTTCCAGACAGGGCACCGAGTGCTACCATTCAGAATGCATTGTGCAGCTATTTGTCTTTTTCTCTTTAACAGATTTTCTGTGGAATGAGAAAAGATAGAAGAATTGGTGGCAAAACACGGGAGGGTTACAAGTGGAGGACAACGTTGTCTGGATACTCTGTAAAATTCCACAAATGAGGCAGGGCAATTGCAAAATAAAAGCTTCATCTGGAAGCACCCTGAATTGGTCCAATGTCAGTTTCTGTTACCACAGGAGGAGGGAAGGCTTTTCATTACTGGATTCTAGGGCCGGTGTCAAGGGTAGGCATAGTCAAGCACCTGCTGAGGGCCCACACTCCAGTAGGGACCCACTGACAAGAGCTCCCCGGGGTTGCTCCTCCTCTTCACCATTGCAACCTGCTTGTTCACCCGCCTCTTGCTCTGGCCCAGACAATGGTAGTGGTGGTGGTGGGAAGAAGGGGCAGTAGATGCCACTGCCTCCTTGCTCACTGGCTCTCTACCTGCCAAGCAAGCAAGTGGTAGCAATTATGAGAAGGAGGATGAGAAACAATACCAGCTGTTGACAAGGGTAGTGAGATGATAAACTCACTGAGGGAGGGGGCCCATTGAGGGTCTCTTGCCCAAGGGCCCTCAAAAACCTATAGCCAGCACTGCTGGTTTCCTCTTATTATGCTTTCTTAAAAATATTTGTAAAAAGCAAAATAGTGCTATTTTTCTATTTTATAAAGATGATGATGACATAGGAAATTAAGAAATAAAGCCTTCCCTTGTATAGAACCTCCATTTTAATTCTGCTTCCAATTAACTGCAGGAAAGCAATGCCTCAGCAAAACTAAAGGGTGCCAGTGTGGAAGCAACCCATGATTTGTAAGGGTTTACTAAAACAATTCTTGTCAAATGATGTTTTCGAACCCAATAATGAGTCCTAGGATGTTTCCATATGGGCCACTTTGCAGCCATGGCAATATGTTGGTGGGCAAAATTTTATTTATTTATTTATTTTATTTATACCCCGCCTTTTTTCCTGCAAGGAACCCAAGGCGGCTTACATAATCCTCTTCTTCCTCCTCTCCATTTTATCCTCACAACAACCCTGTGAGGTAGGTTAGGCTGAGAGTCAGTGACTGGCCCAGATTCACCCAGTGAGTTTCATGGCCGAGTGGGGACTAGAACCCGGATCTCCCAAGTCCCAGTCCAGCACTCTCACCACTATGCCACACTGGCTCTTATATAACTGTTTTAACTCTTGAAGTTGTGAACACACACACCGGTAACCTCCATACTTTGGGAATGATGTGGGTTGAATCACCTTTAGTTGTGGAGTGAAGGAGAAGAGAAATGTTTCTCCATTGCCATAGAAGCAGCTGCTGACATGGATGGCAGTAGAAGAAAAGGCCCCAAATATCTGAAAAGGATGTAAAAGAGAGAGGTGTTTCAAATGGCAGGAAGGTGTGTGTAGGTTTATGACCGTTCTGTTTAGCACAGGAATGAGCAGACTTCAAGACTGTGGAATCTGTTATTCTTTACTAGAACCCCCAAGGTCTACCAACCTGGGCCAATGGCAAAATAGTGGTGGATCATGGGTGGGCAAAATGATGTCTCAGGTGGCAGAGCCAGTCACCTATTACACCCCATGAGCCATACACTGGGATGACCTGGATATTCAACAGGGGTGGGGAACCTCTGGCCCACTACCTTCTTCTGCGGGCCACGACCCTTCTCCCTCCAGCCCTGTGCAGGAAACCTCGCTCTTATCTCCAATCACTGGTCAAAGATAAGAGCTTGTATCTTCTTGCTTAGCACTGAAGAAAGCAGCCTTTCTTCAGCACAGTGCTGAAGTCAGTGATTGGCTCTTGTATAATATACAAGAATGCCTTTAAATCCCCTTTTATCTCCAATCTACATCTGAGTTACTACAGATCAAGGGGCCATATCCAATATTGTGTGAGCAGAAGGCAGTGTGGGCAGTGGTTCTTTCTCTCCCCTTATTCCCTGCAGCCCCCTGTGCCCCACAAAAAGCCTTTCCAGAGGGTCGGGGGTATGTACCAAATATTGTGGGATATGTCTTAGGGGACTGCAGTGGGAGGAGAGAATTGCCAAAATTCGGAACCCTGTGTGAGTGATGTGAGTTTTCGCCACCCAAATTGTTTAGCTGTGGTACGAGCTGCGTTCATGGGAGTTAATTACCACTCTCCCTTCCTATGACCATCACTCTTAAGCCGATAACAGTTGTGATTTGATATCCTTTGGGGCTATCCCTGAACCCTGATTACCTTGCCATCGGTGTCTCTGATAACCAACAACACAGGAGAGGCCAAGTCTCTCATGCTTCGATACATAGTCTTCAGGCTAAATCCATCCCTTGCTGTGCAGTAGATGAGGTTCCATGGGTGACCAGTCACTCGCAGAGGGAGATGTGGTGCAAGCTAAAGAGGTGCCATATATACAAGGTCAGTCTTCCTTGCCTTGTCCTGTAGACAGTGTTGTAGTGGAGCCAGGGCTTACAGGGTGGAAGTGCTAGGACTTTTCATTAGCAGGGACCATGATGTCATCTGCCACCTCCCTCAGGCTTCCCTGTTTCCTGTGAGCTTAGCTGCAATCCTTACAGTAACTGGGGTGGGGGGTGGGGGAATGGATTTTGCCAGCAACAATATACTGTTGTGGGATATCCCTCTTGTAATTCAAAGTATTTTGAGATGGCCTGGTCTTGAATGAGCAATGAAGACCCATTAGCTTTACAAAAGACCTGCTCCTGGCGGATATCAAAACTGCTCAAACTGATTTGTTGATGGATCAACAAAGCTGCTCATATTTTTGGACTCTCTTTGGGGGCAGGGCCGGTGCTACCATTAAGCCAACTAGGCAGCTGCCTAGGGCGCAGGGTTAAAGAGGGCGCCAGAAATGCCTTGAAAAAAAATACAGCGCTCTCAAGTAGGAAGGGGGGGTGCTAAATATCTGATCTTGCCTAGGGCACCAAACTGCCTTGCACCGGTCCTGTTTGGGGGTATGGCTTGAGCCACTATGGGGGCTGTCATACTGAGTGCCTGCACTTCAACATTTACCATGACACCACTACCTATAGAGAGCCTATCTACTTCTTGGACCTACTCATTGTAGGAATCTATCTCAGCTTCTACTACTACCTCCAGTGTAAGCAACCTGGTGCCTTCCAGATGTTTGGGACTACAACTCCCGTAAGACCCAGCCAGCCTACCCAATGGTCAGGGATTGTGGGAGTTGTAGTCCAAAGCATCTGGAGGGCACCAGGTTGCCTACCCCCGCAGTAGCTCATCAGTATCACTTTCTGCTCGGTAGTTCAGGTTGCATCCTATATCTAACCTTGGTCATTTGTCCCCCTTCACACCCTTGACAGCTCCTGGATGCTGCCTGTCCGGAAGTGAACAGGAAACCTTTGGTGAAGGCCGCTTCTATCCTGCCAGAATCTGCTTACTAGAGGACCGAAATTCTCAACAGTGAGCGTTGGCTATGGAAAATGTGTGGACATCAGGTAGGAGGGCAAGAGGCTCACCCAGAGGACTACTCCCTATGAGGGTAGCAACGATACTGAGCTTCCGTAGGAAGGAAGACATGCCCAGCTTGTCACACTTCTTCAAGGAGCAATGGAGACCCCTTGAGTACATTGGGAAGGGTATTCACCTTCTGGATTTCTTCTAAGTGCATGATGCTGCTTTGTCCATTCAGCACAGGCTCGTGAAATTCTTCTGCAAACAAGGCTGGAACATCTGTGCTTGTCCTGACTGGCTCCTCCTGTTCAGCCTCCTCCTCAGGTTCTAGAGACAGGGTTTCCTCCACCAGGCTGGGCTGATCAAAGGACATACATTGTTAGATGGGAAAAGAATTGTGTGACAGCTGAGTTGGCCTACACAATACCTCCCATGAAGCAGGGTGTTCAGTCCTGTCACTAGGAGAATACACTTCAGAGAGAACCATAAAGGCAAAAAGAAAAGGCAAACGTATGTTAGAGAATCTATTCTGGGAGTTGTAGTCCAAAACATCTGGGGGGCACCAAGTTGGAGAAGATGGATCTACAACCTGGTACCCTCCAGATGTGTTGGGCACATCTGTCCAATGGCCATTCTGGCTGGGAAATGATGGGGTTGCAGTCCAACACAACTGGAGGGCACCAATTAGGTGAAGGATGGTAAAGATCTACCTTCCCCAACCTGGTGCCCTCCAGATTTTTGGAAGACAACTCCCAGAATTCCTGGCTTTGCTGGCTGGGGCTGATGGGAGTTGAAGTTCAAAACACCTGGAGGGCACCAGATAGGGGAAGGATGTTGTAGAATAATAAAGTGTGATGGTCCTACCCATGTGCATATTGCTGCATGCATATGCAGTGTACACATGCTGAGAAGCTGTGCTCAGTTGCTCAAGACAATTGATTTAATCCTAACCCTGAGTTGGCCTGTGGCCTTTATTTTGTAGGCAAAACCCTACTTCCTCAGACACATGGTAGATGGACTTCGTTAGTGAGGCTTTGACATACTGCAGACCTGAGGCAGGAATGGGACTCTTCCGGAAGAAAACTTGAGATAGGGTGAGTTGCAGTCTCGCCCTATGTCTGTTGTGTTAAAACTTCCAAATAACCAGTCACCCTGGTAGAAAAATCACTCTATGATCGCCTCACAACACATAGTATCTGCATAGTATCTACCCTTTCTGCATAGTATCTGCTCTCTGGCTAGTAGTCTAAAAATACACAAGAAGAGACCTCAGACTCCCAGCAGCATGCATGCGCTACATGATCCTGCACATCTGCACACAAGCAGGAAGTGTGTGCTTTGTAAATCAAGCTGCTGACGGTCAGAGAGACATTATCCCTATTTGCTTTTCTTGCCCTCGCCCAGCTGTAGAGAATTACAGAGTGAAGATCTGTGTTTAGAGCAGGGCTGGGGAATGTGTGGCCCTCGAGATGTTGTTGGACTGCAACTCTTATCAGTCAAAGCCAGCATAACCAATGGTGAGGGACAATGGAAGCTACACTCCAACAACTTCTGGAGGGCCACACATTCCCCAACCCTGGTTTAGAGACAACAGAAGGAAGTGACAGAGCTTCAGCTGTTGGGCGGAATCATCATCATCATCATCATCATCATCATCATCATCATCATCATCATCATCATCATCATCATCTTGTAGGGTACCCTGCCTGGACCAAGAAATAAAAAAATATAGCCGCCTCAGTATAGAAATGCAGCTGCATTAGGGAAAAGCCACAACGCCCAGTATTAGCACTGCCCTTTGCCCCCTGTTTCACCTTATCAGCATCATTCCCCCTTCTGCTTCCTCAATTCCACAGTCTTTCCCTTATCTGCTGCACCAACCCGGCTCTGGTAATATACCTCTTGAGTCAGCAGAAACTCGGCTTTCTTTCTATCGATCTTCCTTTCTGCTGGGGTTGCTACCTGACCCATCTGACTACAAAACCAAGACTATTATAAAGGTATATGTCACTTGCCCACCAAATGAAGAGCCGTGGCTCAGTGGTAGAGTTCCTGCTTTGCACGCAGAAGGTCCCAGGTTCAATCCCCGGTATCTCCAGATAGGGCTGGAAAACTTCCTGCCTGAAACCTAGGACAGCCACTGCCAATCAGTGTCACCACCAGTGTTGGGCTAGATCAGGGCTTTCCAACCTTGGGTCCCCAGATGTTGCTGGCCTACAGCTCCCAGCATACCCAGCCAGCATGGCTAATGGCAAGGGATTCTGGGAGCTGTAGTCCAGCAACATCTGGGGACCCAAGGTTGGAGAGCCCTGGGCTAGATGGACCCATGGCCTGACTCAGAATAATAAGGCGGCTTCCTATGTTCCTAAATAGTCTGGGGTGTTGAGCTTATGAACAACAATGAGAGACTGAAGGCAAAACACAGAGCCACACTGGTGGTGATCCAAATCCTCTGACAAATGTGCTGCTACTCTTCATCAAATTAGCTTCCCAGCCAATTATATCCCTTTGGCACAGACAGCATGCAATGATCCTGCCCGGGAGTGGTTGTTTCTCTGTTTAGGTGTGTCCTGGGGTGGGCATCTTCTAGGGTCTGGTTCAGATGCTGTAAAATCCTCTATGCTGACTGAGCATTCCTGGGGGCTGCAGCAGCATAGAGAAAGTATCATCTGACCTGGCGTGAGCGTGTTGGCAGCTGCTCCTTCCTGCCAGCGCATTGTGTGAGTTGGGAGGCACTTTGAACCTATGTGAATAGCTACTGGAAAACGGCAGCTGTCAATGTGGTTGTATTAGGTTGGGTGCGATCTCCTCCACTCTGTTGCATCCAGGGGGATCAGAAGTGTGGAGGATTTTGCAATGTCTGAAAGGAGACTGGAAGATACAGGCCTGTGGCTTACGCTGGCTCAGCTTGTCTGAGCGTGGAAAGCTAAGCAGGGTCAGGCCTGGTTATTACTTGGATGGGAGACCCCTCCTCTAGTTTCCTGCATTGAGCAGGGGGTTGGACTCGATAGCCTTGTAGGCTCCTTCCAACTTTATAATCTATGAAATCTATCAAATCCCCAATCAGGGCCGGTGCTACCATTAGGCCAACTAGGCAGCCGCCATGGGCGCAAGGCTAAAGGGGGCGCCAAGTCACCCCCTCCTGCAGTGGAGCCGCTGCCCACTAGAAAGGCTGGAGCCAATGCTCTCCTGCCCGCGGGAGCACAAGCCGCCTGTGAGCTCCAGGAGGACCCTAGGCCTGACCCAGCGTGGCTCTTCTTGGAACCGCGCGCCCCGAGGGCTTTAATTGCAGGCACGGAGAAGCGGGGAGGGCACCTGCAGCCCGGGAAGCTCCGCTCTCCTCCCCACCCCCCTGAGTAAGGAAGCCCACACACCTGGCCGCTGGTTAACACTCCCCATCCCTCAGCCCCAAGCGATTGTAAGCTAGGAGGAGCACCAAAAGCTCCCTCAGTCCCTCCCCTTGCGAGTGCATTGCAGAGATGGCAGGGGTCGTGGTAAATGGAACGCAAGTAAGTGCCTTCTCCCCCCCCCCCCGCCTACCCACTTCATCTGTTTGCAACATTTAACAGAAGCACTTGAGGTGGGGAGAGGATCCCCCTCCCCCTCCTTTGGACATGTGCAATTTTGCAGTCTTATTTCTCTTTCATTACTTTTTTTTGGGCCTCTGGTTGCTTATAGAATTGCACTTGTGCTCCTAAACTCTTTAAAACTTCTCGTTTTTCTTAACCCGCGCTTCCTTGGTCAGTATTTCCAAAAAATGCCTGGCTGTTTTTTCGGAGGGGGAAGCGAGAGAAAAATCCCGCCCTTTTTCTCTCCGGGTTTTCAGCCGACGTGGTCTAGCATTGGGTAGAGCTGAGCAAGGGAAAGCTCTCTCAAACTAGACTCCTTGCGTTTTAATGGGGGAGGAATGCAAGCCTGTATTGCAGGGGTAATGTCACCTAACTGTTGCTTCAAGGTTTACACTTTGTCATGGGCCTTAATTATAAAGCATAGGGCTGGAGGGCTCAAGTGGGAAGGGAGCGCTCAATATCTGATCTTGCCTAGGGCACCAAACTGCCTTGCATCGGCCCTGTCCCCAATTTGTATCCTCAGAATAAGTCATGCCAATCTCTGAATGACCTTTGTGGGATTCTCTTTAGCAGGAACTTCACTGGCAGGACTGGACCCAGTGATTTTTTCTGGAGAAAAGGGTACCAGAACTCTTGGATTACATTTCCTCGGGAGTAGATGGCGATTAAATTGTAATGCAATTAATAGAAGAAAAGGTGCTGGGACTCAGTTCCGGTGAGTTCTACCAGAAAAAAAGCCCTGACTGGACCAGTACTTTTGTGTGCTCTATATTAAGAGGAGAGCCAACTTAGCGCTTTCTTCTTCGCTGATTTTTCATGCCTCACACTATCAGCCTTAGCTCTCCCTGAAATTCTTTCACCCTAGATCTGTCACTGCTGGAATGTGGACAAGAACTGAAGATAAATGTAGATGGTGTCATTATATAGTTTAGTCACTAGGTGGCACTGAACTTAGTTGTATCTGGTTGGAGTCGCGAGTTTCCTGTTGCTCTTCTGTCTTATTTAAGAGGGAGAATAAACTTCGTGTCTAGCTTCCTGACTGTTGTGTCCTCTAAACTTTCCATGACACGGTAAGAGATGCTTATTTATTTGCAGCTCACAACTATTTGAAACTACAATGCAGTATAAAACCATACATTCAATTAAAAACATTACAATAAAAACACAGGAGTGGAGACCACGGATAAAACCACCTTTAAAGAAAACCAATACATAGCACCCCAAAGCCTGCTGGAATAGAGATGCCTTCACCAATCAACAAAAGATATCCAGAGAGGGGCCATCCACACCTCACAGGGTGAGGAGTTTCGCTATACTGGTGCAGGCACTGAGAAAGACCTATTTCTTGTCACCATCAGCCGTGCCTCCACCTTAGGTAGGACACAGAGAAGGGCCACTCCTGGTCTCAGGGAAGTGGGCAGGTTGGTATGAGAGGAGGTGATCCCTCACATATCCTGGACCCATGAGATCCCTATTTACCAAGCACAGCCCCTATTTTCTGGTACCTGTCCCTGGTTTAAAAAAAGAAGAAGTCCCTATTTCCCCTCACTTTGCTTTGTGGAATGAAGTTGGGAATACCTTTTTAAAATGTTGCTTTTGTGCACACAGATGCCCAAGAGTCCTTTAGGTTGCAGCTCCCTGTTCTAGGTTTCTAAAACTTAAATATCTGAGGTGGATGCGCCTTGGTTGTAATGCACAAGCATGTAAATGCAAGCACGCATGGACATAAAGGCAGTCTAGTGCTTCCCTTCTATCTCCTTGCCATAAAGGTCTGTCCGGATGGTAAATGTTGCTGAATATATTTGAATTTGTAGTTATTTTATAACAATAAGTACAACTAGATTCACTGTGAGATTAAACCCAGTCATGTTGTTTAAGTAAACTGTTATGATCAACCTGCAAATGCATTCTGCTTCAGAGCCAATTCAGGACAGACTACTGCAGGGTAAATGAACAAGAGGAGAGGGCATTTCTGCAATGTGGGAGAGGGAGGTGGAGGGATCTCGTTATGATTTCTGTATTGCAAGGATAGGAATGTTACAGGCACACAGGAGTGCCCTTAGTGATACAGTGTATGGAACTGAGGCATGAAATATGTTCTGGAGGGCTAACATTTAACACAAAACAGAGTTTGCTTTATGGGGAACTAGCAAATGGACCCATCTTTGCATGGGTTGAAGTAGCCCTTAGTTTGATACAGGGAAGCCCACTGGCAGCCCCAGGCATGGCTGCTGCCATGGTGCACCCCGGAAGCCCCCTGAAGGAGGGGTCTGTTCACTCCATTCCCCTGATGGGAGCTAGCGGGAGGGAGGGGCACAGCAGAGGGGAGGGGGCAGCAAAGCCTCCGAACTGCAAATTCTATACCTGCACAGAATATGCATGACCATTCCTATGGGTTGATCAGGGTAAGGGCACCTGCTGCTGGTGGCAGTGGCTGAGCATGGGGGTGGCATCAGCAAAAGCTGGAATCCCTCCGATAATGTTGGATATTTGCCATGATGCAAAAATTCACATCGGAGCCAGCAGCAGTGAGGTTAAATCTGGGATTCTAAGGCCTGGCTCATGCTACTCTTTCAGCCCACCATGGCTGTATCAAGGGTTCCATTCCAGCCACCTTTTTGCACTATATGTATGGCGGGAGATGCATCAGTGTTCATAGACTGAGAGGTGATAACTCAGCTTGGTTTGCCAACACATGGCAACTCATTGCACGCCAAGCCACAAATAACACCATAACAGCGAGTTCACTAACTGGGCAATAGCTGATTCATTGCATTTGTAATTGTCTTTAGGAACGAGGCCAAATTGTACCCTTGGATCACAGCTTCCACTTTAGATTTGGTCTGTGCCGATGTCTATTGTTGTTTCATAGATTTCATAGATCATAGAGTTGGAAGGAGCCTACAAGGCTATCGAGTCCAACCCCCTGCTCAATGCAGGAAACTAGAGGAGGGGTCCTAAGCTAGACCCCTCCTCTAGTTGCTTTAAGCTAGACCATTGTGTTGAGTTTGGATCTGTTTCTCACATTTCTGGTTTGCCTGGATCCGAGGTTTCCTCTCGAGTTTCCCCTTTTTCCATTATGATTTATGCTATTCAAGGCCTGGTAACCTCTGTGCACAGTGACAATAAATTGCAACTCCACGCCCCTGCCCACCGCTGCACAATGCCAGATGGTTTGAGAAAGACACACACAAATGATGGGACGGGAAACAGTGCAGCAGGATTGGCTGAAAGTTTCAGTCCCTACTCTTCTGCTCCCCATCCCTACCCCAAGAAACATTCCCTGTGGTACATACCAGAAGAATGTAGCCGCAGCGTGGAGTCTTCATCCTTCCAGCGATCATCCAAAGCAGGGTGACAACAGAAGTGCTCTTTCCTGGCAGTGAGGCAGGAGGAAACTGGAGAGCAGGTGTCTGCCAATAGCCTGTGGAGAACACTCCCCTGTAAACACTGTGTACTTTATTCCTTCCCTGTAAGCAGGATCTCTTATTGCGATACAGCTGCTGCCATCTGAGATATCACTACTAAACAAACCCTGCTCCAGTTGTCTAGCTACACTCTGCAGTCCCAGAAGAGTGGGGAGAGAAATTGACCAGAAACTAGCTCTTGAGGAAATACCGGCCACTCAACTCTTACTCACTAAAGAAAAACTCAACCTTAGGGACTAATGTTGTTACATGGCAACAAACATATGTTGCTGAGACCTAACGTTTTTTTTTTTTAAAAAAACAAACTTTTGGAACAGAATTTAGAAGCAGCAGCAGAGGTCTTGAACACAGTGCATGCAGAGTGGTTTTGAAATTAGACTGACGGCGGGGTGAAATTAGTCTGAGGGCTGCGGGTTTCCCTAGGGCCACAGGTTGCTCACTCAAGCTAGGTAGACCAATGGTGTGACATGATATGTAATACAATGTCCTATGCTCTAAGTGCCCCCTCCCTCTCTTGCACTTATCCACTCTGAATTTCCTCTCCTACTACTGCTTTGTGTGTTAAATGCATGGGCAAGGCTCAGTTTACATGTCTCCTCCACCCATAGATACCTGCCTGGACCCTAAGATCATCATCAGGGGCCTTTCTCTGGGTACCCCCACCAAATGAGATGAGGTGGGTGGCTGATAAGAAGAGGGCCTTTTCAGTGGTGGTGCCCTAGTTGTGGAACCAACTCCCCAAAGAGGCTCACCTGATACATACTACGCTGTGGTCTGTCTGTCTGTCTGTCTGTCTGTCTGTCTGTCTATCAATCATATTTTTAAATCACCCATCTGGCCGGCCACCCGGCCACCCTGGGTGATGTACAATCAAGATAAAATACAATAAAACACCATTAAAACACAATTAAAACAATTCACCCAGGCTTTTAGTCCCTCAATTTTTAAAAACTGTGTTAAGGAGCAATCCTATGCAAGTTTAGAGAGAGAGAGAAGCATAGCTGGCTGGGGCATGCTTTGAGTTGTACGCCTATTCTCTCTCTCTAAACTTGCATAGGATTGCGCCCTTAGTGCTTTTAGATCCTTGCACTGCAGTTGTCTGCTGCGGTTGATTTTAACTGGTTTTAATTTGTGGCTGTTTTTTTTTTTAGGTTTACATTATGCTTTATTATGTTATATTTTATGGTTTTAACCTCTACTTTGTGAACACCCAGAGAGCTTCAGCTGTTAGGCAGTATAGAAATGTAGTAAGTAAGTACAGTAATACCTTGGATTGCAAGTAACTTGGTTTGAGAGCGTTTTGCAAGACAAGCAAATGTTTAAATATTTATTTATTTATTTTTTACTTGATATACAAGCGACGTCTCGCAATACAAGTACTGTAGTACGGCTTAAATTAAAAATCTCTGTACAAATTTTTTTGGGGGGGATTTCGTTTTGATATAAGAGTGTTTTGGATTGCAAGCACATTTCTGGAACGAACTATGCTCTCAATCCAAGGCATGACTGCATATAAATACTGCGTATATAATTTGTAGTTAGCCCTTTACATTGTGTGCTAAATAAAGGGTGGGTTAAGAGTTGACTAATCCTGTTCAGTGGTCTACCAGTGAAATCTAAATGCAAGGAAAAAAGAACTTGGTGAACAAATGTTCCCAAAATACAGACACACTGCATCTATGTTAAGGAACAGGCGGTGTTTGAAACAGAGAGACACCAACTTATGCTTTTCTTTAGTCATGATACTTTGGAATATGTAGCTCAGTCTACTCCAATCTGGTGCCCTTCAAATGTAATTTAAGCTGATTTAGATGCTAGGGAAGCAGCAGAGTCTGAAAATTTTATGGGCAGGGCTTCTCAAGCCTGGTACAGAATAGACCATGGCTGCACATATGATTATCTCAGCATGCATACTGAATCTTTCAAGGTAATATTTCTTCCTGCGAGAAAGCTGTGTGTGAGTAAGGATGAAGATGGTGCTCAGGACAGGAGCAGCTGGGAATATGGTGTGGGGAAAGAGGAGGAAAGATCTCTGTTTGGTTCAGAGGCACTTCAGCTTTTATGATAAAGTTTCCCTGTGAAGAAAGATGCATCCCACACATAAGTATTTACCCTAGGAATATCTGGTAGCTGCCCTCCAAAATGATCCTGTCCCCAAGAGCCGGTGGTGTGGCTTACTGACTTAAAGAGGGAGTAGCTAATGTAGAAGAGACATGCAAAAGATTCCGTGGTAACATGCAAATTACCGTGCTTTATGAGTCATGGGAATAAGTGTCTTGTGGGATCAAGGCATGGGAGATAGTCTGTGGGTCCCTTTCCCTAAAATTCACTTGTACATGTACATTGGTGGAGTTAAGTAATTTTTTAAAGACGCTGAGCTTCGTAGTTTTTATAAACCTCCCCCCATTTTTAGATTGGGGTGGGTAACTTGTGTCACTCCAGATGTTTTGGCCTACAGCTCCCATCAGTCCCTAGACAGCATAGCCAATAGTGAGGGCCGATGGGAGTTGTAGGCCAAAACTTCTGGAAGGCCACAAGTTGCCCACCCCTGCTTTAGTTGGGAATGTGTATTTCTTCACTTACTTCAAAATGTGGTAAGCCAGTTCTGCTGTGTCCAACTGGGTATAAAAATTTTCCTTGATGTCTTCATCAGCATCTAATGTTGGCGCATAAGCGCTCAAGATAGTTACCTGCTGGTTATTGGCGAGCTTTAATCGAAGAGTTATCAGGCGTTCGTTAATGCCAGTAGGAACTTCTGACAAAGAGTTCACTAGCTCATTTTTTATGGCAAAGCCTACTCCATGTATTCGTCGGTCCTGCTCAGGTAGTGCTTTCCAGAAGAAGGTATAGCCTCCTTTTTCTTCCTTCAACTGTCCCTCTCCTGCCCTTCGAGTTTCTTGAAGTGCTGCTATGTCAATTTTAAACCGTCTCAGCTCCCTTGCAATAATAGCAGTCCTACGCTCAGGGCGTTCACTATCTATGTTATCCAGCAATGTCCATATATTCCATGTTCCAAAATTCAAATGTCTTTTTCGACCGCTAAAATGGTGACCCCACTGGACGCGGTAATCCAGTCAGGGGAGAAAGAGGTAGACTATGTTTAGGGCACCTTTTCTAGCCCCCTCTCCATACGGGGTGAGCAGAGTGGATCCTAAATAGGGCTGCTCAGTCATGGAAACAGCTGCCGAGCTGCTCGACTACCTCGTTCCTTGAACAGGGCGACTGAGTCTGCATCCACCGCCCATGTGCTGGTCCGTGACTAGGGACTTCCAGATTCACAGTCCTGCCCCAATCGCCAGTCGCCATGGGACTTCTTGGTTGGGTTGGGTTGGGTTGGGTTGGAAGACGCCTGTGCGTGAAGCTGTTTTCTGTGGGGAGATCGGTGCACAACGAATCACCACACAAACTTGACAGAGGACGGCAATGATCCAATGGCACAGTTACCCTGACGATTGGAAAACCATTCTCTGCTGTAGCCTTCATCTGCCTTCACAGCCGTTGTAATTTAGGTTTAAATTATCTTCCGCCTGTTCTGCCGTTGAGGACTTTTTGTTTTGGATCGTTCTTTGTCTGGCTCCTCTCCCCAGACCTTACCGCCATGGGTGACCCTACCGGGAGTATATAGCTCCCGACGGCATTGCTCACAGGGTTCATCGGAACACGCAAGCCCACTCACCACTTCAAGGTGACGATCCGGCGAGAGGGCCCCCAAAACACAGCAGAATTATCCTCCTGGGCGATTTTAACGCAAGAGTCGGGCGTGAATTTGATCTATGGCCAGAAACTATTGGAAAAGACGGAGTTGGTAATAGCAACCCGAACGGAATCTTACTTTTGTCTATATGTGCAGAGCATAATCTCACTATTACAAACACGCTCTTTCGACAAAAGAATAAGTTTAAAACATCATGGCAGCACCCACGGTCAAAGCACTGGCATCTTCTGGATTATGTAATTGTCCGTGTTAGAGATCGCCGCAATGTACTTCTTACTAGGGTCATGGTGAGTGCCGATGACTGCTGGACAGACCACCGACTAATCCGGTCCACTATGGTTATCAACATTGCTCCCCAATGTAGGCTTCAAGGAAGGAAACCAAGGCGTAAAATGAACATCCACGCCCTTCAAGATCCTATTAAGCAAACTCGACTTCAATCACTTCTTAAGGAACATCTACCTACGGAACCTCCTGACAATATTGAGGACCATTGGTCTAAGCTGAAAACCTCCATTACTGCAGCTTGTGAACAAACTATTGGATATGAAACTAAGAAACATCAGGATTGGTTGGAAATAGCATTATTATGACCTTTTAAATCGTAAATCTAAGGTGGATAATGAGATTTTTTCGCAAATCCCGCAAAAACAAATTAGAGAGGAACTTGCAATACTCCCCACTTTGGATGAAGTAAAAAAATCCATTAATCAAATGAAGAATAACAAAGCTAGTGGACCAGATGGGATTCCTGCTGAAATCTTTAAAGAAGGGCCCCCCGAACTTGTACAACATCTTCATAAACTCATTGAAAAAATCTGGATAAGAGAAGAGATCCCAGAAGACTTTAGGGATGCCATAATTATCACCCTCTTTAAGAAAGGTGATAGAACAGACTGTGGAAACTATCGGGGCATTTCTCTCTTAGCTACCACAGGTAAAATATTTGCCAGGATTCTCGCAAACCGTCTTCTATCTATTTCAGAAGAGATCCTTCCTGAAACTCAATATGGTTTCCGCCCCTCTAGAGGGACAGTAGACATGATTTTTACTGCACGTCAGCTCCAAGAAAAATGCCGGGAGCAAAATCAGTCCCTTTATATGGCATTTATCGATCTTGCTAAGGCCTTTGATACTGTAGACCGAACAGCTCTCTGGACTATCCTTATGAAAATTGGATGTCCCAATAAATTTGTGAATATCTTGCGACTTCTCCATGACAACATGATGGCTACAGTCTTGGACAACAACGGCTCTCATGGTGCTCCATTTAAAGTGGGATCAGGTGTTAAACAGGGATGTGTTATCGGCCCAACATTATTTGCTATTTTCATTGCCATGATTTTACATCTTGTCGAGGGGAAACTTCCCACTGGTATGGGAATTATATATCGAACAGATGGAAAGCTTTTTAATCTCAGCAGGCTGAAAGCAAAAAGTAAGGTAATTACAACCTCCGTTGTGGAACTTCAGTATGCTGATGATAATGTGGTCTCCGCACATTCAGAGGATGATCTCCAAACTATCCTAAATGCTTTTGCAGAAGCATACGGAAAACTTGGTCTCTCACTTAACATCAAAAAAACCAAAGTGCTTCATCAGCAAGTGCAAGCTAACCCTTTGGTGATGCCATCTATCCAGCTTGGCGGGACAATACTGGAAAATGTCGATCATTTTCTCTATCTTGGCAGCTATCTTTCTGTTACAGCTAACATCGACAGTGAAATCCAGCATCGTCTGAGCTCCACAAGTGCCGCGTTTTCTCGAATGAAACATAGAGTGTTTGAGGATCGGGATATTTGTAAGAAGACCAAAACACTGGTTTATGAAGCCATTGTATTACCAACTTTATTGTATGCCTGCGAAACATGGACTATCTATAAACGTCACCTCCAACTCCTTGAAAGATTTCATCAACGTTGCCTCCGGAAAATCCTGCGAATTACTTGGGAAGATAGGCGAACAAATGTCAGTGTACTGGAAGAAGCAAAGACTACTAGCATTGAAAAAATGATCCTTCAACGCCAACTTCAGTGGATCGGTCATGTTGTTCGAATGCCTGACTGCCGTCTCCCAAAGAAGTTACTTTATTCCCAACTCAAGGATGGAAAGCGGAATATCGGTGGTCAATATAAGAGGTTTAAAGATGTTCTTAAGGCTAATCTAAAAAAATGCAATATAAACATCGAAAACTGGGAAGCTCTGGCCCATGAACGATCTAAATGGAGGTTGGCCTTTCACAAAGGTTCCATGGACTTTGAAGAAGCCCGAGGGCAAGGTGAAAGGGAGAAACGTGCTAAGTGAAAAGCACGTCAAATGAATCCTTTACAGGACCATCTTCCATCTGGTAACCTGTGTCCTCCTCACTGTGGGAAGCTGTGTGGATCTAGAATTGGCCTCCACAGTCACTTACGGACCCATCGCTAGTCTACACAATTTTCTTTAGAATTTTCCTCTTTTTAAAATCTCTTTTGCAAAAAAAAAAAAAAAAAAAATTATCCTGGAAGACAATCTTACTCGGTCATGAGTGATCGCCTGACTGACTGACTGTTTTGGGACCCTCCTGCTCATTCTGCTGAGTGGGGCCGCAGGTGTCTGCCCTAAAGTCTTGCCCTGACAGTACCACTATCTGTACACAGTTGCTATGCTAAAGCTTTTCACAGGGGTTCATCAGACCAAGATCAAATTGGAATGTATCATCCTTTTTCCAACAGTGGCTAGTCCAGCTTTCCTCAACCTGTTGCCATGTTGGCTGGGGATGCTGGGAGTTGTAGTCCAACACATCTGGAGGGCAACAGGTTGGGGAAGGCAGGCTGGGTTAGCCAGTTGCTTCCAGGAAGACCACAAGTAGGACATGAAGGCAATAACCTCCATCCCAGGTGGTACTGAGTGGCCTGCTGCTGCTGATCATGGCAGTTCCATTGACCCATCATGGCTAGTAGCTGTTGATAGACCTATCTTCCGTGAATTTGTCTAATTCCCTTTCAGAGCCCTCCAAATCAGTGGCCATCATCATCACCACTACATCTTGTGGCAATGAATTCCCTAAATTAATTATGTATTGTGTAAACCTCCATTTGTTTGTCCTGAATATATGGCCAATCAATTTCATTGGGTGATCCACAGATCTTGTGTTGTAGGAGAGGGAGGGGGGGGGGAAATCTCAGTCCACTTTCTCTGCACCGTGCATAATTATATAAAACTATATCATGTTCCCTCTTTGTTGCCTTTCCCCCCTAAATTATAACGCCCAAAACGTTTTAGCCTTTTGTCAGAAGAGAACAATGCAGTTCCCTGATAATTTTGGTTACCCTTTTCTGCCTCATTTCCAGCTTTACAAAACCTTTTTTCAGATGGGGGTGACCAAAACTGTACTCAGTATTCCAAAGGCCACACCTAGATCAGCCTTCCCCAGCAGGTGCCTTCAAGATGTGTTGGACTACAGCTCCCATCATTCTAAGCCAGCCATGGCAGGGGATTGTGGGAGTTCCAATCAACCCATCTGGAGGGCACCAGGTTTGGGGGGGCCTGCTCTAACATCTGCAATGGCTCCCTATAGCATAAGCCTTCCTCAGACAGAATTCAAGTCTTTGACCTATAAAGTAGCTATTGGTCCTCCTATATACCCAAGATACCCTCTGAATGTCTGAGGAGATGTTAGTTGACTGCAATCCTACACACGCCTACCTGGGAGTAAATTTAATTGAATTCAGTGGGACTTGTGTCTGAGCACGCATGTATAAAGATTGCTGTGTAAGGTTGCAATTCTATACCCACTTTCCTGGGAGTAAGCCCCATTGAACTCACTGGGACTTACTTTTGCATAGAGATTTATAGGATTGTGCTTGTAAGGCTACAATCCTATGCACATTTCCCTGAGAGTAAGTCCCATTGAACACAATGGTACTTACTTCTGAGTAAACATGCACAAGAGTGCGCTGTAACTGAATAAAATGTAAAATAAATATTCTGGAGTAATTTGTTGCCGGAGAGTTATTTATCCTTGCCGAGCTCTTCCTCTACCCCACCCAAGATGGGATGACCACGAAAGCCTGCTCTTTTTTGTTTTACACAAGTAAAAGAGCTGCCACCTGCCTCCAGGCACAATTGTGCTGACCTTAGAGGACAGCAACAATAACAAAAAAGAGAGAGAGAAAGAGCCAAAACTAACAACAAAGGTCTCTATGGGCATAGATCCTATGACAAGACAATTGTACATGAAGTTATGCTTTCTCCCATGCCAGCCCTTATAATGATCATGAAACATTTCCCAGAATGCTGAGGGCATCTTTGGCCCACTCTGGCCCTTAAGGAGAGTGGGGTAGACTTCAGGCTTCCTGGATATACTTTGTTTTCTTCCTAGAATTCTGAGGTCCATCAACTAGAGGCAGGTGCCAAATAGTGCTTTAGGGGCACAGACATACATTTTGAACAAGGTGCCTCTGAGCATGTCCCCAATGCAAGAACTATTTTCAGTACAGAAAATGAGCTTGGAGTTCTTTCACTTTACAGTGTTTTCATAGATAGCATTTTAACATTGTATGTTGCAAGAAGCTTTGAGAGCTTAGTTTAGTGGGAAAGTAACTAATAAGGTGTTATTGTTTTAACTGGACACTTTCTTTTTGTTAATTATACAATCATCCATACTGATTTAAAGTGCTTAGATCTGCCTGGCACTTTCTTCAGGAGTTAGATATATTCACTCACATCTCTTCTTACAGCAATCTGTTTGGATGCAGATCTTCAGCTTTTGTTGCGCTGGTTAACATAAGAACATCATGAGAGTCATGCTGGATCTGACCAAAGGCCTATCAAGTTAAGCATTCTGTTCACACGGTGGCCAACCAGCTGGCTGTGGGAAGCCCACAAGTAGGATGTGTATAATAACATCCTCCTGCTCATGATGATCCCCAGCAAATGATATGCAGAGGCATACTGGTCCAATACTGGACGTAATGTATAGCCATCATGACTAGCAGCCATTGATAGCCTTATCCTCCATGAAATTGTCTAATCCCCTTTTAAAGCCATCCAAGTTGGTGGCCATCACTACATGTTGCGGTAGTGAATTCCATAGTTTATTCCTCCACAGTTTAACTATGCGCTATGTGAAGGTCCTTCCTTTTATGTGGCCTGTATCTCCCACCAATCAGCTTTATGGAATGGCCCTAGGTTCTAGTATTATGAGAGAGGGAGAAAAATATCTCCCTATCCACTTTCTCCACACCATGCATAATTTTGTACACCTCTATCATGTCTCCCCATGCTTACCTTTTTTCTAAGTTGAACAGTTCCAGATGTTTTCTAAGCTAAACATTCCCAGATGTTTTCTCTTAGGGGAGATGCTCCCTTGATCATTTTACTGAACCTTTTCCAACTCTACAATATCCTTTTTGAGCGGTGGTGACCAGAACTGTACACAGTATTCCAAGTGTGGTTGCCCCATAGATTTGTATAAGGGCAGTATGATATTGGCAGTTTTATTTTCAATTCCTTCTCTAACGATGACCACCATGGAATTTGCCTTTTTCACAGTAGCTACAAGCAGTTCCTTGCCCGCTTTCATGTCAGATGGGTAGCTAGCAGTGCAATCCTCTACATGTCTACTCAAAACTGCTGCCAGTGTAGTAGGACTGTGTTGTCTTCACAATCCAAATCATCCATGATACCACCATAGATTGCCATGACAGAGTGCTGTTCCACATCATAGCTCCTAATCTTCTAGGTTAGTTCTAATTGAACTCCTATAATAGAAAGTCCATTCCATTCTAATATGACATTTAGGCTGCAATCTTATACACACTTAAGTAGAAACAAATCTCATTGAATTCAATGGGGCTTACTTTGGAGTAGGCATGTAGAGGATTGCACTACTAGCCAATTAGACAGATTCTAAGATGGCATCTCTTCTAAATTAGAAGCATGTTTATTTCCTCTAGTCCTACAAAAGGTAGTTACTGTCCCCAGCACCACCTCCTCCTCCTCCTCTATAGACTTTCCTTCCAAAGATCTAACTTTTTAGTTTATTTATTTAATCAGTGTATATACCACTTACCATATCAAAAGATATCTCTGTGCAGTTTACAGAAACAGAGATTAAAATACATTGTAATAAATACAAAATCTCACCAGTTAAAATGTTTAAAATATTTAAAATCAAAGCTAAAAGCTTATTAATTACAATAATTAATAAGCAGACCAACTGAGTAGCGCTTTGTCCTTATCTTCACCTTTTACTATCCCACCTAAAGCACTTCTTCATGCTATTGTAAGGAGGCTGGTAAAACCAAATTGCTCTCTGGTAAAGTGACATATTTACAGGATACTCACATTTACATGAACAGAGTTCTTTGGGAGACTTCTGCCAAAGCACAGCTGGCTAGGTTCCATACAGTATCCTTTGCTTATAATGCAGAGTTGTTGAGGGAATCCCCTACAAACCCCAAGAAAGTATTACATCAACTATATGATCTCTCTGCTCTGGGAAGAGGACTTCTCTGGATGGTTGCAAAAAGTTCATATGGATTGTGAACTTACATCTAGTTCTATCCAGCCAATCCTGTCAAATCCATCTTCCGTGCCAGCAGGCTGGCGGCTGCTTGACGGCCTGCCGCTCATGGAGTACAACACATTATTTGGGGATCAACAGTCAGTTCGCTGCAAGTGTTGCTATTTCTAACAACGATGTTGCAATGTCTATGTTGTCTGTAAACTTACTGCCATGATGAGGCCAAAGGCTGGCGCTACTTTTTCCATTTCCTAACCCACCCTCTGTGGTCACAGCAAGTTATCACTTGTCTCCAGATGACAACGTAGCCATTCATTGAATAAGTCAGGCGGCAAATTGTTAATTCTCGTGGATATGATGGAATTAATAAAGACAGAGTTCTCCTGACCAGTCTGTTTCAAGACCAGGAGTATGCACATCATCATCATCATCATCATCATCATCATCATCATCATCATCATCATAATCATCATCATCGGACTAGTTTGTCAGTGCCTCACACTCAATTCTCATTGTTAAAGTTGCTAAGTTCTCAACCAGAGATGGTGCTGTCTTTAAATGCTTTGAGGCATTGAGCAAGGCCTTGCGGCCTCCTCTCCTGTTTCTCCGCCAATCCTCCTGCCCACCTGCCCTCCATCACCTGTTGCAGTCAGCAGGAATCTCTTCCTTTTGTCCATGCAGGTGGGTGGAGTGGATGGGTTAAAAGACTGGTGGAAATGTACAATGTTGGAGGCACGGTAGCAACAGCCGTGCTGGGTACCTTGAAATACATTTCTTATTGCTGCTGGAAAACTAGCCCTCCCCAGGCTAATATTCTAGAGCACCTCTATTAGTTACACCTGTATCAAAATAGAAGTGAAAAGATATTGTTATGCAAAGAAAGCAATATAGCCTAAGACATTTGAAAAGTGGCTTGCAATGTACTAGAGGAAGAAGCCCATTAATAATAGCTTGGATCTATGCTAAGTTAGGCATGCTTTAGTTGCATTCAAATCAGTGGGGAAAGTTGTTCAGGACTAACAAAGTATGACAGGGCACAATCTTATGCATGCTAAGACAGAAAAAAAGTCCTAGAACTCCCAGCATTCCATAGCCAGCTGGTTGGGGAATGCTGGGAGTTGTAGGTCTTTTATCTCTCTAAACACATAGGATTATGCCTTTAGTTTGGATCCAATCCATTGTATTTTCATTCACAGAATAATATCTGCACCTATTTTTAGTCACAAGAGCAGCTCATCACAAGGAGAAATGGTAAAGTGGGAAGTGAAAATTATGCACAACAAGGAATTTCAACATTGGGTTTGGTTGACCAGATACAAAGGATAATGTGGATTTCTACCTTGCTATTTTTGTGGGGTGTGTGTATTATTCTGTTTTGATTTTAAATATGTTTCCTCTCTCTGAGCTTTGGGGAAAAGATGACCTAAGAACGTACCTAATAATGATCTACCTGATAAGGTCATTGTGGAGATAAAGATAAGGATTGTAAACCGTGTTGCAGTTTAGAGAGGTTACTAGTGTTGCTATTTACCACTCCATTTTATAAGGAAGCAGCAAGATGCATCTGGCCTTTTCTAGCAATGACCTTTCTGTCATTGGGCTGCTTTGCATGATCAAACAGCCCACTGTGGTGAGCTGCGGTGTGTGCCATGGCCAGCATTTTGCATATTCAACCCCTAACCAATGGTTGTCATTGACTGGGTTCGCACAACACATTAAACCTACTGAGCCCTGCAGGGTGCTTTTTAGAAGCATCCTGGAGGTGGCTTCTAAACCACCTTGCTATGCCATGGTTTGCAGTAGGGTTAAGGAAACCCTTGTACATTTAACGTCAGGGCCGGTGCTACCATTAGGCCAACTAGGCGGCTGCCTAGGGCGCTGGGCTAAAGGGGGCGCCAGGAGCATAGGGCTGGAGGGAGGGAGGGCTCAAGTGGGAAGAGGGGGGCGCTAAATATCTGATCTTGCCTAGGGCACCAAACTGCCTTGCACCAACCCTGTTTAACGTGCCATCCAACCCCGGACAACATGCTACCCTACCCACAACCCAAAAAGGCAGAGTCTCTTGGCCACAGCAGCAAAAAAGGGCTGCTGCTCTTGAGCAAGGGGCTCTGGCCAATGATAGCCGGCCAGGTGGCCAAGCGGCACTTGACTGGCTGTCATCGGCTTCCCTGCGTGCTCCTGCCAATGTCCTGCATTGGTAGGAGCACACGGGGAGGCCGCCGGTGTCCGCACCCCCTCCCCCACTCACTGTCGCCATCTGCTGTGGACCGCCGCCGTCCATTGCCATCCGCTTCATCCTCCTTGCGGGGGCTGGGCAAGGAGGAGCCTACGCAGCGGTCCTGCACAAGACTGGATTCAACCTTCTCCCACAAGAAAGGTGGGGGGCAAACCAGGGAGGGGGAGCTCCCCCCATGTCGGCAGTTAACCATGCTGGTTAAATGAGGCCTTGCGAGGGACCACCGCTGTTGCCTCAGCATCGGTGACTGTGTTGGGGCCTTGGTACGTGTGTGTCAAGACCCTGAAGCAGCTGCCAGTGCAGCCAGGACAGGCGGCTATGCAGCACAGGGGTACAGGAGCTGGCTTCTCTCACCCTGCGCAGCATAGCCACCTGCCCAAGGACCTGCTGTGCTGGCATTCCTCTCTAGGAACGCCAGCACAGCGGGCCCTTCCCACACCTCCTTTTCAAATAGGAACATAGGATCATAGAGTTGGAAGGGGCCTCCAAGGCCATGGAGTCCAACCCCCTGCTCAATGCAGGAAGCTAGAGGAGGGGTCTCCCATCCAAGTAATAACCAGGCCTGACCCTGCTTAGCTTTCCACGCTCAGAGAAGCTGAGCCAGCGTGAGCCACAGGCCTGTGTTTTCCTCCCGCCTGCTGCACCGATCAGAAGTGCCTGCAGGCACCACGACGCAGCGGGAGTGGGGTGGGCATTCTCTCTGCCAGGGCTGCTGCATGTGCACGGTCCTGTCAGAGAGAATAAGGCCCCTCCCTCGCTGCTGACGTTCAACGTACCTTTGGTAGGGAGTGTGGTGATGGTGGCGGCGTTGAGGGGGGGTGCCTGTGTGCTCCAACAGCACACAGGTATGCCCCCTCAATGCCTCTGCCACCGGAATAAGCCCCCCCCAACACAGGAGCAGCTGACCCCATGGCACAGAGTGTCTGCATCCTGGTGGCAGAGAAAATAAGCCCCCCCCCCCAATGCAGGAGCAGCCGACTGCTGCTCCTGCATTGGGGGGGCTTATTCCGGTGGTGGTGGATTGCAGGAGCAGCAGTTGGAGGCGGTAGTGGTGAGTGGGGCCCTGGGGGGGAGGGGAAGCGAGTGGGGGGGGCAGCTGGGGGGGAAGTGAGGGTGGGAGCCCCTGACAGCTGGCGAAAAGTGCCGCTTGGGCACTTCCCCCCAGCTGTCATCTCCACTTGTCTCCCCTCAGTGCTCCTGCGGTGCCCCTTGGGATACCAATGGGAGGACTGAGGGAGGAAGAGGGGAGAGGCAGTGCCTCAGGACCCCCACTGTGCCTCAGCATTAGTTGGCCACAGTGGGGGTCTGGAGGCGCTGCCTCTCCCCTCTTCATTCCTTGGTCCTCCCATTAGTCAGGCAGGGCACAGCCAGGGCCTGGGGCAACTTAAAACCTACAGAGGTTTCAGAATCCCTATGGCTTTAAAGTGATGTGCGAACCTGGCCATTTTGTCTGAACCTGACCACTGTGGGTTTTGCAAGGGTTAAACAACCCTCACATAACCCTACAGCAGACCATGGGTGGTATAACCCATGGTAGGGGGTTGAATATGCAAAATGCTGGCCAGCACACACTGGCACATGCCGCAGCTCACCGTGGCTTAAACAACCCACAGTGGGCTGTTTTGATAGTGTGAAATGGGTCATTCTGTACCTGCAAGGTGTCATTCGTGGGAAGAACCCATAAGATCTTGGGTAGCACATCTGGGAAAGGCCTCTGACCAAGCAAGACCTTGGAGAATGGCTGCCAGTTGAAGTAAGCAGAAGTGCTACTATCTGGACTAACAGTCTGAGTGCCTCACTGTCAGGGAGGTTTGTATCCTCATAGGTGAGGGGGTTTAATTTCACAAAGGGGACTCATCGGTCTCAACATTCAGATTCTAGAGTTTTCTAATTCCCCAGGCCCTGGAAATAACTCTCTGCGACTCCGTATCTGCGTGCGGCAATGGTAGGCAGAAGGTCCAAAATGCCTTGGCCCTCCATCAAATCCTCGGTTGTCACTGTGGGATTGGAAAGAATAGAGGCAGGCCGGCGGGCCGGCCAGCCACTGACTCGGCTGAAAGAGTCACACAGACAGACTGTGACATCAGAGCACATGAGGGAATGCCATCAAGGCGGGCAGGAAGATCTGACATTACAAGAGTGAGGAGGTCAAGGGACAAGGCGGGATGGGCAAGAGCATCAGGAGGATCCATCATGCTGACAAACACTTAGGGCACAATCTTATGCATGTTTAGACAGAAAAAAGGCCTACAGCTCCCAACATGCCCCAGCCAGCCAGGCTGGGGCATGCTGGGAGCTGTAGGCCTTTTTTCCTGTCTAAACATGCATAGGATCGCACCTTTAGCTGGTTTATACATAGACATATCTATTTAGGTTACAAATAAACATTTGTAATTAGTTTATCTCTTAAGGTTTCCTGAAGGGGCCTTGCAATTCCAGTATGGTGGAGTTGTTGGGGATGATCCTCATTCACCTTGGAGACCTACAAATCCAAGAGTTTCTTTAGGGCAGGGATAGACAATCCAGTGCCCTCCAGATGTTTTGGACTACAACTCCCATAACCCCTAACTGTTAGCCATGCTCGCTGGGGCTGGTGGGCATTGTAGTCCAAAACTCCTGGTGGGCACCAGGTTGCCTGCCTTTGCTTTAGAAGTCATGAGTCATGACAGTTAAACTGGTTTACCCCTGCAGTGAAGATGTACCTAACTGAAAACACATTCATTGCTGTGATATGATGATCCTTTCACCTCTTTCTGCTGAGATTTTGGAGAGCTAGTAGACAGTGCTTGGCTATATGGGCAAACAATATGACTTGTTAAAGGGCAGGTTCCTATGTTCTGCCGATGCTCCTGAGCCTTAATAGTCTATGCTAATAACAAACCAATCTACCAACTAATAAAACCAGAGTTGACAATGCAATTTAAGAAAAAGTTAGAACTGCATGGAGGATTTTCAAGGGAGAGAATAACCAAGTGTCGGGAGCTACCAGTGCTAGAAGAACGGATACCCAACTCTGTCCACAGTTGCCCTGTGTGGTGAGGATTACAGCCTGGAGCATTTCCCTAGATAGTAAAGAGTTCTTGTGTACTAGAATGATGCCATCCACTCCAGCTGGTCATGGGCTTTTATCTCCAGGAAGGGCTATAAAGGCTTTCTGTTCAGGCTCAGACTTTGTCTGGGCAATGCTAGTCTTTGCTAGGTCTGACTCTTGGCTTATTCTCTGGTTCTGACTCCTGCTGTTGAGCCTTAATGGCTCAGCTCTAATACCCACTGCATCAGCTCTCTGCTTTGGCTCAGCTCTGATACCCACCATTTTGGCTGCTGGCTGCCTGCATCCCATACAGTTGCTTGGAGAGTCCCTATGATGTTTCTCTTGCTGGGCACAGAGACTGGTGTTCTCTGTGAACCACCTGTAGCCTCTATTACTGTGGATTCTCTCCCGGGCGCAGGTGTGCAGAAACCTCACCTGGGAGCCGCTCAGAGACAGCGGTTGTTTGCCTGAGCAAAACAAAACTCCCTTCCCTAGGCAGAGAAACACTTCAAGGTTACTTTCAAAACAAGCAACTTTCATGGCACTCCTGGATAAAAACTGGGCTATGCGTAAGCTAAGGCCAAAATAACAATAACAAAAATGTACTGAGTTAACCCAAATTCCGTGTCAAGAAATATTAAACTATGCAATTTGTAATTTATGGAATTAAAAAAAAATGCTGTATGTTTGTTCTGATTGTGGATTGACTCTTTTTGTGCTAGCCACAGGTAGGTGCAAGGGCGTGATTGCCATAGTTGCTTAAAGTGAATAGGACTATTAAAAAATAACTAGCATGCATTGTGCACACATACATACAAGTCGGGGAATGGGCTTCCAGAAAGTTTGCCAGTATGGCTGCCTGCGTAAAAATTTAAAATACCTAGCTGCCTCGCCCTCTTAGGTTCTCAGTTCCTTTTGAGCAGTAGCAGTGGAGGAACAGAGATGTTTGCCTGGCTAGCTGACTACTTGGCTGCTCGCTTGCCTGCTCACTTGCTCCCAGCGAGCCTCCAACCATCCCATTGTGGGATAGTGGTGAACAGTGGTGGCAGGGAGGAACGAGGAGAGATGGAGGTGTATGGCTGCTGGTAGCATTTGGGGCTGGCTCAGCCCAGGGCCTCAGTAGTAGTGGGTCTTGTGATGACAGCTGCACATCAGCAGCAGAGCTTGTTTGATGATGCGTGTGTGTGTGTGTGATTATTGGGGTGGCGGCAGCAGCGTTAGAACCTGCCCGAGTTATGCCCATTTTATGAATTTTAATACATTCTACAAGTGTGTATAATCTAGCCTTTCTAGATAGCTGTTATAGTGCTGAATTAAAGCAATGCAATGGGATTCGCAGATGAAAATGGTTCTAATTGAGTCAAACTTGATCAAAACTCCAGAGAAATGGTTTTTAAAATCTTAATAGGTTGGGTCCAGACATAGTTATACTTCGAGCAAACCCATTGGAATAAATAGGATTTAAGTTAGTCATAACTTCAGTGTTGGATCCAGACTTACCCTGGATCAACTGCACTGATGGAAATGGATTTCCTCGCCTCCTCTTCCCCATGGCAGCCCCTCCAGCCCCCTGAATATGCTGCACAGAGAATCAGGAGACCCTGCTGAATGGGGTGAGCTGTTGTGATGGAGATGGAAGTAGGCTCCTCAAAAATTGGACCGAGGGGCCTTCTGCGAGCAGAGCCCTTCCTCTTGCATAAGGCCCCTTCCTCTTGAGGAAGGCAGATCCTGGATCCAACCCAATAAATGTATTCCCTGTTGTAATCAAGGCTAATGCTAACAACATTGGCTAAATATATGCTGCATGCATATTAAATACATAGCAAATAGTATATCAAATCCATAGTGTGTGTGTGTGTGTGTGTGTGTGTGTGTGTGTGTACAATTACCAGGCCTCATGTTAAGATCATTTGTTCCAATTTCAAAGGCAAATTTCAACCTTACACAATGTTTCAGTGTAAGGTCTTTGTGGCAAGTTCACATACTATGATATGGCAAAACTGGGTTGGGCACTGACTGTGCACTTAAAAAGGAGCCGTGGCCAAGTTTTCTGGGGTATGTGTGTGTGTAGCATGAGCATGTTTGCATTCTTGCCTCTATTGCACCAACACTTTACACTTTAGGCAAACATACACGGTGTATATTGCACACCTACAGAATGTAATGAGTGAAGTGGCCCTTCAGACAGCAGTAACCCCAGACTTGAACTATCCCAAATATTGGCTTTTGCCATGTAGCTTGGTTGTGGCCTGGTCTACACATGCAACAGAATGAGATGGTAGAGTCCTGAAGTGGTAGGTTAGGCTGCAGATTGGAGATGCCACTTTTTCATGTAGAAAAAAATCCCTGCAACTAAAAAAACAACTGGCATATCTGGGAGAAACATTCTAGCCAAATCTGCTTCCTGCTGTGCTTGTTTTCTATTTGCATGGATTTCCCCCCCCTCCTCTTTAGGGAACGTTCAAAATGTGACCCCCATCTGCAATCACCTTATTTTTTTATCACTTTGGGACTACTTGACCACCCTCTTAGCACCTCATCCAGCTGAATGTGTTGCTAATAGAGCTATAATTCAAACTGCCACTAGATGGCAGCATAGGCAACTATATACTTGCACTCTGAGGCTAGAAATTATACCGTTCAGGTCAGTGTGTGTTTTTCATACCTGAGGCCTAAAGTAATTTATTCATTTTGTTTGTTTAACACTGTGAGGAGCCCTATACTCCACAGGTGGGGAACCTGTAGCCTCCAGATATGTTGGACTACAACTCCCATCACCCCCAGCCATACTGGGTGGGGAAGGCTGTTCTAGCCTATGGTTAATATCCCCACAAATGATTCTTTCCAAACATGAGAGATGAGGGTGTGGGCGAGGAGAAATAGCTCTGCCGCCGCCGGGATTTAATCCTAGGACTCCACATAATTTTCAGTGCTGAGGCTATGATAATCGTTACAGAGCAAGATATAAATGGGCTAATGTCAGGGAGCCAGTTCCTTTAGCAGAAGACCCACCCTTCTAGCAGCCTCCTTAGGGCAGTGCAAATATTTAATAAAAGTAATAAAAGTAATATTAAAAATAAAAGTGCAAATATTAATAAAACCATAGGCAACTTGCCCTTTCTGACACACTGACATTTTCCAGGCCCTTTATAACCCTGTTGCTGTTTGCTTTGTGGCTTTTACTGTGTGTGGATTAATATGAGTGCTAAATAAATATAGTGTAGTAGTAGAGGTGATTTTATTTATTTATTTATTTATTTATTTAATCACACTTTTCAGGCAAATACTGTCACATCAATCAGATATGGTAGTTCAGTACTGTGCTTGGAAGGCACTGTCCAAAAATGAAAATGAGACACAGGCTCTGGCCTCAGGCTTAGAAACTAAAAAGATAAACACAAGCTAAGGTGAACAGAGAGAAAGAGCAGAGGCGGTGTTAGGGGCAGCCCACTGGGGCTGGAGCCCTGAATCTTTCATTTGGAGCCCCAAATCTCTGGGAGGCCATCTGCCCCAGCACCCTGCTGTCCATGGGCAGTTGCTGAAATATAGGTAGAGGGGCCCTGATTATCTCTCTCGCATCTGATCCCCCTGGATTTGCTGGCATTTTGCCCACATGTGCTTCACCTCCTGCTGCCCCCCCCCATCTTTCTGCCTGTGGATTTTTTTCTGAACTCAAAAGCCCTCCTCTCCCCTAACCATACATCCCCCCCCCTTTTTTTACAAATAGGGGTATCCTTAGGAAACAGGGTCCTTTTAATACACACACACACACACACACACACACACACACACACACAGACTTTAGAGCATATGGAGATTAGCATATGCAAATTTGTGTGTGTGTGTGTGTGTGTGTGTCCTGTGGGCCTGAGCCCTGGATGTTTTCAGTACCTAGCACCACCCCTGTAGATGAGGGTGAGAGGTTTGTCACTGCCAGAATGAAGGGGTGAGGTGTAAAATGGCATATCCACCAGGAGCCAGGCTGATCTGCCCTTGCTGGTGTTCTTGCTTGGATAGAAATGGTGGTGTTTGGTTCTGTGGCAGAGGCCGGAGGGGGCTTCCCTTCCCCTTCTGGCAATTGGAGAAGAGTTCTTTTTGTAGAGGGGAAGCAAGCTCCCTTCAGTGGTTCCTTCTCTGGCTGATAGTAATGCAGTTATTCTTTCATCAAGGCACGTAGTGAACCATTCATTCTAGTAGTGTTACACATTATGGGCTCAATTCAGTGAGAATTAACCTGAAATCTGCCTGGTTTCAATAGGAGAGTTAAGAACATGCTTAAATATCTTCTGCTGAGTTCAGTGGAACGAGAAAGTAGTTCAGTGCCGGCACTACCATGAGGTGTCTTGAAAGGTCAGCAAATCATTTATGATTTATTTTATTGTTACTGTATTTTTACTGCTAAGGAGCAGAAAAGGTGTGTGTAGGATTTGATGCCTCAGATGTGAAAATAACTTGACCAGCCTTGGGTATCATGCACCTTGATTTCGGGGCGGTTAGGATTGGTATTTGCTGGTCTGCATCAGGCAACAAAATGTCTTGACCAGATCTGATTGTGCTTGGCAGTGCCACGTTGCCCAGCCAGAAAATATGGACTGAGGGTAGGTAATGCACATATAATACTGCATACTCTTGATTAGGAATGCCAACACTGGAGATTTTCATTAGGAATTGTCCTTTCTATCTGGCAAGCTGTGCAATGCTATGGATATGCACCTCCTTGATAACAGCTCATGAATCAATATTAAGGGCATACTGTGTATATTTATATATTAATTAGTCCAAAACAACAGGGGCTCATACCTCTAGTTACAGGGAATGTCCAAGGATGTCAAATAAACAGGCACTCAAGTTTTAAGAGCCTTTCTTAGAATTTCCTTGTGCTTTTGTAACTCCAAATAATCGCCTTCCAAGACTGGCAGTGAGAAGAGAAGTGTGTCAGCAGGAGAGCTTAATTATGCAGTTTTGCCCAAGAAAGGTCATTTTGCTGCTATTGCAGAATCTTTTGAAATTGGGATTCCTGTAGAGAGCACTGACACATGCTCCTACCCACAGCGAAGGGCTGTTAAAGGATCACTGTGGCATGGGCAAAGGCAATGCTGCGATGCCGGGGGGGGGGGATACAGTGCAGCATTTAACACAGAAAACGTGGCTCATTTCGGGGAACTGGTCCTACTTGTGATGTAAACAACTCCAGTTATAACAGAGACCAAATTAAAATGTGTTCTTTTTCTAAAGGTGTAAGGATGGGAATAGGAGATATAAGGCTGTAGAACAGGAACCCATCTTCTAAAATAGGCATTCGTCCAGGAGTACTCGTGTGGGGCCTTTGTGATAGATAACCATGTTAACCAATACCAGCTGCTCACACTAGAAAGCTGGGCAAGGAAGATGGTGGCAGCCTGCAGTCCGAGCAGGGCCAGTCTTGACAAGGGAGGGAGGAGAGGAGTGGGACATGTTAGATACGAGATATGCATTTTAAGAGAGAGAGAAAGAGGGGCTGTTTAGCTCAGGAAAAAAGATAGCCACAGGTTTGTATGTCTGTGTGACATGCAGGCTTCTCCAACCTGGGGCCAGCCAGATGTATTGAACTACAATTCCCACAGTCCCCAGCCAGCATGCTCTTTGGGAATGATGGGAGTTGTAGTCCAACACATGCACGTGTGGAGGGCCCCAGGCTGGGGTAGGCTGTAATAGAGGCATATAAAATCAAGGGTGGTGTGGCAACCAGTGTGGCGTAGTGGTGAGAGTGTTGAACTGGGACTCAGGAGATCCGGGTTCTAGTCCCTGCTCAGCCATGAAACTCACTGGGTGACTTTGGGCCAGTCACTGACTCTCAGCCTAACCTACCTCACAGGGTTGTTGTGAGGATAAAATGGAGAAGAGGAGGATTATGTAAGCCGCCTTGGGTTCCTTGAAGGAAAAAAGGCGGTGTATAAATAAATGAATGAATGAATGAATAAATGAAATCAACAGGCAGATGGTTAACGCAAGCAAAAGGAAGTACAGTAGTTTTCTCATGAATATACATGGAGGATGTCTAATAACAGCAGTTATTGGTCATGATAACCAAAACTGCAACCTCCATCCTCAGAGAGAATAATGCTTCTAACTACTAGCCTGCTTGTCAGTCTACCTGAGCCATCTCTATGTGACTGCCTTACGCTGAGTTAAACCACCAGCCCAGTCCAGTCATGCCTGTTCTGACTAGAAGCACCTCTCCAAGGCCTCAAGCAGAGGTCTTCCATAGCCCTGTTACTTAAGATCCTGTAAAATCAGTGATGCCAGGAATTGTATCTGAGACCTTATGCACACAAAGCATGAGCTCTACCACTGAGCTATGGGTCTTTCCAGGACTAGGGCCAGCGTTGGCATCATTGGGCACCTGCCAAGGCCCATACCTCTATAGTAGACCCACTGCTGACTCCTGGAGTTTCCTGGCCCTGCTGCTGCTTCTTGCTGCCACTATTCTCGCACCCTTTGCATGCATGCAAGCAGTGAAGACTGAGGAGATATAACATCCTCCTCTACTTGCCTTGTACTCTCCCTCAGGTCATGTAGCTTTGGCCCAGAGGTAGAGGACAAGCAATTGGACAGCAATGACAGTGGTGAGGAGGAGGCATCTTGTCAAAAAAAACCCCCAGACTTGGAGCCAACACTGGGTCCTTCCTGTGTGGGCATCTGTTAGGACTGGCCCGAGACATATTGCTGCCTCAGCCAGAAGGGCAAATGGCTCCCCTGCCCTCAAGTCAAGGTGCATAGTACCCAAGGCTGGCCATGTTATTTTGGCATCTGAGGCAGAAAATCCCCAGAACATCTCTCTCTCTGAGAGAAAACAACAATACAAATAACTTAATTACCTAACAATTTGCTGCCTTACTCTGCCTAATGGCAGGGCCTGCCCTGCAGTGTTTGGCAAAAAGAATGCTGAGTGAGGTAGTTTGACGTAGCCTCCAAACAAGGTGCCCCATAAGAACTACCATACTCTCTGGCAAAAGTGTGTGTTCAACCGGCTTACTGCACCTTGCCCTCTCTGTTCCCCCCCCCCCCCTGCTTGTCACACAGCTAGGAAACAGAGGACCTTCTCCCCAAGTTACGGAGAAATTTCAGAAGCTGTTAAAATATTTTTCAAAAAAAACCAATAATAGGTCAAATATGGTTCAGTATAGGGTCCCTGTGACCTTTAAAATGCTTTGGATACAGGCATGCAATCCCAGACAGATTTGAAAAGGAAAAGGGAACAGGATGTCACAGCCCTTCTGGGCTGGCACAGAAATGAGGCTCTATCCAGCGGTTTCAAGGCAGTTTCACTTTACTTTTGGCTGGGGAAGCAGAAAGCTTGCTAGCAAAGCATTGATTAGCATCTCTGGCCTGGTGTGTTGGCTCCAGTAGCTGGGCTCCAGGCCAGGGGAAAGACGTGTGCACAGCCTGGTGTAATTTACTGGGCGTGTTCAGCCTTTCCTATAAGCTTGTTATTTGGAGTGTTAAAGGCACTAACATCCGAGGGGGAATATTGAAATGAGAGAGACCTTAATCACCATTGCTTTGAAGGAGCATTGACAGAACTGCTGTGACCCAATACAGCTGCCTTCCCCAACCTGGTGCCCTCCAAATGTGTTGGACTGCCTCTCCCATAATTCCCAGCCAGAATGGCTGATGGTGAAAAAGCTAAAAGCCAAAAAACCAAATGGCAACTTATGACACTTCCCTGAAAAATCTCAGTTAGATCTTGTTGCATATTGCACAAAACGTGCTGGAAGCTGCCATCCTGTGCATACTTACTTGGGAGTAAGCCTCATTGAACTTAATGGAACATACTATTTGAGTAAGCATGCATAGGATTGCACTGTGAAAGAAAGTCTGCACTGAGGTAATTTAAGTGAAAGAAAATGTGGAGGATAAAGCAGCCAGTAAGCCCTATTATCATTACCAATGTCTGACATCTAGTTCCCTAGAGTCCAAACCTGTGTCTGCCTGTATCTAGAAGCCAATGAAGTGGTTACGTTATCTTGCATACAAATACGGGGACAAATCAAGTATTTTAAGATACAGTAGATATGCCATTGCCAGGGCTTCTTTTGCCCCCAAGTCCTAACACTTGACCAAAAATATATGAGGAGATAATTCAAAACAACAGGAAAGTATATTAAAAGAACATGCATATTGCTAGGGAAGGCTGTGGAGAAAATGCATTTATTTAAACATTTATAAACCACATACTCTGCCCCCCCCAAATGGCACCCAAATTAATGTGCAGTCTAAAATCAATACTTACAATTCAGAATCTCCTTTCATTTTGTGGTAGGGGCAAATGGTTAAAGTCCCTGTCCCCATCCCCATCCCCATCATCCCAATTTGAAAAAATCTTTCATAACTGGGGCAGGGGGCGCTAACCACATGACAAAACAATGTCAGGCCTAATATAGCCCTGAAATGCACTTATAATTGGCCCATGGGGAACAAGAAGACAGGCAGTATTACAGATAAATACAGGAAGATACTAGCCTGGTTTGCATGTAACAATAACCCAGAGTATGGGTTGTCATCAAATCATCGGTTGTTGTTGAGTCATGGGTTGCTGGAGCGTGTGAGTTCTGCACTATGGTTTATGGGTTGTCAACCACAAACAACCCAGGAAGAGAAGCCAGGGTTTGTTGTTGGGTTGTGAACGCTGGGTTGCTCATGTCATGATTAGCAGTGCATAGTTAAACCATAGTGCATGGTTTGCATGCAACAACAGACTAACTGTCAAAACAGGTCCCCTTTAAAAGGGTTTTTTTGACAGAGCAATGGGTGGTTTTCTGACTGGGACATATGGCTGTCCAACACATCTGGAAGGAACCAGGTTGAGGAAGACTGGATTAAAGTTTATAGCTGGAATTAATGAAAACTTGGGGGAGGGGGCTGCATTAATTGCTCTCTGGGGTCTTGTGTCAGCTTGAGTGTCTATTTGCTTCCAGTACGCTTTGCTTGTTTATTTGAAACTGAAACAAATTTTACAAAGGCACCATAAATAAGTCTCCAGTGCTCTCTCATCCAGAGGAAGCTATAAACGCAGCAGTGGTACCCTGGGAATTTCCTACTGCTTGGGAAAATAGGGAGTGTGCACACAATAATATAGTTTATTCAGTTCTCAATGTTTCTCTCTTGCAGCAGGCTAAGAAACAATACTTTGCCTCTGTACAAGCAGGCTGGCGTCCTTTTAAGAAGGGTGTGCTCTTTCCTCTCCCAGCTGCTGGGGCTATGTGCTCAGAGGGGACAGAAACTTGTTGAGGAAAATTCTGGCGTGACTAGCAAGGGTGGGGATGGGCTAGCCTGAAGATCTCAGGTTTAAGCCCCGGCTCTCTCAGCTGAGAGCCCATTAAAAAAATGAAGTGGTTGTCTTGCTTACATGCCTCTCAAGTGGGGGGGGGGGCATGGCTCAATGGTAGAACACATGTTTTGGTCCCAGGTTCAATCCCTGATATCTCCAGGAAGGGCTAGGAAAGAATCCTGCCTGAAACCCTGGAGAGCTATTGCTGCCAGTCAGTACCAACAATACTGGGCTAGATGGACCAATGGTCTGTCATAGCATGCCCCAGCCAGCCATGCTGGGAGCCAGAGAGCCAGTGTGGCATAGTGGTGAGAGTGTTGGACTGGGACTCGGGAGATCCAGGTTCTATTCCCCACTCAGCCATGAAGCTCACTGGGTGACTTTGGGCCAGTCACTGACTCTCAGACTCACCTACCTCACAGGGCTGTTGTGAGGATAAAATGGAGAGGAGGAGGAGGAAGATTATGTACGCCACCTTGGGTTCCTTGCAGGAAAAAAGGCAGGGTATAAATATAATAAATAAATAAATAAATAAAATTTCACTGCTAGACATTTAAAACAATTTAAAAACTACTTAAATAGCTGAGAACAAGGTTATAAAAACTAGACTGGTTAAAAAGGTGACATAACCACCACCCCATCTACTATTTGGAGTTGTTAAATGCCTCAGCATAGAGGCATTTGCTTCCAACTTCTTGGTTAAACATTGCATAAATAATAATCTTTTGGAGAAGGACTCCGATATTGGAGAGCACCCAGTATTAAATGGCTGCTTAGGCTTCAAGCTAGTTTGGCTCTTCTGTCTTGTGAACTGGTGTGTGTGTGTGTGTGTGTGTATTAAATAAGTAAGCCAGGTATCCTTACCTGCCTGGAGATGAACATGTGATAAGCTAGTGGTTTACTTTACGTGTGGGCTTGAGTGAAAAGCAAGTTGGCTCAGCTGGATCACTCTCTGGATCCATGACAAAGGCATTTAAAACAAATTAGGAAAGAAATGACAGCTTTACAGTTTATGTAACCTTATCTTGGCTGCTTTTTGTACAGGCATGATGATAACATCTCTAATTACATGTTCATGTTCTCTCCCCCACCCCCTCCACCCCCAGAACTGGAAGCATAAATGTTCCAATATACTGAAAAGGGGACCTGTTTTGAGCATCAAGATGGTCATTTCAATTATTGGAATCTGATGACTGGAAAAAGACCTAGCATGATGTTTTTGACTTGCTGTGAGTAAAACCAGAGGGTCTCCAGGCTGAGGATTTAAGACTAGCAAGACCAAAACTATGCCATGGGGATTTGGACTGTAGGGGATAGAGCTGATGTAGCATAGTGGCTAAGGCTACGATCCTAGACTCACTTACTTGGGAGAAAGTCCCATTGAACCTAATGGAGCTTACTTCTGAGTAGGCATGTGTAGGGTTATACTGAAAAAAGATGGGCTGGGGATGTCCCCTGATGCAAACCTTGCTAGGTTGCCTTAGGCGTCCATGCACTCCTTCCCCACACCTCACCCATAGGAATACTGACATACATTACAGCAGGGATGGGGAACCTCTGAATTTCGCCCACCAGACCTCCTCATCTGGTCCCAAAGGCCTCTCATGAGGCTTCTCCCCCTGCCTGAAGCTGCCCCCTCCCCACTCCCTGGGAGCCACTGCTTCAAGGCACTGGGAACATCTTGAGGCTGTGCTTCCCTGGGGCTTCGCTTGCCCCTCACTTTTCCTGTTGCCTTTTCCTTACAACAATGACAGAATTATTGTGAAGATTGCTGAAATAGTCTACGTGACATGCGTTGAACACTAAAGTACTAATAATACTCCAGTGTCTGTGGTATTATATGATTATGTAATTAATAGATAGCTTTTAAAATTCTGCTGGTTTGGCATGATCATGCTGCACTGCACTGTGAGTAGAACTCTAATGGGGGCTGTCGTGGTGTGTGCTTGGCTACAGTGCTTGCTTGCTTTAGCAGAGCTGGAAGCTTTTGATGGACTTCTGACTCTGCAAGTCCCCCTTGTCCCCTAAACTAAAATACACACAGTGACCAGGTTCGCATGACACAGCAACCTGTTGTGGGTTGCTACCCATGATGGATTGTTGTGTCGTGCGAACCCAGACCGATTCCCGCAGGGTGGCTTGTTTGATGGCAACAAGCCACCCGGACAACCCATGGCTTGTTCTTGGGGATGTTGTACTCACGATGGGTTGTCGTGCTGTCCAACCCCAGGCGACTGACCCCATCGTGGATACCAGGAATCAGCTACCGACTCACTTGGCAAGAATGGCAAAAAAAACAAACCTTGTCACTCTCGCCAAGCATGCCCAGGCACCCACTAGTGCCAGCCGTTCCACAAATGCCCAAGCGGGACTTGGGGGCATCTAGCACTGGCTTGCTCCCTCCCTGCCATGACCGTGAGCTGATTTTGACTTGCCATGGCTTTTTCCCCCAGCAGCCACAAAAGCTGTCTTCACAGCCGGCTTTCGCAATCCCCATTTTGACAGCCACTGGCTGTCTAGGTGCTCAGGAAGGTGGAAAAGTGCACCCCTCCCCTTTTTGCTGAGACTTGCCTTTTACAGATGTCAGAAGTAGGGCTTTTTAAACAACAACAACAACAACAACAGGGATTTAGGAAGGGCTGGGCAGGGTAGTTTGGACAGCAAAGTATACAGATTTCATGGGTTCTCAGGGTGGCTTGGCTGAAAAAAACAAGCTACCCTGTGGGAAGCAATCTGGATTCAGATGACACGACACAAACCACTGTGACTGCTTACCCATGATGGGTTGTCATATCATGTGAACCAGGTCAGTGTGAACTTGGGGCAAATCTACATTTCAACTATCTCAATTATTGATAGCCAAGACATTTTTATTTTATTATTCCATTTTATCCCATCTTCCTTCAGATAAGTCGAGGCGGCATACATAAGATTCCCAGCCTGTCTCCCATCCAGGTATTGACCAGACCTGGACCAGCTTAGCTTCAGTAAGGCTTCTGTATCATGGACTTTCAGACTATGCCCTGGGACCATGTTACGTAAGATAATGCAGCTATATGATGTGAGTTCTCTGATTCAGCCATAGCAGTGCCTGGAAGTGGAACAGGTTGCCACTGACCCCAAGCAGCTTTCTAATGTCCATGGTAGGAGGACGCCACTTGGGTGCTTCCATGTCATCTCTCCTTCCAAATTCACTGGGATGGAGCTGCTCTTGTTTGTCCCCATTGTGAATCATTGACTCACGAGCTTAGTTCTGCTTCGTGGAATGATTTGAGAGAAGATATTGACCTGGTTTGCACGATCACCAGCCCACCGTGGCTTATTAGCTGAACCTGGCGAGGGTGGCTTGCTGGGGTGGTTAACAAACCACCCCACAACCCTAGAACAGGCTACGGGTTCTTGGAGGTTTGTTAACAACCCCAGCAAGCCACCCTTGTCAGGTTCGGATGACATGAGAAGCCGTGCCCAGCAAGGGTATTATGCAAATCAGCCAGCACACAACCGGCACACTTGGGGGGGTTGACAAGCCACCGTGGCTTGTTAACCACCCTGTGACCACACGAACTGGGCCAATGTCAAATGCTAGAAGTGAGGAAATGATGTGGGGGTTGAGGCTGAACTGTAGAACGTGATAGGTTAACTTCACCTCTAAAGCTTAGGATTCTAAAGCATTAGATTGGCTCAAAAATAGCCCGTCATTCACCAGTATGCTCCAGTGGAGCCTTGTTGCTAGGCACAGATGATGTTGCCATGATAGAGTGAAGTGTGTGTGCAGAATCTGTAGTAGTAACACATGCAGTCTTGTTGCTAGGCATAAATGTTGCTAGGGCAAGAGAAAGGGAAGCCTATCATAACTGTAGTGGTAACCTAAAATTCACATAAGCTTGCCGAGTGACCCAAATGTTCTAAAACATTTTTGAAAAGTGGGTTACAGCTGTCTGATGAGGCATGTTGCATTTACATCTCTCTGCCCATCCAATCAAGCATTACTATCAGCATCGCAAGATTCCATTCTAATCTAGACAGAGACTTCTCCTTCTGAAATCCATGGCTCGCTGACATTTGTTTTTAAAAATATACACGGATATCTAGGTCACAGCAGGTTTGAAAGACTCTAGGTACATGTTCTAAGCTCCAAAACTGCTACTGTCACTACACCAATGTAAAATACAAAATAGTGCTCGGTGCCAATGCAGCGGTACATCTTCAGGGTATCCTCCTAATTATCCTACCAATGAACTGAAGTAAGCTCAGAATCTTATCTGTGACATGGGTGTGGGATCAAAGTTCAGGGGCACATAATTTGCCTCTGCCCATCTAGTGAATTCTGGCCCACGAGGTCTGATAACTACCTGTTTAGTAGGTCTCAGCATGTGATCCAGTTTTGGGTCAGCAAAGCCAATTGCCTGCCTGAGACATGGAGACATTCAAAGTGGGAATATCCGGTGTTGTAGTGAAGCCATGGCTGTCAGGGTCGAAATGCAGGAACTTTTTGATTAGTAGGGACAATGATGTCATCTGTCATCCCCCTTGGGGGCCTTCCCTGTTCTCTCTGAATTCACAGCTGCAATCCTTACAGCAGCTGGGGGAGAAATGAATTTTCTAAGCAACCATATACGGTATATTGCTGTGAACTATCCCTGTTGAAATGGGGTGGCTCGATCTGAATGGGAAATTAAGACCCTGTGGGGAGTATCCAGTGCTGCCCTCTATGAGCTGGTCCCACCGCCACTTCTGTTCCGCGAGCCCCGAAATGAGTGGAAACACTTGTTTCTGGAATGGGGCAGGTCAGTGGAGCTTCCTTATGCAAACTCCGCTGGCCTGCCCCCACCCCCATTCCAGAAACAAGTGTTTCTTCTCATTTTGGGTTGCCTCCAGAAGTGCTAAATCTCCATTCCACAAGCAGTGGGAGCCGCTTGTGGAAGGGAACTAGCTGGGCTGGCTGCTTGTGGGTGGGCTCCGTTGGATACTGCTCATTAGCTTTGCAAGAGACCTGCTCCTGGTGGAGATGAAAAGTGCTAGAACTGTTCTGCTGATATTATAGATCAACACAGCTGCCTGCAGTTTTGGACTCTCCTTCAGGGGGTGCCTATGGTGACTGTCATGATGAGTGTCTGTGCATCAGAATTTACCACAACACTGTTGAGAATATCATTGCAGCAAAGGCCCCTTCCGGATCTAGTCTGCAGCTGGAGAGGTAGAACCTGCAGCAGCCTGCCAACAGTGCGGGTTCCAGGCATCTAGTGCCCTGATACTTGTCTCATCTTGCTTAAGCTGGTGATTTCTGTTCCCAGCATTGCACATTCTTACAGATTTCCCGTTCTGGGTAAACATAACCAGTGGTCTTTCCCTCTAACTTACTGTGCAGCTCCTTATTCTGGATTTTGACCATGACACTGACTACTAGAGACTTTGCCTCATGGTACAGATACTGCAGCATCCATGCACAGCCTGGCCTGTGTATTTATGTTACTCCTTACCGTGGGCAGAGCTTGGTAGCTTCCATTGTCCAGGTAGTTGGGGTCTCAACCTCTGAACGGCAGGCTTTTGAAGGGTGAGTGGTTCAAGGCAGAAAATGTTTGGGAACTCTTGGTTTAGTAATGCATTGAGTTTGTCAGACTCTTCTTATTTTGCTATATATGTGTGGGTGCGCGTGCGTGCGTGCGTGCGTGTATGCAGAAGTTTATCAAGCATCTTTCACTAGCATAAAATTTGCATACAGATTGTATCATAAATACAGATTTGTGCAATTCTGGGACAGAACAGGAAAAAAAAACCTTCCAGCATTCTGGACATATCAACTGAGCATGCTTAATCTAATCAAAATCCTGACCTAATGCTTCGTGACAGGACCCTGGGAGCCAGTTTGGAGACATCTTATTGAAAAGCCAAAAGATAAGAAATAGCAAGTAGTTCTATGTAGGCATAAATCTGTTTCCTGTGTCTGTAGCCATCACAGTGGATTTATTATTTTTATCCTCCGTTATTTAGAATGCTAGATAGTGGAGAACCTCAGGGGCTGTTTTTGCTTAATCCTGTCAGTGAGAAGACCAATTCCGTTAACAATATCTTTGAGCAGTGGCAGATCATCAGTATCCCCATTCAGACAGGATCAATTTTGTTTAGTAATGTTTCTGTCCAGGATGGGCTGACTGCTGAAAAATTGCCAGCAAAGCTCCTTCTGTAGAAAAAACAATCAAAAAAGCAAAAACAAAAAATTGAAAGAACAGTAGCTCACATGGACATAAAGAAGGGGCACGAGCCACGTGGCAATCTCACACACCTACCTTATGCGCGTGTGGAACTATGTATGTTTGTACAGCATTACCACCATACCAATTGAATGTATCCATCTTGGAAAATGTCTGCACTTTGTACATCTGTTCCTGCTTCTGCACAATAACAATTCATAACAGGTGGTGGCAGGCCCTCAAGGTTGTTTTAGAGCTAGTTTAAGAATTGCGGTCAAGGATATCTATTTGCCACAAAATCTTCCAGTTCCAGTCTCAGCCATAAACTCATAGGGTAGCCTTAATAAGCTGCCATCTCTCAGTCTTCTACCTGTAATATGTTGATAATAATACTGGACTATCATAGATAGAAAGATAGATAGATAGAGATATACCTACAAAGCTGCCTCATACTGAGTCAGACCATGGATCACATGCATATAACCACAAACATATACGTATCTAGGGCACAATCTAGCCAAAATTAAGCACATATAATTCCTTGTGATTTCAGTGGGAGTGCTTAGCAAGTGCTTACCTTTCCCCCATTTAAATAAATAGAGTACAAATCCATCCAGCTTTGGATGGGTTTATGTCCTCAGTTTGTAGTTTGGCAGAAAGCACCTCCCCACCCCCATTCACAAGACAGACCATGTTTTTGCTGTTTGTTTGTTATTCACTGTTCTCTCCCCCCCCCCCCCATGTTCTACTCTTTACCTGTGTTCATAGGCTGCAAGGTCCACTACTTTGCCCTCTTTGCTATCAGTGTTAGAATTCCTGTTGTGAATATACCTATCTCTATGCATTTTTGTGTGTGGGCCTGGACACCTATGGAGAGAGGTGTTTTTGTTTGTTTGTTTGTTTGTTTGTTTTAAAAACATTTTCTGTTGTAAGCCACATAAACATTTTTTGGAGGAGGCAGGATAGAAGTTTGTAAACAAATTACAGTTCTCTGTTCACATCATCACTGTCCTTGATTTTCAATTGGTACAGGTGAACAAAGGCCCATGCTCTGTGCATCTTATGTCTTCCTCATTTTGTTCTGCTCTTGTTTATTTTATTATATTTATATCCCACCTTTCTTCTAAAGAACTAACGGCTGTATATACATGTGGGGTAAGTTAAACTGAGAGATAAATTACTGGTCCAGATCATCCAGTGTTCTTCATGGTGAGTGGAGATTTGAACCTGTGTCTTCCCAGTCCTGGTCTGATGCTCTAACCCAAGGGTGGTAAACCGTTTTTTGGCCCAGGGGCTGAATTCCAATTTGGGAAGGGTATTGGGGGCTGTATTCCAGCAGTGAGCAGGGCCAAGGAACAGATGTAATTCCTACCAATTTGGAGGTTTCCCCACCAAGCATACAAAACAATGCTCACTTCTAAGCAAGTCTACTGAGGAGTAAGCCCCAGTGCAAAAGCTGTCATGCCTGCAAAGCACAGCACAATTCTGTGCAGGGTATTTAACCATTAATTGCCTTTAAATACCCTCTTATCTCCAATTACTGATTGGAGATAACAGCAGAATAATCTTGTGGACCAGATGGAGAACCTCCAGTTAGTACTCTAACCACTATATCACGCTAGCTCTAAATTACTTTTGCATTTCAAATTTGAATGTTAGTCTTGTGTTTGCATTTTTGCTGACAGATTGGTCCCCTGATAAGGGGCACCATTTAGGGTGGTGGCAGGGAAGTCCCACCCCAAATTTCAGACCTCATGTGGTAATAATTTCTTAGGAGTGCCTATATTTTAGGTCAGCTCACAGGATGTATGTGCCAAGTAGCTGTTATGAACAATTAAATGGGTTAGCTATGTTAGGCAAGTTGCAGCAAGAATAATGATGACTTGGGTGCAAAGTGTAGGTACACAAAAGCTTATGCCATAATAAATGTGTTGTCTTTAAGGTGCCAGAAGACTCTTTTTTCTTTTTTGTAATATAATCTTGAACCTATCCAGAAATGGGTCTTAGGTCCTTGATATGAATAACTTGCTCCTGCTACTGAAACCTGTCAACAAGCCATCATCTAATCTTGACCATCTTTGTCTCGTGAGAAAAATCTGAGTGAACGTCACATCTGGCTAACAAGACCAACAATCTCTAATCTAACACCAGGAGAAAGCATTCACAATGCTTTCCTTCTCCACTGCTAGCAATTTCTTCTGGAAGCATAGCTGTCATAGGGTGGAAGTGCATGTTATCTTGGCAAACACGTATTCCCAAAACCATGACTGCCAAGGTGATGTAAGTGCAGGGCTGGAGGAGGCATTTGTAGGGAGGGATGCTTAACCCCTCAGGCTCTTGCTAATTCTTTCCTGCAAATGCACCTCCCCGGGCCATTTTTCCTATCACTGGGCTTAAAAGCAATATAAAAAGTACGTGTATGACTGGGTTCAGACAACACGATAACCCACACTCAAGGGTTGAGTATGGGTTGAGTGTGGGTTGTTGTTGAACCGTGGGTTATTGTGTTGTCTGAACCCAGCTGAGATAACAAACCATGGTGAACAACCCACAGTTCACAACCCAACAACAAACCATGAGTTCTCTTCATGGGTTGTTCATGTTAGAGCTCAACCCTTGAGTGTGGGTTATTGTGTTATCTGAACCGTGTGTGTGTGTGTGTGTGTGTGTGTGTGAGAGAGAGAGAGAGAGAGAGAGAGAGAGAGAGAGAGAAGTTGCATGTGAGAACTGGAGTGTTTCTGAAGGGTTAAGCAATCACCCTTTCCCTCCTATCTGCCAATTCTCTCCTGTGAATACCTCCACATTTACCTTATGAGGAAAATGTGGCATTACAAATGCATCGTTTCTGTAACATGTAATTCCACCATCAGCCTTCCTGCTGTTAACAATTTGTGATAGGATCACTAGTCCAGGAAGGATAATAACTCTTACCTTGTGATAGCCTGACATCTTGAGATTTATTATTTATGCAGACTGCAAGCTGGGCCTTGGCAAACCCTTTCTCATATTCTAATATCACTGCTTATATGACAACAGGTTTGCTGAACCATTGAGCTTCCCTCTACATTAAGCAGACATAATAAATTGCTGCAGTCTATGAGATTTGGTCTGCTTCCCACCCTAACCCCATCTTGTTCTAGTTTGTTTTTGCTCACTTCATGCTTCCCCACAGCAGGAGCTAATCTGGTTATCCATAATCCCATTTACTGGATATAGTCCTTCAACAATAGGACTGCTATAGGGCTGCCAAGGCAAGGGCTGGGCCAAACAGATTATCTTTGAACTGTCTGGTGGTGTTTAAATCTGGGGTCTCCAACATGGTGCCCATGGCCACACTGTGCCTGTGGACACCTTTCTTGGCGACTGCTAGACTGCCTGGCCTTCTCAATTTTCATTTAATTTTTTAGGTTTTTAAAAAAGTTAAACTGGGAGGCTGACATTCCGCCTTCAGAGCCATCTTTATTACCCAAAATGCCTCTGGGCCCCACATGGCATTCTTGACCAAGTTATTTGCCTCTGGATCTCATCAGTTTGCTTTCTGTGAAATGAGTGTTGTAGTAGAAAACCGAGTTCAAAAGAGTAGTTTTGTGTTTTGCACCTCTGCTTTGTACCTAGGTTCTTGGGCAAGTTACGTCTCTTGTAGCCTTCTGGTTTGTGACTGGCCACACCTACCATGGCAACCATTTTGTAAGAGTGACCACAACACTTTCTCAAAATTCCAGAAGTGCCCACTGACCCAAAAACTTTGGGGACCCCTGCTTTACATCTTTACCCAAGGTTGGGCTTTGCTTACTCCTTTCTTGTTGGTCTCTCTCAGAACAAGGCGTTTATTGGATCTGTTCTCATTTCCCTTGTGTTGGTGTCTCTTAAAGGATATGCATCCCAATATGCACCCTCAGCTAGATCTACTGTACAAGGTAAAGAAGAACGTAGCAAGCTATAGTAGCAAAGTGGGTGATGAAGTTGCATTCAGTAATAATATGAGGGCCAAACTGTAAAGGAGTGGCAGCAGCCATATATTTAAACATAGAACTGCTCCAATCAGGACTGGCCCAAGCCATTTTGCTGCTTGAGGTGAAGGAAAGATGGCGCCCGTCCCTCCTGCCATTTCTGTGTACAAGAAGCTAACCAGAGGGTTGAATCTTACTTTTAGCAGTGACAATGCGGCAGTGTCCTCCACCACATGTAAAGGCATCAGACTAGCGTAAGGGGCACAGGGCAGGCCACGTGGTGCACATGGGTCTGTCGTCCTGCACCTCATAGCCACTTCTTGCCCCCAGCATCTGCTGCCTGAGGCAGCTGCCTCATTCTGCGTCATGGTCAGACTGGCCCTGGCTCCAAACTTGTAGAAAGGGGTGGGTGGGTTGATTTTGACAGCAAAAGGGGTGCATGGGTGAGGAATGCAGAGTCTCCCCCTTGCTCATGGCTTATCTCCCTGTAGTCTGTTAACCCACCCAATGTTTTTCTTTAAAACTGAGCTTTGATACTGAAAGTGGCCTTGGCTGGGGTGGGGGGAGTGAAGGAGGAAGATTTAGGGAGGTTGTGAGAAGTGAGGTTCAGTGCCCTTCACCCACACAGATCTTTTGCTGTTAAAACCAATCCCCCATCCTCTCTTTCTTTGTGAGTGAAGCAGTTCTGTGTTATAACACATGAAACTGCAGCTGTCATGTCTACTTTGGCCCTGATCTGCAAAATGGTGTTTGCACATTTTGCCACAAATGTCGAAAGTGCGAGATTTTGCATGGAAATGGATCTGTTTGTTGTCACAGCAGGCATATTTCTTGAAGGCCTCTGAAAATGCAACCTTTAGCATGAAAAAATATTGTTGAACCTTTCAGGCCATTCAGACTCAACATTGAATTAGAACCAAGGTCTAAACTACATTCTGTGTATCCACAATAAACTATGTACATTTGCATATCAGCTTATTTGCAAGATCTTGGCTGTCACATCTGGTTATCTAAAATCCCCCACCAACAGAGCCTGATCTGAGCAGGTTATCTATACTCCTACCATCCAGAGTCAGGTTTGCCCTGTAACATGTACACACACCAGAGGGGGGCAAGCAATCTGTTCTTAATTCTTTGGGGTAGACCACCAGCACTGACCAATTCTTTCATACTCCAGTTGACCTGAAACAGGTATATGGATATTCTATGAGAAGCCTAGCTGCTCTCTTCTGCTGGTCCTTGCATATTCTTATGCCACTTGTATTCTGGAGTGACATTTATATATTAGTTTATTTGTAGGCTGCTTTTCTACCAGAATGCCTTCATGGCATGGTAAACCAGCAGATACAGTAAGCCAGGTGTTTGTGGGTTAAACCACACTTGGTTCACACATCACAGCAGCAATTCCTGGATTTAACCCAGGAACTGCGGGGACAAGTGGAGCACCAGGTTGGAGATGGCTAGTTTACAAGGATCCATTTCTGGGAGTTGAGTCTCCCAGAAATCCTCCTCACTGGCCATGCATAGGGGTCCTTCTTGAAGTGTTACACTTATAGCATCATCAAAGCATCAGGTGAAAAAGTTCCTATATTTGTTCCCTTTGTTAGGAAGGATAACTAATCCTTGAGCTATCTCTCTTGCTTTGACAACAGCGTTAACCAATCATATTCCAAGAAGGTTTCATGTGTTTAGTTTGGGTAGAGTTGCCCTGTTCTTGGGTTGTTTCATGACATGCATACCCGGAAACTCTGGGTTGTTGTAAACAATCCAGAGTTAACCCAACAACAAACCATGAGCAATTGTTAACTCTGGGTTAATGTAGATCGTCTCAAAGAACAGGAAAAGAGTGCTCAATCCTTTTCCTGCACTGTTTCCCTGTTTCAAATCACATACTGCCTGCATCACCTTTCTGCTTTCTCTCCTGCAAGGCTTCAAATATGTGCCCTCAAAAACTGCCTCGCAAATATGAATTTGAAACCTCACTGGGGCAGAGGGATGTCTGTAATTTGGAGTGGGAAAACAGCAGGCAGAATGTTACTTTACAGTCCTTAAATCAAAAGGGGCCTTACATCACAAGCCTCCCCCCCAAACAACTCGCAAGCAGATAAAACAATAACGGTCCAAAAATAAAAATTATCAATTTAAAACAATAACCCTTTTCCTGGCCACTGCTTTTCCATTCTATCTCCCCCTCCACAGGTCACTTATGCAGTCCCAACAGCCTATTTCTCCATGCAAACATTGGCTTGGAACCCCGTCGGTTAAACACCCCCACCACTTTCTCCATTTCAGAGCACTGCACATAGTCCCACCCGTTTTTTTTAATCCTCACCACAACCTTGTGAGGTGGGTTAGACTGAGAGAGGGTGACTGGTCCAAGGCCACCCAGTGAATTTCATGGATGTGCAGGGATTTCAACCTAGGTCTCCCGAGCCCAAGTCTGATATTCTGCCCTCTACACCAGCCTTCCCAAACCTGATGTCCTTCAGAGATGTTTAAGACCAAGTCCCATCAGCCCAAACCAGCATGGCCAATGGTGAGGAATGCTGGGATTTGTTGTCCAAAACATCTGGAGGGCATCAGGTTGGGGAAGGCTGCTCTATACCACACTGGCTGTCATGACAAGCTGCATCTGCTAAAATTCTCTCTTCTGCTGTTAGCTCGGGAGTGGAGGTGCAAGTCCTAAACCTGCATCCTTGGGTTTAGCAGGCAGCTACCGTATTTAACAGACTAAGTAAAAGCTTGCAAGCCTGGGAATGGAATCTTAATCCTGCATCCTTGGGTTTAGGAGGCAGTTATTTAACAGACTGAGCAGGCTTTCCTTTCCTTATAGCTGTACCTGGAGAGACATGCATGACTTTTCTGCTTGGACACCATTGGCCTTCCTGGAAAAAAAGCTCTTGGGACATACCTGGCCCTTTAACTGAGAGAAATACACCAACCGTTGACTGTTATCGTTGGTTGGTTGGTTGGTTGGTTGTCGTGTTTTGTGAACCCAGTCAGTGTGTGCAGCAGCAGCAGCCCCTGCCTTGTCCTGTTTCTCGCTCCCATTGATAGTTTACTTGGCGCTTTGTAATCTTGGCTCTGATTTGCCTTTTGTGTGGGTAAATCAGACTGTCTTCTTGGCGCCTAACCTTGGCTCTGATTCCCTTTTGTGTTTGTTGCTGCCTTCATTGGATTGATTTCAAGGTTATGATTGTTTATTAATTGTAATGTTCTGTTACATGTTTAGCTTTTTTTGCTGTTGCTCTTCACTGCCTGCTAGAGTGAATTGTGGAAACAGTTACAAATGGTTCATGGTCCTAAATTGAAGATCCTGCTGCCAATACGTTAGCCATTGTTAAGTCAGCTTTGCAGACGTCTGAACCAAGTTTCAGCCATTTTATGGGATGCCTCAATTTCCTTAATATGTAGAGGATGAGTTAGAGGATAAAATGATGTGATTAGCAGTCTGTGAATGGTAAGATAAGGAAATGGTACACACGGCATGTTCACACAAGATATTAATTGCAACTCTACCCAAACTAAACACATGAAACCTTCTTGGAATATGATTGGTTAACGCTGTTGTCAAAGCAAGAGAGATAGCTCAAGGATTAGTTATCCTTCCTAACAAAGGGAACAAATATAGGAACTTTTTCACCTGATGCTTTGATGATGCTATAAGTGTAACACTTCAAGAAGGACCCCTATGCATGGCCAGTGAGGAGGATTTCTGGGAGACTCAACTCCCAGAAATGGATCCTTGTAAACTAGCCATCTCCAACCTGGTGCTCCAGATGTGTTGGACTACAACTCCTAGCATCCCCCAGCCAGCCATGCTTATACTTGACATATGGAGAGCAGTTTAAAAAGGGTACCCCCTCATATTAGGGATATAAATTATTAAGCAAATTGCATGCCTCCAGTTCAAGGAAGAAATGTGTAACCATATTGATAATTTGCTTTTGGACAATGTGAATCCAAAGAGACGTGACTGATGAGAATTAACAGCCCATACATTTGCATGGAAAGACAGGTAGAACAAAGACCTCATGAATGAGGGGCTAATTTTTATTGCAGGTTATATTAGCTATAGGCTTTCTGAGCAAATCCAATATGTAGTAAGTTCTTTGTTAGGCAAGCAGAACACAGCATTAGTAAATATTGAGTAATCCTATACCAGGTATGGGGGAGGGGCACATGTCAGAGCTTCTCCACCGCTATTATACCTAATATATTTTAGGCTGCCTTATTTTAGCTACTGGACTTTGACTTTCTTTCTTTTTAAATAGGTGGGTTAGCAAGAGCAGACTGCTACTATGCAAATTATATAGAAGAAATGGGATCTAAAATGCATGTTTGGGCTAAAGGTAGGTCCCAGGACTCAAAAGATTGTTGGCTACTGTTTTACACTATATGCCAAATTCCACACTCCACAGTTAGGAAAGGAAGCTGAAGATCATACACAGAATATACAACAGCCCTGATGGACAAATTATTGCTAAGTCTGTTTATCACTGTACAGACACAGTGATAGGAATTGAAGGAAAGTTGCAGCTCCAGGCCTAGGCTGCATCATACCTGCCTTAGTGCTATGACTGCCATGTGGAGGCAGCTTGAAACAGCCTCTGTGTAGTGGCAGTTCCATGTGGCAGTGGCTGTGATGCATATAGCAGTTTGCCACATGGATCATACTCCCATTGAAGGAATACATTTTCTTGGTGGTGATGGGCAGGCCTGCTGATGAGGGTGATCTATAAGAGCCAAATGTCAGTACAACATAGGCAGCAGAAAATCCCTTGCGTAGGTATTGCATAGCATCACTAAATCATGGCACACACACACTACCAAGGCACCTGGAGACTGTCAGGGAAGGGTCTATAAGGCAAGTCCCTTCAACAACCCTCCTACATAGAATATTCCTTGCCATTGTCCCAGCATCATACAGTGCAACAGTTAAATCATTTATTGCCTCAGCTAGGCACCCTTGAGCTTCTCATGGTTTCCATGGCAATAGCTCTTATGTGAAGAAGCAGGGCAGCCTGGTAATAAGTATCCTGGGTAGGAGGAAAGGGATTTACTGTACCCAAGTTAGAGTCATTGTGTCAATGTGGGCCAATAATAGGATTGGAGGATGAAGCTTCCAATTCTGCTTTCATCTTGTCATAATAAAGGAAACTGTAATGGGGGAGGGGGGAAAGAAGAGGGAACAGAGATTTATTTCCAACATTTAATACCCTGCTGACTAATCCAAAGAGCTCATGCCGCGGTGGTTTACAAATACAATAAACTACAAAAAATAATATATGTAAAAGCAGTAGACAGAATTAAAACGACCATAAAACACTAAACAAACCCAACAACCAGCACTAAAAATTTGCTCAAATTCAGCAGTTGCAGCAGCCTTTCTGACTAAAAAGACTTTGTCTTATCTGGATTAAGCCTCAGTTTATTAGCCTTCATCCATCCAGGTACTGACTCCAGAGAGTTGTTCAAAGCCTCGCCACCTCACTAGGAACTGAAGAAAAGGAGAGAGATAGTTGGGTGTGATCTGCCCTATCAATTGGTGCCAGAAAACTCCAAATCTTCTCTCAAACTCTTCTGGTGGATTCACGTAGATGTATAACATGGGAGACAGACAAGATTGGAACATTACAGTATTCCTGAGTCAATCCAAGAGGAATGGTTTCCTGACTGCCCAAACACAATGTAAAAAAAGTCAGGACAGTTTAGAAAATAAATTTGTAGTTTTGGTCCTGACTTTTTAACATTACAGTACCCTACAGGACAGCTTCCCACAGCACATGTTTTAGAACCTTCATAGCAGATAGGAGCTCATTATGGTGGAGAAGCTTGAGCAGGCTTCTCTGAATACTGGTTCTATTTACAGCTGTCAGTGTTTATATACATGATCATATTAATAGTGGCAGTGTTCGACTACAGGGGTTGTGTTTGGTCATGTACAGAGGACTTATGCAGAATGATCCTGTCCATGTTTACTTGGAAGTACATCCTGCTGATTCAAAGGACTGGTCAGTCTGATCTGGCAATAGTTGTCCATGCCTTGATTACATCACAGACTATTGCCATGCACTCTACGTGGGGCTACCCTTGAAGAGCATCTGGAAGCTTCAATTGGTGCAAAATGCAGCAGCTAGATTGATAACCAGTGCCCGGTATCGGGATCATATCAACCCAATACTGAAAGATCTGCACTCATTGCCAATTGTTTTCTGGGCTCAATTCCAGGTGTTGGCTTTAACCTTTAACACTCTAAATGGCTTAGGGCCTGACTAGTTGAGGGATGGCCCATCTCGGTATGAATCTGCTCAGTTCTTAAAATCAGTAGGAAAGGCCCTTTGGAAGACACCCTCACTTGCAGAGGCCTGCTTGTCAGCTCCACAGGAAACCTTTATCATCATCATCATCATCATCACCATCACCATCATCACCATCATCATCTCTATACAGCCCAATAGCTGAAGCTCTCTGGGTGGTTCACAACAGTTCATAAAAACATGAACCACAATACAATAAAAATGACATAACATTTTTCCAATATACAAAATTTTAAAACAATTTAACAGCTAATACAATTTTTAAAATACAAAACTAGACCTGTTAAATGCCATTAAGTGACTGGGAGAAGAGGGCAGTCTTAACCTGGTGTCAAAAAGATGGCAGAGTTGGTGCTTCAAGTCGGGGGGCCACCACTGAGAAGGTCCTCTTCCTTGTTTCCACCCCCTGAGCCTTCCTCGGAGGTTGCACTTGGAAGAAGGCCTTAGATGTTGATCATCATGTCCAGGTAGGTCCAGGTATTGCTCCCAGACTCTGGAAAGCAGTCCTTTTGGAGTTGTGACTAGTCCCCACTCTCTCTGCATTCAGGAAGGAGGTCAAGACACATCTTTTTAACGTGACTTTTTAAATTGCTCTTATGGTTTTAAAAGTTGTTTCAGTGTTTTACTATGTTTTTATTGGATTATGGTTTTTATTGTCTGAACTTTTTGTAAACCCCCTTTGTTGGTTTCAGAAAGGCGGTGCAGAAATACAATAAATCAATAATATTGGGAAATTCTTCATGCTAAGTGCGAATAGGATTTCAGCTGTAGAGGCATTCTCAGGGGGTGAAAGAAATCCCAGGAAGATGTTGCATTTTAATGAGGGTTCATCAGCATGTGTTTACATGTGTCGGGGAGCATGTAGGTTTGCAGATTTATGAATTCTTGTACATTTATCTCTGAGCATAAAATGGCACACCTGTGATGGCTCCTAGACACGCATATGAATATGTATCTCTCCCTCACATATGTGTGTGTATATAATTTTGTGCACACAGCCATGTGTGTATATATTTGACTATGTATGATTTCCAACGTGTCTTCTCTCAACATCAGTGTAGAATCCCTTTTACTCCAAGCGAGTCCTTGCAAAGATGCTAGCTTACTCAGGCACTTAGGAGCGACAAGTAGAACCAGAGGTTTGTGGTAGGGCAGCACAGCACAGCACTTGATCGAAAGCTCTTTACAGACTACAATCTGGGACCTTTAAACTCCCATCACTTATCTCCCATCCAGTTGGCTCTCACCAACTCTACATTGCATGCAGCCACTGATCAGATGACCTCTTTATTAACCCTAATCAGGTTAGGACTGAACCTAAGAATCCTACATTCCTCCTGAGTAGAGATGTATAGGACTGCAGTTTTAAATAAGTGTTGGCTTAAAATTGGTTGCAAAGCCTTCACTGAATATACTCTACCTTCTGCTTTCTATCCTGCATTAACGTTATTCACACATAGTTGGCACAAATAGCATGGAGAGGCTAAAAAAAGAAACTTTTTACTGTTATGTTTTGTGTGAAAACACCAGACACAGATCGGCCAGGGTGAGACTGAAAGAATGGGAGATGTTTGAAATAGGTGGGAGAAGCTACTGAATGCTGTGTGTGTTTACCTTGCTGTAGCCTTAGAGCACTTTCTGTAGCTGCCAGCGAACAAACACAAGCAAGTCTAGTCCAGTCTGGATATTTACCAAACCTCCAGGGCTCAGCGGAGGCAGTTAAGTTCATTGCTTTTCATCAGATTCCCCAGAAAGCTGCCTGTCAGCATTGCATCCATGTTTATTGACTCATATACCAAGGACTGTCTCTTTCCAATCTGGGCACTAAAATGGGAGGCGGGGGGAGCTTAAAGAGATTTGTATGCTCTGTTTGCTGCCAGGCTGCTTCCCCTTCATGGCTCCATTTTGCTCTGTTGTCCTAGACCCAGGGGAGCTTTCCCCAACCTGGTGCCCTCCAGATGTTTTCAACTTCAAGTCTTATCAGCCCCAGCCAATATGGCCAATACTCAGGAATCCTGGGAGTTGTAGTTCAAAACATCTGGAGGGCACCAAGGCTGATTTAGGGTTTTTCCAGATGGAGGACTCCTAGTGGTACCAGTTAGAAGACATTGTAAGAAAAAAAGACAAAAGTGGTGGGAAAGCATGGGAGGATTACAATTCATCTGGATGATCCCCACACCCACCCGGTAAAATTCTGTGAATAAGGCAGGGCAATGGCACAAGAAAGGCCTTTTCTGGGAGCACCCCTAGACTGTGTCTCTTGGCTTCTTGCAGATATAGCAACTGATGCAAAGAGGGAGAACACCACGCTGCCTAGGTTTCTGCAGAAGCAATAGCCCCTCCCCAGGCCAGGGTGCCATTCAAGCATGACCATCTCTAATCAGCACTCAGTGGGGTTTTCTGTAGTTTAGATATGGATTTTATGTCTGTTAAATGCTTTGTGCAGGACCATTCCTTTTCTTTCTTTCTTTCACCTGGATGCTGACTTTCCTTCTTGGCTACTCAGGCATTTTCACATCTTCGCATCAGCACCAACTCATTGCGGACACTTCCTCAGATAGGTCCCAGTAGGTGTTTAAATGATATTCAAATAGACAATTATTGCATGTTACGAGAGGCCAAGGGAATAGTGGGAATGTGTCAGCCATATGGAACTGAAAATGAGCTTTCCTTTTTCAGTGCTCCCCAATTTACCTTCAGTTGTTAATGCTGGTCTGTCTGGGCCTCCCTTGCATGTTCATACAGGGAAGTGATACAAATCTTCTGACTGCTTACCGGTACTACTCTCCTTTTGAACAAGGATTAAACCCCAGTTTTAAGTGAATAGATCTGGAGTATAGAGTGCCCAGCAGAATGCTTATCCCACAATCTGGGCTAGGAATACAATGTGGACCACTTTGTAGATACATTTGGTAATCAGGAACCAATTTCCAACTACAAAATTCATGTATGAAACATGTATTATGAAGATATATATGAACGTTTATGAATTACATAATATTCCTTCAACATCATTCAAGCAGGCTGTTGATCCTTTCTTTGCTTGCATGCATTTTGAAGGGGAAAGTTGGGCACTCATATGCACAATATGTGTGCCTAATTGTACTCAAGAATTAGAAGTGTGTCTGTTTCTCAGTGGACCATGGTTTAGCAATCTGGGAACTAGCATTGGGCCCATCTGCTTCTCCCCCTCCCCTCCCATGCTGGCTTTAGCACCTCAATCCTGGTTTGTTTAAAACAGAGTTTCCCATTACCTCTGAAATGGGGAACTCTTGCTTAATGCTGATCTACTAACCAGGATCTTAAACCAGGATCAAAACATGGCTTAAGATCCCAGTCAGTAAACTGAATTAAACCAGTGTTTCCTGTTTAAGATATAACAAGGAACTCTGGTTTAAATCAGGGGTGGGCAGACTTCAGGCTTTGCAGATATACTTTTGTGTTTTTTTTACTAGTACCCCAAGATTCACCAACCAGAATCAGGTACAAAAACATGCTCTTAGTATTAAAGAACAGGGTACTTCTGAGCATATTCTGAGCCTAGCAATTTGTTTTTCAGTATCAGAACTGAATTGTGCTCACAAGACCTTTCACACAAAAGTTCATTCCTGGTTACCCTAATCTTTCTTCACTTCAGCAGCTAAATTTAGGTGGGAAAAGTCATTTGTTGTTGCTACTATTAAGCAATTGGGAGTCAGAAACCCTTGCCAATCTAGTGCAATCTACTCGGACACTACGTTCAGCATCTGAGGCCTTCCTTCCAGTGCCTCCTCCGAGGGAGGCTCGGAGGGTGGCAACAAAGGGTATCATAGGCTCATAGAGTTGGAAGGGGCCTACAAGGCCATCGAGTCCAACCCCCTGCTCAATGCAGGAAACTCAGCGGTGGTCCCCCAACTGTGTAATGATCGCCCCACTGAGGCCCGCCTGGCACCAACTTTGTCAACTTTTTGGCACCAGGCTAAGACAGCCCTCTATGTTGAGGCATTTAAGGATGTCTAGGGTTATTTTAATGGCTTGATTGGGGCCATGTCAGGTATTTTTAACAGGTCTATTCTGTATTAAATAGTGTTTTTATTGTTGAATTGTTTTTAAATTTATTAAAGTGAGCTGGGGAGTCATTTTGTTGTAGCTATTGTGAAACAACAGGGAGTCAGAAATCCTTGCTGATCTACTGCAAATTACCCAGTGATCTACCAGTAGGTCCTTATCTTCTGCCCATCCTGTTCTAACTAACAGTGACACTCAAACTTGGGGCCTATGATAGGTAGATCACATGGATGAATTTATCCTTTTATACTTTGGCAGTACCATCTTGTAGTTATACTCTGGTATAAAGGGCACATGCCAACATGAAGTCTTATCTGGTGGAAGTAGCCAGAATCACATGGAATCCCAGTTTCTTTTAAAAGGGGTGTTTTTAGAAAACTCATTGTCTTTTGTTTGACTGCCTAAGTGACCTGGGTCTATGTAGTTAACGGTGCCCCTAGATGTAGATGGGAAGGAACTGCTCGATCCTTGGCTGAGATGGGAGATGTTTGCTGAACTCATGGACTTCTAATGATTACTCCTGGAACAAGACTGTACCACACTGTACATGTCTGTTTAGAAGTATGTTCCAGTGAGTTCAATGGGGCTTACTCAAGCATATGCTTTGCATGCAGAAGGTCCTAGGTTCAATCCCTGGCTTCTCCAGGTAGGGCTGGAAAAATTCCTGCTGGAAGCCCTGGAGAGCCACTGCCAGTAAAGTGTCAACAATACTGGGCTAGATGGATCCATGGTCTGACTCAGCATAAGACAGCTTCCATTGTCCCTATGTCCCTAGGTAAGTTGGGATATGGCTTCAGGCAGCATTAATCAGAAATATAATATATTTAATTCAGTACAGTACAATTTAACTGTTATACTTTGTGATTCTAATATTCCTATTTTCATAAATATATTTTTCCATTTAGTTAAGTCTAAGTGATCTGGCATTTTGCTCTGGTTATTCAAATAATTCTGATCCACATTCTATACATCTTGCCGAATTGCCAGTGCTACCATGCAACATGTCATTAATTCCTTGAGGAATGGATTGATAGAGAAACTAGCAACTACCCTTGTTTGTTTCCTAGTCTCCCTGTCAGCTGGGTTATTAAACTAATGGCCAAGTGATGAGAGTGAGCCCTCTGGTCTGAGGAGCAGCAGAGAGGGGGCTAGGTCTGAACAGGAGGAGAATTATGATGGCTTCATTTCGCTTACATCCCTTCTCTACAACACTGCTAGTGCACTGCACACAGGTTCCTAATTCATTGGTTTTTAGAGCTGGCCACCAAGTGTCTAATTACTACTGATTTAAGGGTGCCTAAGCAAAGGGGCCTTCTTCAGGGATTGCATATGCTTTGATCACAGCCATGCCACATGTGCATGGCAGATGTGGACAGTAGGTGGACGAGTGAACTGCATCATACCTTAGGCTGCATCAGACCTTCTGTTTCTGGTAACTTATTAAAGCGCAGACATAGGCAGAGCCTCCCATGCAACTGTGACCTAAGAAAATTTCAGAAGAAACTGTAGTGGAATATCTCATTTCTGTGAGGGTGAGGATTATAAGAACATAAGAAGAGCCATGCTTATCAGACCAAGGACCAGCATTCTGTTCACATAATGGCCAACCAGCTGCCCACAGGAAACTCACAAGCAACAGCACCCTCCCGCCCATGTTCCCCAGCAACTGGTGTACATAGGCATACTGCCTCTGATACTGGAAGTAGCATATAGCCATCAGGACTAGTAGTAGCCATTGATAACTTTCACTTCCTTGAATTTGCCCAATCCCCTTTTAAAGCTGTCCAGATTGGTGGCCATCACTACATCTTGTGGAAGTGAATTCCATAGTTTAACTATGCACTGTGTGAAGAAGTACTTCCTTTTATCTGTCCTGAATCTCACACTGGTCAGCTTCATGGGATGACCCCATTGGGTTCTAGTATTATGAGAGGGAGGAAAAAAAATATCTCCCTATCCACTTTCTTCACACCATGCATGGGCGCTGGGAAGTAAGGGAGTAAGTCCCACCTCCCCACACAAAGGGACTGAGATAGGAATAAACAACACAGCGATCCTTTCTTCCTGATGGAGCATACCGCTGGCTGCTCTTTACACTTACAGCAGAACTACAATGCAAAACGGATGCTGTGGAGAGTCGACTGAATAATCTTCACCAAAGTGCTGAAACTACTGCAGAATCAGGGCTGCGTTATTAGCTACTCCTCTTCTTGGCTTTCTTGTGCCTGCACCTGATTAATACTGCCCATTGACAGAGAGCTATAATGAGCAGCATACAGCTGTACAAGACCTCTGGAGCCATAATGATCTCTGCTGAAGGCAGAGCATTTTGCCTAACCTCTTTGCCTTTGAAGTGAATTCCCATCTGGGGGCACTGAAAGGAAATATTGTGCAAGGTATGGTCTGCTCCTATTGATCTGCAAGCTGTGCAAAGGCTCTGTGAGTGCTTAGGTCAGATTGGAGCATAAATCCTTTCTATCAGTCAAAGCTCCCCAAATGTTTTGGAATTAAGTATAAAATGAAGACCTGAGCTACTGGAACTGGACTAAATTCCACTTAAGCCTACATGCTGGCACATCGTGTGGTTTAGCTGCTACTAGGGCTGTCTCTGCTGTTTAGACCAGAAAGCTGATGATTCACATTACTGTTTGCCCAGGATCTGCTTTTACTGTATGTAGTACAGTTGTTGTTGCTGTTATTATTTTTATAAGTGGGATCCAGAATAAAATGTTGCGCAGAGTGCTCCTGTTTGGGAGCCAGCCGGCCAGCCATACCCTCTTCTAGGAGACTCAATTCCACCACCTCCCCTCCTCCCTGGTTTTCTATTTTCTCCAACAGACACTCAGCATACTGTGGCTACTGATTATGCTCAGTCCTCACTGGACTGTTTTGGGGGAATGTTTCCCCCTTAGGTTCCCCACCGGGGATTTTTTGTACCTCTTAAAGCCTCGAGGTTCCCCCAAGCATATACCTCTCTGTTTCTCAGTGCCACTGTTTTTTCTACAATCCTGTCAGCACTCACCAGCTGAGTTTGCTATTGGAGGGAATGGAAAAGCCCCTAAAATGTTTAAGCATGGTATCATCTTCTGAAGGACATGCTTTGATTTGTGGGAAAAGCTACATTTCAAATTGAAAGCTGATATAAAACAGCTATAACTATCATTGTTTCCCCAAAGAATCCAATGAACTATAGTTTGGTGTGTGTGCTGCTGATCATTCTCTTTTGGAAACGCTTAGGGGTCACCCCATGAAGCTGATTGGTGGAAGATTCAGGACCAGTAAAAGGAAGTACTTCTTTACACAGTGCATAGTTAAACTATAGAATTCAATGCCACATGATGTAGTGATGAGAACCAATTTGGACAGTTTTGAAAAAAAGGGAATTAGACAGATTCATGGAGGAAAAGGCTATCAATAGCTATTTAGTCCTGATGGGTATATGCTACTTCTAGTATCAGAGGCAGTATGCCAGTGTACTGCAGTTGCCGGGGAACAAGGGTGGGAGGGTGCTATTGCACTCATGTCCTGCTTGTGGGCTTCCCAGAGGCAGCTGGTTGGCCACTGTGCAAACAGAATGCTGAACTAGATGGTCCTTGGTCTGATCTAGCATGGTTCTTCTTATGCTCTTAGCTCACTTCATAGTACTACAGTTCCCATGGAAATTAAATGAATTGTTAAGTCTGTGTTGTGTAGGTATGCCTCTATTCTCCTTGTTGAGGTGGCTGCCATAATAATAAACAATGCTCTTTGGGATGTATAAAACTGTCAAGACAAGACCCTGAAATGTGGATGAAGAAGAGGGGAATTTCTCAATACAGAGGAATGTAGAGGCACCCTAAGGACATTTTGGTTTTGGCAAAAAATATTCTTTGTAAAGATGTACATAACTCACAAGAACCATACATTCAATGTCCTCTTGTGAGATATCCCTGAATTCACCTCTGTTATTCCAACCCCTATAATTTCTCACAATCTCTCACTTAGAAAACTTCAACCATACACTAGAACCTGCTGTAATTATATACTGTATGGAGAACCTGCCAGTTGGGGATTGTCTTAAGTATGCCTACCTTTTCCTGGTTTGCATTTAGATGCACATGCAGTGTTTGTATTCTGTGGAGTTTTATTTGCATTTGGCTGGTGAAGAGCAGTGAACAAGAGAAGCTGTTGTCTGAGATAGCAGAGTTTAATATGCACCTTGAGAAAGCTTGTGAGGCAGTGAGTCTCTAGCAAGTAGGTAGAGGAAAGGATAGTGCTTTTGAGGAAGAGCAGCATTCCATGGATAAGAGAAGGAAACAGGAGAGAGACACATGAGGACTTGTCGGTCCGGTCTGTGGATGGAGCAGCTCACAGGTTAACACAGCTTGGAGTGGCTGGTGATCTCTCAACAAAGGTGATTAGGTGAAGAATACAAAAATTCCATTCAGCAACACCTCCCATAGCCACTCACATGGGGTGGTGCTGAGTATGCAAAGTATGTGTAGTAGCATAGTGCTGACTTTGAGAAGCACTTTGGAACATCTGCTACCTTGTGAGGTGCTGACTAGCTACTCTGCTACTGCAGCCTAAGGATAAAGATGTACACAAGATTTTAAGAGCAGTCATGGTGGGTTCTTCATCTACAGTGTGAGCCTGACACTGCAACTTACCTTACAGATTGCCATTCCAGCAAGTTGGATGCTGGCTCAGCTATCAGTTGTGTACTTCCATTTATGCATCAGGTGGACTGTCCACATTTTTTTTTAGCAGCACATGTATATTTGTTTATATGTCCATCCTTCATTTTGCCAGCTTTTTTGGGCATATTTTAAAAAATTTGCAAAAACTGCTTTAAGGATAGGCAGGGAAGGGAAGGTATGTTAGGGATATTACAGGTGCTAGCCAATAGAGGCGCTCCACAGCTGGGTTTTGCTGAGCTCCAAGTAACCATGCTAGGAATTTGTAGAACTGAATTTTCAGAGGTCATTCCAGGGCAGAAAAAACTTGTGTTTGTTTTGAATGCAGTGAGGGCACTTTCAAATCAGCTCCACTGCTCTAAAAATGTTATGTCTATCTTTACCCCTTGTACAGAAGGTTCCTCTGTTCTGTGGTCAGAACAATGGCAAATGGGCAAGTTCCCTGGGAGAACATATCAGTGATTCACTGGCAGGGGAAGGCAATGCGGTGCACCAGAATAATAGGGGAAATGCAGTTGAGAAGTACCCTTCCCTCCAGAAAGGCATGTTTAATTCAGTTAGGTTTTCAGCTATCCTAATTTTGCCAAGGCAGTCCTGAAATAAAGAAACGTCTCTTTCAGGACAAGCAGATGTCTTGAATTTGTAAGATATGTACAGAAAATGAAATAAACAGTGTTCGAGCTGTTCAGAAACACAAATTCTATCTTCCGTTTACTAATGGAACATTCTGTCCTCATGTCTGCCCAAGTGTACATGCACACATGACTTCTGAATCAACTGCTAATGTTCTTTGCTCTCCAATAATCAGGTGCTTTGAAGAGGTACGAACCATTTTGCAGGGCTGGCCCAAGACATGTTGGTGTCTGAGGTGAAAGACAAGATGGTGCCCTTCCTCATTCCAAACACAAAAGCTGAATGGACTGGCAGCTGAATATTACCTCAACACTGGTGACAGGACAGTGTCTTCCATTGGGCGCATTGCACATCACGCCAACTCACCCTGCCAATAAGCCACGGTGGGTTGGTTGTTCTGTGAACAACCTACGGCGCACCCAACAAATGATCAGGCTCACCATGGGTTATTCACCCCCTCCCTCCCCCTCTTTCCCCCTTGGTCCTCCTGTGCGTATCCCAGGGGACACTGCAGCAGGACCAACTTGTCCCGCCCCCCACCCCCCCGCTGGAATTGCAAGCCGTTTTTGACTTGCTGTGGCTTTTTTGCCATTTACCACCATGGCTTGTTCTCAAGCGGCGTTTGCAATCTCAGAAAAAAGGAAAAGGGTAAATGACAAAAATGGCTCACAATCATGGCAGGGAGGGAAGCAAGCCACTGCCAGCCACCCCTAAGTGCTGCTTGGGGACTTGTGTGGCGGCTGGCACTGGTGGGTGCCTGGGCAAGGTTGGCAAGAGTGTCAAGGGGTTTTGCTGCTCTTCCCAAGAAGCTCACTAGCTGATTCCTGGTACACACAATGGGGTTGGTCACCCATGTTCAGATGACATGACAACCCATCGTGGGTACAACAACCAGGGCTTTTTTTCTGGTGGAACTCACCGGAACTGAGTTCCAGCACCTTTTCTTCCATTAATTGCATTACAATTTAATCGCCATCTACTCCCGAGGAAATGTAATCCAAGAGTTCCGGTACCTTTTTCTCCAGAAAAAAAGCACTGACAACAACCCATAGAACAAGCTAAGGGTTTTCAGGGTGGCTTGTTGCCCTCAAACAAGCCACCCTGCAGGAATCAGTCTGGGTTCGCATGACACTACAACCCATCATGGGTAGCAACCCACAATGGGTTGTCGTGTCATGCAAACCCAGTCACTGTAAGGCAGCAGCCTAGCTTAGGGGAATGTAGAACAGGCTGTGTGGCACACTTAGCTCTGTCCTCCAACACCTTTCTGCTGCTTTGCCCATGCCCCCCACCCCCACCCCCAGTATCTACTGCCTGAGGCAGCCACCTCACTCTGCCTTATGATAGGCCTGGTCCCTCCATTTTGTTCATTTGGCAGCTGAGATTCTATCTCCATGGGCTACTAAAATCTCCTCTAAAAACAAACCCATTGATTTTGTGTTGCTATCAGGTACTGGTTTTACATTTTATTTTAAATAAATTGTAGTAGTGGTGGTTGATATCAATACTCTTTTAATGGATATGCATAACTAGTTCAACCCTCATGGCCTAACTCCATTACAGAATTCACTAAAAAAAAGAAAAGATGGCCACCCTGGTCTGGATTGGAGAGACACACACACATACACACCCGCTTTCTGCTTCAGTTGCTATGGTTCATGAATCTTGATCAGTTGCTCCTGAATTTTAGTAGTTGCAAGTTGGAAATACTGTACCACTTGCAAATTTTGTATTTCTTCTAGAATTGACAAGTCAAAATTTCCAACATAAAAAGTAACTATGGAGCTGTAGGGTTCTGAAGCAAAAGCTGCACATTACGTTCTATCTGGCTATGCTGTTCTGAGGTACTGGGCAATCCTTGAAATTAATGGACATCTGGCAATTCTCCTTTCCCCGCTGAGTTTCCATGTCCCTCTGTGAGCCCAGCTCCCTTCTGCCAATTTCACAAACTGGGGGGGGGGGGGGGGGAGGAGATTGCAAATGGTCGCACATTGCCCTCACTGCCCATAGTTTTCTTCCGCCTCACTGGTTGCTTTTGGAGACAAAATTAATTGTGGCATTAATTGGTTGCTCAGATTCGTTGAACAGACACCTAATTGTGCTGGAGGAATGATACGGACATGAGGAGGCTACTCTCCTCGTTCTCTTTTGCTCTGAATGAAGGGAGTCTCCGGGATTGTATGGGCAACCTGCAGAGGAAGTGCAAACTTTTTATCTACCTGCTGTTTCAGAGCCAATGGCAAATCCTGCAATATGTAGGCCAGTGGTCCCCAACCTTTTTCGAGTCGCGACCCCCTTTTGTAATGGCAAAGTAACCGGGGACCCCTCACCGCATTTGCATAAATTTGCATTTTGGTGGGGTAAAGAAAACACATGAAAAATAGATTTTTCAGAATATAATTTAATTTAACCTAATATTCATTAAAGGTGGTAAAGCCAAATTTAAGGTAATCTTCTGAATATTTTCAGTTTTTTCTCCATGGGTACAGATTTCCGAAAATATAAATAAAAAATCTTTTTTGAGGAAAAACAATTTCTTTTTGTATTTCTATTGTTGTACTTGCTCACCTGCCCTTCCTCTCTTTGGACTCTGGATGTTAGTGGAAATAGGGCCCAACAGGGAGCAGGCAAGTGAGCGGATTTATTTGACTAGCAGCCAGCTTTGTATCAGAAAGGAGAAGACATGTTTATTTGTTTATTTATTTATTTTATTTGTTATATTTATACCCCACCTTTTTTCCTGCAAGGAACCCAAGGGGGCTTACATAATCCTCCTCCTCCTCTCCACTTTATCCTCACAACAACCCTGTGAGGTAGGTTAGGCTGAGAGTAAATGACTGGCTCAAAGTAACCCAGTGAGTTTCATGGCCAAGTGGGGACTAGAACCCGGATATCCCAAGTCCCAGTCCAACACTCTCACAATTACGCCACACTGGCTCTCTGTTCTGCTGGAGACAGCTAAAAATAGTTCTGCAATAGCCACAGAAGCAAGTGAAATGAAATTCATTCACACAGTCTCTCTCACTCTCTCTCTCTCTCTCTCACACACACTTCATTTTCACTCAGAAGAAGCCATAGTTCAGTGAAACTCTTTCCAATGAGTGTGTCAAAAAATACCATAACGTGAGCTCTCCAAGTGGTGTTAAGTACCTTCTCCCAACAGAATTATAGCCAGCAGCACGCCTCACTGCTTTGCATTGGGGCTGCCAAAATCTCGAAGGGCTAAGGAGGAAGTAAGCACAATTGCCTTTGTGCAAATAATCAAGTCGCCCAGGTCGTCCTCGTGCTGCCGCTCCCCCTCCCCCAGCCGGCTGCGTCTGAGAAGGAAGGGCTGGGTGGAATGCCCCCCACCCTCACCTCACCCCTGGACGCTGCTGCGACCACCTCCCCTTTCCAGCCCAACAACAGCTCAATCTGCCCCCTCCTCCAACTCGTTCTTACAGAGATCTTCAACAGCAGCAGCAGCAGCAGCAGGAAGAAGTGCGTGTTGGCGGCAACTGCAGGCAGTGTCGTCTCCTCTCTCTCTCTCTCTCTCACTCTCACTCTCTCTCTCACACACACACACCAGCATGAGGAGGAGGAGGCGAGATGTTGGCGGCAACTGCAGGCAGCGACTCACTCACTCACTCACTCACTCACTCCAGCACAAGGAGGAGAAGCACGAGGCGAAGGAGGTGCTTGGCCCATGAGGCAGCGGCCCTTTTCACCTTTAAGGGTCAATCCTCGCAATTGATCTGCTAGCTATCGCTTCGCTCTGGCTTCAGGGGCCAGCCCTTCCTTAAGTCAATCCCTATGCTGCTGCTATCGTTGTCTGGCTTTCAGGGAGCCCTTCCCAACAGTAGAATCTCTAGCATTTTCGACTCTCAGAGATTAGCGTTCAGATCTCTTTGGACAACCACAAACTCAAACTACACTAGAGGTTAAATGTATCTTTGCATTTAACCTGCAGGTTTTTAAAATGCAAATTGCATCAGGGTTGGGGAATTATAATTAATGGGATCAGGGCAGCCGGAAATGGAATTTCACCCTTTCCTCCCTGAGGGAAAACTTTCCTCTGAAGCTGATATTTGCTTTGTGCGGGGAAACCCCCCATGGGTGCCAAGTGTAGCTTTGGGGGAAACCTCCCATTGGTGCCAATGTTGGATCCCCCCCCCCCAGTAAATATCAACTATTACAGTTCTGGGGAGGGTGGAGGACAGTTCTGGCCATTTTTGGCCATCTAGCTATGATGCTTTGGATGGGAGGGAAGGAGGCTGAAGTGCCGCCAGGATACCTTGTATCGTGGTGGGCCCAGTCTCCTCCCCTCCCCACCCCCTTCCTGCCCCCTTTACCCCTTCTCCAAGGTTGCTTTTCTGTCCTCAAAGAAGAGGCCAGTGCGGTTCTTTCTGCGCCAGCTATGAGTGTGTGGGGATCCAGGCGTAGATCCCCAGCTGTGAGGTCGGGGCTCTGTTTCTGACCTCGGATCTAGGACTCTGAAGAATCCTATGGCCCCCTAGACAGGATCACTCTGTGTTAGTTTTTAATTAAAAATGCAAACAATCTTGCAAGGAAGTATTACCATTTAAACTGATAGACTGAAACTGGAACCCCATCAAAGAAAAGGGAAAAAAACTGTCCTACCTCTGCTTGATTATTTTCCTTATTGTCTGATTTCCACGATCCTAATCTGTAACAAACAGTAGTAAAACTTGAAAGCGTCGTTATCACCTCATTCATTTGCCGGAGCAAGGGGAGGTCCATCAATTACTCTGTTGCTCAGACAGATTCTGTCATCACTCCTGCTCTGAAAGAAGTCCCTCTCAACTACGCTACTGGACACCACTGCATTGTTAGAGCAAAACTTGCTCTTCCCTCCTTGCATTTGTCAGTTGCATTGTGAGAGCAAAACTTGTTCTTACTTCTTTTTGTTTGGCAGCTCTCTAAAAGAGACTCCATAGATGAGTGCAACAGGCACAATACTCCCTTCCCCACCATGCCTCCACTAGATCTACACCATTTTGTGAATGTCTTCAGTATCTGTACATTTCTTTGCTGCGCAAACACAATGCTGTAGCAACAATATTGTAAACAACAACATTGAAAAGAGTAGTAAGCATATGTTTCCACACTGCCCTACCATATCATGAACTGTTAATTCTTAATAAGTAAATGCTTAAAATTTCCTTCAGCAGCAGGGAGCTTCTCTCCTCTGGAAAGCCAGCACTGGAGTACTTATCCAGAGAGCCAGTGTGGCGTAGCGGTTAGAGTGTTGGACTGGGACTCGGGAGATCTGGGTTCTAGTCCCCACTCGGCCATGAAACTCACTGGGTGACTTTGGGCCAGTCACTGACTTTCAGCCTAACCTACCTCACAGGGTTGTTGTGAGGATAAGATGGAGAGGAGGATGAGGATTATGTAAACCACCTTGGGTTCCTTTCAGGAAAAAAGGTGGGGTATAAATATAATAAATAAATAAATAAATAAATAAATAAATAAATAAATAATCCATCCTTGGGAGGGTGCGTATTGAAATGGCCAATGGCAAAATGAATACCTGCACCACCTTGCTGGAAACTCATGTCTCCGGTGCTGAAGAGCACATCTCTCCTTGTTGTTTTTTGAGGGGTAGCTATTCCCTGCCCCTCAAAGCTACCTAGGTGTCCATTACCTGGAACAGGATATTGTGCTATATGGGTCTGGTGATAAATTGCAGAAAGGATAAAATGAGACCTGGGCACATGTTGTTTGATCGTGCACAGCTGGATGGTGTTGCTCCAATCTTGACCCGGTCATTTCTAAGATCTATAGCAGGGATGCAGAACATCAGGCCTGGGGGTCAAATCCAGCGCTACAGAGGCCCCCAGATTGCCACACCCCCTTTCCCCCAACTACCTATCGTTTGGTGGTTTCTTGGCTTTTGTGCAGTCCCCCCCCCCATTCTAAAAGGTTGAAAGGCCTCTCCGAATACTTAAGTTATGGGCAAGAAGAGCTTTAAGCTAAAATATGCTGGTAATATTTGGTAGTTTGGCCTTGCCCCTTTCCCTTTGGCCCTGCCCACCACTGGAATGCGGACCCTGAGAGCTTCTGCAAAATGGAATTTGGCCCTTGGGCTGAAAGAGGTTCAACACCCCTACTCTGCAACAACTACTTTTCTATGGGTACATGAAGATGGCAACCTTCCAGAGGTCTGCTGTAGATGCACACTGGAACACAGGAAATGTCCCAGGGTGGGGGAGATAGCTTTTCCCTCTGTAAAATACTTGGTGTCACCTATACTGTTGTGGGAAGTCAGACAGGTATATTGTCTGCCCAGTTCTGTGTCTTCATGGATGAATGGTGTTTGCTAAGGAACACTTCCTCTACAGTTCATCAAAGGTGCACAGGCACTAAGCAAACCATACTGGCTAGTATTAGGCATCAAGTTGTGTGCATGCTCATAATCCCAAGCAGGAGCAAAAATCGTACCTGCTCACATCTTCACAGCCAGTTGTTAACCTTGGGAAGGGCAATATTTTAGTTTTGTGATAAAAACACACTTCTGGTTAGATTGAAACAATGATTTTAAACCAATTTGCAGCCGCACTAAGAGACAACTGCCTTGTTGCCAGTTCTTCTGACACAATACAATGGTAGAGTAGTAGACAGCTCCATTGATTGTTTTAGTATGCTCTGCCTGCAGCTGCTGTGTGCAAGTCACATGACTTCCTGAGAAGCACTGAATGCCAGCTTTGATTTACACTGTGATAATGTAACACTTTATGAGATACTGAGCTGCCTACAAACTCTACAGGCACAGGGAGAGAGATCCAAACAGAGAACACATAAATAACAGCAACAGATTTATCCCCAAATAAACGTTCAAATGCTTTCTTAGAAGAATTGACTCCACATTTGTGTCCAGACTCCACGCAACAAATGTGATTTTACCCCCCTGGATTCTGCATCCTGCTTGTTGAGATGATGAATTTCACAGGAACAGTAAATTCTGAATAAATATAACTAGAAAATTGTTGAAAATGAATTTACCTATGCAAACAGAACCCAGCAGCCTGGTTCTGACAGGGTCAGGTTAAGAAGCTTGGGGACTTTTTTGCTGAGTCAGGTTCCAAGTCCCCAAATGAGTCTTCTATGTCAGCGTTCTTGCGCACGCACGCACGCACCTGCAGAGTAGCACATTCCCTCTTTTTCATTCCCACATGTAAAATGTGATGTTTTATAGAGAGCATGGTGTTTCCATTCAGAGGTAGCCTTTCATTTATTTACTTATTTGATGAATTGATTTTATTTTATTTAAAAGTTTTATATACTACTACCAGGGTGGCTTACAAAAACCAAGATAAAAAACATAGGGCGGTATCCAATACTGTCCCTGTGCTAGCAGGATATGCCACTTGTGCATGGGAAACTAGCCGTTTCCTAAGCTATCTGAAATGAGCAGAAATGCTTGTTTCTGGAAGGGCGCAGATCAGCAGAGCTCGCAGAAAGGAGCTGACCAGACCCATTCCGCTTGTTTCCAGGGTTACTTTTAGAATCACTCATTGCCCATTGTGCAGCAAGCAGCGGCTCCAGTGAGTGCAATGGAACCAGCAGAGGTGGAGCAGCCGTACTGGATACTGCCTATAGATTAAATATAACAAATAAATAACAGCATCTTAAAAAATATATTAAAAGGGCTGGATGCGTAAAATTCTGTACCTGGTGCCGACAAGGCAGCAGATTTGGGGCACTATGAGGGAGGCAGAATTTGTTTTAGGCTTTTTTATTTATTAAAAAAAGTTTCAAAACAAAGTCCTGCCCTAGAGGGGGGGGCAGAGGTGAGATACATATCTCTGATATGCTGCTCTTGGCCATGTGTACAGTATTTTGTACAGGCTTCCTAGAGCAATTGCTCTAGGCTGGGAAAGGGCCATTGCTCAGTGGTAGAGCAACATGTGTTATCTGCAGAACATCTCCAGGTTCCCTCCCTAGAATCTCCAGTTAATGTTTCTCAGACTGAACTGGGCAGCACCACAACTCAGACATCTGTTCCACAGGTGGATATGCAGAAATCCTTGCATGTGGCATTGTGCATACAGGCTGCTGCTGCTGCTGTGTGCAAGGATCTATAGATTAGGGTAGTAATCCCATATTTCCATTGGAATAGAACAGGATATATGTGATGTCTTCTTAAAGCCATGCACAAGGAAAGATAAGAACAAAGCTCCCTCCTTCCCAGATCAAACTGAGACAATTATGCTGTAAGGATTCAGTCAGCCACACCAATCCAATGTAGCTCAATGAGAGTCCATTGCCAGCCAGGATAAATTTAAACCACTCAGGTCTTGGATGGGGGAGAAGGAATGTGCTACTTGCCTCAGGATCTTGCCCCTTCCCAGCTGCCCCGCAAACCACAAAGTACCCCATTTCACCTCGCAGTTTGAGAACTACTGAATTAAAGGATCATGGGTAGCAGGGCTCTGGAGGCCTGCTGCCAGTCAGAGTAGGCAACATTGGGCTTTATAGCACCATCTTGTCAGGAGTATTCAACCTCTTTCAGTTTGAGGGCCGGAATTCTATGTTGGAGAAGCTCTAGGCCCTAGGGGGTGACGTTCCATTGGTGCCCAGAGCCAAAGGCAAAAGAGGCAGGGCCAAACCATCAAAACAACCCAGCATATTTTAGCTTAAAGCTCTTACTGCCAGTACCTAACCTTTTAGAATGGGGAAAACACTGCACAAAAACCAGGAAACCACCAAGTAATGAGTAGTTAGAGCAGTGTTCTCCAACCTTGGGTCCCCAGATGTTTTTGGCCTACAACTCCCAGCATGCCCCAAAAAGTTGTAGGCCAAAAACATCTGGGGACCCAAGGTTGGAGAACACTGAGATAGGGGGAAGGGGATGGGGCCAGGGGCATGGCCATCTAGGGAATCCAGGAGGACCAGATTGGGACCCCAGGCAGCAAAATGGAGAGGAGCCCAGACTGAGGAGACCAATTGTGGTGGGAGCTTAAACTTTTTCCCCTTGGGAAAGAAAAGAGGTAAAGCTAGCCCAGCTTCCTTGCCTCACACTGAACAGGTGACTGTCATTTCATATGTATCCATACCTAGCGCAATCCTGCCCACTGTTCCTCTGTTATAGGTGGAGGAAAAGCAGCTATGTTTAGGACTGTGGCGATGACTAGTATAAGGAACAAGAGCAGTGTGGCAAGCTCCATACCAGGAGCCCCTCAGGTAATTCCACTTTAGCAGGGACTCAGTGCTGCCAGTCAATGAGGAAGAATATAAAGTGAATAAACTAAATTGAAACTAAACTACTTAACCAACTTTCCAAAGGCTTGCAAATAATATTTTGGAGATAGTCACCCAAACCTGCTCCACTTGCCTGTACCATTCCTCTGTCCCCCTTTTCTTCTCCTCTGCCTGCCTCCCAGCTACCAGCTGTCATGCTTTCCCAAGAGCCATTCCTGGCTGCATACAGCCAGAACAGGCAGCAGGAATAGCCCCACATTTCTGCTGCCAATTCACAATCCTGTGCACATTTATGTGGGAGTAAGTCTTATGATTACACTCAGTGGCACATAGCATCTGAGTACATGTGCGTAGGATCAGGCTGCACATTTTGCATCAAATTAGCACAGTTGGCTTGAATTCATATACAGTATACAGTTGGATGAGGGTAGGACTGGGGATTTACACAGCATAGGAGGACAAACAAAACTATATTTCAGAAATGCAAATGTGGTATAGTTTAAATGTAATGAGAGATGTCTAAAGGTACGGAATCTTACAATCCAGGCTGTTTCTAAAATGGCTTGTTACTTTCTTTTCCCCAAAGGGATGTTCATCTCGTGTTCATCTCTTGCAGCAAAAACAACAAAGAATTTTCTCTTTCAGCCAGCAAAGGTTGAGTGTGCCTAGGTTTATATCTGTGGGCTTGTCAACTAAATTGATTGACTTGTATGATATCTTTGCTTTCAGTAAGTTTGTTCACCTTTTAATTGCATCCCGCAAAAAAGTCCCACCCCTACCTTATGTTTCTCTATATATGTACCGGTATATCATTCTCTTCAGTGTCTGAGGAAGTAGACACTTGTCTCCACAAAAGTTCACATCACAACAAATGTGTTAGTTTTTGTCACAGGAGACTTTTTGTTTCTACCCATTCTTAGTGCTTTCATAGATAAAATGCTTAGAAGAATCTGACCTTTGGCTTGCAACCAGTCTGAAGAATAGCCATATGTGAACCTATTGCCAATGTTTTGCTGTTGCTGCTGTTGGTCTTTTGTTTTGTTTTTGCAGGGCAGGGGTTTATATCTATTTAGCTTAAGTCAAGGATGGTCATTTAGCAGCTTACAGAAGCTTCTGGCCCAGGATACTCCCCGCCCCCGGCTTACAGGAATTTTTGTAATGGGTAGCGCACATCATATTCTATTCTGTGGGCCCTGTAGAGCTGAACAAAGGTCTCAGTGTCTTGTGAGTTCTCCTCCTCACCCTTACACAAGCAATGATATTATAGCAATGATATACAGGCCTGTGGCTTACGCTGGCTCAGCTTGTCTGAGTGTGGAAAGCTAAGCAGGGTCAAGCCTGGTTATTACTTGGATGGGAGACCCCTCCTTTAGTTTCCTGCATTGAGCAGGGGGTTGGACTCGACAGCCTTGTAGGCTCCTTCCAACTCTATCTATGAAATCTATAGCCAAGGAGGGAGCCAGTGACATGATTTTAAAGGGTAACTATCCCAGTAGTCCTCTTGCACACAATATTATTATCACCATCTCCATCATCATCTCACCTTCCCAGGAGTCCAAGGTGGCACACCTAGTTCTCCCTGCTTTCATCCTCACAAGAATCCGTAGGGTTGTTGATAAACAGAGAAGTAGTGAGCTGACATGAGTTATGTTTCTGATAGCCAGGTTGTGCTCCTCAAAGGGCTAACTGCAGAATAATGCAATTCACTTCAGATCATTCTACATAAAATAACATTACACTTGTCTTGATTAGCTGCTTAATTAATGAGACCACCAGACTTTAAATATAATGAAGTAACACTAACAGATCTAAAGAAAATAGCAGCAATACTGTCAACAGTACTCAACTTGAATACCTGACCTGTGTTGAAAATAATTCAAAGTAAATACCATCAAGAAGAGAGAAAGAATGTTGGCATATGCGCAAGGTGAAAATGAAAGTCTGGAGCTGGCATATGATATGAGTGGTGACAGGCTGCTTCAGTGAGCACTTGTGTAGTGTTGTGCAGGGGTGGGCAGACGTGAAGCTTATGGGATCTCTCTAACTAGAATCCGGAGATTCACCAACCTGGTGGCTGGTGCAAAAGGCATACACTTTAAAATTACACAATTCTGAGCCCAGGAATTTGTTTTTAATATTAGAACTAAACACTGCTCACAATCCTTCCACATGAAAATCCTCTTCCCAAGCTTTCTTCATTTCAGCAGTATAATTTAGGGTGCAGCAGTATTTAGGGATGGGGAAAGACATTTTGTTGTTGCTATTATTAAACAATGTGGAGTTAGAAATCCTTGCCGATCTACTGCAAATCAGCAGAGATTTACCAGTAGATCCTGATCTAGCATCTGTGCCTGTCCATCTCTGGTGTAGTGGAGATATATAATATATATATATATATATATATATGGAAGTTGGAAGATGGTTCAGATCTGAGCTCAGCTATTAACTCACTGGGTGGCCTTAGGAAGGCCATTATCACTCAGCTTCAGCTCCCCACGTGTAATATAATATGGGGATAATAATGACCTACTTTGCAGGGCCGTTGCAAGGATTACTGAAATGTGTTTAATATGTTTCTGCATAGAAAGATCTGTTGGAACTAGTGAAGAAGAAAGCTCTAAGGAGCTCTCCTCAAAGTGTCCTGCTGCTGTGTAGCCGGCCTTTGAACTAATTATTTGAATAACCATCTTTGGATTGTAATATAAAGATTCTCGGGGGGGGGGGCATGCTCAGCTTGATGGAAGTCTGGTTTAGGAAAGGCTAGAAGGCAGATTTACATAATGGTAATAAAGCAGGATATCAGAAGAGAGGGGTGAAGCCTGGGGAATTACCGGTATATATGGAAAGGGTTTAGGGAAAAGACCCGATGTGGGTACTTGTTTCTTTTGCCTTAGCAAGCCACTACTTTCAGAAGTAAAAGAAAAACCATTGTACAGGCAGTTTCCCTCACCAGAAATAAAGCCAACTGTGTTAAATTACTCATGTATACCCCTCCCTGTAGGCTTCCTGTACTGCGCTGCTGCTTGCATGTAGGGCACAGTCTTGTCTATTCTATTCCAGGTTGGAAACAACTGCTGTAGGGCTGGATTGTGATTTTGCAGCTTTGTTGTTGTTGTTGTTGCTGCAACATGGGTGAGATCAGAGAAATTTCCAACCTGCTGCTGGTTCTTTTGTTTATGTGGAGGAGAGTTGTCTGCAGAGATGAGTACAGTTCTCCTGTCCAGTGGTCAGTTTTTTTAAAAACACACACAGAGATGTTCCAGGGATTCAAGCATGCCCGAAGCTACAGTCCTCTAATATGGAAGCCCTACCTTTTAATCTCAAAAATTAATCTGTGGTGACAGAAGTGCACTCTGCACATGTTCAGGAATTACTTGGGAAGATAGGCGAACAAATGTCAGTGTACTGGAAGAAGTAAAGACTACTAGCGTTGAAAAAATGATCCTTCAACGCCAACTTCAGTGGACCGGTCATGTTGTTCAAATGCCTGACTGCCGTCTCCCAAAGCAGTTACTCTATTCCCAACTCAAGGATGGAAAGCGGAATATCGGTGGTCAATATAAGAGGTTTAAAGATGTTCTTAAGGCTAATCTAAAAAAATGCAATATAAACATCGAAAACTGGGAAGCTCTGGCCCATGAACGATCTAACTGGAGGTTGACCTTTCACAAAGGTTCTATGGACTTTGAAGAAGCCCGAGTGCAAGGTGAAAGGGAGAAACGTGCTAAGCGAAAAGCATGTCAAACGAATCCTTTACAGGACCATCTTCCATCTGGTAACCTGTGTCCTCACTGTGGGAAACTGTGTGGATCTAGAATTGGCCTCCACAGTCACTTACGGACCCATCGCTAGAGTCTACACAATTTTCTTTAGAATTTCCTCCTTTTAAAATCTCCTTTTTGTAAATTTTTTTATCCTGGAAGACAATCTTACTCGGTCACGAGTGATCGCCTGATGATGATGATGAGTGGTTAGTATTAGACTGGGCCTCCCCTCGCCGGATCGTTACCTTGAAGTGGTGAGTGGGCTTGCGTGTTCCGATGAATCCTGTGAGCAATGCCGTCAGGAGCTATGTACTCCCAGTAGGGTCACCCATGGCGGTAAGGTCCGGGGAGAGGAACCAGACAAAGAACGATCCAAAACATAAAGTCCTCAACGGCAGAACAGGCGGAAGATAATTAAACCTAAATTACAACGGCTGTGAAGGCGGATGAAGGCTGCAGCAGAGAATGGTTTTCCAATCGTCAGGGTAACCATGCCATTGGATCTCTGCCGTACTCTGTCAAGTTTGTGTGGTGATTCGTTGTGCACCGATCTCCCCACATAAAACAGTTTCACGCACAGGCGTCTTCCAACCCAACCCATCCAACCCAACCCAACCCAACCAACCAAACAAAAAAAAGTCCCATGGCGATTGGTGAATGGCGACGGGGGCAGGACTGTGAATCTGGAAGCCCCTAGTCATGGACCAGCACATGGGATGCAGACTCAGTCGCCCTGTTCAAGGAACGAGGTAGTCGAGCAGCTCGGCAGCTGTTTCCATGACTGAGCAGCCCTATTTAGGATCCACTCTGCTCACCCCGTATGGAGAGGGGGCTAGAAAAGGTGCCCTAAACATAGTCTACCTCTTTCTCCCCTGACTGGATTACCGCGTCCAGTGGGGTCACCATTTTAGCGGTCGAAAAAGACATTTGAATTTTGGAACATGGAATATATGGACATTGCTGGATAACATAGATAGTGAACGCCCTGAGCGTAGGACTGCTATTATTGCAAGGGAGCTGAGACGGTTTAAAATTGACATAGCAGCACTTCAAGAAACTCGAAGGGCAGGAGAGGTACAGTTGAAAGAAGAAAAAGGAGGTTATACCTTCTTCTGGAAAGGACTACCTGAGCAGGACCAACGAATACATGGTGTAGGCTTTGCCATCAAAAATGAACTAGTGAACTCTTTGTCAGAAGTTCCTACTGGCATTAACGAATGCCTGATAACTCTTCGATTAAAGCTCGCCAATAACCAACAGGTAACTATTTTGAGCGCTTATGCACCAACATTAGATGCTGATGATGACATCAAGGAAAGTTTTTACAGCCAGTTGGACACCCTCCTGTCAGAGATACCTAAGGAGGATAAAATTATCCTCCTGGGCGATTTTAATGCAAGAGTCGGGCGTGACTTTGATTTATGGCCAGAAACTATTGGAAAAGATGGAGTTGGTAATAGCAACCCGAACGGACTCTTACTTTTGTCTATATGTGCAGAGCATAATCTCACTATTACAAACACGCTCTTTCGACAAAAGAATAAGTTTAAAACATCATGGCAGCACCCACGGTCAAAGCACTGGCATCTTCTGGATTATGTAATTGTCCATGTTAGAGATTGCCGCGATGTACTTCTTACTAGGGCCATGGTGAGTGCCGACGACTGCTGGACAGACCACCGACTAATCCGGTCCACAATGGTTATCAACATTGCTCCCCAACGTAGGCTTCAAGGAAGGAAACCAAGGCGTAAAATGAACATCCAAGTCCTTCAAGATCCTATTAAGCAAACTCGTCTTCAATCACTTCTTAAGGAACATCTACCTACGGAACCTCCTGACAACATTGAGGACCATTGGTCTAAGCTGAAAACCTCCATTACTGCAGCTTGTGAACAAACTACAGTAATACCTTGGATTACAAGTAACTTGGTTTGAGAGCGTTTTGCAAGACAAGCAAAATTTTTAATATTTATTTACTTTTTTTTGACTTGATATACAAGCGTTGTCTTGCAATACAAGTACTGTAGTACGGCTTAAATTAAAAATCTCTGTACAAATTTTTTTGGGGGGATTTCGTTTTGATATAAGAGTGTTTTGGATTACAAGCACCTTTCCGGAACGAATTATGCTCTCAATCCAAGGCATGACTGTATTGGATATGAAACTAAGAAACATCAGGATTGGTTTGATGAAAATTATAATGAGATTAAATATATAATTGACCAAAAAAGGAAAGCCTTCCAAATATGGCAAAATGATACTAACTGCGCTGCCAAGAAAAAAACCTACGCTAGCGCAAAGGCTGAGGTCCAAAGAACAAGAGAACTTAAGAACGCTTGGTGGAAAAAGAAAGCTGAAGAAATTCAACAACTTGCAGAATCTCATGATGCACGGGGCTTTTTTATGGCCACAAGGGCCATTTATGGACCAAAAACCTATGGTACAAACCCTTTACAATCAAAAGATGGCACCAAACTCTTAAAAGACAAAGAGTCTATTGCACTGCGTTGGAAAGAGCATTATTATGACCTTTTAAATCGTAAATCTAAGATGGATAATGAGATTTTTTCGCAAATCCCGCAAAAACAAATTAAAGAGGAACTTGCAATACTCCCCACTTTGGATGAAGTAAAAAAAGCCATTACTCAAATGAAGAACAACAAAGCTAGTGGACCAGATGGGATTCCTGCTGAAATCTTTAAAGAAGGGCCCCCCGAACTTGTACAACATCTTCATAAACTCATCGAAAAAATCTGGATAAGAGAAGAGATCCCAGAAGACTTCAGGGATGCCATAATTATCACCCTCTTTAAGAAGGGTGATAGAACAGACTGTGGAAACTATCGGGGCATTTCTCTCTTAGCAACCGCAGGTAAAATATTTGCTAGGATTCTCGCAAACCGTCTTCTATCTATTTCAAAAGAAATCCTCCCTGAAACTCAATATGGTTTCCGCCCCTCTAGAGGGACAGTAGACATGATTTTTACTGCACGTCAGCTCCAAGAAAAATGCCGGGAGCAAAAATCAACTCCTTTATATGGCATTTATCGATTTGGCTAAGGCCTTTGATACTGTAGACCGAACAGCTCTCTGGACTATCCTTATGAAAATTGGATGCACCAATAAATTTGTGAATATCTTGCGACTTCTCCATGACAACATGATGGCTACAGTCTTTCTGTTACAGCTAACATCGACAGTGAAATCCAGCATCGTCTGAGCTCCGCAAGTGCCGCATTTTCTCGAATGAAACATAGAGTGTTCGAGGATCGGGATATTTGTAAGAAGACCAAAACACTGGTTTATGAAGCCATTGTACTACCAACTTTATTGTATGCCTGTGAAACATGGACTACCTATAAACGTCACTTCCACCTCCTTGAAAGGTTTCATCAACGTTGCCTCCGGAAAATCCTGCAAATTACTTGAGAAGATAGGCGAACAAATGTCAGTGTACTGGAAGAAGCAAAGACTACTAGCATTGAAAAAATGATCCTTCAACGCCAACTTCAGTGGACCGGTCATGTTGTTCGAATGCCTGACTGCCGTCTCCCAAAGCAGTTACTTTACTCCCAACTCAAGGATGGAAAGCGGAATATCGGTGGTCAATATAAGAGGTTTAAAGATGTTCATAAGGCTAATCTAAAAAAATGCAATATAAACATCGAAAACTGGGAAGCTCTGGCCCATGAACGATCTAAATGGAGGTTGGCCTTTCACAAAGGTTCCATGGACTTTGAAGAAGCCCGAATGCAAGGTGAAAGGGAGAAATGTGCTAAGCGAAAAGCACGTCAAATGAATCCTTTACAGGACCATCTTCTATCTGGTAACCTGTGTCCTCACTGTGGGAAGCTGTGTGGATCTAGAATTGGCCTCCACAGTCACTTACGGACCCATCGCTAGAGTCTACACAATCTTCTTTAGAATTTCCTCCTTTTATCCCGGAAGACAATCTTACTCGGTCACGAGTGATCGCCTGATGATGATGATTAGACTGGGCCTCGGGAGATCCAGGTTCTAGTTCAGTGGGTGACTTTGGGCCAGACACAGGCTCTCAGCCTAAGCTACTTCACAGGGTCGTTGTGAGGATAAAATGGAGAGGAGAACCTTGTAAGCTGCCTTCGGTTCCTTGCAAGAGGAAAAAAGGTGGGATATAAATGTAAACTAAAGTAATAATAATAATGTTCCAGTAATGAGCCCAGGCATGAAAAAGAGGCCCTGGGGCTATGCTGTGGTGAGCCCTAAATCAAATGGACCGCTGCGTCTGGAGGAACCCGAGAGAAAGGCGAAATAAAGCGCTGTATTTTTTATTTTATTTTTTTTCCCAGCAAGGAGAGAGAAACATTCCCGCTTGGCTCTCAGCCGTCCGAAGGAGGGGGTCGCTGTTGCCTCGAGGATGCGATCGCCTCTCTCCGCCTTTTGTTCCCAGACCGTGCGCGTCACCGGCTTAGCGGCTGGGCGGAGACTGGAGGCGAGGGCAGGCGGGCGGGCGGAGGAGCTGTGGCCGCTTCGAGAGACGACGACGAAGGAAGCATCATCGTGGTGTGGCAGCGGCAGCAGCTTAACCGCCAACACAATCCGGTTTCGCTGGAGACCGAAACAAGCCTCATCCGTCCGGAAGAGCTTGTTCGTCGGTGGGGGCGCACGGCTCGAGACGCAGCCGGGGCGCGCGGCGTGGCGAGGAAGGGCTTGGCTTCCCAGGCGTGATCATGAGCGACTCCAGCCCCAGCCGGCTCCGGGGGGGGCAGTGAGGTACCGGCAGCGCGCCTAGAGCCCGCCGGGGATGGCGGCGCCGGCCGAGGCGGAGTCCGGCCAGCCCCTCGCCTCGGCTCCCGCGCCGCCGCCGCCGCCTCAGCCCGAGAAGAAGAAGCTGCAGCGAGCGCCGTCCCCGGCCAGACCCAAGGATGTCCCCGGCTGGTCGCTGGCCAAGAGCCGGCGCGGCAGCCACCCCGGCTCTCCCGCCTCGTTCGCCGGGAAGCCCGGCGCGGGGGGCGGGCACTCTCGGCGGCCCGGGGGCCTCAAGGATGGCCGCTGCGACAAGAAGGGCAAGGCCATGCCGCCCATGGGGGCGAGGAGCGCCGGCAAGGGCTCGGGAGGCCGCGCCGGGGCCAGAATGAAGGGGCGGAGCCGCCTGGCGGTGGCCGCCGGCGAGGGGGCAGCGGCAGGCGGCTCCGGGAAGGGGCCCGGCCCGACGCGGCCCCACCCGCCACCCGCGCTGAGCCTGACGGACAGCAGCTCGGAGGTGTCGGACTGCAGCGCCTCGGAGGAGGCCAAGCTGCTCTCGCTGCTGGAGCTGGGCGGGCTGAGCGGCGGCGGCAGCGACACGGAGTCCCCCGCCAGCAGCAGCGCCCCGGCCCAGCCCGCCAGCGCCTCCGCCGACGGCGTGTCCCCGCTGCCCGAGGACCCGTCGACGGCCGCCTCGCTGGCCAGCAGCCGCCTGCCGCTCAGCACCTCGCTGGCCTTCTCCGACCTCACCGAGGAGCTGCTGGACGCCGGCGTGGTCAGGGAGCTGGAGGAGCTGCGCTCCGAGAACGACTATCTCAAGGTGAGAGGGGGCTGCCGACGCCGTCCCGGGGGTGGCGGGCTTGTCTCAGGGCAGCGGCAGCAGCAGCCGTGGCTGGGGAGCTCCGTAAGAGCGAGCAGGCACGTTGGTGGCGCGCGCTCCCACAGAAGACGCGCTTCGGTTTGGCACGCAGCACCGGACATCGGATTCCCTCTGGGCCAATAGAGATCCTGCAAGCCTCTTGGGACAAACTGAGCAGGCCCACCCCTCAGACCCAGGAGGGCAGATAGGTCAGCCTCCTGCTAAACAGACACCCCTCTCCTCCCAAAAAGATGCCCCACCGGGAGAATTGATGATATCCCCTCTCCCAGTCATAAAACTGAATGGAACAGCTGTCCTTCAGCAACCTGGAACATTTCTCTCGCCTCTCTAGGGAATACATTGGTAACCATTTATTGTTACATTAATCTTCTGCCTTTTTTTTCCTCCAAGGAACTGAAGGCAGTTTACCTGATCCTCCTCTCAATTTATCCTCTCAACAACCCTGTGAGGTAGGTTAGTCTGAGAGTCAGTGACAGGCCCAAAGTGAGCTTCATGGCTGAGTGGGGACTAGAACCCAGATCTCCCGAATCCCATTGCAACACTCTAACCACTACACCACACTGGCTCTTTGGATGAACATGTTGCTCTTCCCACATACAAGACATCTGTCCTCAGTGCTGGCCCAGGATATTTGGCTGCCTGAAGCAGAGCACCAAATGCCACCCATCCACCCCAAGGCAGAACAAGCATTTTAGTAAGCCTTGCTGCACTATTCAGACATCACCTCCTCTGCCTTCGTCTATCCCCCTAAGTCCTGCTGCCTGAAGCAGTCTGCTTCACCTTGCTGTATGGTAGGGTGGCAGCTGTGACAAGAAGCCACTGTATTCCCCTTACAACAAATGCCCACCAAATCTTATAGGCCAGGTACATTGTGTCGTTAGACAAGACCTGTTGCCACCCAGAATTTTTAAAGCCCTTCCTTGGAACAGCCAGTGTGGCGTAGTGGTTAGAGTGTTGGACTGGGACTTGGGAGATCTGGGTTCTAGTCCCCGCTCAGCCATGAAGCTCACTGGATGACTTTGGGTCAGGCACTGACTCTCAGCCTAACCTACCTCACAGGGTTGTTGTGAGGATAAAATGGAGAGGAGGGGGATCATGAATGCCGCCTTGGGCTTCTTGGAGGAAAGGTGGGATAAAAAGGTGCTCAGAGTGGCCGGATGTCTGGCCAGATGGGCGATTCATAAATATAATAAATAAATAAATAAAATAAAATAAAAATGTAACAAACAAATAAATAATAAACATATTCTTATAATGAAAGATGGTTTCCCCACCCCAGCATCTGCAGGATGTTGGTTATGTGGAACAGACATTTCCCATCCTCAAAGACACCTGCCAGCATTGTAAAGCTCCTTGTAATTGGCATTTCTCTGCCTTGTGGGGCACACATGTATCTTTAAATAAGATTTCCTCCCCCAACCCTACACTGATCCCTTGGAACATACGCTCCGTAGCATTGATGACTTATTTCTCCTAAAACCAAATTGAAATATGTAATTGAGGTCATGCATCACAGAGACCCAGCATATAGAACCAGATACCTGATAGACCCCCCCTTCTCTGGTATCACAGAAAGCCATGATGGAACCGATGCATCACATTCCCAAAGAAGATAGGTTATATAGCATCATGAAGCCCTATGGAACAAATATCCCTCAGTTCTATCAGACAGAGTCATCATATCCTTAGATACTTTCCAGGAAAGTATCTTCTTTCATGAAATTGGAATGAATTGCTCACATCCCTACACATACATTAAAAATTCATAGCTACCAAAATAAATTTCTTAGGGTCATGTTAAAGGTGTGCAGGATTTTGTCCATGTAATAAACAGTTCAGCACCCTACTGCAAGTCTCACATCAGTGTTTCAAGGGTGACTCTTCAGCCCTGTTAAGCACATACCTCTAGGGACAATACAAAACTACGGTACTTAAGACTGGTTACAGGTTATTTTATCCCCATGGAAAGCTGCTTCCCTGTGGTGACTCCATATCAATCATATGGTACAGCTCCTGATTGCATGGAGATTTTCCATGGCATTGCTGGATGCTTCTAGGAACACCCGGAACTGGCATGGAAAATCTAGGTAGAATATAGGGAATCTAAATAATAAGTGCTAGTTATGACAGCTGGGGGGCATGAAGTTGTGCAGAAGTGGGGTGAATGTGTAGCTTAATGTGTGGACCATAGGCAAAAATACACATTATCTTGAAGAAACGTGTCCCCAAATCTGTGCTTGCCAAATCCCGAAGGATGCTGGAGGGCATTGCCAGGGAAGAAATAGTGAGAAGGAGGGGTATTAAATCATTCACATGTCCACTGGTGTGGTGTCCCATTCCCCTACCCCCTATTTTGTACTTTCCAATCTGGCCACAAGAAGACCCAATGTAAGGCAGCATTGTATTTATCCTTGATTACAAGAATTTGCCATTTTTGAGGGAACTGAATTTTTGCAGGGTTTGGTATGATCTCAGAAGTTCCAGACACACACTTGGTCCTGTTGGGTGTGCTCCCCATCCACAAAGGTATAGTAGATTTATATAGTGCTGGGCAGACTTTCAGACCCCATCCACATGGGTATTTCTAAAGTCTTTAGAAAGATCTTCTAAAAGATTTTAGAAATGATTTGGGTGTGCTTCTGAATTCTCTCATACATCCACGTGTTGCTGCTGGAACTGTGGCAATCTCTTTAACATTCCTGGTTGCAACACAGTACAATCGGTCAGTTATCAGCAGGTGGGGGAAATGTACCTACTTTGAGGGACATTTTCAGTGTGCCTTCCATGCTTGATTTGGCTAAATTAATAGCATGGAAAGCCAATTTGTGACATGCTCCCAGAGTGGCTTGGAAAAACCATTAGAGTCTGTTTGGGTGTTGTAAGAATATTGCTTGACAGGTAGCCTTTTTTGGAATATGGGAGGGGAGTGGGGGAGTGGTCTGGCTGTTGCCAGGTTCAGTTCCTGCCTTCATTCTCTTGCTAGTACTACTGAGCCATGATGGTTTTATTTTGCAGGATGATGTTGGCATGGCAACAGTAGTAGATGTTTATTGAATGGCTGCATATAATAACCAGCTCAGATGGTGGATTAGGTTCCTAGTTGAAACTGCAGTTCTTAGTGCCTCTGAGAATTCTCTGGCAGGGTGAAGAGCAAAAGTCCCTATATATACTTTTTTGCAGAAAGGAAACCAATATGGTCTAATCCAGGGGTGGGCAGAAAGTTGATTGGGATCTACTGGGTGATTTGCAGTAGATCTGCACATGTTTTTGGCTCCCAATTCTTTAACAACAGCAACAACTAAAAGGCTTCCCTCCCCACCAAATTAGGCTGCTGAAATGAAGAAAGCTTGTGGGGGGTGCATGCACGCACGCACACACACACACCCTAGGAGTGGATTTTTATCTGAAAAGACTGTGAGCTCCTTTCTGATATTGAAAATAAATTCTTGGTTTGAGGCATGTGCTCAGAGGTGCCCTGTTCTCTCATTCTGCTATGTGCATGTCTGCTCCGCCCCCGCCACTAATTTGCATCTGACTCTAGCTGGTGATCCTTGAGGATCTAGACCAGGGCTCTCCAACCTTGGGTTCCCAGATGTTGCTGGCCTACAGCTCCTAGCATACCCAGCCAGCATGGCTAATGGCAAGGGATTCTGGGAGCTGTAGTCCAGCAACATCTGGGGACCCAAGGTTGGAGAGCCCTGTTCTAGACAAAACCCCAAGTAGATTCCAGAAGCCTGATGTCTGCTCACCCCTGGCAATCTGACATTGTATAAAACCAGCTGGGGGGAAAACTAGATCTAGAAGATAGTTGCGTAACACATTATCCACACTGGTCTCATTCCTATTCTGCAGATCATTTGTCCCACGCCTTTTTACCTAGTGGATCAACTGGTGGAATTTTGTCTTTGTTTTGGGATTCATCTGTCTTTTGGTATCTCGTGTCTGAAAAAGTCACCCACTGCCACATCCCCTGCTGGAAGCCCTTAAGCACCCGCTTGGTGACCCAGCCCTCCCTCTTAGAATTGCTTTGCTGGTCATTGTTGGCTCCCATGCCATGTGTCTTCAATCTATGTGCTGGGTATGCAGTAGAAATTCTAAATATCATGTTTGGATAAGTATTGGTTCCTACTCTGCCTGCAGGCATTCCATATTGTTAGACAAATGTTGGGTCCATTAGGATCTAACTCGCTTATTTTGTGGGGGGAAACAAGTGTTGTTTTGATCATTTAAATTTGAAACGCCTGACTTCTCATTCCGTGCTATTTGGTATCCTCTTCATCCTAACTATTGCAAGCATTTCAAAGCTAGTAGAGATGGAAAAAGTGCAGAAAAGGGCATCTGAAATGATCAAGGGGCTGGAGCAACTCCCCTATGAGGAAAGGTTACAACAGCTGGGTTTGTTTAGCTTAGAAAAAAGGCAAGACATGATAGAAGTGTACAAAATTATGCATGGTGTGGAGAAAGTGGATAGGGAGACTATTTCTCCCTCTCTCATACTAGACCCTGGGGTCATCCCATGAAGCTGATTGGTGGGAGATTCAGGACAGATAAAAAGAAGTACTTTTTCACACAGCACATACGGAATTCACTTCCACAAGATGTAGTGATGGCACCAATTTGAAGGACTTTAAAAGGGGATTTGACAAATTTATGGAGGAGAAGGCTATCAATGGCTACTAGTCCTGATGGCTATATGCTACCTCCAGTATCAGATATAAGATGGTGTATAAGATACACCAGTTGCTGGGGTGCCGTTGCACTCATGTCCTGCTTGTGGGATCCCGTGGGCAGCTGGTTGGCCACTGTGTGAACAGAATGCTGGACTAGATGGACCCTTAGTCTGATCCAGCATGCCTCTTCTTATGTTCTTATGGAGAGACAGTGAGCAGCAGCAGCTCAACCATAGAACTAGGCAGCTACATGGTGTAGCATGTTTCAAGGGGCACCCACCTTGGCACAAATCCAGGCTCTTGATCAGCCCCCTGCTAAAATAACATTCTCAGTTCATATATGCCCTTGCTTTCCCTTGAGACTAGCACTGTGTTCTTTCTCCTCCATCTATTATGCTGTCATTCAGGAGTTTGAGTAACATTCACGCTAACATTACAGGCGTATGGTTTGAATCCATTGCACTCACATGTTTTATGTTGCTGCAGTTCATTCTGGTTTCAGAGGCTGGGCAACTTTTGGGCTAAAGGCTGGGGACTGCTTATGTAGACTCAGTTCTTGCAAAGCCAAATAAAGTTGTTGCTTATTCCCTGCCCCCACCACCCTTCTTAACGAAAGGAAAATTGGCAGGAAGTCAAGACTTCGTTTAGACTGGCCCTTCTCAGTATTCTGATAGAAAACGGCTGCAGAGATTCAAAATTGCCATGGCAATGTAACAACATTTCACACTAACTAGAAATCTACTGGACAGTTATGTTTAAAACTATGGGCATGATCCAGCCACAGTTAAAAGTGCTTAACTGTGCAGTCCTATACATGTTTACTCAGAAGTAAATTCCAGAGAGTTCAATGGGTCTTATTTCCTAGTAAGTATGTTTAAATTGCAGCCTAACAGTGTGATCCTGTACACTCCCATTGAGTTCTATTGAGCTTTCTCCGATGTAAGTGGGTATCAGATTCACTGGAAGTCTCATTGATTTCAGTTGGAGAGAGTTAAGCATGTTCTTCACTCTTAATATCTTTGAGACCTGCTAGTTCTATGTCTTTGGTGTTACTCTGTTATTGTAAGAGCTGATTATCTTCCTATAATTGACATTTATTTATCACCTTGTAGTGTGCTTTTGCTCTGGTCAATATCAGCTATTTTTTTTCCCCCATAGAGATTTCTTCTGTAATGTTATTGGCAACTAGGATAAGGAAGATAAACTTGGCAAGAGCTGATCTGCTATATTAAGGCAGAACTGTTTGCAAATACTCAGCTTCTATGTACATCAATTAACACAATCACGTTAAGCTGTACAAATATCGTAACAACGGATCACTACAAATAAAAAACCTTTAGTCCATGTTATTCTTACATTATGGTAATACAAAATCTGATATTTCTTTCTTTCTAACATCTCAAGAGATCAGCATGGATACAGACTACTGGATTCATTTCCAGCACAGGTCAGGAAGGCAAGGGTTTCTGAGTCAAGTATGCTTGAGCTGTCAATCTTGGCACTCAAAGCTGACCTTACTTTTGATTCTGTTTTCAGTTTGATGTAAGTTGAATCATAGCCTGTCATCTGCGCCATCTATGGGTAGCATCCCATGGTGTCCCAGCGCTAATGCAGTTGCACTAGCATAAACCAGCACAATGTATGTAGCACAACAGGAAAAAGTGGCGATTTACTGTCAAATGTTGGAGGTGCCAAATTTGTTTAACAGTAAATCGCCGCTTTCCGTTGCACTAGTTACATTGCACAACCATTGGCTTATATAATAACACAGCGCCATTAGTGCTAGCGCTGGAACGCTATTGGATACTAGCCTTTGTTTACAGATGCAAAAACATTCACTGAAAGAAGAGGGCTTAGCAGCAAGTATGAGCCTCCATCTACTTAGCATGCTTGTGAGCATATTGTGTTCACTGACATTGCTGCCTTTAATTGAGGGAACAAATTTTCCAGGTCATTTGATTTATTTCTCCATTAGTCCTTTTTGTGTGTATTGTAAACATGGCATTGTTTATCTCCCAAAGCTGGTTTCCAGGTTGGTGACTTAGCTGTCTATTACACCTTTTGGGAATGGTGATGGCTTGCTTGGTGGGTGTGAGGTTGGAAGCAGAACCCTTGATCTGTAGGTAGAGGGACTGGATGGCTCAAGACAAAGGTAGAGGCAGCTTTAGGGTTCAATGTTCTACCAACCAGATGAAAATTCCATTAAAATATTACTGGCTTTCTTTTTCATAATGAATTGTTGCATTGTGTATTTTTCTTAGGCAGCTCCACGCAAAGCAGGCAGCACCTTGGCAGCCTCAGCTATGGGCTGCATGGCTTGGATTGAATATCAATTTTTGAAATATTTTCTAGCTGTAAGGAAGAATGCATCTGTGACTAACCCCCCCCCCCAACATTTCATCTGGAATTTGTTGGCATCTGGTGAGAGTAGAGGCAGAAAAAGGAATGCTGCTACTTTTCCCTCTTGCATGGCTCCTCTGGGTACTCCCTCCTTGAGGAACCATAGCAGCTGAAGCTGCATTTTGTTGAGATCAATACATTGTTTTTGCCTAACATAGATCACAGCTAGAACGTATTTCAGTTAAAACAATGAGGGCTGGAAACATATGGGGATTTTGTTGCAAAATCCATGTTCAGCATTGGACCACTCTTCTGGTGAGTTGTTTACTTTTGGGATCTCATGTATAGTCCAGCATTTCTGAAGCCATATTAGTGAAATGGTACAATGGTTCCAAACAAAGGAGAGCCCACCAGCAGAACTTTGTATTTCCCTGGAACCCATTTCTCAGGGCCCGCCCCTGATGGTAGGAAGTCAGTCCCTGCTTGGTTAGATGGAGAAGGATAGATTGCAAGCATGTGCTTTCTGTCCTGCTTTGTGCTTTAAGCCCTATTCAGGCACTTTATATGTGGATTAATCAAACATGTGATGAGAGGGAGCGCTCCAGTCCTGCACCGCTCCCTCATTGCATCCGTTGCGCTCTACTCATGGAGGGTGACAGTCTGAAGAGGAGAGCCTCCTCTATCCATGGAGGCTTTCCACGTGAGCCCAAACACTGGAAAATCTTCATTCTGGCCCATGTGCCAGTCTCCTCTTCAGACTGTTGCCCTCCATGAGTAGAGCACGACAGATGCGACGAGGGAGAGGGGCAGGGCTGGAGTGCTCCCTCTCGTGTGTTTGATTTGTCCACATATAGAGCACCTGAATATGGCTTCTGAGAAACCTAGTTTTGAAATTGTAGGTGTAGCTAACCGTCTAGAAACCTCAACATTTTCCTGCTGCCTCTTCCAACTGGTCAGAAACTCCAGTTGGACAGAAATGTACTATTGTGCATGAAAAAGGAAAGTAAGCAGAATGAAGAATTTTGCTTGGCCGTTTGAAAGAAAGTGAGAGAACTCCTGGGATCTGGTTGGTAAACTGCTGTCTTCAAGATGGAGAGGGGGCTGGAGGTGAATTTTCTTGCCTTTAAAGGTCATCCCCCCAATAATACTTTGATAAATCACCCTGTCACAGCTGAATTGGGCTCATGAAATATTTCTAAAGGCCAAATGCTTTGCTTTTGCAATGGTTTTCCTAAGTGGTAAATGTAGAACTGTAAATATATGATAATCCTAGGGGCAGTATCCAATGCTGCTCGTGCACTTCTGCTGATTATGTTGCACCAGTGGGACCCACCACCAGCAACAGAGCTCCCTCTCACTGTCCTGTTCCATTCCAGAAATGAGTGTTTCAGCTTGTTTCTGGGGTTGCTCTAGGAAGCGATAGCTTCCAATTGTGCTAGCAGTGGGTCCCACTGGCACACAGGCAGCACTGGATACTGCACTTAGTAATCTTTGTTGGAACTGTGGTGGGGGAGGAAACTTTTTAAAAAGTCCTCCCCTCGTGCCCCAATCTTGAACCTTATTGTTCACTCGTCTACCTGCTATTTTCGGTTAAAAAAAATAAAGTAAAAAAAAATAATGCAACTTCAAGTGATGTGTTCAGTGTTACATGTAGTTTGACCAAAATGTTGATTGCTTTGTTTTCTCCCTCTCCACCCAAGTTACAAAGATGTGGACAAAGCAAAGTCAAGATTACTCCACTGGGCTTGATTTACAAGACAAGTCCTTGTTTCTTTTCATTTCTGAGGCTGTTGCTGGATTTTTACTTGTTACATCTTCTCTTGGGGGAAATGCACAAGGTGGTCAGAAATACCCATCTCAGAATATATTTCTCTGTGTTTGCTTTGTCCTACTGATCTCAGGAGCACAGTGCAATGTGTGGGAGTCCTGTCCTAGCTCTGCAGCTAAAGTTTCTCTTCCTGTTTCAGAACAACTGAACTGATTGGGGAAGAGCATGCTGCTCTGTTTGGCTGTTCCAATAATAAACATACAAGGATGATGCTGACAGCACCTGCTTTGCTCTTTTCCTTCCTGGCCTCTCCTCCGATATCAGAGACCTGTTAACAAAAGTGGATGGGAGCGTTTTTCATACTTGGGAGCTGCTGTGCCTTTAAGAGCACAGCAGCCCGCCACCGCCTTGTCATCCCAGTGTGTGGGAACAAGAGCTCTGAGTCCCTGCTCAGCAGAATGGAAAATGTGAGATGTGATATGGCAGCAGCTGCAGAGGGATGTGAAGACAAAGAATGGGCACTGGAGATTCCATTTGTTGTAAGGCGAGGCGAAACCTTAAAGCCAATCACATTTTCAAATAATAGGCATATGCCACAGATAACTGACAGATGGGATTCGGACTGGCCTTAGCCCAGGGGTCCCAACTGGCCTTCTGCTCATCTTCCGATTCAGGCTTTTCCTGTTTACTGTGTTTCCTCCCCCACGCCTGCATTGGTGTTGATCATCTCATGCCTTCCCCGTCCAACCTTTCCTTCTTGCTAAAAAGCAAAACTTGACTATGTTTGGCCTTGTTTTTTCTCTTTCCCCCAAATGTAGAGGGGATGTATGGTAGAAGAGAGCAACAGGAAATGTTCATCTGCAAGTAGTCAGTGCTCTGTCTCTTGCCGTATTTGTACAGGTCCAAGTGTTTACCCATGGGAAGCCACACTGGAAAAAACATGAGTTCTGAGCTCCTAATTCACATTGGCAGCTTGGTCTTCCTATTTATGTTCACAACATGGAGCTGTGGAGCTTGGAAGTTATGATAGGTGATACACAAAACATGGCCCTCTGTTAGAGCTACTGCTTCTGTAATCAGTCTGGAAAGCTGCACTTCAGAATTTTCCATCAGTTTGCATTGCATCTCATAATGCAGATAACTGGCTACTGGTGACACAGTACAACTGCAGGCAATATGCAGTATCAATTTGGTGTAAAAACTAACATGTGAGTTATATGTGTTCCTAATATAGCATGTAATGAAAATGGCAGCTTATGTCACCTTTTATTTTTGAGATGCATCATATTGGCATTAGCATTACTTGAAAGCTCCTTGTTGTTTGACTGTTAATTTATACAAGAAGATGTAAATCTGTGAGTTGATTTCCTCCATTTCCCCCCTCCTGTTTATAACAACTTCTGAGCTGCCTGCTGCTTGTTGGCAAGAAAGATGCAGGGGCAGTGCTGTGCATTGCAAGGTTTGATGGTTTGCACGTTGCATTACATGTCAGGAGATGGAAGATAGGCTCCTTGTATTCTGTGGCTGAATTCAGGTGTTACACCAAACCATGGTGTGGACTAATCATAGTTTAGAATCCAAAGTATGGCTTGAGCTTCCAAACATACAGGCAAGCTATTGTTTAGAGCTGTTTGTTTCCTTTATTTTTCTGTCTCTGAAAACTCCAGTCTCTAGGTGGAGGAGTTGCTATAATCATAGTTGGTCAACTCAGACATCACATCAAATCATAGTTGTGCTTCTTTAATCATGGTTTGGCATGTCTGAATTGAGCCTATGATCTGGTTTGGATGTATATATCTTGGCATATTAAGCCAAGATATGAATGAGCATTGTGCCTGTATATGCCATCCTCACACTATCTCTTCCTTCCTTGCTTCTCGGTGCACTATGATTCAACACTTCCAGAGTGAATTACCCATAGTTTCCATAGTTTCCCAGTTTGGACATAATAGGAAACTGGTTAATTTACCCTGAAAGTACTGAATCATAACATGCTGAGAAACATGCTTCAACTGTCTGTATTTACAAAGGAAAATCTCCCTCCCCCCTACTTCTTGTTCCTGGTAAATAGGGACAATTGGAGTACTGTATCCCTAATTTTGCCTTTTGGGGGATAGCCTGTTATTTTGTTAGCGTTATTTGCTAGCGTTGTCATTCTTCAAGGTTCAGCTCCCTCCTCAGGTTCTTTAGAAGTGAAATCTCTCATTGGGGAATGAATGCATCTTATTTCTAGTGCACATGCATACAAATGAATGCACATAAACACTTAGGCAACATGTAGTGCATTGCTTGCCAGGTCACACACTATACCTGCTGAGCTACATTCTGTCCACCTGAGGTTTTAACCTAAGTCCTATTGATTTCATTGGGTCTGTTCTGACTAAGTCTGGATCAAACACAATGAATATAGCAGGCAGAGAACAGCATCTAGCAATGAGTAATAGAGGGTGAGGAGGCAAAGTGATTCTTGATATGAAGATGGAGGTGTTACAAATATGTCCCTATTTTCATTTGTGAAACCTTGGAGGGCATACATTCATTCTCACAAGTTGCACAGTGCAGCCCAATCTTGGTCTAGCTGAAAGTTACTGTGCTACTGCCAAAGCCTTTCTTTACACTGGTCTCTGCTGTGCCAGTAACACAAACATCCAACACACAGAGTTTCTTTCCCTTTAGTGCCACGTGAGGCACAAAGAGATGATTGAAAAGCTCTTTGAAAGTAAGATTTCCTTGCCCCCTTTGTTCATTTGTATTTTTTTCTCTAGATAGCTCAGGGTAGACTATCTGTATTAAACCCCCTCTGCTTGCTTCCCAACCAGGATAAGCTGCATTCTAGGAAATTAAATATTAGTAGCATTTTTGATGTCCGGTCAAACATTAATTATTAAATTCAAGAAGCTAAAATTGCATCCTACATATTGGCATCTAGATATTTCAGAAGTTGCCACCTGAAAATACAACAGATTTAGCATTTCAAAGGTTCACCACAGTGGCTGAAATTCCAAGAGATGATCCTAATCAGCATTTAAAAAATGGATATACAGGCAGTCCCTGAGTTAAGAACGTCCAACTTACAGACAACCCATACTTAAGAATGAACTACTGGGTTCCCTGGCACTATGTAGAGTACATAGCGTAGTATACTACGCAATTTGCGTAATTTATGCAATTTGCGTAAATGCCAATTTTAACATATACAGTAATACCTTGGATTGCAAGTAACTTGGTTTGAGAGCGTTTTGCAAGACAAGCAAATTTTTAAATATTTATTTAATTTTTTAAAATTTGATATACAAGCAACGTCTTGCAATACAAGTACTGTAGTACGGCTTAAATTAAAAATCTCTGTACAAATTTTTTTTTGGGGATTTCGTTTTGATATAAGAGTGTTTTGGATTACAAGCACGTTTCCGGAACGAATTATGCTCTCAATCCAAGGCATGACTGTAGAACACTATGCTGTTCCGACTTACATACAAATTCAACTTAAAGACATTCTTAAGAACGGAACTTGTTTGTAACCTGCGGACTGCCTGTAGTTTGTAGATCTGACACAGAAGATCACAAGGTGGTGATCTATAACGGCTGGTGCTCCTTAGGAACAGAAGAAGCTCTTTAGGAAGAGTCAGACCATTGGTCTGTGTAGCCCTGTCTACACCAGAGTCCCCCAACTTTTGGGGATTGGTGGAACATTTTGAATTTTGAGAGAGTGTTATGGGTGCTCTCATAAAATGGCTGCCATGGTGGGCATGGCCAGTCACATAATACTCATTTCCCAGAAGACAAACTGGTAAGACTAAAAGAAAAGTAACTTGCCCAAGAAACTAAGTGCAAGGTAGAGATGGGGTCTGAGCTCCAAAACACAAAACCACTCTTGAACCCAAAGAAAGATGGTACTGGAGGATAGCACCTTGCATTGCAACATGCTGGTGTCCCATATTAAAAAAGAAGTTAATTTTTAAAAATACACTCATATAAAATAACAAGTAGAAGGGGCAGGGAGCCTAGTGAGCACCAAGAGAGGTGTCTACGGGCACCACTTTGTAGAACCAGGGTCTATACTGACTGGCAGCAGCTCTCCAGGGCTTCAGACAAGGGTCTTTTCCAGCCTTCTCTGGTGATGCCAGGGATGAACCTGGGACATTCTGCATGGAAAGTGTGTGCTCTACTACTGAGCTACAGCCCTTACCTGAATCTCTGTTACTTTACTGACCACAAATTTATTTGTAACAGCCTCCGTTTGGGAAGCAGTCCGTTTTCTGGATCACATTAATCCACTTGGCCTGGAGATCCTGACACCACTGCACTCATCTGGAGAGCCATCGTACAACTTCCCTGTGGAAATCTTTTCTTATTTTGTCCTGGTAAATTATAGCACTGTTTCTTCTGTCAGTCTGTGGTTTGGAGTTAATTGAAAGCTGCTGCTTTTGTTCCTTTTAATCTCTAAGGAAATGTTCCCCTTGTTATTCCCTGATGTCAATTTCCATGTTACAGTGAGAGATCATAAGAAAACGAGTTCAGCTCTTGTTGTACTTAGATCAATGCAGCATTTCAGCTTCCATGTTTTTCAAAATGTGGCCTCTCTGAAATTCCATTGACATAAAAACAACAACAACCCCCAAACCCTTATAAAAATGAGCCAACAATACAATAATTACTTTTCACTTGCCTCCCTAGTCTTATTAGGTATACAGTAATACCTTGGATTGCAAGTAACTTGGTTTGAGAGCGTTTTGCAAGACAAGCAAATTTTTAAATATATATATATATTTTTTACTTGATATACAAGCGACGTCTTGCAATACAAGTACTGTAGTACGGCTTAAATTAAAAATCTCTGTACAATTTTTTTTGGGGGGGATTTCGTTTTGATATAAGAGTGTTTTGGATTATAAGCACATTTCCGGAACGAATTATGCTCTCAATCCAAGGCATGACTGTAAGTCCTTTTCAATAACAATGTTGACATAAATTTAGCATCAGTGCAAAAGTATTTTTTGTTGTGACATGTATCACATTCACCAGCTGTGGCACATTGTTTACACATGGAAGGAACAGAATGGCTGGGAAACAAGTTTGTTATGTCTTTCTATGAATCTCGTGCTTTCGCAGGGGTTACTAGAGTGTATGGGAAACAGTATGACCCTGTCACATGGTTTGTATGTTCTGGTGACGTACTGACTTGTTGTTTTTCTGTCTGAAGCCATTTTAGAGAGATGCTGAACTTCTCTCTTTCTCTCTTGTCTTCTGACTAGTGCTTGCTGGACTAATGCAATCATGTAACGTCTTTGTTGAGTGGAGTAAACCTCAACTTGCTCCACTGGATTAAATGCTTGCTATGCATTGTACTCTGCACATGGACTGTAAGTAGGAAATGTATATTCTGTAGCATATACTTTGCTATTCAAATAAACAGGTAGCTAAATAGACTTGTGGAGTTTACAGAGTTATTTCCTTCTTGAAGCTACTTGAAGTAATCTGCAAACGGAGGAAGCTGGGCTGGTGTCAGATTACAGGGAGCTGGCTGACAACCGAAACGCTGGAAAGCTGCGCAGGGAGAGGGGGAGAAGGATCTGAACTTCTGTGTGTGGATTTATGGGCGTCTGCACACAGGAATAGGATTTTAAATCTTCCATCTCACACACGCGAGGCACTCTGCTTTTCCTCACGCCCCATCATTTTTCAGATTAAGGAGAACAATAATATTCATTTAGACAAGAGGAGGGTAATGTTTTCTCATTGAATTTATGTCCTGTCATGACCCATGGGGGCATCTGAGAGGGGAGCATTACCAGCATGTCCAGACAATGGCTGGAGCTCAGCTGAGCCCTTATGAACACCTCCTGAGTCTGACTAGTCCTCCTAGGCTCCACCCCCTTCCTGAGAAGTGAATAGCCTTAAAGGGGTAGGCCTCTGGCCTAGAAATGTGAAGGCCTGGGGGAAAAAACAACAACCCAGAAAAAGGGGTGTGTGGGAATGGAAAAAAATAAGAAAAAACAGTCCCTCCCCCCAGTTTTCCCAAAGTCCCTGGAAAAACAATGCCCCACTTTCCCCTCCATTCTTTCTGCCCCCCCCCCGGCCTTTTTATCTTCTTCACCTCTTTGTTAACTTATTCATGGTGTGATGCCTGCAGTGGTGAGCAGGCCCCTAATATAGAGGGGACTGGTCCCTTGGAGGAATCGGGCCTCAGCAGTGTTGTCTTTGAGGATCCTAGCTCAAGGGACTCCTGGATGACAAGTTCAGCCTCTGTCTCGGTGTTGTGGTTTGGGTCTGGGTCCAGCACCTCTGTGGCTGGTGCCCATAGGCCTTCTGGCTCCTCCTCTGGGTTGAGGTCACTGCTCAGGGTTAGTGTCTAGACAATTAGGGAATATTCTTGTCATATAACAGGGTATTCAGCACTGGTTTATTAGCCCATAGCTGATAGTAACCCCTTCTGGGAACTGGGTAGCTTCCTGAGTGATGATTGTATTGTTTGTCTTTTGTTGCTTAACACAGTTATGGCGTGCAGTATTAATTAATACAGTTCAGTCATTCTAGCCCCATGGAACTTTGTACAATTTGTCCTGACCGCTTCCCCAGTTCCTCGCCATTCTCCCCCCCCCCCCAGATATTTAGTGCAAATGCCGTTTAATATGGCCCGTTTATCTGCCAGAAAGTTAACGAGCCATTCATGTGTAACATGGGGATCTACAGACTGGAATTACAGTGATGTGGAGCTGGGGTTGTAGACCAGTTGATGGATTTATTATTGATACTTTCGAACACACCCCGAGCCCACACTCAGTTTGATGCTGCCAGGAGGCTACCTCTCCCCAGTGTGTCCCTTGACTCCTTGAGAACACATGCCAGGGCAAAGCAAACCTTGTCTAGCAAAGGAGCGCTCAGAATTCTGGGTGGATCTCCTGTGTACAGCTATTTCAGAATATTCAGTAGCAGATTGACACAGCCTGTGGCAGTAGTTTAGCACATTAAATGCCTATTGGGCATGCATACATAAATACGTTTTAATATTTGCAAAACCAATATGCCAGTTTCTGCTTAAACCCTTAGTAATAGAAGGAAGATTTGGTATAAATGTTTCTTAAGCAGTAGCCAGCGGTTGTTAACGGCAATATGGTTCTTGAACGGCTTTGCTGCTCTTCGGGAGGTGGATTGGGGAGTGTTCCTTAATCTCATTTGAGTATAAAATATTGGATGCTAAAAATAAGCTAAGGGCAGAATTGAATTACCGTATATTTGAAAATGCAGGAAGGGGTTCTTTGCAACTGGGAGCTCAGAGCACAAGCTTTGTATGCATATTGTCTCAACTCCAATCCTGACATCTCCAGCCTAAAGGATCTTAGGTGACAGGGTTGAGAAAGGCTTCTGCCTGAGATCCATGGCCAGTCACAGTACTGGGAATGCCAGGGAAATTGATATATGCATGTCTAATTTAGGAAAAGTTTGACAAAACGTGTTTACATTTTTTCTGAATTATTATAATGCTGGGCTTTGGCAGACTTCTTTGGGCATTCCATCATTGGAATGGATTTTTATTTATTTTATTTTTTAAGCTAACTTATTTTTAAATTGGTATTTGGAGTAATTGCCTTGAGTAAAGATTCTTAGAAAGGTGTCTGATAAAACTGTAAAATAAAAAATGGGAGCCCCACCACGAAAAAGACCCTGCCCCTCACCTGTATAGATTTTTTAAAACCTCAGGTGGACAGAACCTGAAGCAGGCCTAGACTTAAGATCTTAGTAGAAGGAGGAGCTCCCTAACACATAACTTCAATGTATCTCGTAAAACTGGCGCTTTCTCCACTTAACTCAAAAGTGGAGAAAGCGCCAGTTTTACGAGATACATTGAAGTTTTTCTCCCTCTCCCAATCCCAGTGTAACATGAAAGAGCATTTGTATGCAGAACAGTAGCTGTTACCAATAGGTATAAGGCTGATTTTGGCATTACTAGTATTTAATGAATTCCAGAAACTGCAGTATCTTAACAATAACTATTTTATTAACTAGAAATTAGAGAACAGTTTTAACAAAGTTACTAATGCAGGCTTCTCTTTCTTGTGCTTCAGTCTTTCTGCTTTTAGTTTCACTTTTTCATATAAGGCAATGGTCTGGTTTGCATGTAACAACAACCCAGAGTACAGGTTGAGTATGGGTTGTTGAATTGTGGGTTGTCGTTACGTGTGAACCCTGCACTATGATTTAACTATGGGTTGTTAACCATGAACAACCCAGAGTTCACAACCCATCAACAAACTATGGGTTCTTTTCCTGGCTTGATTGTCGTTAATAACGTATAGTTAAACCATAGAGTAATGTTCACATGTAATGACAAACCTTGATTCAATGACAAGCCATACTCAGCCTATACTCTGGGTCCTCGTTATGTGCAAACCAGGCCTTTGGGTTGAAAATGGGTTATTGTCAAATTGTGGGTTGCTGAATGCATTTCTAGCCATGAACTCTCAAAATGGTTATTTACTCTCTCTTTGCATTGCTTTGGTACTCAATAGAATTTTAAAACCACTATTAGCTCCTATCCTGAACCCCTCTATTCACATTAAGATGCTGCTGTGGGAATTCTAGTTCTTCAGCAGACTTTTATTTCAGTGGGGGTAGGGGTGGGGGATTCACATCCGGCCCAGTTTGCAATAACAGCTTATATGGGCCTTTGTGAAGCAGTGAATTGACTTCTCCTCCAGTATCCAGAACAAATCAGTCTATCCTCTTTGTTCACCAAATATTTCATTTACTTTTTCAAAGCAAGCCTGTTTTGTCTGCCAGATGTGTTGCTTGTTACCCCAGGCCTGGCTATTTGCATTAGACATTTCTTCCTTTTTAGTATTTTGAAAAAGGATGACAGTAATATTATCTTTGTAAATGTGATGGGGTGGTTTCCTTTAATAGAATGGATCTTGTGAAAGTTTGAATTAGATTAAATGAGACCTGCGACAAATGTAAGTCTAAAGTGTACTATCAGGGCGGTAGCCACCAGCAGGCCTAACAAGATTCAGAGACTGTTGTGCATTCTAGCCTACACTAACAGAAATAATTTGAGACATTTGGGGTCACATGGAAACTTCAGGGGTGTGTTCCTAAACCTTCCTTAAAGTGCAGTAATGCCCACTCATATACACCTCACAAACACTCTTTCCCCTAGCCATGGGTTATTTGAGGGTTGTCAAATCCTCAAACAACCCCTTCCACCTGGGTTTGCATGACATGACAAGCCATGGAAAGCCAGGCACCCATGGGCACTGGGCACAATGTGACAGCTCCTGTGGGTAAATTAAGCCACAATGGGCTGTCATGGTATTTATTTATTTATTTATTATTGTAATTTTCAACAAAACCATGAAAAGAAAAAAGGAGAAAAAATGTAACTACTTCGATTGGAATATATCAGTTCTACATAAGCTTCAACCAAGGCAGACCAAATATTCATGTACGTATCCATTTGAGAGTGGCGTCTATATGCCATCTCTTCAAATGTTGAAAGTGTCATTAGGTCCTCAATCCATTGCATTATAGGTGAGCATTTCCTTCTAATGTTGTAATGCGGTATTAGTCTTTTAGCTGTTAAAAGGGCATGGAAAATCCATTTATGTTGACCATATGTTAACTTCCAGGAAACGGGTAGTTAATGTAAAAGAACGTGTGCATCAGTAAATATTAAGTGTGTTCCAATACAAAGTTTATCGGTATTATAACCTCCTCCCAAAAAGAGGCAACTACTGGACTTTGCCAAAACATATGATTAAAGGAAGCATTAGCAGTATTACATCTCTAGCAGTTAGCTGACTTAGACAAACCCTTATTAAAGAGACGTTGTGTCATCCAATAAACATGAAACAAGAGTTTTTGCTGAATAAGATGTAACCTGAGATCCATTGAAGCTTCAGATATAGATGCTAAAGTGAGAATCCATTGATTAGACAGAATAGGACAGTCCAATTCCCTATTCCAGTCCTGCTTAAGACCTTGTGTATCATATTTATTCACCAATAATAAGTATTTGTAAACATGGATTGTGGGTTGATATGATTGATCATCCTCAATAAGTATTTCTAATAGTGGAGGAGACTGTGAAGCTGTAAAATGTCTCTATAAACTGAAAAGAATGCACAAGACTGATTTGGATCAGAGTATTCTAGGGGGCAAGGTGTCCAAGCAGAGCACGACATGAGTCCATTATTGAAAAGGACATCAGAAAGAAGGTTGCTTTTGAAAAGAAACCTACATTGTCTAGAGCTCACTGCACAACATGACAAGTCATGGTAAACCAGGTGCCCACGGGCACCAAGCACAACGCAACAGCCCCTGTGGGTAAATTAAGCCTAATCTAATTGCAAGTATTGCCATTTAGCTGTAGCAGGCAAATTGTATTTGCCACACAAATCCAAAAATGACAGAAATTCATCATTATCTCCCACTAATTGATCCAAAATAAAAATCTACTTATCCGTCCAAGTCCACCACATGAACATTTTCTTACCAATTTTTAAGTCTGGATTTCACCATAAAGTCAACTTAGCATGCGAAAATGGATCAAAAATGTAATTGACACAATATTATCCGCCACATTTCCCTAACAGCCATAACTGTGGGAGGAAGCCTGTCCATTTTAATATGCCGAGAGCCTAATGTCACCCATTTGGAAAGATGATCCCGGCAAGAAGATTCCAGAATTGACCAAGGTGGAAAATCAAATATTAAGTGGGAAAGACCATAACTTAGTCATCATCAGGCGATCACTCGTGACCGAGTAAGATTGTCTTCCGGGATAAAAGGAGGAAATTCTAAAGAAGATTGAGTAGACTCTAGCGATGGGTCCGTAAGTGACTGTGGAGGCCAATTCTAGATCCACACAGCTTCCCACAGTGAGGACACAGGTTACCAGATAGAAGATGGTCCTGTAAAGGATTCATTTGACGTGCTTTTCGCTTAGCACGTTTCTCCCTTTCACCTTGCACTCGGGCTTCTTCAAAGTCCATGGAACCTTTGTGAAAGGCCAACCTCCATTTAGATCGTTCATGGGCCAGAGCTTCCCAGTTTTCGATGTTTATATTGCATTTTTTTAGATTAGCCTTATGAACATCTTTAAACCTCTTATATTGACCACCGATATTCCGCTTTCCATCCTTGAGTTGGGAGTAAAGTAACTGCTTTGGGAGACGGCAGTCAGGCATTCGAACAACATGACCGGTCCACTGAAGTTGGCGTTGAAGGATCATTTTTTCAATGCTAGTAGTCTTTGCTTCTTCCAGTACACTGACATTTGTTCGCCTATCTTCCCAAGTAATTTGCAGGATTTTCCGGAGGCAACGTTGATGAAACCTTTCAAGGAGGTGGAAGTGACGTTTATAGATAGTCCATGTTTCGCAGGCATACAATAAAGTTGGTAATACAATGGCTTCATAAACCAGTGTTTTGGTCTTCTTACAAATATCCCGATCCTCGAACACTCTATGTTTCATTCGAGAAAATGCGGCACTTGCGGAGCTCAGACGATGCTGGATTTCACTGTCGATGTTAGCTGTAACAGAAAGATAGCTGCCAAGATAGAGGAAATGATCGACATTTTCCAGTATTGTCCCGCCAAGCTGGATAGATGGCATCACCAAAGGATTGGCTTGCACTTGCTGATGAAGCACTTTGGTTTTTTTGATGTTAAGTGAGAGACCAAGTTTTTCGTATGCTTCTGCAAAAGCATTTAGGATAGTTTGGAGATCATCCTCTGAATGTGCGGAGACCACATTATCATCAGCATACTGAAGTTCCACAACGGAGGTTGTAATTACCTTACTTTTTGCTTTCAGCCTGCTGAGATTAAAAAGCTTTCCATCTGTTCGATATATAATTCCCACACCGGTGGGAAGTTTCCCCTTGACAAGATGTAAAACCATGGCGATGAAAATGGCAAATAATGTTGGGGCGATAACACATCCCTGTTTAACACCTGATCCCACTTTAAATGGAGCACCATGAGAGCCGTTGTTGTCCAAAACCGTTGCCGTCATGTTGTCATGGAGAAGTCGCAAGATATTCACAAATTTATTGGGGCATCCAATTTTCATAAGGATAGTCCAGAGAGCTGTACGGTCTACAGTATCAAAGGCCTTAGCCAAATCGATAAATGCCATATAAAGGGGTTGATTTTGCTCCCGGCATTTTTCTTGGAGCTGGCGTGCAGTAAAAATCATGTCTACTGTCCCTCTAGAGGGGCGGAAACCATATTGAGTCTCAGGGAGGATCTCTTCTGAAATAGATAGAAGACGGTTTGCGAGAATCCTAGCAAATATTTTACCTGCGGTTGCTAAGAGAGAAATGCCCCGATAGTTTCCACAGTCTGTTCTATCACCCTTCTTAAAGAGGCTGATAATTATGGCATCCCTGAAGTCTTCTGGGATCTCTTCTCTTATCCAGATTTTTTCGATGAGTTTATGAAGATGTTGTACAAGTTCGGGGCCCCCTTCTTTAAAGATTTCAGCAGGAATCCCATCTGGTCCACTAGCTTTGTTGTTCTTCATTTGATTAATGGCTTTTTTTACTTCATCCAAAGTGGGGAGTATTGCAAGTTCCTCTTTAATTTGTTTTTGCAGGATTTGCGGAAAAATCTCATTATCCACCTTAGATTTACGATTTAAAAGGTCATAATAATGCTCTTTCCAACGCAGTGCAATAGACTCTTTGTCTTTTAAGAGTTTGGTGCCATCTTTTGATTGTAAAGGGTTTGTACCATAGGTTTTTGGTCCATAAATGGCCCTTGTGGCCTTAAAAAAGCCCCGCGCATCATGGGATTCTGCAAGTTGTTGAATTTCTTCAGCTTTCTTTTTCCACCAAGCGTTCTTAAGTTCTCTTGTTCTTCTTTGGACCTCAGCCTTTGCGCTAGCGTAGGTTTTTTTCTTGGCAGCGCAGTTAATATCATTTTGCCATATTTGGAAGGCTTTCCTTTTTTGGTCAATTATATATTTAATCTCATTGTCATTTTCATCAAACCAATCCTGATGTTTCTTAGTTTCATATCCAATAGTTTGTTCACAAGCTGCAGTAATGGAGGTTTTCAGCTTAGACCAATGGTCCTCAATGTTGTCAGGAGGTTCCGTAGGTAGATGTTCCTTAAGAAGTGATTGAAGACGAGTTTGCTTAATAGGATCTTGAAGGGCGTGGATGTTCATTTTACGCCTTGGTTTCCTTCCTTGAAGCCTACGTTGGGGAGCAATGTTGATAACCCTAGTGGACCGGATTAGTCGGTGGTCTGTCCAGCAGTCGTCAGCACTCACCATGGCCCTAGTAAGAAGTACATCGCGGCGATCTCTAACACGGACAATTACATAATCCAGAAGATGCCAGTGCTTTGACCGTGGGTGCTGCCATGATGTTTTAAACTTATTCTTTTGTCGAAAGAGCGTGTTTGTAATAGTGAGATTATGCTCTGCACATATAGACAAAAGTAAGAGTCCGTTCGGGTTGCTATTACCAACTCCGTCTTTTCCAATAGTTTCTGGCCATAAATCAAAGTCACGCCCGACTCTTGCATTAAAATCGCCCAGGAGGATAATTTTATCCTCCTTGGGTATCTCTGACAGGAGAGTGTCCAACTGGCTGTAAAAACTTTCCTTGATGTCATCATCAGCATCTAATGTTGGTGCATAAGCGCTCAAAATAGTTACCTGTTGGTTATTGGCGAGCTTTAATCGAAGAGTTATCAGGCGTTCGTTAATGCCAGTAGGAACTTCTGACAAAGAGTTCACTAGTTCATTTTTGATGGCAAAGCCTACACCATGTATTCGTTGGTCCTGCTCAGGTAGTCCTTTCCAGAAGAAGGTATAACCTCCTTTTTCTTCTTTCAGCTGTCCCTCTCCTGCCCTTCGAGTTTCTTGAAGTGCTGCTATGTCAATTTTAAACCGTCTCAGCTCCCTTGCAATAATAGCAGTCCTACGCTCAGGGCGTTCACTATCTATGTTATCCAGCAATGTCCGTATATTCCATGTTCCAAAATTCAAATGTCTTTTTCGACCGCTAAAATGGTGACCCCACTGGACGCGGTAATCCAGTCAGGGGAGAAAGAGGTAGACTATGTTTAGGGCACCTTTTCTAGCCCCCTCCCCATACGGGGTGAGCAGAGTGGATCCTAAATAGGGCTGCTCAGTCATGGATACAGCTGCCGAGCTGCTCGACTACCTCGTTCCTTGAACAGGGCGACTGAGTCTGCATCCACCGCCCATGTGCTGGTCCATGACTAGGGGCTTCCAGATTCACAGTCCTGCCCCCGTTGCCATTCGCCAGTCGCCATGGGACTTTTTTTTGTTTGTTTGTTTGTTTGGTTGGTTGGGTTGGGTTGGGTTGGGTTGGATGGGTTGGGTTGGAAGACGCCTGTGCGTGAAACTGTTTTATGTGGGGAGATCGGTGCACAACGAATCACCACACAAACTTGACAGAGTACGGCAGAGATCCAATGGCACGGTTACCCTGACGATTGGAAAACCATTCTCTGCTGCAGCCTTCATCCGCCTTCACAGCCGTTGTAATTTAGGTTTAATTATCTTCCGCCTGTTCTGCCGTTGAGGACTTTATGTTTTGGATCGTTCTTTATCTGGTTCCTCTCCCCGTACATAACTTAGTACAAGTCAACAAATAGGCCCAATGATATAAAGCAAGATTTGGAAAGCCAAACTGACCTTCCTTGATGGAAAGTTGAATCCTTTTCAAGGATATTCATGGTGGGGAAGAACCCCCCCCCCCCCAATTTATGAAACAGAGAATTACATTTTTGAAAAGTATTTTCCAGGTATAGATAGAGGAATTCCACACATAACACAGACAATCAGAGGTATAATATTCATCTTAAGTATATTAACCTTACCCCAAGAACTCAACTTTGGTGATGCCTATCTGTCTACATCCTGTGAGATCTTGTTAATTAATTTGTTCAAGTTTAGCTTAATCATTTGAGATGTAGCTTTGGGGATAAGTATTCCCAAATAAGTAAAGTGAGTTGTCATGTTGTGTGAACCAGTTCAGTCTGCAGTGGCAGAGTGCCCCTGCTTTGGATAATCATTTGCAGTTTTGCTATAGTTTCAAGTCTTTTGATTGGGGTGACCATGTGTCCTACCTTATAGAGGACAGTCTTCTATTTGAAGAGCTGTTGGTCCTCTATTCAGAGGTGTCCATCTAAGTCCAGTTTAAAGATAAAGAATCCTAAGGAGAGACCGGGGCCCTTGAAGTTGCCATCAGTAGTTAGCACCTGAATAGTAGACTGAACAGGCATACAGGTCACCTGGTCTTCCCCACTATGGTGAGATTTCTTGTATTTCTGTCTAAATTATAGTAATTATTTCTAGCATGTGCAAATTGCATGTAAATCTGCATCCTCTTTTTTTGGTGTTGTATTTCCTCTTTTTCAGTAGTGTGCAATTGTAGTGTAGTGTAGTGTGACACCCAATTTTTGAGGTTGGTCTGGCTTCTGGAGCTGTATTTCCCTGCACAGGTTAAACTCTGCCCAGTAATAATTTCTTGCTTTTTTGTTGTTTATTGCAGCTGTCAGAGCAGAGGCGTCCCCCCCCCCCCCATCCTCCATAGAAATGAATACTTGGGTGCAGTGCTTTGATGCTGAAACTGGTAGAATGATGGGTTGAATTGCTCTGCTCCTTTGTGCTTTTTTTTACAGTTCCAGCCTCTACTTTGATATAAGTATCGTAATAATAGTGCCTTTCAGAGAAGGGAAAGCATCATTATGATATGGGCTTTAATTATAGCCGCCTATTGAAACTTGATCAACATAGTTCAAGCAGGGCCTCTTTACTGAGAGAGGCTTGGTGCAGTACAGTGAGCTCTGGACAATGTAGGTTTATTTTCAAAAGCAACCTTCTTTCTGAAGTTCTTTTCAACAATGGACACATCTTGTTCTCTGCTTGGACACCATGCCCCCTAGAATACTCTGATCCAAATAACTAGCAGTCTTGTGCATTCTTTTCAGTTTATACAGACATATCTGCCCAGCCACTCTCGTTAGGACTCTTCCTGTGAGCACAGACTAGGAGCTGGTCATATGATTTAAATGCTGTCACAATTACTTGGTTTCCAGCTTTGAAGGCAGATTCCTCGGGAATGTTTTGGGACTAGCTTCTTTTTAAAGTCTTCTACTATGCCTCTTATAAATTCTTGCAACCATCAAACCTGCCTGTAGTCAGCCTTTTCCAACCTGGTACCCTCCAGATGTTTTGGACTATAGCATCCAGCATGCCTGGCCATTGGCCATGCTGGCTGGGGCTGATTGGAGTTGACATCCAAAACATCTAGGAGGGCACCAGGCTGGGGAAAGCTGATCTAGTTTTTTGCTGGTCTTCTTCCACCCAGTGGGCTCCTCAATGATTGGTGTGAGGAGGAAGCACCTCTGGGGAGCTTGCTCAGTTTCCCCAGCCGCAGCTCTAACAGGGCACTTCTCTGGGATGGAGCTACTGCCACCTGGAGAAGCTGCTTCCATGACCCATATCACACCGTTGATAAACCTGGGGAAAGGAGTGATGTATCCAACCCACCTGACCCTCTACAAAACTCTGGGAAGGCATGCCGGGGCTGGGCTATGCCTTGGTGATAACCTTGGCCAGCTGTGGAGTGGTTCCGGACCAGCTGGGTGTGTTGCTCCTCCTCCTCCTGCAGCATGGAGGCAGCTTTGTAGCTCCACCCCCACAAGTGGGCCAGCTGGGGCTCCTGCTACATAGCTGCTGAGGAAACTGAGCATGCCCTCCAGAATTGCTGCTGCTTCCTCTCACAAGTAACAGGTTGGGACTGTGATCCAGATGAATTTAACTAGGCGTCTAATGCCCACTTAACTGGGAGGAAGCCCTAGGATGATGCTAGTAGCATTTCCCAGTGTTTCTGGTTGACAGTGTTCCCCTCTCAGTATGGAGCCCATCAGATGCTTGATGATGCTGACCTTCCCTGCTGGGCCTGCTGATGGTCAGTTGTCGATTGTACTTTTTGTTGTATGTTGCCCTGGTAATTTTATTGAATGGCAGCCTAGAGATTTCCTAAATAAATAAATAAATAAATAAATAGCTCAATGGTGATTAATGGGATGAAATTTGGTCTTGGAACTTCTTTTTGAGTAGGAAGTGGGGAATCAAAATCACCACTCTATTTTCTGTCTTCTTCACTCCCTCTAGGTTTTTTTGAGGATGTAAAAATATGCACTGGTTTTGTTCTGGCATGTGGGTGTGATTCTTCTCTACTGTTTGGACAACATTTCTGCAGATCTGGCTGGGAGCTGTAACATCATTCTATAGAGCTCAAGGTTATTGTCATCTACAAAGGAAAACAGTGGCTCCCAGATTGGCTTCTCAAACAGCAGTCTAGCTTCACTTCTAAACTTTTAAATGTTTCTCAAGTCCTTGAAATACTTTGTGGTCGGTATGTTTTCATATGAAAGAAGTGTGAACCAAGGCTAATGGTTTCTGAGGGCTGCTTCACAGATTACATTTTTGTGGTTGGTGGCGTATGCATAAATCATTTTTATATACCTTGAATAATGTAAAGAATATGACAACAAAAGTGTGTATTATGCAGGTGCGCATACTAAGAGGCTGGGATGTAGACAGCATGGCTGATGCTGACATCTGGTTCCTCTTCTGTGTTGTGGACTGCCAGGAACAAAAGGAAGACCAGTGCAATACTAGCATCTCCATCGGTGTATATGATTCAGGGTTTGGAAGAGTATCAAATATATTTACTACTTATTTATATCCTTCCTTCTATCATGGAACTCAAGGTGGCTCCCATCAAGGAATTGACTAGTCCCAGATCTGCTTAGCTTCAGCAAGATTGCAGCATCATGTCCTTCAGAGCATGCCCTGGGACCATTTCCAAACCCTCCATGCAAATATGCACCAAGGAGCTATTTGAGTTTTATTCCTCTCCAAGTCTGAGCTCACAGACCTTTCCCGTTGTGTGTATTTGTGCCATATTTTGCCTGCTTAAGAGCTTGAGGGTGATGCTGTGTCTATGGAATGGAGCAAACAATGGCTGCTGTCTGCTATAGTATGTTGAATGTCAGTGCATGGATCCTGCAAATGCCTCAAGGGTTCAAGCAGTTGGTGTCAAGGTCAATAGGGCATTGCATGCTAGGACCTGGAGATTTTCTGGTGCTAAAACCTTTAGGGGGCAATCTTATGCATATTTAGACAGAAAAAAAGTCCTACAGTTCCCAGCATTTGAGAGTTATAAGTCATTTCCCTGTCTAAACATGCATAGGAGTACACCCTTATTTTCTTATTTATTTAGTAAATGTTCAAATATGATTGACACTTGGAACCAGTAAAATTTCAGATCTTTGGAACCAGATCAGCATTCCCCAGATAACTGACTTGAATTTAATCCTTAACCCTTTTACAGTGTCCTGCTTTGCAAGTTGTCCCTCCTTCCTAGTTCACAAAATGGAGCTTGGAAGTATTGGGAACAAAACACTTGCCTTGCTCCTGAGTAGAAGTTGCGCCTAAGGTACTGTTTGTCTTGCAGTTGAATGTGTGTGAGTACCACTCTGCCGTTGACTCAATTCACAAGGCATACAAGTGGTGGGGATTCCCTTCTTTTGGATTGCATGGGGAATATTTGTGAAGGCAGCCAGATTACAGCTACCCCTTTAAGAGACAAGGTTCAAATGTTTGTCATCTAAAATTTTGCAACTTGTAGACATTCCCAAAGACTGATATCTATCTTATGCACATTTGTAGTTAGAAAGGACCAAAACATGATAGGGTACATGGTGTTATACTATGTGGCCACCTTCTGCTTTGGGTTAAAATTTCAGACAGGTAATGAGACTGGGTAAAGGAATAGCCCATCATATTCAGACTCCACAGCAGTGCATTGCAGAGAGAGCTAGAGTGACTGGCAGAGCCATGACTGCTATTTTTAAAAAATGGAATCTGACATTTGCTCACTGTCAGGAGTGTTCTTCGTGTACTACTGTGTGTATGAAGAGAGTAGAGGCTTAATTTTAGCAGACCTGAGAAGAGAGCGGAGGCTTAACTTTAGCAGACCTAAATATTGAATCAAAATTTCTGGCCGCATCCTTCATAGTGCTGGACACAGGCTCAAACATGCCTGTTGCACAGACTTGTGGAATGTGGGTTCTGCTCTATAAATCATGAGTATGTATTTTGTTAGGTGATGCTAGGTTCTTAAATATTGGGACTTTGTATTTTGTAGCAATGATTATGCCTGCAGAATGTGTATAAAATATCACCTATCTGGAATTTTAGTATCATGTTGTAGTAATGATTGATGCAGCCATTACGTAAATAGCATATGAAGAAACTGAGCAGTTTCTCCTTGCTCCCTGGTCACATTAGCTAATTTTTAAAATCTTAGCCATACTTCCATCCAACTCTGCTATATCTAAAGCCAACTAGCTGTATCTAGTAAAAGGTTATCTAATTCAAGTTGCAAGCTGAGGTTCCAGCACATACTAACTTCCAGAAAAACCTTGCTTGTGCTGTCTCCCAGTCACTCAACCTGATAGTGCTAGCTATGTATGTGAACTGCCACGTGCAGAATTCAGCTTTTGGCACATCACTGCAATGTGATGCATGCTCATGCTGCATGCTTCTGAATGGCTCAGCACATACAGTACTGGCTCAGTTTCCAAGCATAATTCAAGGTGCTGGCTTTCTGTGATTGGCTTTCTTCTGCGGATCATAAGCAGATAAACCACTGAGCCTATAACCGCCTGCCGCCAACATTGTCATTTTTTCTGTGCCAGGTCAAGACTTCCCTCTACTCCCAGGCATTTGAAGGCATATGATAGACTTTTAATGCATCAGTTGTTTTGGTTATGGTCTGTACTGAAGTTTTAGTTGTTTTATTGTATTTTGGTATTTCTAATACAGTGTTCTCCAACCTTGGGACCCCAGATGTTTTTGGCCTACAACTCCCAGCATGCCCCAGCCAGAGTTGTAGGCCAAAAACATCTGGGGACCCAAGGTTGGAGAACACTGTTCTAATAAAAATTGTTTTTCGCTATTTGATATGTTTTAATATCGTTGTTGTATGTTGCCTTCAGTCTTTTTAAAGAGAAAGACGAAGAAGAAATTCAATAAATGATATAGTGATGATGACTAACTTCTTGGGAGATAATATGGACAAAATGTTTCCGGTGATACACTGAGATGGTTGTGTAAGCAGGGCCCTTAGCTGGCATGCTTGCAGTCTGGTTTTAAATGTGTGTGACCCCGTGTGTAAAAAATGCATTAATTTCCCTTGCATGAGCCCATTCCATAAATCGTATGTACTACTCTTGTTAGGGAAGCTTGTGAGATCTCCTGTTATTTTTCAGAACAAAAAATTTAGATCAGAAGGCAGTAGGGTGAGGAAGACCTCTCTGTGTGATTGCAGCTTGCTGGGATATTGCAGAGAACTCTGAATCCTCTGGTGCCCTTGGAGATGATGCCTCATTTCATCATCGGATTTGACATGTTGACTGGGAGGCAGGCTTGCAAAGCTATTGTTTGTGTACTCTTTTTGCTCTCTTGCTCAATAGGAAGGCTTCCTAATGGGTGCCGTTCTATGATTGGCTTTCTTCTGCGGATCATAAGCAGATAAACCACTGAGCCATAAAGGACTAGAGGGAATTTATCTACCTGCTCCCAGCCTCCAAATTCAAATGGACAAAAGCCTGAAGGTCTCCCAGAGAGAGCAGGGAATGCAGCCAGCCAGCAGAGGGAAGTGGCTGAGAAAGCACAGCCCTCTTGCAGGAGAGCTACTGCCAGTGAAACGGGGAGCAACAGATGGCTCGGAACACTGGGATACTAGCGATAACCCTGTACTACTAGCAATAGGCAAATGGGCTCCCTTGGGTAACAGTATTGCCTGCCCCATGTGCCATCTGTTCTTGTTTTGTGACACCAGTATGTGGAAGTGATTTTGGATTTTCATTTCCTTTTATTGACATGAGCCATCAGATTTGTTGCTCTGCCAGCCTGCAGGCACTAGGTCCAGGTCACTTGACCATGTCCATACCATCAGGTGATGAAGTCCCAAATAGGGAAATATACAGAATAAGCTCATTGTTAGGTTGTTGGATGTGGGATATCCCAGCGTATTGGTCAGCTGGAAGAGAAGTGTAGCTGTGTTGACAGTAATTTTCTAATAGTTCTCATTTTTGTGCATGGGGAAAAATGTTCCCCATCAGTTGATTTATCTTGTAGTGTAACTTCGGGTGATATTATCAGGGTGAGGGGCTCTTATTCCAACACCTGGTCCATACATAGAAGTCACCACCTCCTGAAGTGAAAAGTCATATAAAGGAAAAGATCTATTCCTTAACAGAATGATACTTTACTAACAGAAACCTCTATATGTGTTCATTGAACAATAAAACCTAAACACAAATGTTTATTATTCTGTAGGTATACATAAATGGGTCAGACTTTTTCTGTCTCTAAATCCAAATACTAACAATTCATGAGAATATGCTTGGTCTGCTGATAATGTACATGATTTTAAGTTTGTATTGAGTTTGGCTTATCGAAATTGAGTTTGTCTTGAGTAAACTCAATCGTTGAGCCTGCAAATTGAGTTCCATGCATTTCTCTCGGTTGCAATCCAAGGGCAGCATGCTCAACTGGAGCAAGTCAAGTTTCTTTACTTTGCATCCATCTGGGTGAAGTGCTGCTGTCTCTTCACAACCCCGTCCATACATCTATCCACTAGGAAGACGTTTCTCCCCTATGGTTGACCTACATTTTTTTTGTTTAGCTGTTTCTCCCATCTAAGCATTACATTGAGGGAGAGTTCCATCTCCACCCACACTTTCCTCTTTATCTCCCTGTAAAATATTTATAGAAATAAGTATCTCTCTCAAGCCACCCTTGCTTCAGGCTCTTTTGTGTTCAGTGCGTTCCCTTCTGGTATCAGAGTTATTCTTCCAGACTGTCAGGCTTGTTTATGTTTCAGTGGTTAAGCCTAGTGAGGGAAAGTGATGTGCTGGTTGTTGAGCTGGTTAAATGTGTATGCCCTGTATGTAGGAAGGCAGTGGGTTTAATTTTGTGTATATGTAATGGAGCTATAAATTAGTGGACTGGCTGAAAGAGTGCATACTTTGAAGTTTAATAGAGTTCCTCATTTCTAGGGGGCATCCTGGTAATTCTGTCTAGTACCCAGAGTGGCTTTTCCATGAGGCTAGGCGTGGTGGCCAGGGCTGGTGCTAGATACTGAAAAGATCTGAGGCTCAGGCCCACAGGCCAAAATAAATGCACAAATTTGCATATGCTTACGTATTACATATGCTCTAAAGTCCGTAAAGGACCCTGTCTCCTAAGGATACCCCTATTTGTAAAAAAAAGGATTATGGACAGGGGAGAGGAGGTCATTTGATTTTAGAAAAAACCCTCAGGCGGAAAGATTCAAAGGCCTCCCAGAGAGTTGAGGTTCCAAATGAAAGATTAGGGGCTCCAGCCCTAGTGGGCTGCCCCCTAACACCGCCTCTGGGGGTGACAGATTGTGGGCGACATTAAGAACAGTAGAGTGGGAGAGACAGACTTGATGTAGCCTTCCCCAACCTGGTGTCCTCCAGATATTTTCTACTACAAGTCTCAGGATTCCTGTCCATTGTCCATATTGATGGCTGCTGATAGGAGTTGAAGTCCACAACATCTGGCACCAGGTTGGGGAGAGCTGTCATAATCCATCAGGATTCTGGGAAGTTCTCCACAAGACTCACTGAAATGAACAGGAGTAGAGGATTATGTACTCTTATGTAGGTCCTGTACGAATTAGCAGGTGTCAAACTAGCCTTGGCAGTATCATACTATTTTAATTCTCCAAGAGAGCTTGTAATCTTTTGTGCGCTGTTGCATGTTGATTCTTATTGGGTACCAGGGCTACTGGGGAGCTCCCACTAAATATCAGATTGCACCCTTGTGACATTTTTTGTGGAACATGGTAAAGCTTTTCAGGTTAGGGTAGTCTGAAGAAAAGACAAGAGCTCTTCAACAGCATGGCTTTTCGACAATTCCATCGACCATGGTATCCTTCTGGATAGGTTGTCTGGGTTGGGAGTTGGAGGCACTGCGCTCCAGTGGTTCCGATCCTACTTGGCTGGCTGATTCCAGAAGGTGGTGCTGGGGGGATTACGCCATGTTATGCCATGGGGTGCCACAGGGCTCTGTTTTATCCCCTATGCTGTTTAACATCTACATGAAACCACTGGGAGAGGTTATCCAGAGGTGTGGGCTGAGGTGTCATCAATATGCGGATGACACCCAGCTCTATCTCTCCTTTTCATCTAATCCAGGTGAGGCAGTGGCTGTTCTGAATCAGTGCCTGGGCACGGTAATGGACTGGATGAGGGCTAATAAACTGAGACTCAATCCAGATAAGACGGAGGTACTGTTAGTGGGTTGTTCGTCTGCCCGGCTAAGTGATATTCAACCAGTTCTGGATGGGGTTGCACACTCCCCCTGAAGGATCAGGTTCGTAGTTTGGGGGTGCTCCTGGATCCACAACTGTCACTCGAGGCACAGGTGAACTCGGTGGCACGGAGCACCTTTTATCAGTTTATGCTGATATACGTCCTTATCTGGACAGAGATAGCCTAGCTACAGTTATCCATGCTCTGGTAACCTCTCGTTTGGATTACTGCAATGCGTTATATGTGGGGCTGCCTTTGAAAACGGTCCAGAAACTTCAGCTGGTCCAAAATAGGGCAGCGAGATTGTTAACAGGGACTGGCCGATGTGAACATATTATGCCAGTGCTTTCTCATCTGCACTGGCTGCCAGTCTGTTTCTGGGCCCGATTCAAAGTGCTGGTACTAACATTCAAAGCCCTAAACGGCTTGGGGCCAGGGTATCTAAAGGATTGTCTCCTCCCATATGTACCTGCCCGGACACTAAGATCCGCATCAGCAGTCCTTCTCCGAGAGCCCCTGCCAAAGGAAGTGAGGCAGGTGGCTACTAGGAGGAGGGCCTTTTCTGCTGTGGCACCCCAGTTATGGAATGAGCTCCCCAAAGAGGTTCGCCTGGCGCCTACTTTGTATTCTTTCCGGCGCCAGGTGAAGACCTTTCTATTCTCCCAGGCATTTTAATCATTTTAATCTTGTAGTTTTTAACTCCGTTATTGTAACTACTGCTGCTAGCTCTGCTGTTTGTTTTTAATCTGTGGTTTTAAATTTTATATTTATTTTATATTGTATTTTATGGTTGTAAACTGCCCAGAGAGCTTCGGCTATTGGGCGGTATAAAAATGTATTAAATAAATAAATAAATAAATAAAAATTCTTAAGAGAGCTTTGTCTACTTCTATCTAGACCAATATTTGATGGCAGTTATAGTTCTGTCCATTCTTAAAGGAATGGACAAACTGGTCATCTGAACATCACTTAGGGAGCTGGTGGAGAAATGCAGAGTAGAATCCTCAACCCAGTGTACTTTAGATGGTAGGCAATAGTTCAGATATAACAATATGAATGAAACCCATGGAAACTTAGCCAAAACTTCCTGACCAGTTTAAAAATGCAGATGTCCCACCCAGTGGCTGCTCTGGACTAGAGGTTGCTGAAGGTGATTTAAAGCATGCGAATGTGTACACATTGTGAACAGGCCTGATCTAAAGATCTGTGATAAGCATTTGGAGATATTTTACAGTCCCTTTGTTGTTAGAGGTCTGGGTAATAAGGCAACTTGGCAAACTAGGGCTCCAGGCCCTATTGCTACTTCGAGCCAGTCCACTACTGGAAGACCACGTTCATGATTAACCATTCCAGATCCATCACTGTCCAGGGCATTACTTGTTGGCAAGTATTCTTGCAGTGAACTACAGGTGCTGGAGTATTCTGAAGCATTAGCTTTTATTACTTGCCCACAACTCACCTGGTTTAACGGCCATCTTTAAATGCATCTTTCACAGTGCTGTGTTGGTTTCCCTTTCACTCTCCGATCCAGTGCACTTGGAAAAGCTCCCTTGAGGCCCTGGCATGTGCCTGCTTTCTCTGCCTCACTGAGTTTGTTTATATACGGTAATTCTTTGGGCAGGTCTGTTTGATTGGTTTTCCAGGTCTTCTGGGAAGTACAACGTTGTGGCAATTAAACTCTTGAGAATGGAAAAGTGGCTACTGGAGAAAGATTTCTTGTTCAGGTGCTAGATATTTATGTGCTTTTGAATGTCACCACTTTCCCCCCTCATCAATGTGCTTTGCCTAATTTCCATGACCTGGGGGGGTCATAGGGGCTAAATATAATACTACTTCACTGCTTGAGCTGACCTCAGTGGTGCTCAGGGTCTCAAGTTCCCCCTTTGAGTCCTTTGGTCACCCTGGGGACTAACCATACTTCTAAATACCTCCTTGTTGAGCAAGTGATGCTTTCTCTACTTTGCATAGGATGCGGTGTTGGCCACCAAACTAGACGGCTTTAAAAGAGGATTAGAGAAATTCATGGAGGATTAGGCTATCAGTGGCTTCTAGTCATGATAGTTAGATGCTGCCTCCAGGATTGGAGGTGGCGTGCCCCTGAGTACCAGTTGCTGGGGAACAAGAGTGGGAGGGTGCTATTGTGCTTATCCTTGTGGGCTTCCTATAGGCAGCTGGTTGGCCATTGTGGGAACTGGGATGCTGGACTAGATAGGCCTTTGGAATCTTCCAGGAGGGCTCTTCTTATGTTCTTATGCAGTCCAGAGAAACACATCCGAGAAAGACATCCTGCAGGGTGTAGACTGGTTCAGTGTATGTTGTCCCTGTTGGCCTTTTGCATCCTAAGCGTCTAGACCAGGGTAGGCAACGTAGCGTGGTGGGCAACAGTGCTGTCCTGGACACCTTTCTTGGTACCTGTTGAAATGCCCTACCCCTCCCACTTTAAAAACAACAACCCAAAATAAAGTTGCTTACTTTCAAGGCAAAGTGAGGGCCTCTAGCTACTCCTGTCTTCTTTTCCATGAATGCCTCTGGGCCGCATATGGGGCCCAGAAAGATTCTTAGGAAATGAAGGTGGCAGGTGGCTTCAGACTGATGGTTTCATCTGCAGCGCACCCATTTTGTGGTGGTGCCTAGGACAGTTTATCAAATTGCCATATGTGCTTATGGGCCTAAAAAGGTTGCATACTGTGTAGCACGTACTAAAGCAGTGGTTGGAATTCACAGGTTGTAGAAGGTGACTGCTCATACTCTTGCACAATAGCACAGAGCTAATATTAAACTATTTTTTCTTCTCCCGCTAAGTCTGGTTCTCCTTTCCTAAGAGGGGTGAATGTCTTCCTGGCAACAACCACCTTGCTTCTTGCAAACTGTTTGCTCTCCCATTACTTTGGGCAGTTTATGAACATGCAGTAGTGGTTGGTCCAGTATTCCATGGATTGGCAGAACTTCATTAAACCCCTGTCATGTGTGGAGTTGATGGTTATCCATCACAAATGCTTATCTGTGCTTCAGTAGACCTCCAGTCTGGATATTGTAATCAGAACAATGCAGGTGGAGACGATGTTACAAAAAGAGTACAGTACAATAAAGATGCAATCCTATGCATGTTTAGACATTTTAAAAGTCCTACAACTCCCAGCATTCCTGCTGGCTGGGGAATGCTGGGAGTTGCAGGACTTTTTTCTGTCTAAACATGCATAGGATTGCGGCCTAAGAGTATTAACATTGCTGCTAGACTTTGGCTATGGCTAGTTGCTGTCTGGTATTCCTGTTTGGCTTACGTAAGATGCTGCTTTGTGATAGATTTTTCTTTACTAACAGTTGACTTTCTGCTGATGTGGAGCTAGCAAGAAGGGCTAACATTTTATACTATTAAAGACAATTATATAGCATGTCATATTGCCAAAAAAAGAGCCATTGTCCACTTGCTACCCCTCCCTCCTGTATTGATAAGCGGCTGCACAATATGTTAAATCCAGTTCTTGTTATGAGATGAGTTCCAGGTGAAATGCATGCTCTTCAGCATGATAGGTAAGATACCCAGAGGTAGAGAGCAAAGATAGAGCTGTGTAATCCAGGGGGGAGAAGGATTTCCCCTCGGCCAAATATCTCCTGTGATTTGAAACACATTTTTTGTCATGGGTTGTTAATGGCTTTTGGCAGCCATTTTGGAGCCCAGATCTGCAACCTCTTCCCAGCTCAATGAAAGGGGGGGGGGATGCTGGGATAGAGCACTTGAGACTTCCTATTGATTTAGGGAGGTTGGGAGTTCCAGAAAGAGCATAATGCAGCCTGTAGGTATAAGGATAGAAATAAGAACATTGCTGCAGGTGTAAGGGCAGTGTCTGTTGTAGTTCTGGGAGATAAACCTTGGCCCTCATGACTGGTGTAGTGCCACTTTTATCTCGCTGTGCAGTCTTTTTGCCTAGCTTTGCACGTGGCAGGCTCTCAGTGCATTTGCTTTTAATCTCCTCAGGCTAATTAGCTGGATTGGCATTGGCAGGCTGCTCTCTGGTGCAGGGTAGTTTCAGCGCCTTACGTATGGGATTTCTCCCCAATCTTTTCTCTGTAAATGGTGGATTTGTAGCTGTTAATCTCACCCATTGCGTGTTGTCCAAATGTAGTTGTTGTATCCAATAAGAGCTGCAGAGTAAAGTACAAAACCCTTTATTTAAAAGTATAAATAACAAAGGTAGCAGAACTAGCAGCTATGCCTAGAATGAAGCAGACTCCATTATTGCTTCCTATTTCCTTTTATAGGCTGCCTTCCTTCAGCTGGGTATAATCCCAGCTCTCTTCAAGGTACAATGCCTACAAAATTACCACAGTAGTTCTGAACACTATAGTGAGGAGATGTGGCATGCGAGAGATTTTTCTTAGTGCAGTCCTTGAAACATTTCTGGAGTGGTGGCAGCCTGTACCAGGATTGCATGGGTAATTTCCATGAATCTGCAGGCGGTCCTTCACTTCTGCAGAAAAGTAGCAGAATTGTGATTTTCCTCTTCCTTAGCATTAATTATCCAGAGGCAGAAATTTGTCAGTGGAAGCTGAGAAATCCTGACTTGTTGTTGTTGTTGCAAGCTTCACCACTGATTAGTCATACATAGATGAACAGGAAATAAATATAATAATAATAATAATAATAATAATAATAATAATAGTAGTAGTAGTAGTAGTAAATATTTATATAGTAATCACCAATGAAACTATTTACTTAAATAATTAATAGTACCGGTAGATAGTAAATGTATGATAGGAAATAGGAAGTAATAGTGCAGCAGTGGAATATCACTTCTGTGTTTAACTCTTATAGGAGTGTGTTCAGGACTAGGAAGCTGGGGCGGGGGCTGAAGTTCATTCAAACCAGCTGTCCCCAACCTGGTATCCTTCAGATGAGTTGGACTGCAAATCCCATAATTCCCAAGCAACATTGGTCATGCTGGCTGGGAATTATGGGAGTTGCAATCCAACACATCTGGAGGGCACCAGATTGAGAAAGCCTGATTTAAGGTGCAATCCTATGCATGTTTAGACAGAAAAAAGCCTTACAACTCCCAGCATGCCCCCACCAGTCATGCTGACTAGGGCATGCTGGGAGTTGTATGCCTTTTTTCTGTCTAAGCATACATAGGATTGCACCCTTATACACTTATCTTGCCACCCCATAATAGACATGTGGGGGCCCTTCTCTGGATTCCTCTCTCTTCAAAAAGTGAGGTGGGCATTTACTAGAGAGAGGGCATTCTCTATGGTGGCACCATGGTATCCTGTCTTTGGATTTCCCACCATAGGTGAGTTTGCCTAAGCACCATTATTGCTACCAGGCTAAGTAAGTCTGCCTTGTTGACCTGAGGTTTTAACTAGCATCAGTGGCTTTGATTGGCTTTAATCTGCTGTTTTTCAGCTGTGCGGTTGGCTTTATAAAATGGCATTTCTATTTTGTTACAGTTTGTGTTTGTATTTTTTAAGTTTTGATTTTTGTTGTAAGCTGCCTCGAGGACTTATAGTGGAAAAGCAGGATAGAATTTTTAATAAATAAAAATGCACACACACGTGTGTTAACTGCCCCCTTTCCCCTTGTAGTATGTTTTTCTGATATCCCTCACATGCAGGCTTTGTGGCTTTTGCCCTGTCCTTCCTTTCACTATTGTGGTGTCTGTCTTCCTCAGGATGAGATTGAGGAACTACGTGCTGAGATGCTGGAGATGAGAGATGTCTACATGGAAGAAGATGTCTACCAGTTACAGGAGCTTCGACAGCAACTGGACCAAGCCAGTAAAACCTGCCGTATCTTGCAGTACCGTCTGCGTAAGGCAGAACGACGCAGCCTCCGGGTGGCACAGACTGGCCAGGTGGATGGAGAGCTCATCCACGGCCTTGAACAAGATGTCAAGGTAAGCCTGCGGGTACACATTTTTTGTGCATCACAAGGGAGGAGGCAGTTAAACGATCCTGGGATATATGTCTACTGTTTAGACCACTGGTCCATGTAGCCCAGTACTGTTTATTCTGACCATTTATTTATTATTAATATTATTATTAATATTTATTTATCGCCCATCTGGCCGGCAACCGGCCACCCTGGGCGATGTACACAGAATAAAAGCAATAAAATACATTTAAACAATATAAAAATTTTAAAATCTTAACCCACCCCATATTCCCGCCTGAACAACCAGGTTTTTAATGAGCGACGGAAGCTCATCAGAGAGGGGGCATGGCGGAGGTCACTCGGGAGAGAGTTCCACAGTACGGGGGCCGCCACAGAAAAGGCCCTCTTCCTCGTCCCCACCAGTCTAGCTGCTCTGGCTGAAGGGACAAGGAGAAGGCCATCCGTGGCAGATCTTGTTGAGCGGCCCACTTGGTGTTGCTGGAGACGCTCCTTGAGATAGACTGGACCGGAGCCGTATAGGGTTTTAAAGGTCAAAACCAACACCTTGAATTCGGCTCGGCAAGCAACTGGTAGCCAGTGCAAATCCTTCAGCACTGGCGTGATGTGATCCCGCCGGCAGCTGCCTTTAACCAGGCGAGCCGCCGCGTTCTGTACCAGCTGTAGCTTCCGAACCGTCTTCAAGGGTAAGCCCACGTAGAGCATTGTCATCTCTCCAAGGTCTCAGGCAGGGGCCTTTCCTAATTCCAGTATTTGAAATCCTTTAACTGGAGATAGCTGGGATTGAACTGGGGATCTTCTACATGCAAATCATATGCTCTACTACTGAGCTATGACCCCTTCTCTACAGTATTTGGTGGGGATTCAGGGTGCAATCCTATGCATGTTTAGACAGAAAGAAGCCCTACAACTCCCAGAATGCTGGGAGTTGTAGGCCTCTTTCTGTCTAAACATGCATAGGATTGTGCCCATCGTGTATCCTTTGAAAAAAGAGCTGCTTATAAATATCTTGCTAAGAAATGAATCTGGTGCCATACTTGCCTAATGGAGCACTGGAGAGGATCTTTTGGAAGATTTGTTAAGTGCTGTTATGTATTTTAGTCATTTTCTAGGGGAATCCACAAGTCTTGGATTCCTTTGCACAAATGTAGTCTTACCTGTCAATAACGGCGAGATAGCAGCCAGTGAGTAAAGTCAAATAAATGGAGATCATAAATGGAGTCATAGTAAAGCAGACTCAAGCCATCTCTATGTTTGTATATTTCACAACTTCATGATTTCCCAGTGCAAGCACTGAAGTGGCATTTGGTGTAGAATTCAGCTTTTTAGAAGAGATATATTTCTGGCCTTTATGACTGTGAAGATAGGCTTTAAAGTGTGTGGATAATGCTAAGTGAAATCTCAGAAGCCAAGTAGGTGGGGAGAGAAGATCAGGGTTTCAGTGCCTGGTGAAGCTCTTTGCCTGTCTGCCATGACTAACAGAAGAGGAATAAACATATGCAAAATTAGTCTCACCACCAAGGCTTGAACCAGAAAGATCCGATGTAGGGTTGTGCATAACAGTTAAATGCAAATTTAACTGTTAATTTGCATAGATGTCCTGGAATTGATCTTTGCTTGCTGCAGATTTTGAGTTAGCTTGGTGTAGAACTTTGTTTTGTTAGTTTGCTTCATTTAAAAGCACAGAGAATGCACAACCCTACATCGGATCTTTCTGGTTCAAGCCTTGGTGGTGAGACTAAGCGGCAGCTTGCTATGTTTGAAATGCTTTTGGGGAGCGGACTGCCTTCTGCTCTTAATTCTTACCTAATTTACTGTGTGATTTTGAATTGGCCAATCCTGGAGTTACTAGGGAGGGGCTGTGTTTACATGTTACAGAGTGGTGTGGAGGGCAAAGCCTGTCCCTCTGCTTTGGAGTAGAGATCTTCTGATGGTCTTTGTAGAATCCTGTTACTCTCACAACAGCCTTGTTGAGGGCTGGTTAGGCAGTTATTTTCACAAGGCTAGCCATTATATTTCATGGCTATGAATTTGAACCTGTGTTTCCCAAGTGAGATATTTCCAGTTGCAGCTGGACTTCTCCCTGCTTCTACTCCTCCCCATTTATTCCCCTTTCCAGTCTTTAGGCGCTTCTGGAGGATGTGCAGTCCAGGGAAGGTTTAGCTATAAGAATATGCTTTCTTGTCAGCTCAGTTTACAGTCATGAGAACTAAGCAGCTGACCAAAGTGCTGAGCCCCTCCCTTGAGCTGCCTGAGGGCCTGAGCTAGTTCATGATGATTGTACCGGCCAGCTGGGCGGTGCAGATGCTGCTTTAGTGTGGCACTTTCTTGGCAGTGCACAGCAACAGACTCTGGAGGAATGCCTCCTCTCTCACTGCCTATAAAGCTTGTTCTGTGGGCCCTTTACTACAGCTCCTATACTCACTAGTATAGATATTCAATAGGGGACAGAGGCACAAGCTGCTGGGGTGGAAAAGGGCAGGAAAAGAGAGTCTGCAAAATGTTTAAGCATGCCAGTGCTGGCTGGCATGATTGGAATGAGAGAAGGAAGGACTGGGCAGATTGGGCTGCTTGGAGAAGCAGACTGGGGCATTACGATGCCTACATCTTTAGAGACTCCTTTTACCATGATTACAAAAACAGGGATGTTTAGCTTCAGAGCTTGAACATTCTCCAGGGTGACTTGCATCTGTTAGTATTTCGTGTAACATCACACGTGGTAAGTTTTGACTCACAGCGAAGGCATGTAACTGCCTGCACCTGTAAACAGGGTGAGGCAGCTAGTTACTGCTACTTAAGACAGCTGAGCTGTGCTCTGGGTTGCTGCAGTAGCTACTCTGTTGCTGCAAGCCTCCTACTGCGTGTTGCTGTGCCTTGGATAAGAAACAACTGCTACTACTACTGTATGGTAAGCTCCCTTTGTACAGGGAGACTGCAATTATAATACTCTGTTACTCTACAATAAAACTGTATATATATAATCACTCATTGCTACCCTCTGCTTTCTAGACCTGCTGCGTTGGAGGTAATTTATTTCCCTCCTCCTGCTGACATTGGTTATGGGCCCAGTTTAAAGGTCCTAGGATCCAGAGAGGAAGCAGTTTGATTTATATTGCTGTATATTGTTTTGAGTACAGAGCAGCCTATAATTTATTTGGCTGAATTGCAGCTAGCAGAATGGCTGAACGTCGGGAAAAGGGTTTCACCTTCCCTCAGCTGGATGACTCAAATTTCACAATGTGGAGTCATCGGATGGAGGCTTATCTCGGGCTGGAAAATGTTTGGCATGCAGTAACTGATGACCCTCCTGCGGCTGTTTCGGCGGCTTGGACTGCGGCTGACATTAAAGCAAAGGCTTTAATCACGCTGGCGGTGTCTTCCCACGTATATTCACCAACTGTTGGTCAGACAACAGCGAAACAGATGTGGCAAGCCTTGCAGATCATTCACCTTCGCAGAGAAACTGGGTCAGCTATTATTTACTTTAAGAAACTTTATCGGGCTGAACTATCACCAGGTGGGGATGTGTCTGATCATTTAAGACACTTGCGTTCACTGAGACATGAACTGCTGTCCCGAGACATAGAAATCCCTGACCTGCAGTTTTGCTACATAGTGTTGACCAGCCTGGACTACAGCTTTGAGTCAGTAGCTGCTCAATTGGCTACTTTGCCTGCAGCACAATTGACTGTAGAACTGGTTCAAGCTAGGCTCATGGCTGAGGTCGACAGAAGGGCTGCAACAAACTGTAAAAATAACTCTGAGGTTGCTCAGAAGCCTGTAGCAAACAGCAGGGGTGAGGAGCAAGCAACAGCCTTAAAGGTGTGGCAATGTTTTGAGTGTGGCAAACCCGGTCATTTCCGAAAGGACTGCAAAAGTAAGAAGAAACAGCAGGGGGCACCACAGTCTTCAAAGCCTTCTTCTTCTTCTGTAACAACTAAAGCACTGTTTACCAAGTCCACTGCAACGAAGAAATGGGACCATTTTGTAATAGACAGTGGAGCTACTCGACATATTTGTAAAGATGAGTGGTTGTTCCAGTCTATTACAAGGCAAAAGGGCATTATTCATCTGGCCAACAAGCAAGTGTTCAACAGTGAAGGGCATGGGACTGTGTTTCTGAAAGGTTTGAATACAACCATAAGAAATTGTTTATATGCTCCTGATTTATCTGAAAACTTGCTAAGTATTTCTCAGCTCACAGAGCAAGGTTTTGTTGTAAGGTTTAATGCAACTAAATGTGAAATACTGAAAAATGGTAAAGTGTTTTTGTATGGTAAACTGAAAGATGGTTTGTTTCTTATATCATATTGTGTTAATAACAATGATAAAGTAAATGAAGGTTGTGAAGCAACAACCATGAATTTAAAATCAAATGCACCATTGCATGATAATTGCATTCACAATTATCATAGGAAGTTTGGGCATTTAAATTTCCAAGCTGTAAAACAAATGGAAAAGATAGTTGAAGGGATGCATTTAAAGAAATGTGATTGTCACATGAAATGTATATCCTGTGCTCAAAACAAAGTAAAGCAAGCTCGAAAGGGGATTAAAACTGAGAGAAAAGCTGAAAAGGCATTCCAATATGTACACGGTGATCTCGTAGGACCTCTGACAACTTCCAGAGGTGGGGCACGTTACTTTATGGTGCTCATTGATCAGTATACAAGATACACCTTTGTGTACATGTTACAAAGGAAAGCAGAAGCTCTGGACAAGTTCAAAGCATTCTGTGCCTGGGTAAAGAACAGGCATAGTTCCCATGTTACCTGTTTCTTTACAGATATGGGAGGGGAATTTTGTTCAGCACAATTTAATGCTTTTCTCAGTGAGCAAGGAATTGAGCACATGGTTGCAAGTCCTCGTTCTCCTTGGCAGAATGGATTGTGTGAAAGGGCCAATCAAACTCTTTTGCAAGGTTTGAAAACTCTATTGCATGATGCGAAACTAACTGATGTTTTTTAGGCAGAAGCTCTTAATTGTTTCAATTATGTTCATAATAGAAGCTTCAGATCTGTTTTAAAGTGTACACCATATGAGAAAATGTATAACAGGAAGCCTTCTGTTAAACAGGAAGCCTTCTGTTAAACATTTCAGAATTTTTGGTTCTGACATGTGGGTACACACACCCCAAGGTCAAAAGTTAGACAAAAGAGGATTGCAAGGAACATTTCTTGGTTATGAGAAAGGATCATACCGTGTTCTTATGACTGACACTCAAACTATAAGACTAACCAGGAGTGTTGAGTGCAATGTTAATTGGGAGGGTGTTGGAATTTTTCAACCATATCCAATTAGAAGTACTGCCTCTGATAATTTAAAGGCAGATTCAGAATCAGATACAGATTCAGATTCGGAGTATGAAAGTGTTAAGAATACCCCATATCAGTCAGAAGAATCTGATACTGAAACACCAAGAAATTCAGGTGATGAAGGTGAACAGAAACCTTTGTTCACAATAGGTACTGTTTCACTTAAAAAGGAACCTGAGAACTCTGATGAGGAACGGAGGGGGGTGCGTAGAACAAAACGAGTTAAAAAACGTCCTGTTAGATATCAAGACAAATTCGCAGGAACAGTTTTTTTTGAGCCTCAGGATTATAGAGAGTTTGAAGAAGAAGATAGTCCTTCAATGATGAAGAAATTAGAGGACCATATACTGAGGATGCAAAATAAAAGATGAAAAAGGATTTTGTTTGCAAGCTGAGAAAATCTTTGTATGGCTTAAAACAATCTGCCAGGTGTTGGAACACAGTTTTGACTAAAACTTTAATTAATTTGGGTTTTGTGCAAGGTATAGCAGACCAGTGTTTATTTATTAAGGAAGAGCATAAACATAGAATGTATATCCTGTGTTATGTTGATGACCTTTTGATTTTCTGGTCTGAGAAAAAACAATATGATAAGTTGGTGCAAGACCTCCAAACCCTTTTTGAATTAAAATGTCTTGGTGATGTAACCAATTATTTTTCTTTAGAAGTGGAGACAGACCAAGAAGGCAGTGTTTTAGCGCATCAAACAAAGAAAATTAAAGATGTAATCGAAAAATTACATTTAGGCAATGCCAAACAGCTATGCTATTGTAAATATTGATACAATTGTTTAAAGATGCCAGGGTTGATGTTAGTAAACCTGTGAAAGTATATCAGGACAATCAGGCCAGCATTGCAATTCTAAGAACTGAAAGCAATAAGCAAAGGACAATATTTACAAATTAAAATGAACCATGCAAAGGAATGCATCAGGGATGGTTTGATAGAAGTCTTATATTTGGCAGGGAATGAAATTCCTGCAGATCTTCTTTCAAAACCTAATCGGAAAAGAGCAGCATCAGAAATTGACAAAGCTGATGCTGTTGTCTTGAAAAACTTTGCCGGTGTGATGTGTACACGAAAAGCAGGGGGATGTTAGTATTTCGTGTAACATCACACGTGGTAAGTTTTGATTCACAGCGAAGGCATGTAACTGCCTGCACCTGTAAACAGGGTGAGGCAGCTAGTTACTGCTACTTAAGACAGCTGAGCTGTGCTCTGGGTTGCTGCAGTAGCTACTCTGTTGCTGCAAGCCTCCTACTGCGTGTTGCTGTGCCTTGGATAAGAAACAACTGCTACTACTGTATGGTAAGCTCCCTTTGTACAGGGAGACTGCAATTATAATACTCTGTTACTCTACAATAAAACTGTATATATATAATCACTCATTGCTACCCTCTGCTTTCTAGACCTGCTGCGTTGGAGGTAATTTATTTCCCTCCTCCTGCTGACAGCATCCTGTACAAATAACACTGGCTCATCTTGATAATCACCGAGTAGTAGACTTAGGACGCAATCCTATGCATGTTTAGACAGAAAAAAGTCCTACAACTCCCAGCATTCCCCAGCCAGGAAAGTTTTTTCCTGGCTTTTTCTGTCTAAACATACATAGTATTATTGCACCCGTAAACGCTTGGCCAGTTTCTTGTTTTCCTCTTTCCAGTTAATGCTGAACCTGCAGGTTCACCAAAGAAGTTGCCACTTCCATGGGGGCTTTGTGTGATTTTCCCCAATTGTGTGTAGATTGCATCTACTTGAGAGTACATGGGATTCAGCTGCCTTATTCCAGGTGGTAGAATTATCATCACACTTCTTACTCTGCAGCCTTTTGTGCTCTGGACTCGCAGTGAGTAAAGGAAGATGGGCTCATTGGCAGCATGCTGTGTGAGGATTTGGCCATCTCATGGCCCTGCAGGCCTGACAGTCAAGAGACACGCAGCCCTCATCCTGCTTTGCCACATGGGCAACCCTTTAAATGAAACAGACCTCCCAGCCTCTGTGCGCAGCTCATCCGCTTCATTATGGCTGGCAGAGAGAGAAAAAGAAAACAATAATAAAATGCAGAAGCAGTTTTTGACCTTCATGGAAAGAAAGGTCAGGAGAGAAGTATGCCATTTCTCCTGTAAAATCAACTGTTAAGCAATTCTAACTTGAACATTATGTGTTTACCAACCCATCTATCTGGGGAGGGGAGAACAATAAATGCCCAACACTGCTAATAGTTTCCAGTGGGTGGCTGTTACTTGTAACCTCATGTAGCGAGCTTCTGTGCTTGCCTTGGTCTCAGCTCACTTGAGAGAAGGCGCAGCCATCTCTCCAGTTACACGGGCATGCTACTCTTGCTTGGCTACAAAATGCTTTTGCATTGTTGCAATGGGAAGCTCAGCAAAGCCTGAGATGGAGCCAGGCAATGGCCTTTACACAAAGGAGTGAATCTGCTGCCAAGTGCCCCAGGCACCAGAAAATGGCTGATCCTGAAAATGAAGCATGCCACAAGTGACTGATGACAATCTCCACCCAAGCATCCACTGCTAACTGCTCTATAATTAAGAGGATATGCTTGCAAGGTTGTTAAAAGTAAATATAGCCACTATCCACACCTGCAGGAGTCCCACAAAATGTGTTCTTGTTGTGATATGCACTGGAGTGAGGTAGTTGAAATCCTGCTCTGCTGACACTGCTGTCTTCTTCTGTCTTTTCTATTTCCACCTAGAGCAAGGGTGGGCAAGGGTGTGGCCCTCCAGATGTTTTGGCCTACAACTCCCATCAGTCCTAGCCAGCATAGCCAATGGTGAGGGCTGAGTTTTAGGCCAAAACGTTTGGAAATTCACAAGTTGCCCACCCCTTGGCCACAGAAACCTCTGATGTTGCTGCCTATCTGGGCCTGCAAAAAAAACAGTGGTTGTCAGGCAGATCAGAACACATGTCTGGTGGGCTGAGTTTGGCTACATGTTGAGCATCAACCATTGCTCAGAATTTTCTGGCCATGTCATGTCTACAAAATGACGTGTTTTTGCTTCATATTTAACAGGAATGATGGCACATGGGATTTTTCCCAGTTTTCCTTTAGAGTATTCTGAGTTTTCCTTCTGGAACAGTTAATGGGAAGAGGACTATGTTAATTATCCTTTGTTTCTGTCCATATATTTTCAGGCCTCTTTTTATTAGCCCCCTCCAAGGCTAGGGCTCCTAGGAACTGGGCATGCCATTCCATCCCTTCCTGGTGGTGTCTGCCATTTTACTTGGTCAGCAACACACCTTGATACACTGTGGCATTGTGTATGTACACCCTGCATTTCAGATGCTCTTCTGCAGTTAGGTCTCTTTTGAGGGAAGTCTCTGTGTTCAGCCTCATATCAGCATAACCAGGGGCTGAACTCACCTGTAGAGCATGATGTAGTGTCCAATTTGCATGCATGCTGTGTCTAGTTATGCATCTTGATCTGTAAGCATAGGAGCTGATAAATATTTTTGGGGGGGTGGAAAGAGAAAAGGTAAAAAAATGCCATTACAATATATAATATAATATGCAGATATGAGTGTGATTTTTTTTTTAAAGAAACAATAGAAATCTTAAGGACATTAGAAATATTAGAAGCATTGGTACATTCTGTAGCTGTAGTTCATGATACACAAACAGATCACCACCTCACTTACATAGATTCATAGATCATAGAGTTGGAAGGAGCCTACAAGGCTATCGAGTCCAACCCCCTGCTCAATGCAGGAAACTAGAGGAGGGGTCTCCCATCCAAGTAACAACCAGGCTTGACCCTGCTTAGCTTTCCATGCTCAGACAAGCTGAGCCAGCGTAAGCCACATCACATTAGGAATGTTAGAAATATTAGAAATGCTAGAACTTTTGTTAGCCACAGTTAGTGATACAGGAGCTGATGTTTGATGTAGGAGTATAGGAATAGGATTTGTTTGGAAACAGCATCCTGGATTCAAAATGTGGCATTTATTTTGCTCCCTCAGCCTTTTTGTTTTGTCCATACGGGTCATTGCATTGATTGGTTCTCCCCCTAGCTGGATGTGGTTGTGATAGCTCCCATATGTTTGTCAGGCTGCATTTTTCCACTCTCCGTTTACCCTGCAGCCAGTAACAGCTGCCTCCTAGTTGCCTTTGCATTCACTGCGATCAAGTGTTTTGCTTGCAGAAACAGGAAATACGGTAACTGAAGCGTTTTTTCTCCTTCATGGTGCTGCTAGAGCTTCAAGCTGAGCCGATTCCATAGTAGTAACTGTGGTGCCACTTGCCCCTCTGCCAGCTCAATTTTCAGTTCCCATAGTCAGGATGCAATTGGGGATTTGTATAAATAACTGCAGAAGATGAAGCACAGGGCAACTGCTTCTCCACCATCAGCAGTATAGTGGGGTCACTGCATGCTTTTTTTCCATAACCCACTGCAGCATCTTTTCTTCTCCAACCTGTTGTGTCCATCATGATTGCTTTGGTAATGCACTAGGTTCCTGCCCTTTGACCTTCACATTTGTTGTGGTGCAAAACCCATGTCAGTGTACGGTCCTAGTAAGGAGGTCTGTAGATTTAAACCAACCCCCGCCCACACACACACACACTCCAGATTCTTAAGTGTGGCGGCCTTCTCCGATCTTTGCAGTTGTGCTAGCATATCACAGGAAGAAGAAAAGGAAAAAGACAGATAACTTCGCTCTAGTTTTCCTGAAGAGCAAAGTTTTATGTACCGTATATAATTATGCATATGGGTGTACACAATTTTAGCAGTAAGCCTGCTAGGGAAAGACTCTTTTAAAATATATATATATGCTACTTTATACACAATACTACAAATATACAAGTAAGTATAATCACGTCTATACTATTCATCATTAATATGATGGGTATTCATTTAAATGAATTATTTGAGACCACTACTTCAAAAGTAGTACAGTAATACCTTGGATTACAAGTAACTTGATTTGAGAGCATTTTGCAAGACAAGCAAAATTTTTAATATTTATTTATTTATTTTTTACTTGATATACAAGCGTCGTCTTGCAATACAAGTACGTACTGTAGTACGGCTTAAATTAAAAATCTCTACAAATTTTTTTGGGGGGATTTCATTTTGATATAAGAGTGTTTTGGATTACAAGCACCTTTCCGGAACGAATTATGCTCTCAATCCAAGGCATGACTGTATAATCTTTCAATGAGCCCTACTCTGATATTAGTTTGGTGATTGTATGTTGACTTGTAAATAGTGGCCGGGTTTGCATGAACAGAGAAGGAAATGAAGCCACGGTGGCTTCTTTTCCCCTCCTTGTGCGTGCCAGTTGTGCACCGCCGCATTCCTATAATTACCCACGCTGTGTGTGGGTTGCTGTGCCATCCAAACCCGGCAAGGTGGACAGCGGGGGTGGCTTCCAAACCACCCCACAACCCATGGCTTGTTCTAGGGTTCTGGAGTGGTTTTGGAAGCTATCCCCATCTCCCACCCTTGCTGGGTTTGGATGACATGGCAACCTCTGCTCAGATGGGTAATTATGGAAATAAGGTGACACGTGACTGGCACGTGTAGGGGAGGATAAAGAAGCCACCATGGCTTCTTTTCCTTCCCCGATCAGATCGTGCAAAACCAGTCACTGACATAAAGGAATAATATATCTGCCTGTTACTTCAACAACTTTTTCTGTAACTCTTGATTTAGACCACTTTAATAGTTTGCTAATTTCTATGAATTCATACTTCTTCAGATCTGCATATTGCCCAAAACACTTTTATCTTCCAGCTCCTCAGGAAAGATTCTTACCACATTTTGGGTACAGCATACCCCCCCTCCCCCCCCCCCCCCGTTGAGCTCAGCACTGATTGGCTGAGCTCAATCTAGTGTCAATCACAAAGCCACTTTCCCCATTCTTGGAGCATTTTTTTTTCAAGTGGATAAAACTTTAAATAAATCAGCAAACAAATATTTGGTCAGATAAATGTGCAAGGTGCTTGAGGAAAGAGAAAAATGCAGACAGTCCACTTGAAGACTGGGGAGAAGGGGCAAAGGAAAGGAGGCAACCAGCATTCAGCAGTCAGTTTGGGCTCAGTATGTACCAGGGGGTGCAGGGTGGGGAGCAGAGTTCTCTCTGTTTATTATTTATTTATTACATTTCTATACTGCCCAATAGCCAAAGCTCTCTGGGCAGTTCACAGCAATTAAAAACCATAAAATACAGCACAAAATACAGCATAAAAATGTAAAACTACAGTATAAAATAGGAGTAAACGCTGAAAAAAAACCTAGCAGCAGTACAGAGATTTAAAATACAGTAAAAGATTTAAAACAACAGAGACTAAAAGACTAAAATTCCTGGGGAAATAAGGTGGTCTTCACCTGGCACCAGAAGCAGCACAAGGAGAGCCTCTGGGAAGTTTATTCCACAACCAGGGTGCCACAGCAGAAAAGGCCCTCTTCCTAGTAGCCACCCACCTCACTTCCTTTGGCAGGGGCTCCCGGAGGAGGACCGCTGGAGATGATCTTAGGGTCTGGGCAGGTATATATGGGAGGAGACGATCCCTCAGTTAACCTGGCCCCAAGCCATTTAGGGCTTTATAAGTTAATACCAGCACTTTGAATCAGGCCCGGACATGGACTGGCAAGCAGTGCAGATGGTAAGCACTGGCCTAGTATAATCACGTAGTCCAGTCCCCATTAGCGATCTTGCTGCCCTATTTTGGACCAGCTGGGATTTCCAGACCATTTTCAAAGGCAGCCCCACGTATAATGCATTGCAGTAATGCAGCCAAGAGGTTACCTGTTTGCAGGTTTGGCTGTATGCAGCCTAAAAGTTGCTTATAAAGTTGTTGTTTCTTAGACATCTCATAGTGTTCCCTCTATTTTGTTGGCAGTGTTTTCCATTGGGACCACAACACTGGGTCTTGAAAGGAAACATAGAAATTTGGCAATCTGGTTCCTTCCTCCCTCATGGTAAAGGGAAAGGTCATTTTGTGTGTGAAGTTAATTTCCTCCTCCCCAATGAGGAGCCTGTCCTCTTTCCTTGGATGTGATAAAAGAATACCTCTGACCCTAGTTATCAGACAGACCCATAATTGAGAGTGCATTATTGCTGAAGAGGTCAAGCCTTGACTGTCCCCAGGGGCCAGGATTCATTGCTTGGGATTTGCTGGAGAATGTTTACAAACATCAAGTTAATCAGCACTGTGGCACTACTTGCAGCTTCCTGTGTCTGGAGGTGTATTAGGAGATATCCCCAGCACTAAGGGTATGGCCTCTGATTCAGGGGGCCATGACTCTATGGAGCAGACAGTAAAGCTCTACTCCCATGCCCCATTTCTGATCATTTCATCTGACAGCCACAGTCTAAACAGGATCTCAAGTGTTAAATACCTGGAGGTTCCGTTCTGGCTGTTCAAACAGATTCACATTAATTTACTTTCCTCTCACTTAGGGCTTTGATATTATTATTTATATTTTATTTATTATTTATTATATTTATGGCCCACCTTTTTTCCTACAAGGAACCCAAGGTGGCTCCTCCTCCTCTCCATCTTATCCTGACAACAACACTGTAAGGTAGGTTGGGCTGAGAGTCAGTGATTGGCCCAAAGTCACCCAGTGAGCTTCATGGCCAAGTGGGGACTAGAACCCAGATCTCCCGAGTCCCAGTCCAAGACTCTAACCACTACGCCACACTGGCTTTCATTAGACTGACCCTTTTCCTAGAAACAGCTTTCTCCAACCTGGCAGTGTTGTAGTCCAACACATCTGGAGGCTGCCTGGCTGGGGCAAGCTGCACTAGAATGTGACCTGAGTGCTCTTCCTGGCTACATCTCAGTTACACAACCTGACTCTGTCTGAATGCCATTGCCAAAGCTTGTTAGATTCTGGTCAGCCCAAGACAGAGGATTTTGTTTTTTTATACCCTCTATCATTGCTATAGCAGCAGTGGCTAGTGTTGCAAAAATCATTAGGGTGCCCATTGCCCCATTAATGTCAGCATTTGTGAACTTGTTAGCAGCTTGTCTAGGGCAGGCCCTTTAACCTTTGGTCCCTGCTCTTCACTATAATCATATTTTTTTTAATGTATGCTGACTCATAGGAGAAAGCCCTCAAAGGATAATGTAGCACCACCCTCCTGCACCTGTGGATTCTGGAAAAAAATAATAGGACGTGACCTCGGCACATCCTAATGTTCTGGTGACAGGAATTTACATCTAGATTTCCTATAATTCATATTCAGAGCTCTTTCTGAAATCTGCTGATGTGCACATCTGAAACTTGCTGATGCACCTTGTAAACATGTCTTGTATATGACAGTTATTCCCTCTCCTGTATCCAGGGGAGCTGGCGTTCAAAGCACCATTGTGGATAGAGGATCTGTTTTTCAAAAGCTCTAATTTTCTTGGGCTGTGCAGCAAAGCAAAAAAGAATAATGCAGTTGAATATTGAGAGGGACTTAACATGTGTCAAGGATGGGGGAACTAAGAGGTGACTTCTTCTCCATACTGTGGTTATTATGCAAACATGGAAAGATGTAGGTACAGCTCACACATTCCCCTACTGGGAAGACGCATGAATCCGTTGCACATTATCCAGAAGCATGACTCACTTGTGCTTCCTCTTTCAGTGCCTGTCTTCTTGTTAACATGTGCAAAGCCACTCTGTGTTCATTAGATTGTTGCATCCTTCATAAGGACAAGGCTTTATTCGCAGTAGATGTGGGGGGAGAAAGCCTCAGTGGGAGCTGTAAAATTTGTCTCGACAACTTTTCATATCTTGGACATGATTATGTCAATGCAACTTGAATTAAAGGGCTTTAACAATGAAATTGGTGCAAACTGGTTAGTTGCCACGACATGCTATAAGGCACGCATGGTTCCTAGTTGGGCGATGTTGAATGTCAGCATGCATTTTGGAAGAAAACCTTGGCTCTTTCTGAATAGATTAGGGAACCTGTTTTTCACCCAGTACTAGTGCCTGAGACTGGTGAGTATTTTGCAGCAGAGATGCTCTGGGTGGGATACATAGCCCTGTTTTTTTTAAAAAAGAGTCTGAAGCCCAATGTTGGTACTGCAGCCAAATGATGATTAACGTGAACTGGAGCACTGTGCATCAGATCCGGGGTCCAAGCCTCATGCTGCTTCTTTGCTGTGTCTGCAGGTAGCCAAAGATATCTCTGTGCGGCTCCATAACGAACTTGAGGCAGTGGAGAAAAAGCGCATTAAGCTGGAGGAGGAGAATGAGGACTTGCGCCAGCGGCTCATTGAGAGCGAGTTGGCTAAGCAGGTGCTGCAGAATGAGATGGACAAGCTGAGAGAGGTAAGTGCCTGCCTGGGGAACATTTATTTATTGCCTTTGTATTCCACCTTTTCTCCAAGGAGTTCAGATCAGTGTTCTGGCCTCACAACAAGCCCATGAGGTAGGTTAGGCGGAGAAAGAGGGACCTCTTTAAGGCCCTCCTAGTGAGCTTCATGGTTGAAAGGTGATGTCAACCGAGATTTTGTTCATCCACACATAACCCGCCAGCCACTGCACCACAAAAGAGCCCAGCAGCTCTTTGTTCTTGCAAAATACCTAGGCTGTGCCATCCTTTACATTTCAAACCACAAGGAATGCGGGAGACCACTACCCTGCCCTTGGGAAGCCTTATTAGATGTCTAAAGGGCTCATCTGTGTGAATACAAAAGACAGAACATTGTTTCCGTAAGTTACCATTTGACATGGGTTACAGTTTATCAGGCAAAATGTGAGTGTTGGTAAATTAATTCCTAGGAGAGAAATCAACCAGTCCTGCATGTTTTTTGGAATCTATAACAATACAGTCTCTCAGGTATGCTAAGGGCTGCTTACCCCTTTGAAGCTTCTAACTTGTATTCTTGACATGTCATAGGGATGCAGCTCAAACTGGCAAAAATACCTTTTTCATGGGCAAAGAACTGGATGAGAATCCAAGTTTCCTGCCAGTCAAGGCTCCTCCCTGTTCCACTAGATTGGCATCCAGCTGCTGGCACAGTATAAAGATGTGTATCTCTGGCCATTTTAGGACTTGTCTCCTACTTTTGCCTTAATGCAGTATGCATTTTAAGAATTCTAAGAGGGGGAAAAATAATTTAGAACATGGTCCCTAGTCCAGATGTCAGGTCCTCCTGACCACATCTGTCTCCATAGCTACAGCGTGTCTTGGTCTAGCTCTGCACCTCATTATATGGAGTTTCTTGTGGAGCGAGCTGACTCCCAAGGCATGGGTGGAGAAGCTGTGGCTATGGCCCGTGGCTCCCCCTTCTTGGGGATTCCACACACAACAGTTAGGCTTTTTTAGAAGTTTACATTGGTGCCAGCGAGGCTTTTTAAAAGCCTTGTGGGTGGGGGGCAGGATCATAGCCAGGGAGGGAAGGTTTAACCTTTCCTTTCCCACACACCCCAAGGCTCCCATTGGCTCCAACTGTGGATGCTACCTGAGCATCTAGAACAGCCTTCCCTAACCTGGTGCCCCCCAGATGTGTTGGACAGAGACTCCTATCATTCCCAGGCAGCATGGCCAGTGGCACCAGATTTCATAGATTTCATAGATCATAGAGTTGGAAGGAGCCTACAAGGCTATCGAGTCCAACCCCCTGCTCAATGCAGGAAGCTAGAGGAGGGGGTCTCCCATCCAAGTAACAACCAGGCCTGACCCTGCTTAGCTTTCCACGCTCAGACAAGCTGAGCCAGCGTGAGCCACAGGCCTGTGGCTCACGCTGATTTAAAAGCAATGCTGATTTAAAAGCAGGCTGATTTAAAAGCAATGCTGGATCAAGGAGTATCCCCAAGCTATGAACCTGATCCTTCAGGAGGAATGCAACCCATCCAGAATGCGCTGTACACCTAAGCCTGAATTAACTTTCCTTCGGACAAACAGCACCTCTGTCTTGTCCTGGTGTATTTCCAGCTTATTTGCTGACATCCAGTATATAACTGCACTCAGGCAGAAGCTCTGCCCCTTCTCTGGCACCTGATGAAAAGGAGAGATAGAACTGGGTGTCATCTATATACTGATGGCACCCAACCCCAGATCCCAGGATGATCTCTCCCAGTGGCTTCGTGTAGAAATTAACCAGCTTGGAGGACAAAATGGAACCCTGAAGAACCCCAAAGTCCAGTGGCCAAGGAGTTGGTTGCCTCCTGAGACTTTCCTTCCATAGAAGACTGGAGGCAAACAGGTCAAAGAAAAAGAGAGCTGTATATGACTGGCCAGTCCTATAAAGTTGAGGAAGCGGGGAGCATATTGGAATGTTGGCCTGGGGGTGACACAGAGCTTTAGGCTAGTCACTTTGCCCTTAAAGATATATTGTGTCCTGTCTTTTATGCCTGCACTTTTGGCTCTTATGTTTGCTCCCAGCAGCTGGAAAGCACCATAGCCTTGCCTCCTCCAAGGAGCACTAGGAATAGTTTAGGCACTTCTCATTTCCATTTGATGTCTTGCCATCAAATGGGGTCATGGAAGTGGAAGAGCGTTTATGGATCTCAAACCACTCATAGTTTCCTGGGCACTAGGCTCTGTTTCTGATCTGTCAGCACAACATTCTTCTGGCACCATGATGCTGTCCAGATTTAATGATGCTGTCTTTAGGCACCACAGGGCACCAAAGCATCAATGTAATAGAAAATAGCTTGGGCTTGCTGAAGTGATGCTAGCGCAGCTGACAAAACAGTCATGTCCAGCAGCTCCTAAGACTTGGAGCAGTGTTCTCCAACCTTGGGTCCCCAGATGTTTTTGGCCTACAACTCCCAGCATGCACGCTGGGAGTTGTAGGCCAAAAACATCTGGGGACCCAAGGTTGGAGAACACTGACTTAGAGGATGATCTTGAGGAAGAGGAACCCACTCTTGGTGCTCACAGGCCTGCCAAAAAGTGGGGCTGTAGAATGGAACTGTGTACAATATCAGGGCAGTAGGCCAAAAGGAATCCAGTATCCAGTTGCTGTCACAGCAGTTTAGTGTCTGCAACATGGAATTACCCTAGTTGGAATAGGGCCAGGCAACCTACTGTCTTGATTCTTTTTGCATTTTAAAAAAGTCACTGCCAGCTCTCCTAGCCCAAGTTTGACAGACCCTGGTATTATCCCTCTGCTATGAAATTAAACCCTTCCAGAGCAGTGCCACCCATTTGCAGCACTATTTTATATTAAATTAATTCTTGCAGTGAATAAAATTAACACCTAGCCCGCTCTGTCATGCCCTTCTAGTGAGAATGCCCAGCCAGCCCTTCTGCATGGTAGGGGTTACTTTTTCCCTGACTTGTGGGTATGGTGCTCTCTCTTTGAAGATGGGCATGGTTTTGTTCCCAATCATTTGAGTGGCTGAGAGTTGCAGCTTGCTCATATTGCTAAATCCCACCACACAATTGTGCATGTGGGCATATGACCATATGAAGAAAGGCTAGTGTAAAAATAGGCTGTACTTGCAATGAACCCACGGCCATTTCCCTGATAACAGCTGCTGAAAAATGTACAACCATGATGACAGAGATGGCTGCTGGATCACCTTTCCCACTAATTTTTCTCTATGCAATTGCGTATCCACTTGCACAATTTCGTGGGCAAATGTTAGTAGTGCAAATGGGCCTGTAAACCCCAGCTGTGTTGTCTAGGACAAATTTCAGAGCAGAGTCAATGGCCACGCAGGCAGTTTAGGAGCCTCAGTCCTCCCTGTCCATATTGCTAAGGACTGGGCACTTTTGCTCTCTGTACTGCTCTTTAGGCAGCCTGTCCTACCCATCCACACAGCTAATGGGCATGAGATTGGTTTCTGAGCAGCTTGAGTACATGATATGAATAGGAAATGAAAAGAAGTGCCGAGGCTGTCACTGAGAGATGGGGGTGGATGGGAGGAGGTGTTTTTCTGTGGCCAGCAAGTCAGCCTGGAGTCACATGATGTGTGTACACAGAGACCTGAGCAGTGGTGTTGCATACAGATGATTCAGATGCTTTATTTATTTATTTATTTTGCCAAATAGCTTCAGTGTGAACTGCCAGATCTGAGCACATTGCAGCTCAATCTCTTCCTTTCTGCTGTCATTCTCTCCTCCTCCACCACCTACCCTGGGAATGTATCTTCAAAAATGAGAACAGGAACCTCTACAAAAGTAGTGGGCTTTCTGCACCATGTTGGGGAGTTCATCAGTGGGTTCTCCAAAGGACTGCTATTCTGTAAAACTCCAGCATGGTACGCAGTCTTGCATGCATCTCGTTTCTCAAGGTGGGTTATAATGCTCCCAGCATTGTGGCTGGAGCGAAGAAAGCTATTTATGAAAGCCAGGACAACAAGGCGTGGACCCTTGTATCGAAAGAGCTGCTGAGCCTCTGATGCCTCCTTAGAATCAGGTTGAGAAAAGTGATGTCTGCTGGGTGTTTGCAGGAATGTGGTGTTCAGGTTCAGGCTTCATAGCAAGTTAATTAGACCCAGTAAAGAAGACTATTGATCCTGTGTCCTTCTGGAGCAGAGCTGGATACCTTGCAACATTTGAATCAGTTTTGTATTCAAGGTTGAGTGTCCCCATTTTTCACGTGAAGCTCTTTCTTAGGTGGCTGTCTTGTGGGTGAATTGTCTTTTTCAGTCTGTTCTTGGTTTGCATCTCTTAGCCTTGTATTTACCAGTGCATTGTCACCTGCTTCTTCGTGCTTCTATGCTGGGATTGCATCCTGGAGGTTGAATGCAGTTGTGTTCATTCTGAGTTACCAGAGTTGTGCAGGAATGGTTAATATATTTTAAATTATTTATTATTACATTTATATCCCACCTTTTTTCCTCGTGCAAGGAACTCAAGGCGGCTTACATAGGCCTCCTCCACTTCATTTTATCTTCACGACGACCCTGTGAGGTAGGTTAGCTGAGTGTCAGGGACTGGCCCAAAGTCACCCAGTGAGCTTCATGGCTGAGTAAGGACTAGAACCCGGATCTCCCGAGTCCCAGTCCAACATTCTAACTACTGCACCTGCACTGGTTCTCTGGTTCAGTCTCTGTCCTCTATCCAAATCCTTCCCCACATCTTTTTCTAAATCATAAAGAGGTTGAGAGCCAGGAGCTGTGCTGCTGTCTCCGTTGGTGTCCTATTTGGCCTCCAGAGCAACTCGCTCCAACTCTCTGTCCGAAAGGTACTTCACATTTATAGAGAACCCTCATATAGAATCGGCCCAGCGCCTGGTCTAAAGGCACACAATTTAACAATCTTCCTAAAGCTAAGCTGATCTGGGGCTGTTCAGTGCCTGGGTGGGACACAGCCTGGGATCCTGTTTATGTTACCTTGGATTCCATCATGGAAGGAAGGCATGGTATTAATGTACTAAATAAATAATGTTGTGGATAGGAAAGGGCCCCACATCCATTCTACCCTACATTCTGTGGCAGATCTCTCAATACTCAAATGTTCCTTTGTTCATAATAGGGTTACAGTTAGGGTTATGGTGGACTCAAAATGAGAGTGAGAGTATAAGCAAGCAAGCTTCCCACAGTCTCCAGCATCTCCATTTAAAAGGAGCAGGCAGCAGGGGATGGAAACCTGTCTGATGCCTGAAACCTTGGAGAGCCACTGCCAGTCAGAGTAGACATTATTGGGCTAGATAGACATGATGGCCTGGCTTGGTATAAGAGACGTCACATATTCATATATGTTCATATGACTCAGGGCAGTCTTTCCCAACCTGGGGCCCTCCAGATACGTTGAACTACAGGTCAACAACCAACTCCAGGTTCTTTAACCCCTAAACATTCTTCTTTATGCTGATGATCTTTTACTGTTTATCTTGAAACTCCAGCCATCTGTTCCAGCTTTGATGCAGGTGATTAATATTTTGGTGAGTTGCCTGGCTATTCAGTTAATTGGTCAAAGTCTATATTGATGCCGATTGGAGATACTATACTTCATAGTGTATTAGCCAATTGGCAATTTTGATATTGCCCAGATTTTATTACTTAATGGGAATACATATTCCCAGAGACATATTTCAAATGATCAAGTTAAACTTGAATAAGTTGATCAATGAGATCTCATGGGATCATCATCATCATCATCAGGCGATCACTCGTGACCGAGTAAGATTGTCTTCCGGGATAAAAGGAGGAAATTCTAAAGAAGACTGTGTAGACTCTAGCGATGGGTCCGTAAGTGACTGTGGAGGCCAGTTCTAGATCCACACAGCTTCCCACAGTGAGGACACAGGTTACCAGATAGAAGATGGTCCTGTAAAGGATTCATTTGACGTGCTTTTCGCTTAGCACGTTTCTCCCTTTCACCTTGCACTCGGGCTTCTTCAAAGTCCATGGAACCTTTGTGAAAGGCCAACCTCCAGTTAGATCGTTCATGGGCCAGAGCTTCCCAGTTTTTGATGTTTATATTGCATTTTTTTAGATTAGCCTTATGAACATCTTTAAACCTCTTATATTGACCACCGATATTCCGCTTTCCATCCTTGAGTTGGGAGTAAAGTAACTGCTTTGGGAGATGGCAGTCAGGCATTCGAACAACATGACCGGTTCACTGAAGTTGGCGTTGAAGGATCATTTTTTCAATGCTAGTAGTCTTTGCTTCTTCCAGTACACTGACATTTGTTCGCCTATCTTCCCAAGTAATTTGCAGGATTTTCCGGAGGCAACGTTGATGAAACCTTTCAAGGAGGTGGAAGTGACGTTTATAGATAGTCCATGTTTCGCAGGCATACAATAAAGTTGGTAATACAATGGCTTCATAAACCAGTGTTTTGGTCTTCTTACAGATGGATATTTCTAAAGCTGAGTTTGTGGGGTAAGGTTAATACACTTAAGATGAATATTATACCTAGGATTGTCTGTGTTTTATATGGGATTCCTGTTTATACCTGGCAAGTATCTTAAAAAATGTAATACTCTGTTCTGTAAATTTCTTTGGGGTTCCTCCCCACCACAAATTTCTTTGAAAAGGATGCAACTTCCAATTAATGAAGGCGGATTTGGCGTTCCAGATCCTGCTTTAAGTCATAGGGCTTATTTGTTGACCAGTACTAAATTTTGATCTTTTCCACTTAGATTAGATTATCCACCTTGGTCAGTTTTGGAATCTTTTATGTCTGGATCCTCTCCAAATGGATAGCATTAGGTTCTTGGCATACTAAAATGGCTAGGGTTCCTCCTACAATTATGGCAGTCAGAGAGATGAGACGTATAATATCATGTCAATTACAGTTTGATCCATTTTCTCACGCTAAATTGACTCTGGGGAAATCCAGATTTAAAAGTTGGTAAGAAAATGTTCATGTGGTGGACTTGGATGGATAAATTGATTTTTACCTTGGATTAATTAGTGGGTGCTGATGATGACCTTTTGTCATTTTCTGCTTTGCCTACTAAATACGATTTGCCTGCCACGGCTGAATGGCAATACTTGCAATTGCAACACTTGTTAGAATCTAGGTTTGGCCCTGCTGCTTTTACAGCTTCAGAGTCTCCTTTGCTATTGGAAGTACTTATTAGGGCTAATCAGATATATCAACCCACAATTCAGGTTTATAAATACTTCTTCTTGAAGCTTATGGATAACTTTTTATTGATGTTGTATTTTCGTATACATATATATACTCATAGGTACATATTTCATATGCATCTATTGTAAGTGATATTTAAATTTATGTAAGAAAATTGTATTTTTTTTCTTTTTCTTTTTTTATGGTTTTATTTTGTTGAAATTCACAATAAAAAATTAATATTAATTTTAGAAAACCAACCTAAACAACCCAGAGTGTCTGGGTTCAAATGTCAAACAACTTTTGAATTGAGCAATCCTAGGTTGTTAACTGAAAGGGGAAGTGAGAAATGCCCCGGAGGCAGTGCTCTCACTTGCTCCCACTCACCCACCGCCAATCTATGGTTTAAATAACCCACAATTTGGTGTTACTTGCAAACCAGGTCTTAGTCTCTTTTGTAACCCTACCACTTTTTGTATGTGTGGTCTGTGATGGGCAGGCAAGGAAACCCGTCCCTTCAGATGCCGATGGATGGATGGAAATTCCCTCTTCCAGGAACTCTGTATTGAATTCATTACTTTTTTTTTTTTTTTTAAGTGCAGGCAGTAGAAATATTTGGGTGATGGCAGGCCATGAAATCCAATTGGCATCCCGAGGGGAATTCACACCTTTCAGCAAACTTATTTATATCACCCTCCTTGGCAATGGTTCCAACTGTGGCACTGTCCTAGGCCGCTCTAAAGAAGCAGCTAGCTGGTGCATTTATGAAACTGCTGTGAGTGTGAACCTGAATTAGTTGCATTTCTTAAACATTGCTATGAGGTAGAGCCCCCAAGAGGTCTTTCAGACTTGGGTCTATTGCCTGTAGTGCAGCTTCAAGAATTTAGTTGTCAGTCTAATTAATACTCCTCAGTAAGGGGGTTGGTAGTCCTTTGCTATTGCCTGTTAACAGGCAGGCAGGCAGGCACGCACACACACACACACCACACACGCACACACACACACACACACACACAGCCCCTGGAAGGCTCTGAATGATGCACGGAGGGGGGTGGGCTTGCTCCTAAGGGGATTATGTGCTGATTATTCTCCAGCTGGAGGGAGCATCTCCAATAATTGGATAAGTGTTGGAAAGGCCAATTAATTGTCACGCTCTTGCCCATTTGCACCTGTGGCTTCATTTGTCCTGCAGGGAGGGATTCAGAAGGGCTTGTTTATGCTTGAGCCATGAGCTGTGTGTGTGTGTGTGTGTGTGTGTGTGTGTGTGTGTGTGTGTAAGTAAGAGATCTTATGTGTATATCTGATAGTATCAACATGGTAGCAGTCAAATCTAATCACATTTGTTAGCTTTTGCCATGTGAACAAACCACAGCGCAGAAACACATTGAAAACAGCAGGGCAGGCAAAGCAGTAGTAAAACAAACCCAATCCAGTTTGTCTGATGCTGGTGGCAGTTAATTAGGCAATGTAATCCTGGTCATGGTGCCTCCTCCTAGCTGTGATGACAGAGTGCCCATAACCATTATTTTGTCCTGCACTGCTGATGAGGCATGTCCATCGACAGGAAATTTCTCTGGGAAAAGGTGGGTGCATTTTCCCTTTCAACATCGCCTCACACATTGTTTGTGTACTGTGTGTACACCCTCAGCTAGTTTTTGTCAGTTTATTGCACTGGCAGCAGGGATGTGTATACTCTGTGATGAAAATAAAATAAATAAATGACTTGGAATTCTTTGTCATGGTGATCTACATCCTGCTCCAAGGAAAACTTCAGTTTGCAGCCTGTTTTGCATTCTACACATCTGCCTGTAATCACTTATTTGCACAATTCTGCTTCTGGCAGCCATGGGGAGGGCCAAAGAGCTGTGCTATTCAGGGCACCAAAGACCCACCTCCTGACTGTTGGAAATCCTTTTGCCCTCTTCTGCCTTCTGATCTTTCACCACACATCACCCCCACACTCTTCAGCCTTTAAAGACTAAGAATTCAGGCTCTCAGGATGCTGGAATCTGTGCCCAAAAACCACGATCACAGCATGATTGTACAATTGCAGAAGTCCCCCCGCCCCAGCCCTGCCTGGAGGGTGCCATCATGGGCTGCAAAAGCTCCGTGCGGGGGCTGGAATTGCTAAAACACAACAAGGAATCATGAGCTGTTGCAGAGGGGGCTTCTAAAGTTGGTCCGTCCAGCACACTGAGCCAGCTTGTCTTGTCTCCATCCCCCAGCTCACAGGCTGCTTGCCGTGCATGGTGTTCTTCACGTTGACGAAGCTCAGGTCCTTGGCATGTTCTTTTTTTGGCTTCTGTGGAGGGTGGGAGCTGGAATGGCTGGCTCAGCCACCTTACCAGGGATCATTTACTGTTGTGGTGCAAATGTGTTGGATTTCCACTGGAGCACTGTTTGTGTGCTGCTCTCTCCAAGCCATACCCCTCCATCGGACCTGTATTTTGCTTGCTGGGGTGTGCCAAGCCGCTGCGAGAAGCTGCGGCTTTTGAAGAATAGGTTTGTCCTTAATAGGAGTGTCCTGGATCTCTGGAGTCTTGGCACAGGCAGCAGCTCACATTTCACAGCTGCATTTCTTGGCTAGGGAGCTCTAGCACCAGCTTGTGAATGTTTTTTGGCTTAGTGGTTGTGGACAGAACGGCGTCCAAGGGGCACCGTTCCGACCCACGTTATGAGTTACTGATGTGCATCTCTCTTGCTCGGTTTACTAAACACTTTCTGAGGGTGTCGGGGTGGAAGAGGCAGACTGGCTTTTCAGGGCTTCATTATAGGGAGCTCTTTAATCGCGCTGGCTGTGTTCCAGCTCTCCTGCAGAGGGGGAGATGTTTGTTAGGAGGAGGAAGAGAGACATAAATTAGGGATGGAGAAACTGTTTACTGGGGAGTATTCACAAGCTTTTTTGAGGTTCAAAAGATGGCCCAATAAAAGCGATCATCTTACCTAATAATAGAATAATTTTAGTGCATCAAATGCCTTGTAATCGTAGTCAGCATTACAGCAACCTTGTGAGAGTCTTATTCCAGATGTACAAGTGGGGCATGAGCAAAGTACCTATTTCTGCCCAATGAATTCCTAGCTGAGCTGGAACCTTAAGCCCATGTCTCCACACTCCAAGACAAATGTGGTACCCCCTGGACCACATTGGCACCCACTTCTCTGAGGCAAAGGTTAGCTTAAGATGCTACACTAAGCCAGCCTTCCCCAACCTGGCACCCTCCAGATGTGTTAGACTGCAACTCCCATCAGTCCCAGTCATCATGCAGTCCAACACATCTGGAGGGTGCCAGGTTGGGGAAGCCTGCACTGAGCTGTGAAGGAGGAAGAGGTTGTGAATCAAGCACAGGAGAGGTTTCTGAAGTCACTTTAAATTATTGTGCTATTCTTGTCCCTTTGGAATATAAATGTAAGCATTACCTTGCTGAATCAGAGCAAGGCAGGATGCGAAGGCAATGGTTCTCTGTGGTTGTTTATCCTGAGCATATGGTAATCATCCTGCCTCTGGAAGCACCGTCCTTCCTTACCTGTCATGGCTTGTAGTCATTGATAAACTCCCTTGTTTATGAATTTAGCAAATGAGTGACCATTGCCACATTTTGTGGCAGTGAGTTCCCTAAGCATTGTGTGAAGATGTACTTCTTTTGTTGTCCTTAACCTACTGCAAATCGGTCTCATTGTGCGACAGCCTCCAAATGAAATACACACTTTCATCCTCTATCAGAAGTAGTCAGTATTGACAAGTTGTTTTCACAAAAGCACTTATATTGGTTGTCACAGCTCCTGTGTTTGTAAAGCTAATGAAAAAGCTAGAGTGATGTTGTATATTCAGTTTAAAAATTGTGACTTGGGTGAATTACATTGAAGTCGTACGCTCCAAAGGAAAAAGTGAAAGCAGCGTCTCTTGTGAAAATGCCTGAACAGAGGACAGTAGAGTTTAGCTAGCATACAAGGAGGCAGAGAACTTCCCAAAGATAAGTTAGAGCTGCTGGCAGTCTGTGTTGTGTGTTGTAAGCACGTAAGAAGAGTCCTGCTGGATTAGGCTAGTGGTCCATCTAGTCCAGTATCCTGTTTCCCACACTGGCAAATCAGATGCCTTGCAGAGCACAATAAACACAACTTAGTCCCTTTTTCTCCCTCTTACTGTTGACAGGATGTCATTAATAAGTTATATTGTAGAGTTGGGAAAGTTGCAGAACGGGCCAACCAAAATGGTCAGTGGATGAGAGTAAGTCTTCTACAAGGAAAGGTTGTAATGTTTGAGGCTTTTTAGCTTAAAAAAACCAAAACAAGTGAGGAATGATAGAGATGTAAAAGTTATGCATAGAAATATGTTTCTCTCATAATACTAGAACCCAATGGGGTCATCCAATGAAACTAAATCATGGGAGATTCAGGACACATAAAACAAAGTACTTACACAGATGCCTAAGTACTTTACACATCACATAGACCCTAGTACTTTATACAGCACATAGTTAAACTGTGGCTTATGCTGGCTCAGCTTGTCTGAGCGTGGAAAGCTAAGCAAGGTCAAGCCTGGTTATTACTTGGATGGGAGACCCCTCCTCTAGTTTCCTGCATTGAGCAGGGGGTTGGACTCGATAGCCTTGTAGGCTCCTTCCAACTCTATGAGCTATGAAATCTATGGAATTTACTACTACAAGATGTAGTGATGGCTGCCAACTTGGATGGTTTTAAAAGGGGATTAGAGTTAGCTTTATCCTCCATGAATTTGTCTATCAATGGCTACTCATCATGATGGTTATGTATACCTCCAGTATTGGGGGCAGCATGCCTTTGTATACCAGTTACTGGGGAACATGAGCAAGAGGGTGCTATTGCACTCATTTATTTATTTCATGGCCTGCTTACGCATCTGGTTGGCCACTGTCGAAACAGAATGCTGGACTAGATAGGCCCATGGTGTGATCCAGCAGGGCTCGTACGTTCTGATGTTCTAATGTCACACAAGCTCCCTAGGAAGTGGCTGAGTAGTTGGTCTGGTTTAAGGTGCATTAATATAAACCGTGTCTTCTCAAATTTTCATTTCAAAGGATTATTAATACATCCATCTGGTAACCTGTGCCCTCACTGTAGGAAGCTGTGTGGATTTAGAATTGGCCTCCACAGTCACTTACGGACCCATCGCTAGAGTCTATACAATATTTTTTTTTTAATTTCATCCTTTTATAATTTTCTTTTTGTAATTTTATCCTGGAAGACAATCTTACTCGGTCACGAGTGATCGCCTACTACTACTAATACATGCATACAGATAATTTGGAACAGTCAACAACCCACTGAGTCCCTTGCTATTTGCTTGGTTCTGAATAATGAAAGCTTTCATTACTGGGAATTGTCAGTTCCTGTACAACATAATGCAAACACAACTGTTTTGTTCCAGTTTGAAGGCTTCAGTACTTACCTCCCCCAGGATCTGTCCTACACCCTACTGGGAGAGTGAAGAGACTCTCTGCATACTTCTTACTATCAGTGTGGTTTTGTTGGAAGAACAAAATACAAGAACGTTTAAATATTACAAATCTGCTTTGTCAGCTGCATTGAATTCCCCTGATCTTCTCTCCCTGTCTCCTGTACATCATTCTACTTTAGAAACCTTTGATTATATTTAATTTATGAGAGGACAAGCGACAGACACGAGACACCGTTTCCTCCCATTATCAGTAAGCGTAGGTTCCTTTTAAATGTTTCTTTCTTTTTTTCAGCTGAGAAATGTAAGATGCCTTCATTGAGGAGTGCTGCATGAGAAACGAATAGCACTTTACGCAGATGTGGTTTTTACATTGCTTACTCATCTTTAGATCCTGTAGTGTTAAAATTGTTCCAAAACATTTAAATGTGCAAATGGAAGGGGGGGGAGACCCTAGTCTGTGTGGGAACCCAGTAACTTAGAAAGGATAAGGATGTAATCATCTGCCTGCTTGAAAGAATTCTGTGTTTTTGTCTGAGCCTTGCAAAGGTGGTTCATCTGTACAGCTGCAGCCAAAGTGATTAAGATGTAATCTCTTTTATGGGGCCTTGCAGTGAGTTATGCTTTTCTCCAACCTGAAAACATATCTCTTGGGTGTGAATAGTCAGGTTGTGCCTGAATGATCAAGAAGCTACAAAGCATTCCAACCCTTTATAAAGAAATCTCAACCTCTGATATCTCAGATGTGGCACCATATTTTCTGCATAGTGCTTTTGTAGCACCCCTTATAGAGTTGTGTTGAATCCCATACAAAGGGATTCCCATACTTTCCTGCTTTGTCCAGGAAGCTGGAGTCATTTACCTATGCTGTACTTCTGCTCTCTCATGCAGGGATTGTGCCGGTCCTGATCACAATGACAGATTTCAGGCAGAATCACACACTGATTTTCAAGGGCTTTAATGATCACTTGGGAATATCCACCTGCTTCAATTAATGCACAGCACCACTGATCACAAGTTATACCTTTCCTACATTAAACATCAGCACACACACACTAGCTTGTGCAGAATAAGACATACTGCACTTGCCTACCCCAGATGCTGACGTACACTGCCTAAAAAGTAGATTTGAATTTAATGCCATTGTGATTCATCATCATCATCATCATCATCATCATCATCATCATCATCAGGCGATCACTCGTGACCGAGTAAGATTGTCTTCCAGGATAAAAATTTACAAAAAGGAGATTTTAAAAGGAGGAAATTCTAAAGAAAATTGTGTAGACTCTAGCGATGGGTCCGTAAGTGACTGTGGAGGCCAATTCTAGATCCACACAGCTTCCCACAGGGAGGACACAGGTTACCAGATGGAAGATGGTCCTGTAAAGGATTCATTTGACGTGCTTTTCGCTTAGCACGTTTCTCCCTTTCACATTGCACTCGGGCTTCTTCAAAGTCCATAGAACCTTTGTGAAAGGCCGACCTCCAGTTAGATCGTTCATGGGCCAGAGCTTCCCAGTTTTCGATGTTTATATTGCATTTTTTTAGATTAGCCTTAAGAGCATCTTTAAACCTCTTATATTGACCACCGATTAAGGTGATGGTTAATAACAGGTTACATACTGCATTACCAGCCTGCTTGCTCCATTGCCATTTCCTTCACCCCCTCTCCGGGTTCTGGTGAAAGTGACAAGGTCAGGAAAAGCCTTCTCAATTCCACCTACTTGTTTTCCTTCAATTTCCCTCTCTCCTGATTCTCATGAAACTGACAGGGTCAATCTCATGTGTGTGCACTTGCACTGGAGGACAGACATGCTCTAATTGTAGGGGTGGGGTGGGGATCCATACTGGGGTGGGGAAATTGACCACAACCTCATCAGTTTAATCAGGGGGTGTGGTGTGTTTGAAGGGTGATAGCCATGGTTATGGAAAAGAAGGAGGAATTGGTTAAGGGATCCATGCCCGTTAATAGTGCTTAGCTGTCACTTGCATTAATCCGTTCTCTCTTCTGTTTCAGAATTCTTTGAAGAAAAGAGGATCACGTTCTCTTGGGAAGACAGACAAGAAGTCATCTGCCCAGGTGCATATTGAATACAAAAGGTTCCCACAACAGCAATCCTTCTGCAAAGCATCTCGCAAAAATGTGTGCTTAGCTTAAAGGCTGTACTGCTTGTTACTGGGACAGAAATCAATTTGCTTAACCTGATACTCGAGGACAGCATTCCCACTCTCGTAACCTCATCAAGGGAGGATTTGTAGTTTAGTGGTAGAGCAACATGGGTTGCATGGAGAAGCTCCCAGGTTCAGTCCTTGGCACCTCCAGTAAAAAGGAACCCCGGTAGCCGGGCTAAGAAAGATTGCAACCTCAAACCTGGAGCTCGACTGTTCGTTTGAGTAGACAGTAGAGGGCAAGGTGGATCAGTGGCCTTACGTGGTATAAGACAGCTTCATGTGTACATTTGGGCTGGCAGTCACAGTGTCCTTCTCCCAAGGAACAGATACTGGGGAATGTGTTTGCAATGAAAACCAACTGGAATGTAGCTCCTTGGACTAGGTTTGTTTACCTCATTGTAACCCTAACCTGGCATGGGAAGCCAACACTACTCCCTTTGGCAGGAAAGCTATGCAAAAAACTTTTTTCAAGATAAGGAAGGGTAAGACCATCCATCATCCCTAGCATATATGCACACATAATTACATTTCTATCCCACCCTTTTTCCCCTTGCAAGGAACCCAAGGCAACTTACATGGCCCTCCTCTCCATTTTATCCTCACAACAACCCTGTGAGGTAGGTTAGGCTGGCCCAAAGTCATCCTGTGAGCTTCATGGCCAAGTGGGACTAGAACCCAGATCTCCCGAGTCCCAGTCCAGCACTCTCACCACTACACCACGCTGGCCCTCATATCACCATAAAGACCTGAGAAGTGGCCCCATCTTACAAATACATGGGGTAAGCAGAACTCTTGTTTTTGTAGGCAAGCAGGACTGAGTGCTCTGCCTTTCTTACTATGCATAAGATGCCACTTCAGCTGTTATGGTTCAAGCAGAGGTGTGTGCTGTAATAAGTAAAGCCCTGATTAAGAATGGGCAACAGGCCTGTACATTTTCAAATGTTCCAGCATGTCCACCTGCTTCAGCATATTTGCCAGTCACAACATGCCCTGCTAAATAAGTATTCTTTTAACCTGCTAACAAATAGAAGGGGTATCGTCTTCTATACACTCTTAAGTACAGTTGGTACCATGATGCAAAGGATCAAAGCTGATGTTGAAACCATACTGCAGTGACACGTTTGTTTCATTGCTTGTGCAATTCCATTTTTATAAGGAAAGCTAATATCCACATTTTAATCAAGTAGAACAACAGGCTGACAAAATCCTTTAATGGCATGTGGGTTTGACTCTTGGATTGTAGTTTGACTCTTGGATTGTAGTGGTTAAACGCTCAGCAGCAAATTGGCTGACTCTGAATAGCAGTGAAATATCTGGAATACATTATTCAAATCCCCTGCAACAACGCCAAGGGGTGGCATTAGAAAGAAGCAGTGATGCAAAGGAAATAGCTTGGTGGCAGAGCAAAATGAAGGCTAGAACGAATTCCAGTCCGTTGCATTTCATTGGTCATTTTTAAATTGAGTTTATGCCCCTCTCTAAGCCAGCACTGAGGCCAAAATTGATCTTGTATTCTGTGCACAACCATTTGTTAGATCCATAGCTGGGGAATATATGCATAGTTCTATTGACAGTGGTGGCACCTTCCTGATTTGGGCCAATTACATGGCTTTGCTGATATATTCATGTTTTGTTCAGTGACCTTGGGAAGAGCGAGATGTATGCCTAGATGTTTATAGCGCAAAACAGATTGGAGCAGTAGTGGCTTTATCATCCTAACAGAGATAATCAGAGGGATGTGGTGGCTCTTGATAATCATGTCTTCCTCAAACTCTTGTATACTGGAATAAAGGATGGTCCCCCTGATTGTCTTGTGAAATATGCTGCAGTTTTATGTACCATCAATGTTGTGGAAAGGATAACGGGGTCACAAGCATTCGCCTTCACCCCACATCCAGGGAATGGTTGTCAACTCTGTGTGTGTGTGTGTGTGTGTGTGTGTGTGTGTGTTTTAAGCAAAGCTTAAATACTAGGCAATCCATGTGAAGTGCCTTCCATGTAGGAATTTTGGAATGTTTGAAACAGTCTTTTGAAGATGCTCCATTTGTACACTTATAAAAGTATTGTCTGAACATCTGGAAGGATGATCTAGTCCAGGGTTCTCCAACCTTGGGTCCCCAGATGTTTTTGGCCTACAATTCCCAGCATGCCCCAGCCAGCATAGCTGGCTGGGGCATGCTGGGAGTTGTAGGCCAAAAACATCTGGGGACCCAAGGTTGGAGAACACTGACTAGTCAGAGTTGCATCAGTTCTTTCCCTCCCTGCCACTTCTGTTATTGAAGAAAGAGAACAGTTATGCATAGGGAGGATGTGGCACCCTAGAAGAAAGCCTGTGCACTGTGATTTGAGTTATAGTAGTTTGATTTGAATTCTCAATCGCCTCGCTCTTCCTGAGAATTCTTAGACTTCCTGCCCACTTCTGTTGGCCTGCAGTATTGCAGTTATGATGATTTCTTTGAAATGAAAAGAACTGTAGCAGGAAATTAGAAGATCCATGTATCTTCTGTGTGAGAGTTCTTGATTGTCATCTGTGTGACTGGTAGCTCCAGGCTGATGTTTTAGCAGTTGATGTAGTTAAGTAAAATATTATAATAACTCAACTTTCTCTGGAAATTGGCTTTCCATTTGGAGGGGTTTGGGAATTCTATGCCCCAAATGCCAAATTCTGCACTTTGGCCAAATCTTCATTATTATTTTTTCAGTTTACAAAAGTGAACTTAATTTAAATGCTTTGTGCAATATGCTAAACTGCATATTTTTAAAGTGATGCTTTAAAAGATTTGTTTTTTAATAAGAGTGTGGAGAAAAGGGATGGAAGGCCAAAAGAAGTATATGGGGGAGATATAGATATGTGTGTACCGGAGGATGGGACTGATTGGAAGGGGTTTAAAGTTTTGCTTTGCAAAGGTACTATCCCCTGGCCACGGCTGATTGGTGTCCCTCTCTTTTTGTTCCCCTGAGTTTTATTGTATAACTTTATTGTTGTTTTGTAAACTGCCATGGGATAAATATTCATATAGGGCAGTATAAAATCGCCTTGAACAAAGTTGTCATGAGGAACAATTAATATGTGTGCATATTTCATGCTTGGTGGTACAGTATGGTAGATAAAAAGAGATCATAGGAAGGGTTGCCCAGGCAGCACCAGGTGCATGACTCTCAACATGGTCTTGGTGCAGAAAAGGGTTCTCCCCCACCATATTATACTCTTCTGAGGGGAACCTCTCCAAAATGTCTCACTTGTTATTAAAGCACCAAACTGGGAGCAGTAGAAAATCCCATGCCCATATCCATATTGTTTCATTTCTGTACTGCCTAATAGTTCAAGAAGCTCTCTGAGCGGTTCACAGCAATTCACCAAAGACAAGAGGGAGAAAAAACTCGAAGTGCCAATAGAGATCTTTGTGTATTTTTATTTGTGCCCGACGCGTTTCAGCCTAAGCCTTTTTTCAACGGTGCTTATTTTCTAATGTTGTTCGAGACAAACAGCTTCATCAGTCTCCAATTCACAAAACACAAAACAGCAATTCATGAAATACAGATACAATAATAAAAGGCAGCATAAAATACAGATAAAATAATAAAATACAGCATAAAATTTCAATATACAAAATTTAAAACAGTTTAAACAGATAAAACAATTTCAGTTAAAAAAACCTAGACCTGTTAAAACAGCTGACATGTCCCATCATATGCCATTAAGTGCTTGGGAGAAAAGGGCAGTCTTAACCTGTCACAGAAAAGATGACAATGTTGGCCCTAGGTGGGCCTCAGTGGGGAGATCATTCCAGAATTGGGGGGCCACCTCTGAGAAGGCCCTCTTCCTTGTTGCCACCCTCCTAGCCTCCCTTGGAGGTGGCATTTGGAGGAAGACCTCAGGTGTAGATCATAGTGTCTGGGTAGATTCAGATCGAGAGAGGTGTTCCATCAGGTATTGCAGTCCCAAGCTGTGTAGGGCTTTATAGGTTAAAACCAGCACCTTGAATCAGGCTTGGAAGCAGGCGGGCAGCCAGTGCACGTGGGCCAGAATTGGTCTTACATGTCTGAGTGTGGAAAGCTAAGCAGGGTCAAGCCTGGTTATTACTTGGATGGGAGACCCCTCCTCTAGTTTCCTGCATTGAGCAGGGGGTTGGACTCGATAGCCTTGTAGGCTCCTTCCAACTCTATGATCTATGAAATCAGTCTGAAATCTTCTTGACCATTGGACCCTTTGAAGGATGCTGAGTATTTGAAAATCAGGCCCCAGAAGCATTCAGGATTATAAATTGCTTTGCCATGCAGAGCTTCTATTGAACCCCAGTGTGGAGAGGCTGTGCTCAGAATCCTGAGAGAGCATGAATGTTCACAGTTACTGTTTTCCCTTCTCTTTCAAGAGAGATTTTTCTCTCTCTCTAGTGAATTTCTGGTGGAGATCTGGTGCAGTGTATTTTTTGTAAGCATAATACAACAATGTAGGACATTTTGGAGAGTTAATAATAGCTGCATTTTTCAACTGTGGCTGATGCAATCTCAGGCATGACAGTTGCAACTGAATGCTCGCACTGTACTGGACATCTGGAGAAGGAGGTCTTGAGAGCCTGGGGGAGAGCTTCTTTTCTGGGGAGGGATTTGCCAGAGTTTTCTCTCCCTCACTCAACTATGGAAACAGGAAATTAACTAATTTTATAACCAACAGTCACTTTTTATGAGGTAATATTCCTTGAGGGGGGGGAAATTCAAATCCCTGTAGTGCCACAGGGAGTTCACACAAAGACCTCTCCAAACTGTATAATATTTCCTAATGGATTATTATTTTTTTGGCGAGGTGGGGGCGCTTGGAAAGTCTGTAAGAGCAGACTTTCCCTGCCCTCGTCTTTTGCAGGAAAGTGAACAGATCCAATGGTTAGCGCTGTTTATGTAGACAGTGCTTTAGTCACATTTCCCTGGCTCTGGTTTGGAATGAGCCAGAAACATACTTCTAACTGTAAAAGCTGACTTTCTCATTCCCCATCATGCCATGGGATTTTACTTCCTTCAACTCCCCCCCCACACACCTTGCAGTCCCTTTCCCCAAGATCATTCTACATAATCTCAGAGCCAACTCAAATGTGTAGAACAAGCATGTGGAACAGTCCTTCCTGACTATACCACTTCATATTGTAGGTCAGGGAATTGTGCTCCTCACTGTAAAAAAATTTTTTTAAATCCCTTTGTACATATTTAAATCCAACATGCCGGAAAGTAAGTTTAAGTACTGAACAACAGACTATGAGGGTTTAACCCTTGCACAACCCCTGCTGCCTGGGTTCACACGACATGAGAAGCCACAGCCAGGTGTTGAATACTCAAATTCCGGCCAGCAAGCACTGCAGCCCACCATGGTTTAACTAAGCTTAAATAATCCACTGTGGGCTGTCTTGCTCATAAGAACCCGGTCAGTCTGTCTGTCATATCCTAGCACACCATCTCCTACACTTCGGGTTAAGCAAAGTATATTGGTCTGTGTCAGATCCAATTTTTTAAAAAATCTGGGAGATTCTGCTCTCTCTTCTCCTGGTGTAGCTGGTGTTGGTTAGGCCTGTGTTAGGCACGTAGACTATTGTAAGGGCCCAGAGTTTGGGGCTGTGGGGTTGCAATCCATACTTGTCTTGGGAGTAAGTCTCATTGAGCATAGTGGAGCTTACTTCTGAGTAGATATGCATAGGATTGCACTGCACATGTATTTTAATGGATAGAATCATAGAAAAGTAGAGTTGGAAGGGGCCTATAAGGCCATCGAGTCCAACCCCCTGCTCAGTGCAGGAATCCAAGTCAAAGCATCCCTGACAGATGGCTGTCCAGCTGCACCTTGAATGCCACCAGAGTGGAAGATAGTAATGTGAGTCAAGGCTAACTGATGGTCTATTTGAATTTTGGACTTGGAGGACATTTTTTCCTCTCTCTTTCACCTCCCCCTAATTATAGAACTGCATGAAGGACCAGTTGCTATGACAAAGCCCTGTTTGTTAGGAGCCATACGAAAACCTTGTGTATATACTTCTGGTGGCTTTAATTCATAGACAAAACACTCTTCCAAACATCATTTGTGATTATTGATGTAAATTATGCAACTTAAAAATGCAGTTTGTGTTTCTTAGAGGGTTTAAGCAAGCTTGAGAAGGTGAGCAGTGCTGTGGACTGGGGACAAAGCCCTTCTGTTGCAAGATTTGGCCATTCTGTTTGTATTCTACAAAACATAGCCCAAAGGAAAGCTTTCCAGTAATGGAGAAGGGTGATCATTCTGCCCTTGAGGGCTGGGCTAGCAAGAGTAACAGCCCACAGATGGAACACCTCTATTACCAGCCTCTTGTGCTGAAGGGGCTACCAGTTAGGCAGGAGGAACCAGTATAACTAACGTTCGCTTACCTTAGTGTCCCTGAACTGAAACTATTCACGTCTTACTTAGTCCTCTGGCAACCTGAAATGGAGTCCAATCAATCAAATATTGGGGTGGGGTGCCTCGAGATGTTGCTGCATCTGAGACATTTCCTGACTTGCTAACCACCTGATATAGAGCACCTCAACCCCTATTCTCACAACATAACCATAGTGAGCGGGGAGGGTGACATACTTGAATGTGTGCATGGACTCTACACATGTACAACTGTATGCATGTTGGGTTCTCTTTGCACAGTCTGGAACCCTGGAAAGGATTTCCAGTTACTTGAAGAGAGCCCTACATGGGTACAACTGGACACATGAAGAATCCATGGCAGCATTCAAATGAATGCAGATAGGTTGGGGGTGGGGCCTGCTGCACTGTCCTTGCTCCGCCCCTTGCAAGTGTTCACTCACCATGGTTATGTTGTGAGAATAGCACTTCATTATTGGGGTTCTCAGCAAGGTGTTTTCTCTAGAATTTTCAAGTATGTGCCGTTGCAAATTCTTCCATTACTGGTGTCCCTTTTGATGAACTGTTTGACATCGTTCAGCTTTCATTTTTCCAAGTTAGAGATGTATTCAGGAAGTCTAGGCTCTGCCTTTTCCAAACTGTAGAGTTCTGGCTTCCTATTCAGTGTTCTCCCAAACAATCCACAAATTCCCCAGGCATTCAGTTATTCTGTCATCCACTTATTTTTCTTCTGGGACATTTTTTTCTTGAGGGATAATTGCAGTCTTGGCATCTGCAACTTAAATCCATATGAACTAGCATCTTCCAGATGTGGAGGGGAATCTCCTAACACCCACTTCCTGTGAGCCCAGGGTGAATGAAGGTAGAATCTGGCAGATAATGACTAGGTGAATAGCTTTGGACACAGCCTATTTTCCTTGGAGCTCCAGGTTTTCAGGATGGGACAAGGAGCTATTATAACATGCGATAAATAGGACTTTCTAGGATGCCATGCTCAAAGTTGCAGGTGGGATCAGGAAAAGTTGCTGTGTGTGCATGTGTGTGTGTGTGTAATGACTATTTTAGATGTCTAATGTGTCAGAGCTTTTTGGATTCTAAAGGTGCAATCCTATGCATGTTGACAGGAAAAAAAAGTCCTACAACTCCCAGCATGCCCTGGCCAGCCATGCTGGCTTTGGCATGCTGGGAGTTGTAGGACTTTTTCTGTCTAAACATGCATCGGATTGCACCCTAAGTTTTGCACTGATTCTGCTTCAGCTTATCCTTGTTTGTGCTTGCAGCTCCTTTCCTAGCATTGTTTTTCAAGCCTGTATATCTAGGAATAAGCAGACTTTTATGAAGAGCTATTTCCAATGTTACAGTAGCTAGTAGTTGTTGTTTATTGATTTATTATTTATGAAGTCCCTAATGTTACACATTGAGCAAGTGGTCTACAAGGTACAAGATGGTTATGTTTGTTATTTTTCTGCTGTTTTAACATTATTTTAACTTGGTGGTGTTCAACTATGCTGCTGCTGCTGTTTTTCCACCCTAAGAGCTAAGCTGATAGGGCAGGATAGACATTTTCTTAAATTTAGCTGGTTTGTTATTTCACTGTGTACCCATGTAATGGAACCAATCACAGAGCTTTGCAATATGTACATGTGGAGGGAAAATAGGAGGTGCATCCATCCCATGTTTCAGGGTACACTGCAGATATATGCATTGAACTTGTATCGCACCTGTGAAATCTGTAATATAGAAAGACTAGCACAGTTGTTTTAGATGGGGTAAAACTGACTCACAGTGCACTCTCATCCCAAAGGGAACGGATCCTATATAGGGTATGCCAAACTTCCCACTGCTAATGCAATGGGGAAGCATAACAATATTCTGGGGTCATTGAGATAAAGAGGTTAATAACTGGAAACAAACAGTTGGCAGTGTTCCCTCCCTTGGCTTCCCTGTGTGACAAGGGATATAAATATAATAAACTGCACGCATGCAGCAGCAGCAGCAGCATGTCAGTTGTAACCCTCGTGCCACAAGAGAGATGTTGGTGATGGTCTTTTTAGCACAGAGTAGCTTGCCAAAAGTGCCATTTTTTGTAATGCTTGCACTGTTCGTCTTTCTGAATCCTAGGAGGACAATGCAGACCTCAAGTGTCAATTGCATTTTGCTAAGGAGGAGTCTGCTCTCATGTGCAAGAAACTGACAAAGGTAGCCAAAGAGAATGACAGTATGAAGGAGGAGCTGACAAAGTATCGGTCCTTGTATGGGGACCTGGAAAGCTCCCTCTCCATCGAGGAGCTGGCTGACTCCCCTCATTCCAGAGAGGCAGAGCTGAAGGTCCACCTGAAGCTTGTTGAAGAAGAAGCCAACATCTTGAGCCGAAGGATAGTGGAGCTTGAGGTGGAGAACCGAGGATTGAGGGCAGAGATGGATGACATGAAGGGGCAAGGAGACAAAGAACTCTTAGGAACAGACATCCAGTTTGCCTTTTCCATGACCAATTGCGGCGACTCTGGGGAGAGCGTGGTGGAACTCCGGCGGCACTTGCAGTTTGTGGAGGAGGAGGCAGAGCTGCTGCGGCGTTCGCTGATGGAGCTAGAAGAGCAGAACAAGCTACTCATGAATGAGCTCAACAAGTACAAGTCAGACCACGACCTGGACATCACTCTGTCTGAGGACAGCTGCTCCGTTATCAGCGAGACCTCCCAAGAAGAGCTGGCCACTGCCAAGGTCCAAATCAGTGAACTCAGTGGCAAAGTCAAGAAGCTGCAGTACGAGAACCGCGTGCTGCTCTCCAACTTGCAGCGCTGTGACCTTGCCTCTTGCCAGAGTAACCGGCCCATGCTGGAGACAGATGCTGAGGCAGGCGATTCTGCCCAGTGCGTTCCAACATCACTTTGGAGAGAGGTACCTGTTGGGGGAGAGAACGACGCTAAGGAGAGAGCGCCCGGCAATGGTTTTAGCAAGTCCCTTGAAAGCAGCAGCCCTAGCAGGTTCCTCAAATCCAAGGACTTTGAGAGCCTCCTTGACATCAGGGACCAGGCGGCGCTGGTCAGCAAAGCCATCGATGTCCTGATCTCCGATGCCAATGGCTTTTCCTCCAGCCTCAAACTCTGCATGGAAAATGATTGCGCAGAGCTGGTGCTGAGTGAGGCCATGGATAATGAGGGCACCACTGACTCTAAGCTGATCAATGCCATTTTGATGCGGCTCGGGGTCCTCCAGCAAGAGCTGAACACCTTCATGAGGAAGGTGGACCATATTGGAGATGGCCTGAAAGACCAGAAGGACTCCCTGCCAAGCTCCAGCTTCCAGGATTCCACAAAAGAAGCTCTGCGGAAAGGGCATAGCTCTGAATTCCAGGTGAGGGTTTCCTTGAGTTGTTCCCTTGCAGTGATTATTGCTTTATTTGCCATGCTGTTTTCTCCTGCTTTAACAAATCAGAACCTGACCCTGTTAATGTAACTTCCCTTTTCTGCCTCCTCAGAGTGAAATGACAAACTAACAACTGGCTCACTGCATGGAACTGAGGCCAGTGACAAGATAGGACTCTGGTTTAGCAGAGTGTGCATGGGACAGGAGATGGATTGCCTAGAGAAGTGTATACCATGTTATGACGACTGCTGAAGATTGCTTTATTGCCAAGAGGTGTTGTGTAGAACAGAGATGTTGTACAGTCCCTGCCTGGAGGGGCTTACATTTGATAGGCAGGCTCATATGTTTATTTTTGGTGTAGAGACGCCAACATGTAATGACCTTTCCAGATTATTTTCTCATGTGGAGAGAGTTGTCCTGCGGTAGCCTGGCCCCCAGTGGAACTCTCCAAAGCTTAACTAGGGGAGAGGAGATGCTAGATTTGAAGGTTTTTCTCTTTGGAGTTGTTCACATAGGGGTCATTTCAGCCAAATGGCTTCCCATGTGAAAATACATTGATAAAGCGTCAACTTAACCAACTCAGATATAAAAGCATGATTGGCTCAAAGTTAGATGGAGATGAGGAGTACTGTGATAACTTATAGACTACTATCTAATTCCCTCAAAATGGTACAAGGAGCTCCAAAGTAGATAGGATTCAGGATTAGGACCTTGAGTGGATTAGGAACTCTGTGATTACAATCTCTTGCAGTTTTTGTAATGTAGATCAGGGAAATGATACTCTGGGAGAGTGTTTTAACTCTTTACTGTCATGCCCTTTCCCCAGTGTAAATCTCTCCCCCCTCCGCCCCCCCCCCCCCCGCACCCGTGCTTTCAGCTTTGTCAGGGTAGAAGAGAGACAAGGACAGTATCTACACCTGCCTTTTCCTGCCAGACTAACCAATTAGCAGCAAGGGAGGGGAGATTTATATTGGGGAAAGGGCAAGGGAAGAAAGAATACTGATCCCCTAGAGCAGCATTTATGAATCTCATCTAGTTTGGCCCTGAGGTGGTACCTCTTATTTTATTTGAAACACGGGGAATGAGATTTTGAGTTACACAAGCCAACATAGCTACTAACACTTGATGTCAATCAAATGAGATGTGGTTTAATGTTAAACTCTACATTCCCCTGGAAGAAGGAGGAATTGGAGTTGCTCTTGAATGCAGGCCGCTGGGGTGTCCCGCAGATCCTGAAACATAACGCAGGAGTACCACTCACCTGGTGGATATTTTTTCCAAATGGGCTCAGTCTCTCTCTCTCTTTCTTTCTTTTTTTTTTACATTTTTATGTGTGCAAGGGTTGAATAATATTTATGATTGCCATCTGGAAGACTTGAACTGTACTTCCTCCTAATACTAGGATGTATTTTTGAAAGCACTGGTCCTAAGAAATTTCCCCAATAACTTTTTGATAAACACGGAAGAGACTGGGAAGCACAAAAGACTACTTCTAGCTGGACCCAGAGTGTTGTCTCAATTGCTTAATTCAGCAAGCTGAGAGAGTTGCTCTGTGAGCCCTTGGAGCATCAGAAGATAGCCATTGGGCTCTAGTGATAGACTCAGTTGGTTAGATGTCTTCTCTGGAAATTAATTGAGCCTATTGCAGGAAGGTTATTTTTTTATTATTTTTTTTGCTATATTAGAAGGCTCACCTGTACTCACTTCTATAGAGGGGAGATATGATGGAAGGGTGCTTGAAACTGTCTCTGCAAACAAATTATGGGCCTGGCTACACATCCATAAGTTTCCAACCTTTCTGGCCTTACTCTTGTGCAAGAAGACAACATGTTGCCGAGGACATGTTTAGTTGAGGACATGTTTGCTCATGAGGAACTGGTGTTCCTGTCTAGGGTAAGACCTAAGAGACATCTCTGCTTTGAAGGGACGGGTTCTGGGAGGTTAGTTGGGTTGCAACCTCCTGAAGCACACTCCAATTTTTCAGAGTTCTATTTTTGTGCATGCACTGGTCCCCTCCCTGACCCCAAGTAGCCCCAATCCCACCCCTGGCACTGCATGGCACCATAACTGGTGTTTGCACATTTTTTCCCTCTCTCTCTTTTTCCCCTCCCCAAACAATCCAGCCCACGTGTCTGCTCATTTTGTGTCTCCTTTTGTTTTCCACTTTGTCTTCTGCCACGGTAGTGAAGCTCCTCCTCCTCTTCATCCTTTTTGTTGTCTTGTAGCTCTCTTTATTGTTCCTGAGACCCATTGTTTTGTTTTGTTTTTTTCTTTTTTGCTCTTTTGGTTTGTTCTCATTAACTTGCCCATGCATGCAGCAGTCTGACTTTAGGGAGGCCCCAGACTGGGACGTCGGAGAGAGCAGGACCTCTGATCTGTACCACAGTAGCAGCAGCAACACCACCGCCGTCGATGTGGATCCCAACATGGAACTTGACCGGAGCTACAAGTCATATCAACCAGAGGAGAAGGACTCTTATGTGTCTGAGGTATGTGCTCACGTTCCTAAAGGGAGACAGGCAGGCAGGGGGACTCTGGGGAGAATAACATGGCTGGAGAAATATCAGTCCAGTGCATTTCACAAGGTTGAAAAAATAATGATATGGCCCTTGTTCATATAATGTGTTTTTAGTCACCTGTAAAACTTTTGTGAGATCTGAATTGTGAGATTCAAAATATGGATGTAGAGTTTTGGGTTTGAAGGAAGATTTACTGGTTCCTTGAGGGGGAAATGGGAGTTTTTCAACTGTGCATGTTCAGTGCATGTCCAGAAGAGACATGTATGCTCACTTACCTACATGTTTCTTCACAACATGGCCATATGGCTGCTGAAGACATAGGCAGCAGTTTTATTAAACCATTCTTTAGAATGACTGAATGTGTGCTGATTTAACAAACCTGAAATGCAGATAAACAATAGGAAAGCAATGCTGGGTTTGCATCAACAATATATTTTTGAGCAGCTCTGAAACTCCAAACTCAAGTTATATTGCATGTTTGTTGAGCTATGTGTGTTCAATGGATATAAAATTTAAAGTATAATTTGAAGTTATAATATAAATGGATCCAACTAATAATAAACCAGGTCGACTCAGTATTTCCTGAATTCCTTGTTTCTTGATACTTTCCAGAGTTCTCACACTATTTATTGGATGCATTTAAACATGCACACACAACACTGCAAATAACAAATTGTGGAAATCTTGGAAGTTTATATGTGCATTAGGCCCCTGAAAGAACAGGATGATGAACATAGGCCTAGGTTGTCCCCTGCCTGACTGTGGCTTCACACATGCCATCTTTCGGGGGAGGTCTCCTCCCAGTAGGCATGGAGAGATCTGTGAGGATGTCTCCTTTGACTGTTTTTGGCTTTTAAACTGTCCCCGCAGATCAAGGAGTTGCAACTGGTTCTTTCAGAGGCTAATGAGAGCTTGAGAGGCCTACAGGAACAGCTCTCTCAGGAGAGGCAGCTGAGGAAAGAGGAAGCAGAGAACTTCACCCAGAAAATCTGCCAGGTCAGTGATATTTGCCTGGAGCCACTCTCCAAGCTGTGAGACAGACATGCAGCAAATGCACAAGAGGGCTCCAGTGCAGGCTTCAGTCCCTCCCACTGCTTCAGGTAGATCAAAGTTGCCACAGTATATGAAAGCACAGTACAGCTCTGACCTGCCCTCTTTGGCTGCCAGGGAAGAGGCAAATTCCTCCAGCTGACACCTCCACAGGCTGGGAGTACGTTACCCAGGATCAGTCCATAACAAGCCTACTGTGATCACATACCCAAACTATGTTCCCTGGTGGGTACTTAGTGGTTCTCTAGCAGCCAAACAGAATTGGTGGGATCAGTTGTGGATACACGTACTTCCAAATAAAGGCAGCCATTCTGAACAACTTCTGTATGAGACCATTTGCCATTACTTCTTTCTCCAAAGCCTACTTTATCCTGAGCAATGCACAGATTGGAACTTACTGTTCACAGAGAAGCATTAGCCAGAGAACTAGTGTTGAGCTGGAAGCTCTCTTGCAGGCCCAAGCAATCGGGTTGCTTGGCGTTCCAGGGCCCCCTGATGAAATCCTGCAGCAACATGTATAGGAAAAAAATTGTGGCAAAAGGCCATTTGTGGAGGCTATTAATCAGGCCTCTAGGTGTATACCACCTGTGAACATTGCGTGACTCAGCATTCAGCTATCCAGTATGAAATGCAGCCCCCTGAATTTCAGTTACAGTTATTAGATAACACAAACAACAGTTTCAGAATTCTAGGATTTCAGGTTGCAGAGAGAAATGTGGAAACATGGAGTGTCAGTGGAAAGCTCAAGAAATTTAATGATTCCCTTCCTACCATATTGTGTACACAGACCCATGATGCTTCTGTCCTTTTTCTATATGCTGCCTACTTGGTCCTTTTCAAAATACTCCAAATTTATCTAAAACTAATTTATATCCTCAAAATAGAAACTAAAGTGAACTTAAGAAAATGTCCACACCCCATCTTGGGACTCTGACACCATGACTCCACCATCGTCAGCATTTTTTCTTCTTCTCCTATTCCCCCTTGCTGCCGCCTTCATGCTTTTTGTAACATCATGCCTCATGAAGAGACCTGGAGATCTTGAAAGCTCACAAGATCTTTGGTGGCCTTTTGGTTGGCTAATAAAGGTATTACAGTAATATGGACTTTGGAATTTTTTTATGGCCAATGTGACTACGTTTGCTTTTTAAGAAAATGTGCACGCTTTACACACAGTGCCGGCTCCCATGTTTTTGAGGGCCCTTGGGTAAGACCCCCACAATGGGCCCCCTCCTTCGGTGAGTCTGCCTTCTCAACACCATTGTCACCAGCTGCTATGACTCCTCATCCTCTTCCTCATCATTGCTACCACTTGCTTGCTTGACAGGCAGAGAGCCAGTGAGCAAAGGAGCAGTGGCATCTACTGCTCCTCCTTCTCACCACCACCATTGTCTGGGCTAGAGCTTGAGGCAGGTGAACAAGCAGGTTACAATGGTGAAGAAGACAAGCAAGTCCAGAGGGCTGGTTTCAGTGGACCCCTGCTGGGTGTGGACCCTTGGCAGATGCCTAACCATGCCTACCCTTTACGCTGGCTCTGCTTACTGGGTTTTCTTTGGCCCAAAATTCTTGATAGCTTAGCTGTAACCTGTAGCTGGCACTGTTGTTACTTCACTCTGTGTAATGCATTTGTTTTCTGTCTCTTCCCATCCTTTGTCAGCTGAAGGAGGATCACCAGAAGGCCCTCCTGAGGCGAGAATTCGAGCTGCAGAGTCTGAATCTTCAGAGGAGGCTGGAGCAGAAGTTCTGGAGCCAGGAGAAGAACCTTCTGGTGCAGGAATCCCAGCAGTTCAAGCAGAATTTCTTGCTCCTTTTCATGAAGCTCAAGTGGTTTCTGAAGCATTGGAGGCAGGGGAAGGTCCTACAGAATGAAGGCAATGACTTCTTGGAGGTATGGCAGACGTTGAGCATGAGCTGCTTTGCTAAGCTGTTGAAGAATCCAACTGACATTAATTAAAGCAGAGAACTATGACCTTGCCCTTGAGCGGGTATTTGTGCTTCTGTTAATAGCTTTGATTGAGTTAAGACAAGAATGGCTGGTGTCATGACTTCTCTCCTTGGGCTCCATCAAAGCATGCCAGGAATGGGGCTTATATCAACTCAGACTTATCCATTGTCTCCTATCTTTTATATGTCCGCTCCTTGGAGGCAAGAGCTGCTATCCAGTCTTCAGAACGTAGATTACTTTTCTCAAAGTATAGAAGGTCAGCCACTGAGATGCAGGGCAGTTTCACATGTGGGGGCTTAAATCGGCTTTATTTTAGATTCCAAATGCAAATGTTAGGTTCCTCACACACATGTGAAGTTTACATTGGCTGAAGCGTATATTCTGTTTCTCCTCCAATAAATTACCCTACTACATGAACAACATTCACAAGTGACACCAAAAAAGCACAAGGGAGGCTTAAATCAACTTTTGAATGTCGCAGTTTAAAATGCTGTAAAATAATTGACTTGCAGCATAAATGCAGAGAAAGCTGCATAATTGGTCAGCTGCCTAAAAAAGCGCTGTAGAGTAGCACCTCCACCCCTCTTCGTAGCCTGCGAGCCCCATTCTAGCGTGCATCCATCCTACCCTCACTGCTGGTTAGATATGGATCAATTTTTTTACTTGGCAGATACGTTCCTATCAAGTAGCCTCACCTCTGAATGTGAGGAGGAGGCTTAGTCAGATAGATGAATTAAATAGCCACTTACCACCACTAGAGCAACAAATTCTTCTCTCATTAAAGTAGAATGCATGTTCTGTGGACAGCTGAGCTCTTGCAGGCTTGGGAACAACAGCCTCTTTATAGCTGGCCTGGTCCGGAATCCAAATGATGATTCTGTCTAGGCGCAAATGTATCACAAGGTGCCTGGTACAGAATCGCCAGAGAGAGGATGGTGGTGAAAGGAGCTGCGATGATGTGACACTGAAGCATCTCTGTTGAGGGTGCACGGTCCAGAGGGCCATCTTGTGTTGCAGGATCTACCATTTATCTCACTGCTGATCATCCTAAACCTGTTACCTCTGTCTGAAGGATCTAGTAGGCCAGGGGCGGGCAACCTTTTTCCTGGCAAGGGCTGCATTCCCTTATGAGTAATCTGTTGGGGGCCTCATGTCGGCAGTGGGTGGGGCCAAAGCCAGCAGTTGGCAGGGCCAGAGCCAAAAGTGGATGAGTTATCCCCATTTCTCTTTCTGCCATCCTCGTTTCTCTCTCTCACTCTTTTTTTCCACCCAGTGGGCTGCCAGGGAGGGGACAGATTGCTCTTGCCAGTGGTCTGAACTGATTGCATGGAATGGGCTTTTGAAATTTGGCTGAGGGCTGCAAGTTGCCCACCCCTGCAGTAGGCCAGGTACTGCCAAGGTCCTTTTCTGTACATGAAGCAGCATGTGGTTGCTGCCACTGCAGACTCCCACTCAGATCTCACCCTGTCCTGTGCCTTCCAGGTGAACAGCATGAAAGAACTTTACCTGCTGATTGAAGAGGAGGAGCTGAATCCCCAGCAGCAAGCTGATAACAAGTCATGCACTGGAGATACCTGGTCTCAGAACACGGTGAGACGGGATGGGGGCGGGGAGACAATGGAAATAGGGAGACCTGCATTTATGGAACTTGTTCCATTGGAGACTCCTGCCAGTGTCTTCCTTGGGCAGGTTCAGCTGTTCTTGTACATGACTAGCCTCTGAATGTATGAACTCACTGCTGGATTGAGAAGTGCCCCGTTTGAGGTGATGTAAGAGTTTTGTCCACCGGGTTTGGTCTGCAAACTACTGCAGGCAAAACGTTCACATCACCTCAAATGGTGTGTGCTTTTCATTGAAATCAGTTCACACATTCTGATGCGGTCCACATTCAGTTGCGTGCGCAGGCAGGGGTGACCCCAGCTTTTGTGCTGCAGAGGGACCATAGCTCAGTGGTAGAGCATATACTTTGCATGCTGAAGTTCACAGATTCAATCCCTGGCATCTCCAGTTAAAAGTAGAGGAAAGACCTCTGCCTGAGACCCTGGAGAGATGCTGTCAGTCAGAACAGACAGACAATACTAGGCAAGATGGACAAATAGCCTGACCTGGTACAAGACGTCTTCCCGTGCCTGAGCCAATCCTTTCAGTTTCCACAGAGCACCAGAGAAGAGAGGGGTTGTGCAACACCATCCCTTCCAGGGCTCCCTGGGTGAAGGGACACAACCATTGCCCTCTCCTGTATGCTGCATGCCGCAGAGAAGGAGGGGAGAGAGCAACAGCTGGTTCACTTCCCCCAGGGGTCCTGGGAAGTGAGGCAATGCCACAATCCTTTTTCTTCTCAAATAATTGTGCAAAAAGGATCCCCCCCCCCCGCCACCTCCTGTTCTTCTGCAACAGCATGCAGTAGATGTCACATGCTTGTGGCCCTTAGTCTGCATTGCTTCCTCAGCCTTTCCCATCCTGGCGCTCTCCAGATGTATTGGACTACAACTGCCATTATCCCCAGCCAGTCACCATCCTGGAAAGCACCAGGCTGGGGAAGGCTGCACAAGTTTGTCTACTTATTTTTTTTTCCCACGGGCAGAATCTAAGGGTGACTGCCCGCAAATGGCCAGCCCCATTGAATCCGTTGCACAAGTGGCACCCACCACTTGCGCAATGGAGATTTAGTGCTTCCAGGAGCAACCCAAAATGAGTGGAAACGCTTGTTTTTTGAATGGGGCAGGTTGGTGGAGTTCATGTTAGGGAGAGCCGCTGACCTGCCCCGTTCCAGGACCGTTTGAGGGCTTGCCCCCAGAAGCACTAAATCTCTGTTACGAAAGCAATGCGGAATGGAATTGGCGGGGCTGGCCGCTCACAGATGGGCAGCATTGGCCTCTCCTCAGTCGTTTGTGGTCATAGTTCTGAACCATGACACCCATGCTGTCCCTCCCGTTATCCACACGTTTTCTACCTCTACCACACAGCTGGTTGCAAATAAAAAGATCCCAAAATTGTGGCTGCTGCTAACAAACAATATACGTATTTATTTCCATATAAATAATTAATTGAAGGAGGATTGTTTGATCTGAAAGCATGATATAAATCTTCTAAGTAAGTGATAAAGCAAACACAATTAATACATTGATAGAAAATACAGAGCAGCAGATTACTGTAATCCAGATTTGGATTTACAGAACATGCATTTCCCGAGCCGTGATGAGATCAGGAGAAGAGCAAAGGTAGACTCTTGGGAGTTCCTCAACATGGCTACGCCTGGGATTCCAAGGGTGATCTCTGCACTTAGTAGGATTGCCTTGATTGGTCTTGCTATAGCCCACACAGTGTTACATGTTCTTTAGATCTCCTGGCCAGAGAAGATGCTCTTCACTTGTATTTTCATGCTGCTAACTCAGTATCTTGTTCCGTGGCCCTCAGGTCAGTTTCACTTGGGCTGCTTATTCTTCCTGCTTTTTTTTTTTTACCATATTTGACAAAGTACCGTACTGTACAGCGACTTACTTTCTGAGGCTGTGCAGGCGAGAACATCTGCTTCTGCTACTGTCCCTGAACTAGTTATCAGACTAAGCTAATTTCCCCACAAACTGAAACTTTGAGAGATGAAGTATAGTTCAAACTACATTTTTTTAAATTAGTTAACAAGCTAATTCCTTACTCATTTATCACTTTTACTTTATTTGATATTCCCCAGCCTTCCTCTCCCACTTTTATTCTCATAACAACCCTGTGTGAGGTTGTTTAGGCTGAGAGATGGTGATCGGCTCAAGGTCACCCAGTAAACCTCGGGGCTGAGTGGGCATTTGAACTTGGGTCTCCCTGATCCTAGTTTAACACTAACCATTACACTGTGCTGGCTCTCAGTACTTCTCCCTGTCATAAGTTCACTGTGCACACTGCTCCTTCAGTTTCCTCTCTTTCTGAATCTGGTATGGATCCTGAAAAGTGGTGATGGCAATATCGCCATTGTCCAGAATACTGCAGAGCCCAGTATGTCCGTGTCAGTCATACTTCTTTCCTTTTTGTATTTTTCGTAGCCCAATGAGTACGTCAAGACCCTGTCAGACATGAAGGTGATCTTGAAGGAACTGTGCACAGAGCTGCGTGAAGAGAGGAGAGGCATGAACGAGCTGCAGCAACAGTTTGCCAAGGCCAAGGCTACATGGGAGGTGGAGAGGACTGAGCTCAAGTGTCTCATCACGCAGGTTAGACACCCAAGAATCACTTTTTACCCTCTCAAATCTCTGTATAAAGTTGATCTTGTCTTAAAACAAGAAGTAGGTCGTGTTCATATGTAATAGCCATACCACAGTTCAGCCATGCAGTCTGACCCCTGGGCTCACGTTGTCCTCCTTCTCTCACATGCTTTTAAATCATGGTCTCCAATTTTGCTTTGGAGCCCAAGTGCAAACCATAGTTTGACAATTTAAATGTAACTGCAAACTATGGCTTGTCTGGCCAAGAAAGCCAGGAAGGCAATCAGGGTTCACAAGGGGAGGAGGGAGCACCTGAGCCTGAGGATGCCATGCTTTGCCATTACATGTGAACCAGCCTGTTGTGTGAGAGGTCTTCTGCTGAGCCCTGCAATAATTTCCCATGATTTGGGGGCCCTCTGGAATATAATAGGTGTTGTCTCGTGGTGGAGCAGAATCCCAAATTCAGGGGACCCCAGGGCATGTTTGCAGCTTGATAAACTGGGAATGGGTGAATCCACCTGCTCATGAATCACAATTGGACTTGGCTTACAGATACTTTCCTAAAAAGTCAAAAAAATTATTTGGGAGGCCAGCTTTGAGCCATTTTCAAACCCCGGTGTGCTCCCAATGACATTGTTGGGAGAACAATGGGCTCCAAATCCACTCTCTTCCTTCTGACTAATACAAAGCATTTGTATTGTGTTATTGCGCTGTGCATCTCTCCTCCTCCGCACCACTCAATCTGTCCTGCTAGGTAGAAGTCAAGAAATGCACAGTGCAATGCTGACACATCATTGTCCTCTATCTGGGCGTTGTCTTCCACTCAACCTGTGGGTTCGAAATCCGGGGGGCGGGGGGAGAGCAGGCTCCCCTTTTCAGGCCTTCTCCAAATGCGGGGAAAAGAGGTCATGGCAGGGGAACATGACTGCAGGGGTAGGAGCTGCAGGCACGGCTCTGCTCTCTGTCTCCACATGATCATAATGGTCTGGAGGATAACACCCAAATATGACATATAATGTGTTGTTTGTATTCGAAGGTCGAAGGTCGAGAGAGTAAAAACACACGGAGCAACAGCAACTCCGTTTCTCTTGCAGTGTCTGATTTGGCTCTTGTGTCTAGGCGGTATTGATGGTACATGCATGAGATTGTCCAGAAATGGTTGAGGTTGTTCTGCTTTTGTGTGTGTGTGTGTTAATATTTCTCTCTCTCTTTCTCTGCTGTGTACCATATATTCAGCCTCTTGCCAGCCAGCATTACATCAGGGCTAACGTAATCTGGCACTCAACCTTGGAGTGTGGTTTTGTGAAAACGCAATAAAACTCACGTCCCCTCACTGTAGCTATACGGGAACCTGCTGTGGAAATGGCTGAGTGACGGTGCTTCTACCCAACAAAGAGCTCCCTTTAGAGGAGGCTGCAAGTCAGATCACAGGCTTTCCTTCCATGCGTTCTAATGCTCTTTCTCATGCTCTTTCTCGGTTGATGCTCGTGCAACCCCCCCCCCCGCCATATACAAAGAAGTGGCTGCGAGCCTTGCCCTTCGCATTATACTCTTTAGAAAGACAGGTCCTGGATACAAATCAGCGCATAAGGAGAGATTCCTTAGCAGATCTCATGGCTTTTGTAGGCTGCTTCTGCATTGGCTGAGGATTTCTGTGTGCTCACATGCAGCACCACAGCCTGGAGGCATCCCTTGTCCCCTTCGCTTGTGTCTTTTGTTAATGCAATAGTCTGGTTCAAGCAGTCTACTCTGGCAGAATCTGGGAATGCCAAATGTCCAGGGTGGTCTGGTGAGCGTTTGTGACTGTTCTGTAAAATGTTCAGGAAAAGAGAATGTTTGCTTGAGGGCCCTTAGGATTATTTTCCATACCCCTCCTGGCTGTCAGGGTCCAGCTAGCTGTCAGTGTGAATATGGGAAGGAAGCAGGAGAATCTCTCATTCTCTTCTCTGCCTTTGTTGTTCCTAAACTTTTGTACTCTCATTGTTCCTACACATTTGTGTCCATAGGCTGGATACCTTTTCCTTCTTCAATAAGAAAAGAGGTGGTGTTTCAATATTGTGATTGTACGATAGCACCCAGTCCATCCTAGTGTCCAAGAACCCCTATTGTGCATTGGAAAGGATGCCTGAAAATCTCTCACCCTGACATCACAGAACACACTTTTTTGACTCATGTGCATGCATATAGGTGCAGGCCCAGCACCGACGTTTTGGGCTGCTTATGCTTCAGCTTCTTAAAGAGCATATGTGTTGGGCTTGAAGAGCAGGAAAGTGAGAAGACTGGGTCTGCGTCCTGGCTGGTTTGTGGCTAAAATGAACAGTAACATCATTACCCATTTGAGGTACTGAGTCATCCTTTTATTTCCCCTGCCCAGAAATAACTCACAAAGACACAAATCCACATCCTGCTGTGCAAACAGTACTTTTGGTTTTGCACCCACATCTGTACAATGCTACTGTAACTGGCAAGGACTTCATAATGTCATCATAACAACAATGTCATTTGGATCTTTCCTGCACACTGTATTACTTCAGCACCTTTCTAGGACAGTGTGGGAGAAATCCCAAGGTTTCCTGCTGCAGGTAGGAAAATAAAACTTTGATTTAAAAACAAAACAAAAAACACTCATAGTTGGACTCCCCGTCTGTCTAGCTCTTAGGAAAAAAGGAACTTGTGTCTTGAAACAGTGCGCCAGTCTTCTCAGGGTGCTGGACAAGGGTGAGCCTCTGTTCCCCTTTCTATTCCTGCTGTTCTTGGTCAGCTGGAGCAAGCCTGGATCATCTTCTGTAAAGAGAAACACAACCATAATGTGTTGGTAGTTGTCCAGCAGGCTTTGAGGATCACAGGAAGCTACCTAATACTGAGTCAGACCATGGGTCCATCTAGCCCAGTATTGTCAACACTGACAGGCAGTAGCTTTTCAGGGTTTCAGGCAGGATTCTTTCCAAACCCTACCTGGAAATGCTGGGGATTAAACCTGGGACCTTCTACATGCAAAGCAGGTGCTCTGCCATAGAACTTCATCCCCTCCGAGTTCAGGTATGGAGTCCCCCTTCCTTAAAACAACCCTCCAGCTTTACTGTGGAGCCCCAATTTAAGATTAAGGCTCTGGAGTGAAGTAGCCAAGTGGAACCAGAGACACAGAAGTCAAGGATAAAGTGTAAAAGGAGAGGAGGATCTGTGTATGCAAAAAGTTGAGTGAGCAAATGGATTGTTCAGCTCAACATAACCAGGGCCGGTGCTACCATCAGGCCAACTAGGCAGCTGCCTAGGGCGCAGGGCTAAAGGGGGCGCCAGAAATGCCTTGAAAAAAAATACAGCGCTCTCAAGTGGGAGGGGGGGGGCGCTAAATATCTGATCTTGCCTAGGGCACCAAACTGCCTTGCACCGGTCCTGAACATAACAAGGTGTGGAAGGGAAGTGCTCCGATAGAGGGACACGGCCTCTCCCTTCCTGCAGCACTTCTACATAGCAATACTATATGATTATCTTGCTCTGTGGCTTAGCTTACAATGTAACGGCAGAAGGATGGTGCATTTTATGTGCCAGCTTCACCACCTAAAAAAATCCAGCTACAGAACACATGGTACCGTACGCTGTGACAGGATGTACTGCTCTGTTCCCTTTTAGTAGCTTTGAAGATGCTCAGGAAATAATTTGGTTGCTTGTATAAAAACAACCTCAGGTCCTTTATTCACTGTACATGTAAATGCCTCTGCAGGTGTTTACTGGAATAAATGTTTTAGGGCGCAATCCTATGCATATTTAGACAGAAAAAAGTCGTACAACTCCCAGCATTTCCCAGCCAGCATAGCTGGCTGGGGAATGCTGGGAGTTGTAGGTCTTTTTTCTGTCTAAACATGCATAGAATTGCACCTTTAGTCACTGATACTGGCAGTCTTGACACTGATCCCACAGGCAGCTAGCCAAAGCAATCTTTTGTCGTGTGTGTGTGTGTGTGTGTGTGTGTGTGTCTGTGATGGATTGAGGCCTACACAGGCTTGAGTTTGTTGAAGCCTGAAGGCCCAAACACTTCCCTCAAGTAGTGAAGCCTGAAGGCCCAAACACTTGGATGGGAGGGGGAGTTTGAGAGTTTTAAGTCACCCAATAGAAATTTAGAATTAGTTCTCCTGTGCAAGGTCACATGGTTATAACCTTCCATTCCTGGGAAGACTATATATGTGGGGTGTGGTCAGCTAGCAGTTAGTGTATGCTGGGAGAGAGCTAGAAGCAGAAGCACAGAAACAGCAGAGAGAAGGAGAGAAAGAGAAAGAGAAACTGGCTGCATAGCAGAAATAGGTAGTCTGAAGTTATACTAGAGAACATTGGATTGTTTGTTTGTTTGTTTGTTTGTTTTATTTTATCATACTTGCTTTTGAATTATAACCACTCTATTAAGTAAAAACCCTAATATTAATAGTAAAGCATTGTTGTTTACCCTGGAGTTTGGAGTGACTTATTCACCACGTCTATAGCCTACACCCACGTTACTGGAAGCAGGCAAAGGACTTGATAACCTAGAGAGGGAGAGGCTTTGGGAAGAGGCAGAGATCTCCCAAAGGCAGATCAAGGGGTCCCTGCAGTAGCGGAACCTTGACAGTGTCCCTGTCTCTATCTCTGTCTCTATAATCTATATATATCCTGTGTTTGAACTTTCAAAAGCTTTTTCAAGGCAACTAACTCTTAACAGGTAAAAGCAAATTTTAAAATGGGGAAAATAACAATAAAACAACAGAAGCAAAATAAAAGCGGAATTACAGCTTTTAATTAAAATTAAAATTACAGCTTAGAAAACCCCCAGAAACAACATCAATAAAACACAATTAAAAACACGAATGCAGCAGCACATTATAAAATGGTCTAACTGAAAGGACAGTCACAGTGTAACCTAGCGCCTAAAAGATAAAGTGGTAGGCACCAGTTGAGTGTCCCTGAGGAGAGCATTCCATAGCCAGGGGTGTCCACACACACACCCCATCACCGCCCACCTTGCCTCAGGAGGTGGGAGGCAAGATCTTAAGATATTTATGACATCTTTGTGATAGGATTTCTCAAAGATATTGATCGTTCAGAGATTTTTTTGCTTCTTGTCTTCAGTATCCCAATCCAACCAGTCCCACTTTTAGTTCCCTTTCGGAGCACACTGGGAGGTTTCGTCCCACAAGATTTCTTAGTGCTGGCTCAGGCCCATATTGATGATCTGTCTTGCTAAGTGCGCAAAGGCCATTCCATTGTCTTAGTGATGGCAAATAGTATCTGCTCTGTGGGCTTTCCGAAAAAACAGCATTTGCTTGACCCCGCCTTGCATTCCATCATCGATTGCTCTTGCCTATAAATTATAGCCAGCCAAGTGTTCAGCACCACATGAAGCATTTGGGTGCAGCTCTTGAGCTGTTGCTATTTTAGCCTGGATTACTGGCATCATCAGAATCTAAATGGCAGCAATTGAAGCTGGCCCTATTCATGCATTTTATTGATTCCCCCCTCCCCACATATACACAATACCCCATTTGGCTCAGACGAAGGGAAGATCTGCAGCGAAGATCTGCAGCGTCATGTGTATCACACCCAGGGTCTCCAGGGAAATAGGTTTGTTAGGAGGCAATTAATAGACACTTTGTCCTTCTTCAGGGCTATGGGGATCAATGTTGATCTGCTCAAGAGAAACTGCCAGAGAGAAACCTACTCATCATCTTGTGGTTTACAGCACTGAGAGATGTTGAACTGGCTCTGGGCAGGGCAAGATCGTAGGGGCATGATGCATACCTTCCAACAGAGCAGAGTAGGAACATTTGTTTTACATTATTAAATGAACGTGAGGCTCATGGTGGAGAGCAAGCCATGTCCATGGGTCCTGATGGGCATTTCTTGTCAATGCCCAAATCACTTTTTTTTCATGTTTGAATTATAGATTTGTTCTTTGTTTTATTGTCACTGATCCTATGCCCCCATGCCATTGACATTAGAGGGTATAGGCTTTTGGGGGATAGGCAAGTGCCCTATTTGTGTTTTGATTGATTGTGTTGATGGTTTTATTGTATTTTATTAAATGTTTGTGATGTTAGAGTCTTGGTTTCACTGTTTATGTGGTGTACTGAGTTTTATATAGGTTGTTAGCTGCCCTGGGCTCTTTGTGAGGAAGAGTGGGATATAAATCAAATAAATATATAACATTTTCAGTACTGTAGCAGTTACAAAATGCAGTTGCCAAGCTGAGGCTGACTGTGCTCCAGTCCATTTGTTAAGAATCGGCTCTGATGCATGCACAACCAGCAGAGAGGCTTGCTCTGAGATGACACAGCAGCAGAAGCTTCCATGAACAGGGCTTTCCTTCTCTGCAGCATGCCCCTCTCATTGAAGATGCTGGTGAGTCTTCCATGAGAAAGCTTCTTGGACACTACATCACTCACATGAGTTGGTTGCTTGCATGAACGTATATCACAGATTATTCATAATTTATCTACATGTCATATACTAGCCAAACAAATATAACAAGTGGGGACTTGCAGACACAGGAGAAAACAGGCATAGGAACAAGGGGGTGGTGTGGGGAAAAGCAAGCAGCAGGCTCCCAAGTTCCCCCAGCCTAACAAATCTGACCCAATTCTTCCACAAGCAAGTCTATATATGGTAAATGCAGGCTAGACGCCACTTCTGGAAGATTCCTGCTCCTTAATGCACATGCTATACATTGAAATAGTTTCAGGGATGGTTTGGGAGTGTGTGTGTGTGTGATTTTTGCAAGCCTACAGGATCCACTGCCCAGACCCCTCAATTAGCGTTTTGGGCTGTCCACACAGATGGCCAAAGTCGCTAATGGGCTATTGGTTGGAATATAAACTGCAGTTAACAGGAACAAATTCAGTGCACCCAAGCAATTGATGCATGTAGTGAGAAAACGGATATTGAATCTACTAGAATCGTTAACTAGGGCATGTCCAGATGCCACTAAAGTAGAGCATCGAGAATGCTATGTGTATTTCTGATCTCACTGCATTTTAGCTGTGTGGACCATTTCATCCTTCACTGGCATTTAATAGTATGCACTGTGAACAGGGGCTTTGGCTGTGCGCAGCCGACTCCCCGTGATAAGTATGGCAATATCCCAGGCAAAAATGTGTCCCAGGAATGTGGAAGCTGCTTTCTGGATGAGTCCTTAGCAGACATAGCAGTGCCTTACTTAAGTGATTGTGGAAAGGAGTACTGCTCTATCCATCTGTGAAGCTAGGAAATATTCTTGTTCCTAATGTAGGCCCCAGCCTGCTACTGCCACTATATGGAAAAGGGAGGATAACTAACAGTACTGCAAATTTAGGAGCTCTCCGCCATCATCATAATCTCTCAGATTACTTAGAAAAATGAGGTGGCAACTCATGGCTGAGTCCTTGTAAACTGGTGCCATTTCTGTTTGATTACAGCCTCATTTCAATGACTGCATGAAGATACATTAAGGGTGCAATTCTGTGCATGCTGGCTGGGGTATGCTAGGTGTTATAGGCCCTTTTTCTGGCTAAACTTGCATAGGGTTGCACCTTAAGGTTATTATAATGAAGTCTCAAGTAATAATCCACTTGCTGGTACTTTGCTCTGGAGATGCCATTATTAGATCTTTCCTGGATCCCCCAGATGCCTATTATCTGTTTGCTCACCCAGAATGGCATCTGCACTGAACTGCTGTTATGCATAAATGCAGCAAACATGTCCAATTATTATCTGATTAGAATAATAATTTCCTCTTCAGCTGTCTGAGCTGTCAGGTGCCAAGTGGGCCTGGGAATTGGGGCTTCCAGAAATAGCTCGCTGTTCTCTGGAGCTGCTGCAGGAGGGCAGTGCTGCGGCCTTATTCTTATCGAGGCCTGTGTTTAACTTGCCTCCCTGCTCAGACACCCCCCAGCCTCTCCTCAGTGTGGTTGCAGAGGCATTTCAGAAAGAAGAGACTCTGGATCTCAGGGGTCCTCAAACTTTTTAAACAAGGGGCCAGTTCATTGTCCCTCAGACTGTTGGGGGGCCGGACTATAGTTTGAAAAAAATATGAACGAATGGATCAAGTAAAAAAAAGGACCCGGGTCCTTTTTTTTTTTACTTGATAGGGGTGAATTTTTTTTTCCTTAAATGGAACGTCATTTTATTTATTTATTTATTTATTTATTTATTTCATTTTTATACCGCCCAATAGCCAAAGCTCTCTGGGCGGTTTACAGCAATTAACAAGACAGTCCCTGCCCGCAGACTTACAATCTAAAAAGACACAACACACAAGGAAAAAGGAATGAGGAGGGAAGAAGAGGGAATATTAATGAATACTCCTGGCAGGGCTGGTGGTATTTACATACAGTATTTTTCCATGTATAAGACTATACTTTTTCCTAAAATCGTTAGACTAAAAACTGAGGGTCGTCTTATACATGGAAGTAAGCCGAGGAGAGAACCGCGTGGTTGCGAAACTGCCCAGTGGGGGGCGTCTTATACATGGGGGCGTCTTATACACGGAAAAATATGGTATATAGTTGCACAATTGTTTCATGCCTAACATGAATATACTTTTGTTTTTGCCATCACACAAATGAGCATACGCAAAGTAGCATTTTTGAAACATTAGAAATCTGACTTAGCTACATCAGCTCATACATAAGAGGTAAAACACCACCACTAATTTTTCCATATTATGGAAAAGAATTAAAGGAATCGGCGCTTGAAGCGAAAGAGTTTTTAAAAAGTCTGCTTCCGCTGATCGGCCGCCGGGCCGGATAAAAAGGCAAGGCGGACCGGATGTGGCCCGCGGGCCTTAGTTTGAAGACCCCTGCTCTGGATGGTTCTTCATTTTCAAATTGCCTGCTGTTGCCTCTGTCACACTTGCATGCATACACATACACAGAACAATGGGCGGGCAGAACTCTTGAGTATTCACCTCAAGGATTCTCCCTGCCCTTTATACTAATCTCCCCAGACAGCAAATTATGCAACAGGCTTCCTTGGCGTCAGCATGTAGTTAGGCCCTTCCTAGACACTGCTAAGCAGTTTTGACAGAGGCTGGAGACTCACCTCCAATCCATCATATGTAAGGAAAGACAGTTGGAGCTTCTCTGACCTCTGGGTGACCATACCTTGGTTCTCCTGTTTGTAAGCTGATTACAAGAGCTCACTTAATGTGCATCCTGATTTTGAGGTCCTACCCACCCGAAAGGGAATTGAGTACACTGTTGAGCCTACCAGTCCTCAGGCTGTGTTTGTGGGCTAGCATCTGCTTTGAAAGGCCCTGGTCCCATCTCGTAGTTCAGTCTCTTATAGGGGATAGCACTTCCCCCTTTTGAAATGGCAGATTGTTGGGGAGCTTGAGCTTTTTTAGCTGCATCTATTCAGATTCACAAACTAAATGCTCTTGTGCTAGCAGTGTCCCATGGGTGTCAGCAGGTTTTGCTGGCATGTTTCTTTTAAGGACTGTAGGATTGCTATGAGTTACTCTGTCGTTCTGGCTGCCTCACTGATGATGATAAACAAAATGGTTTCAAATTCCATGTTCCTTCCGTCTTTTTTTCACCTGTGAGATATTTACCATCATGGGACAAAGCTATTTTACTGCCATATTTGGCATGCTTCAGAAGCGAGAGTGCTCTTTGCAACATTTTATCAGTGGGAGGTGGTGTAGGTGAAGGAGTGCGATAATCATCCCCATGGACACTGTTACATACAGATAAACAGTGAAGATAATGTACTGAGATGGTTTTCAGTAGGATCTAGCACTGGCGCTGCAGCTGGTGAGTCTTCCAGAGATCTATACTGGCCAGTTCAGTCAGAATAGAGGAAGAGTGGGAAACTCTCGGGCCCCTCCTAGGGGCCAAATGCAACCCTCCTGGAGTCCCAATCCAGCCTCTGGGATGGCCCCTTCCCTTTCCCCCCAACCTGTGGTTGTTGGGTGGCTTCCCAGCTTTTGTGCAGTTCTCCCCCATTCTGTAAGGTTGAAATGCTTCTCCTAAGGCTTAGTTACCAGCACTAAGCGGTTAAGCTACAGTATGCTGGTATTTGGGGGGGTATTTTTAGCTCCACCTCCTTTGCCTTTGGCCTCGGCCCCGCCCACCACTGGCCATGTGGCTCATGAGAGCTTCTCCATAATTGAATTCAGGCTTCGGGCTGAAAAAACTTCTCCACCCCTGCCTTAGAGGTATTCTTGATTCTGGTGGTGTATCTTAAAAGCATCAAGCAAATAACAAAGTTCTGCTAGCTGAACATCTGTATTTACCGCATTTTTCGCTCCATAAGACACACCGGACCATAAGACGCACTTACCGTATGGTACCCCCCCCAATTTTTTTTTTAAATCAGCTGTTCCGCAGGGAATCAGCTGAGAGGCGGGGGCTTCCCCCGCCCTGCCCAGGAGTCCTCCGCTCTTCCGGACCAGCAGAGGAAAGTTAAAAATAAAATAAAATAATAATAATAATTTATTTTTTTTAAACCAGCTGTTCCGCGGGGAATCAGCTGAGAGGGGGGGACTTCCCCCGCCCTGCCCAGGAGTCCTCCGCTCTTCCAGACCATAGGACGCACAGACATTTCCACCTAGTTTTTTGGGGGGAATGCGTCTTATGGAGCGAAAAATACGGTGATACTTGGAGGGAGCAATCCTTTGGCCCCTAGACAGCATCGGGGGGTGGGCATAGGATATTTCGGATTCCCTGATCTGAGGTTGTAGACAGTGCTCTGACTTCGGAGCGGGGAATCAGAGTCCCGCCCCCCTCGCAGCCGGCGCAAAAAAGCTCATCTAGCGAAAAATGCAGGGCAGGTGGACTGGGGAGGTGAAGTTCGCCTCGCCTCCGCTGCTCCTCCCGCCCTGCATAGAATGCATGTAAGCCTCTGAGTTTGGGGCCTTACGAGTATCGAGGGCGCAACCCATAGGCTTGTGCCCTTATAAGGAGAGGAGAGTTCACTACCCTCTGAGCTATTTCTTCTGCCCCTGCAGCAGCAATTAAGCTATCATATACAAAAGGGAGATTTCATAACTTCTGTCTAGTTTGGGCCAGTTTGCGATTAGTATGTTATGGAAGCTAGTTCCCTAACACAACCTTGATTCTCCATCTGTTGCTGGAGTCATTTCTTCATGTTATGAGAACCTCACCTTGTCCATTATCTTACTGTTTCCAGACAGCTAGTCGCAGCATCTACTACATGTTGCTCTGTCTCCAAGAATAGTGAGTCTATTCTTTAAATGGCTCGTTTTGTAAAAGTGTTGCAGAGCTAGTTTGAACTCCTTCAAGCAAACTGATGATGAGTAACAACTAGAAGGTTGTCCTCTAAACCCTTCACGTTGGGTTCTGGGCTCACACTTAGCATTGATTCCTGCTAGATATGGGCAATTATTTGAAGCAGCACTGCTCAAAAAATGAGCGCCCCTGCTTGAATGGAGCAGCCCAATTTGAGGTGGGTACAGTGCCACTATGAGCTTGCCCAGACTCAGATTGGTGCTCTCACTCCTCCACAGTCATTGCAGCCAGAGATCATGGGGCTGATCTGTGGCTGCAATTGACAGCTCTGTGCATCCTGGGAGAAGCCACACACAGCTGTCAAAGTTGAAGCCAGAGATCATGGGGCTTGCCAGTCGCACGGTCCCTGGCTGCATGGAGCTGTCAAATACTGCAGCTGGGGATTGTGGGGCTTGCCAGTCACAAATGGTTGCTCCATGCAGCTTCTCCTGGGCTGCACAGAGTTGCCTGCTCTGCTCTCCTACCCTCAGCTGCCTAACCCACCCCTTCCCCAAGGTAAGGATTTTTGGTCTTGGGGAAGGGCCAGGAATTGGCAAGGCGGGTGGGGGAGTGGAAGTGGCAAAGAGGAATTGGGCTGCTTTCGCATTCAGGTCAAACACTAAAAATAGACCCATTTAGCAGTCCAATTGATTTTCAGACTGATTAAGTAGCTGATCACCCAAGTCTGATTTCTGCCACACATAAAATGGGGCAACATAACCAAGGTTTTAATGACTTGGGTTTATCTTATTTTGACTCTTGACTTATCTGCCTCCTTGTATTGCTGCTTTGGAGAAAGAGTTTGAAATGCTCCATCTCCCCAACTCCTAATCAGTAATTCCGCACTGTGAAGACATGGAGTCTCTCAGTTTATCTGCCTGGGATTAAATTGGGGCGGTCCTTCATATTTATTTCTTTTATTTATTTAAAATATTTCTTGGCCGCCTTTCAAGGCTGGAGATCTCCCAAAGCAGCATACAACAATAAAACTCACATACAAAAAACCTGATATGGTAATAAAAACAGCAATAGCATCAAACATCCTAAAAGACAACAGACACCAGCATAAAAACAAAACCTACCACATACAACTGCAGGTAGAACCCAGTCTGATAAAACATAATCAGGGGAAAGCCAGAATAAAATAGTAGGTTTTCAGGGCCTTCCTAGAGTCTATAATGATTGGGCCTGGCAGACCCAGATGGCAACTTATTCCAGAGGCGTGGAGCCACTGCGGAAAAGGCCCTGTCTCATGTAGTCACCCACCTAACTGCCTTCACAGGTGGGCAAATGAGAAGGGTCTGTCTTGCTGATCTTAAAGTGTGGGCAGACTGATATGAGTGCAGGTAATTTGGTCCCAAACTGTTTAAGGCTTTAAAGATCAAAACCAGCACTTTAAATTGGGTGCAGAAACACACTGGTAACCAGTACAGCTGGTTCTTGCAGATCCCTCTCCTCTCCCCGCCACCAGCCAACACATGAGAAGAATTGCCACATGCTATTGAAGGCTGATGTTGCTGAGATATTTTTATTACTTTATTTATTCAGTGATTACAATATTTATAAGCTACTTTTCAACTAAAAGCCTCCAAGATTACTCAAAAAACATTAAAAAGTATATTTTAAAATATGCCAATTTTTTTTAAAAACCTATAAAAACTAATTAGCAACACAACATGCATCGGGAAGTGGAAACTAACAAACAAACAAAAAAGACAGTAATCAGGACAACCCAAAAGGGCCGGTGTCCAAAAGCCAAAATATGAATTCCACTAAGAAGTGAGTTTTGGTGCCACCACAGAGAAGGCCTTCCCACTGTACTTCAAAGAGTATGGACACACAAAACAGGGCCTCTCAGGAAGATCTTAATACATGGGGGTGCTTCTAGGGGAGCAAATGGTTCCATTTCTTTTGCAGACTCCTGCTTCAGTTTGGCACCTGCTATTGTGGTCCCAACATTCCATTAGGGGAGCCTTCCCCAACCTGAAGCCCTCGGGATGTTTTGGACTACAGGTCCTAGCATTCCTGACCATTGGCTGATGGGAGTTGAAGTCCAAAACATCTGGAAGGCACCAGATTGGGGGAAGGCTGCCTTAGGGAGTAAAATGAGTCTGCTCACCTTCTAGCAGTGCCCCCCCTCAAAAGGTGGTGGGCTAGGCAATTTCCCATCACCAGCTTCAATTTGAGGAGGTCCTTCCCTATCAAAAAGGAAGCTGGTGCCTTTGGTTTAATGGGGTTCTATGACACAGTCACTCTCTTGGTCCTCACAGCTGGAATCCAAGGCTGGGAAAGGCCTGGCGGAGCGAGCTCTCTCTGACTGGAAAACGGCTCTGAAGAGGGAGCGGGAAGAGCATCAGCACCTCCTGGCTGAGTCGTACAGCGCTGTCATGGACCTGACCAAGCAGTTACAGATCAGCGAGAAAAACTGGGATCAGGAGAAGCTGGAGCTCCTGGCCCGTTTCAAGGATGAGCAGCAGCAGGCAGAGCAACAAGTGAGGGAGCTGCAGAACAAAATTAACCAGGTGGGAATGGAGACAAAACTCATCCTCCTAGCTCAGCTATGTGTATTACAGCAAGGGGTGAATATATGCACGCTTTTACCAGACTTAATACAGGCTCCCAACTGTCATTGTCCCCACGTGAGTGTAAGCCTGTGTACAGACACAGTAAGTTGTAGTTGCTAGAATGTTGATAGGCTGGAGAGTCTTGGGTTTAAATCCTTGCATAGCCATAAGGTTTACTGGATGACTTTTGGCCACTTACTGTCTCTCAGCCAAACCTGCTTCACAGGGTCATTGTGAGGAGGAGACCCATGTATGCCACCATATCCCCCTTGGATAATAAAGACAATGACAATAAGTAGTAGTGATGATGATCATGATGGCATGGAATGAGGTATGCTTATCTCCTAGACCTCCCTGTTCCCATTAATACATGCATGTGTTAATACACACAGTATTATGTCCTGCTGCATACCACCACTCCCACCCCTGGCAACATGTGTGTTAATCATGCGCTTTGCTGGTTGCTCTTTCAGAGGCCACATAAAGGGGTCTTATTCACGTATGTATGCTCATAGTGTTCTTCCATGCAAGAATTGATACTGGACCAATCGGGTTCCCATCATGTGGAGGAGATGTATGTGTATACAGCTGTATGCAGTTAGAGCTGCTTCACACGGCCACCAAGGCACAGCTGGAAGGGACAGGGCTATACAGCACAATCCCACAACTCCATTCACACGTTATTTCAGTGCAGGAGTGGGTTTAAGTGAACCCCGCTAATTAAATACAGGCATAGATGCTGCCCCAAACAAAGAGTCTGAGCAGAAAAGAGGTGGACCACTGCAATTTGTCGAGCAAGTTGCAAAGCAAGACACATGGTACAGAAGAAGGGATGCCCCACTTCCTGTCAGGTAACTGTAGTCCCCTGAACCTAAGAATTGGTTTTCCCAAGCAAAATTGTGGTGCACTGCAGACCCTTGACACCCAAGAATCCTTTTTCTATTCATGAAGATTCACAATCTCCCAAAAGAAGGGACCTCCCACCCCAAACCTCACAGAGGCAGGGGGTGTTCTATACCCCAATAGGCTAAATCTGAGGCATCAAAATAAAAATGGTATGTTCTATCTCAGCAACTGCATCATCTGTAGGTTTTCCATCAATAATTGGGTAGAACGATCTATCTCCCAGTGGCATGTTGCACTTATTCCTTTGCCAGCAGTTAATGTTCCATTGACATATCCCCAGCCTGACCCCTCTCAGAATGGATCCTAAGCTAGGCATCTGCCCCGAAGCTCCAGTTTTTGTATTAAATATTGATTTTTACAACAGTGTATCTGCCAGAAATGTGTGGGTCCTGCAAGGGGCAACCAATATTCCCCTAGTATTGCCATATCAGTGGGATGCCCCTACAGGCGCACAACCTTACAATGTGCAAATAGGAAACTGAAATAAATAAGGTTACCATCAACACCAATGATGCACTGAGGACAAATAGGCTCTTATGTGTAGGCTGAGCACTTGAATTACTTTTTTTGGTAAACTGTCTTCCAGCTGCAGAAGGGAGCTGACCGATGGGCTTTGAAGAACACTGAAATGGAGAAGCATGGCAGTAGCTGGAAAGAGGTAAGCTGGACAGAAATGGCCTGGGTTAAAGTATCCCAGTGTTGGTCACGATTACTTTGAGGGCAGAGGCAGGAATGGAATTGGGACATCCGGTGCTTATAACCATACAAGTCTTTTTGCCACTTACGTGCAAACAAAGCAAGGCCTTAGGTTCACCTGGGGAGCTGACACTGCTGCCCCTTTATCTGAATACCTCCAGGTCTGCCCTAATGTTCTGAGGCACAGCTGGTGATAAAGGCATCTCTGATGTTCTTTCAGACTCTTAATGAAAAAATCACCGACAAGGAGACTGTTTCCGAAATGGACATCAAAGGAAGTAACTTGAAAAGGTGAGATGCATGCCAAGCTTCTTGCAAAGCTCCACGAAGCAGCTTTCTATGCTTTGCTCCTTCCTTCAGTTCCTCAAAATAGCCAGCTTGCTCCTTCCCCCCCCCACCTACATTTCACCTGCAAAGAAGAGAAGCGCACCCTGGCCATGGGATGCAGCAACACTGGCTTTTCTGTGCACACAAGAGGCTGTCGTTGGCCTTACCTGACCCCACAGAGAATTTGTCCTATTCAGCTCAGCTTTGCGACTGGCTGGAAAATGTGGGATGATGGATCATTCCCATCTGGGCCAAACTTCATGGCTTACCATCCCCCAAACCTCTATCTCCCATGATTGTAAATGTCCACAAAACATATGATCATGTAGCTATTTGACCCTCTTAGGGTGCTTCCAGCTAGAGAGCTCCTAGCACTACCAATCAAAAGGCATTGTGCAGCTATTCTGTCTTTCCCTCCTGAACGGATTTTTTGTGGTAAGAAAAAAGATGGGAGAAGCAGTGGGAAAACATGGGTGGGTTACAAATGGAAGATGTGGTCATCTAGACACCCAGCACCAGTAAAATTTCATGAATGAGGCAGGGCAATTTCACAATAAAAGCCACATCTGGAAGCACCCTTGGTGTTTTTCAGTAGCAAAAATACCCACAAACAAACTCGGGGGGGGGGGGAGCCGCTGCCCATATTTCATGGACTGATGATGCTGGGGAGAACTGTATTTTTATCCCACTCCCTTGCATGGGAAGCGGGGGAAATGATGGAAAACATTGTAATGTCAGAATGTCCAAATGCAAGTTTGGTATACTAAATTTGGAAGGCAACTGAAGCAGGTCTGCAAATTCCATACATACCTCTATCCAGGGATGGGGACTCAGACTCTAGGACTCGACTCCGACTCGTGAGTCGGACTGAGTCCCCCCTCTGACTCGAGTCCCACTCGAGTCCCAATATTTTTAATGGGACTTGAGACTCGACTCGGGACTCGAGACCAAGGACTCTTCAACATCCCTGGGCTGTGCCAGAAGGAATGGAGAGAAGTGCGACTGCCAGCGAAGATTTTATTTTTAAAAATCATTTTCCTAAAATGCAACCTTTCAGACATTTTGGGTTTGGCTGCCTCTGCCTGCCTGTTTGGGGTTCCCTGCCTCCTCTGCCTGCCTGGTCTCTTCTTAACTAGTTCCACAGTTTGAATTGTCCAAGACAAACACCTCTGCCTGCCTGCTTTGGGGTTCCCTGCCTCCTCTGCCTGCCTGGTTATTTTGGGTTTGTCTGCCTGGTCTGTTCTTGTCAAAATCAGTGGCAGAGTTTTGAAATAAAAAGGCACACTTGTGCCTAGAATTTATTTAAGCCACACATCTGAAATAGCCTTATTTTGTTGGGGGGAAAACCCATTGATTTTAATAGGGACTCATGGAGTCAGCTTTGGGAGGAACTCGGGACTTGTGAGTCACCATTTTGGACCAAGGACTCGGACTCGAGACTCAGGTCCAAAGACTCGTGACTCGACTTGTGACTCGAGACCAAGGACTCTTCAACTTCCCTGCCTCTATCCTCTGTCCATTCTGACATTAATGAAGGCATGTCTTCCATCATGTTTTCCTTGCTTCCCTAGGCATCTTAAGAGATGAATGAGAAAATAACAAGAAAATTGGCCCATATTAGTGGGCAGAAAAGTAGATATAGCCCAGCCAGGAAAAAGCTGCTTCTTAGGAAAGTCAGAGCCAGGAAACAGAAATAAGCCACCTTCCCTAATACATGTTGCACTCACACCCTTCTCTTGCCCCTCCAGGACAAAATCAGTTTCCTCAATGTCTGAATTTGAAAGCTTGCTTGACTGTTCTCCTTACCTTCCTGGCAAAACCAGTCCTGTGATCACAGACAATGCCCACAACCAAAAGGGGTCTCTAGCTACACAGGTGTTGCCTGACACTTTAAAGGACTCTATGGGGCTCTCCCCCAAGAACTGTGCCTATGTGAACAGCGAGCAACCTACACCTGAGAGCCTGACCCCCAGGAAGCTGGATGTCTCTACATGTGACTTCACCCAGACAGGCAGCTTCTCTGTACAGGATCAGACCCAGAAACATATGCAGAGGAGCTACACAGCCCCAGACAAGACGGGGATCCGGATATACTATAGCCCACCAGTGGTACGCAGGCTGGAGCCACCCCTTGGGCACAATAGAGAGGGGAAGATCATGGTTGAGCCTGGTTTCCTGTTCACAATGGCCAAGCCCAAGGAGGAGTCAGACAGCTCAGGAAGCATGTACAGCCGGTGGCTGTGCAACTTCTCCAAGCAGCACCGAGAGCTGCTTGATGGCAGTACAGTTAGTGAGAAAGCCGTGGCCCCCGTCCCCAGATTTCCGCCTTCCCTGCATGACCTTGAAATCTCCGGCAACATGAGCGATGACATGAAGGAGATCACCAACTGTGTCCGACAAGCTATCCGCTCTAGCTCCCTGGAGAGAAAGATTAAGAGCACGTCTAGCCAGACGGTGGGATTGGTCAACATTGGTACCCAGACTAACCAGACTGTCAGCATTGGTTTGCAGACAGACATGCCCAGGGGCAGCATTCACAGCAGCAAGAGCTGGTCCCCGCGAAGCTCCTCCCTTATGTCTGTGCGCAGCAAGCAGATCTCTACGTCTCTGGACAAGGTCCACTCCAGGATCGAACGGCCCTGTTGCTCCCCCAAGTATGGCTCTCCCAAACTCCAAAGAAGGTCGTCTTCTAAGCTGGACAACTCCAAGGACCGAAGCTTGTGGAACCTCCATCAGAGTAAGCAAAATGGGTCGGCCTGGGCTCGTTCCACCACGACCAGAGACAGTCCAGTTCTCAGCAACATTAATGATGGCCTGTCCAGCTTGTTCAATGTTGTGGAGCATTCTGGGAGCACAGAGTCCATCTGGAAGCCAGGGTGTCCGGAAACCAAAGCCAAGCCAGAAGCACCCAAGTACGGGATAGTGCAAGAGTTTTTCCGGAATGTGTGTGGCAGAACTCAGAGCCCCACTTTGGCTCCCGAGAAGAAAGACCCAGTAGTGGGAGACAGCGCCAGCAAGAAGCCAGAACATTCCTCCTCAGCTGTGCTCCAGCAGTCTGAAAACACCCCCAAGATCCTTGACAAAAAACCCTTGAAGCCCAGCTGCAGTGAGGAACCAAAGCTGTCTGTTCCAAGCCAAGGTGGCAAGGATAGAGCCTTAAAGGAGTTGGACACCATCTCTGCTACTATTGCCAATGAGGTAATGTTTGTTTGCTTTAAAACAGGGACTTTTGAAGCTCTTTCAGTCTGAGGGCTGAACTCAATTTTTGAGAAGCTCTTGGGGACCACATTCCAGTGGTGGGTGGGGCCGAGGCCAAAGACAAAAGGGGTGGGGCCAAAGGCAAAAAGATTGGGCCAAAAATACCAAAACACCAGCATATTGCAGCTCAAAGCTCTTACTGCGGGTAACTAAGCCTTAGGAGAGGCATTTCAACCTTATAGAATGGGGCGGGGGTGGGGGTGGTAGTGGAAACCAAGCAAAAAACTGGGAAACCACCAAATAATAAGCGGTCAGGGAAAGGGGGCGTGGCCTTTGGGGGAATCCCGGAGGGCTGAATTCAAACTGCAGGCCTGAGGTTTGACACCCCTGCCTTAAGAGATAACACATAAGCCTTAGAAGCAGAAGCTGCCCAGCTCCTAACCTGCCTCCAAAAAGGCATCTTCCATCTTCTGAACCTTTGAGCAGCCAGAGGCAAAAGAACGTTGACGGCCTCCATCATTTTTTGGTGTGGCGAGTATTCGGCCTGTAAAGAGAGATATCCAGATGGGACTGGAGGTCAAATCTGATAGGAGGATCCCTGGAAAGAGATCCATTATGACTGTGTTGAGCCACGGGAGTTATTCGTAATGCGCACTGTACAGACTCTACAACTTCCCATTTCCAGATCAGGGTTTATTTATAGAATAGGCAATGTTGACTTCAACAACTGCTCATCCTGCTTTCTTGCACTTTCTGTTCTAGCAAAGAAGTTGCGGGCAGATAACACAAATCTCCTTAAGGAGGAGCACAAGGCACAGACAGCATGAAATAAGGCAGACCAGTTATCAAGCCGCACCCAAGCTGGGAGTCTCGCTTGCAGTGCAGCCATAGTAGTTGCTGTTGGCATTTATATGGCGTGTTTCAGCTGATCAGGGTGCTTCAAATACGTTATCTCCATAGCATCCCTGTGAGGGGCCAGGGGTGGGAGTGAAGACATAGTAGCAAGCCATTTGGGAGTTTGTTGCCGAGAGGACACTGTCGCGCTATCACAGGTCTCAGTCCGTGGTATTCTTTCGTGCCCATCCTTTTTCAGCATGCCACCCTTTTCTCTTTGCAGGATGTTGCCTGTGATTGCAGCTCCCAGTCGCTGACCTCCTGTTTTGCTCGGCCGTCGCGCTCAGCTGTCCGCCACTCCCCTTCCAAGTGCAAGTTGCACCCCTCCGAGGGCAGCCGGGTGGAGGAGAAAGCTGGGCCCCCGAGTGAGTGAGGGGGCTGCGTTTGCTGGTGTGCTGATGGAAGAGCAACTCCGCCCTGGGACCGCCAGGCCCGTTGGCACCTTTCGGACTGGCTACTGCTTCTGAGCCAGCCGCAGCCGAGGGGCTCTGCTCTTAGATACTCAGAGCAGTACCGTACAGCACCGCCTGTCTTGTCTTAGCTCAGCAAGGATACCTGCAACTCGGAAGCTGTGCTCTGTAGCCCGAGGATGGAGTGGGAGTCTTAGGGGTGTGGTTTCTTGCCACTGGAAGCCTTTCTGTCCCTTCCCCACCTCCCTCAGTAGGAAACATGATCTACAAGAGCTGGACACTGCCAGAGTCTAGTGAAAGCAGTCGGTGCTGTTTTCATGGCATTTGTGCGTGTGTGCGTGCGTGTATTTTCCTATTTAAGGAGATGCATCTCCTTTGTGAAAGGCGTCACAGTGAGAGGCATCAGGGAGTGTTGCGAAGTTTCAGTGAAGCTGCTGGGCCATGTCTGCCTGGGTCTGAGGGAAAGGGAACACCAGAGAGCTGGTTTCAAAGCCTTAAGGACTCCGAAGAACAGCTGTGCTAAAGGATTCTCCCAGACTGAGGCACTTGCTGAGGTGTACAGAGAGGGAGGATTGGGGGGTGGGGGAGGGTGTTCTCAAATCTTTGCTAAGGAAATGTCACTGTAACATCAGTGCTCTGGGCTGTTGTGTACAAGCAGGCTGGAAACAGGCTAGTTTTGCTCTGTGACCTTGTTTCTGTGGGCGGTTCTTCTCGATTGTACCCAACCTGCGGTACTGCTACTGGGCCATACACCCAGCCTGCACTGTGGTTAGGTACTGGCACACACTATGGTCCTATAGAAGTGACGCCAGCAGTGAGCCAGCTCTTGATCAGACAAGGGCCCCATATTGAGCTACCACTACTGCAGGTTGGGTGCAGGAATAGGCAACAACAGTGCCACGTGACCTTCCTGTCCACGTGTATCAAACTTCCCATGGTTAGTAAGATGCAGAAGTAGAGTTGGGCTTTCCTCTTCAGGCTGCTGATGTCATCTCCATAGCTCTGAACAATAGTTGCTTTGTTGCATCAGCCTCTGCTTCTGTGCTTGGCTGGACAGGGTGTAGTTGAGCCCAGGGAGTTCACAGAAAGGGAAAGCCACCCATCCATGTCTCCAGACCCAGCCTTGTTCCCGCTTCTCCCTGCCCCATGCAATGGGCAGCTGCAGCTATTTCTAAGGAGAGTCACTTCTGTCTCTTTTTTTTATACTGGAAATCTCAGAACCTCTGTGACCAGCAAGCTTTTGTAAGAATGATTGTTAAGGGAGAAAGGCCTCAGTGCAGAGACGAGCAAGCACAGATCCAATAGAGTGAAAACCCCGGTGGGACAGTGAATAGGCAGAGGAGGTAGCACCTTTCCAGTATTGAGCGGGGTGCAGAACATTCCAGATCCTGGGGAGGGTGTGTGTGGCAGCTTCACATCTCAGGGCAGGGCTTCTCCTGTGTCATGTTCTCCGTTTGTTGCAGCCAGCGCTCCGTTTACTCAGCAGTTTGATGCTTGGCAGTTTCCATGAGCTGACCCTCTCCTAGGGCAAAGGCGTCTCTTGGGTTGGTGACCCTTCGTCTTCTTGTGTGTGTCTGGCATTATCTGCTCACATGGATAACTTTCAGAGCCCCAGCAGAGGATCTCACTGTGCACCAACCATGCACCTTGCTTTGCTGAGGGATTGGGGAAGAAGGGGGTATTTTGGTGCTCCCCTTATATCTGTAGTACAGGTCCATTGACACTGCAGCTCCTCCTAATTCACATTTCTGCAGGGCTATGATCTGAATGTGTAGGACAGTGCCGGCTCACAGTACTTAGAGCAGGCTGAAGTCTCCTGGAGACTTCAGTGACGTGCACCACCCGTATCAAACTGTAGTGCCTCATCACTGTGTAGAGCACAAGCTGGACCAAGTGCTAACTTCTTAAAATGTACCCTTCTAGAGAAGGACAGCCTCTTCTACAGAGGTACTGTACCACTTGAGAATGCAGCTTGGGGATCAGAAGTTTCTCCATGCAAAAAAGAAAAGAAAAACCAACTCAAAACTCACTGCATATAGAAAACTTGCATATCAGGCAGAAGACTAGGTCAGACATGTCAGCTGACTAACTCCCAGGACAAGCTCCCTGACATGTCAGCTTTCCAAAGTTAGGAAACATTTGATGTGAGAGAGTGCTCAAACATACCATGCAATCCTACCTGCATTTTGAAGTGGTATAGTCTCCAGAAGGGGCTATACTATCTGGTTTATATAAAAGTGTACATCAGTTCTTAGAGAGGATCAGGGAGGAATATCCTTGAGGAGAGGCTGGGGAATGCTGGGAGTTGTGGGACTTTTTTCTGTCTCAACATGCATAGGATTGCATCCTTAGCCTCCTCCATCACTCAGGTCAGAGAAACTTTGGAAATCTCACATGAACATGAAGCTTCTCAAATGAATTGTTGCAAACAACAATTTTCTTTGAATATCCCCCCTCTGGAACCTGTGTGAATTTTGGCTGTTTTTAAATACATTGCTGAATTTGTATCTCGCAGTTTGTAATTTTAATTTGTATTTCTCACTAATGTGAGATAAAGTTTTGGTCATTTGTGTGTATAATTCAGGAGTTCCCTGTTCAAATAATTATCTAAAGAATTATTATTGCAGCAGTATAAATATCTGTGGCATTCTATTATCTAAAATAACAATTGAAAATAGGAAAACTATTGCAAACTTTGTGACATGTTTATAATTTAAGAGAGACCACAGAATTAAAAAAGAAACAGCCTAAATTCTCCAGCAAGTTAAGCTGAATGTTGCAATATATAAATTATGCAAACAGTGCAATCCTATGGCCTCTGGACAGTGTCTAGATGGCCATAGGATTTTTCAGATTCTCAGGTATGGTGTCAGAAAATAGCTCCAACCTCGTAGCTGAGGATCCGCGCTCTGATTCCCCCCCCCACACACACACACACACATCGGCAGCCGGAACGGAAAGAGCTGTGCCAGCTGCTTCTCTGAGGTCGTAAGAGCAACCTCAGAGAAGGCTTTTGGGGGGGGGCATTCTGGGGGATGTGGTGGGGGGAGACTGGCACCGCCAAGATATGACATATCTTTTCGGCACCTCTTCTTCCTTCCCTCCCCCTCCAAAGTGTCATGCTTAGACGGCCAAAATCAACTGTCTAAGTGCTTTGCAGAGCGAAAAGAGTGTGGAGGCAACCTTCTCCGCACGTCTCCTGCCCTCCATAGGATGCCTGTAATCCTCTGAGTTCAGAGGGTTATGGGCATCCCCATGGGATTACACCCTAAATAGATTTGCTAATTTGCCTAATTTGTTCTGTTACTCCTATAAAGTAGTCCTTTCCCCGGCGTTTGGAGATCCTGCTCAGCCCATCTTCTATCTCTTCAGATATCACTAGAGTTACCCACCCCATTGCCCACACAGTTTCATATCTCCATTCTCTTAAGGCCTAGAAACTGATTGCAAAATATACGATTTATTCATAAGGTCAGTCAAATTTGCACCATTTTATTTCATAATGCCAGTCAAATTTGGACTGAGAATTGAACATTCATTTCAGCTCTAGCCATAATATTAAAACCAAACCAATACCCAACCACTGAGAATTGAGTTGAGTTGTGTCAGCAGGTGGCTGTCTCATTGTGTGCCCTAGAGCATGCTCTCTGAGGAGCAGTCTTCATAAGAGCTGGAACAAAGGGGCCTTGTTGTTGCATCCTTGACCTCCCCTGATGCTTGGATGCAACCTCTGCGGCCTACTTAAGATAAACACAAGAGTAATAGGGCCAATCTTCTCTTGGTGCTTCCCTTGAATCTTCTGCAGTGGTCAGCTTTGTCATTTCTTTACACAAATATTAGCTGGGGGGAAAACAAGAAGCCATTCATAAAGTGGTGACTGAGGGATGAATGATGCCCCTGGGACTCCAGGAGGGATGTCCAAGTGTGCTCTATGGATCATTGTTCTCCTGTTGAGTGACAGGCTCTTGCTCCTGTTGCAGTCTCCCTTGTTCTGACATGCATGTCCATTACATTCCTACTTGTAATCAAAGATCTGTGTTTCCATTTCCAACAGAGAAGATGCTTCAAGAGGACCTACAATTTCATCCTATGTGTTGAAATAAATCCAATTGAATTCAGCAGTGCTTACTTCCAAGCATAGCATTGCAGTTGAAGGGAGATGGAAAAGACATGGGGAAATGGGGCAGATTCATGCCCCATAGTATTTCTATTGAGGATGTCTCTGTTTGAATAAAAACAAGAAAAATTAAACTTAGGTCAACAGATGCCTTTACCCCTGCCTACTGCACTTATTATTGGAGTGGGATTTGTGGGACCCTTTGTATGACTTTTGTCAGTTTTACACAGTAGAAGTTTGGATAGTCCCTTCAGCCAATCAGTTTTGTTTATTCTCTCCCCACCCCCAGCCCTGTCCTTCTATATCTTCAGATCGTATTAGCCCTAAGCCCATGCAGCTAAACTGAAGCCTGGTGATCGCTAAGCAAAAACATCTCCTCTTATTCTTTCTATTTTGATGCAGTAGCAGGCTATGTTGAGCACAGGGTGGGGAAACCAGTGTAACTTTAGATCCTTGATCTCCTTTCAGTGGAGTTTCTTTAAATACTGGCATTCTCTAAATTTGGGGGTAGGGAGGCAGGTGAGCCAGGTAGAAGATTAGCCAAGATAAAAATACCTATTGGATTATGGGATTGCAGTGCTGAGCACCTAGCACTGTCCTTGTATGACAGTCTGTGGACATGCTTGCTTTGTTTAGCAGGAAAGTGAGTTCATTCTCGGGGAAGGCAACCACTCTGATCCCTTAATATGGAGGTGGTAGAAAAGGCTAGAGGGTCTGCAAAACTTTGGGAAGCGACACTACCAAATGCCTTCCAATGTCTTCAACTAAAGTCAGCATCACTTGTGCTGGGTGAAAATCGTGACCCAGATAAACATGTGCTGCATAATGCAAAGGCAGTTACACTGCCTGGGCAGAGGGAAGGGAAGAAGGACCAGCATCCTGTTGCCAGGATTCTAAAAGAGCCAGCTCCTGTGCTACTTTCATTGCATTACTTGCAGAAGCACACGTGCCTTCTGCATCCCCCTTTGGACGTTGCTGGCAAGCACGTTTAAAGTGACATATGAACTGACTCTTTGCAAGTGCTGAATGTCAAAACCAGAATAATGTACAACTAATAAGGGGCAATGAGCTAAAAGCATGAGGAATGCAGGCAGGCAGGGGCTGCAGCGAGCACGTTACAACCCCATGCCCTCAGATAGTGTGGGACTCACAATATTGGGATTCAGCATTCAGGGCTGTGGGCTCTGAAGATGGTTCAGCGCAGCCTCTTTAGCTTTAATCCCAGTGAACTGCTACATCCTGTTCCTAGGTAGCTGAGCTGTTTCCTTTTGGCAGGCCAGCAAAATTCATGCAAATTTCACATCTGTGGCCTTCTTTTCCGCCTATACCCAACTGTGTGAGTGATTCTGGTACCACTAGCAAATGAGGCATTGTCGCCACCAAGCGCCTTACCGTGTCAGGGAAACGGAGATACTGTCTGCCAAGCTCTTGCTGTCTTCTTCCACATACAGAGTTGGGCAGAGCCTGCTCTCATCTGAAGGACAGAACACAAAGCAGACACAGCTGACCAGCTTGGGGCTGGACAGCTTTTCTGGGGCAGCCCCTTTCTATTCCGTGCATGAGTTTGTAAAAACGGGTGGGCAGGGAGCGGGGTTAAACATGCTTGCTAACTCCTGATGTAAATACTTCCTTTGGGGATAGTTTTTAGCATTTTCATTGGGATTTTTTTTAAAAAGAATCTTCTACTTTTTGGATTGTGGTTTTTTTTTTTTTCATTTTTACAAATGCCTTTTAATTATTTGTATATTCTTAAAAAGTTTGTCTTACTCTGTAAATAACTGTGTTGGATATTTCTGAGTATGAAGTTAATGGGACTTGGGTCATTTTGTCATTAGCAAATAACAGCCCCGTACCTCAGGCAAGATAGCCTGCAGTATCCCCTTTGCCGATAATGCTCCAATGGCCAATATGTGACTCAGTGCTCGCAGCTTTACTTTGGCACATCGGTGGAAGGTTTATGACTGGGCACATCATGAGACATGGACTGTGTGCAGCCCACAGCTTTGCAATGTAGTGCTTTTATCATCTTTCTCCGTCCAACCTGAAAGAACAGAACCTCCACAGAAACTGGCCCGTACTGAGCAGTGTCCCCACAGGGCTGGCTGCCATGCTAAAAATGGTTCTATCAAAATTGAACATGAGCTAATAATTCAACTGCTCAGCTTCCCACCCGCACACCTGACTAAGTCGGTCGTGGCCTATTTTCCAGTTCCCCCTGTCTCCAAGGAAGGCTGTGTGTATCTGAAGGTGCTGATCTTTCTCCATGCCCAGGCATCTCACTTCACTCTCACCTCACTACTTCATTTCCTTATGTGAGTGTGAAAAACCCAGCAGAACCTAGGTAGATGGCTAGTTCAATTCGGCTGAATTCTGTGTGTCCACTCTCCCTTGCTCATTCTCATGACTCTTTCTCTTGGTATGAGAGAGAGAGAGAGAGAGAGAGAGAGAGAGAGAGAGCAAGCCCCAGTTATTTCAAACTGAGTTGAAAAGTGCCTCAGGAGGTTGCAATCTTGAATGCTGAAGAGATCTAAGAGATCATAGAATCATAGAAAAGTAGAGTTGGAAGGGGCCTACAAGGCCATCGAGTCCAACCCCCTGCTCAATGCAGGAATCCAGGTCAAAGCATCCCTGACGGATGGCTGTCCAGCTGCACCTTGAATTCCTCCAGAGTGGGAGAGCTCACCACCTCCCTAGGTAGTTGATTCCATTGTCTTATTGCTCTGACAGTCAGGAAATTTTTCCTGATGTCTAGGTGGAATCTGGGTTCCTGTAACTTGAGCCCATTATTCCGTGTCCTGCAAACTGGGATGATCGAGAAGAGATCCTGGCCCTCCTCTGTGTGATAACCCTTCAAGTACTGGGTTAGTACTTCAACTCTTAACTTCAAGAGTTAAGATACTTAACTCTTTCCTCAAGAGCTGTTTTCCTCCTCAAATCACTTGCTTTTCCTCCTGAGAGGTACTAGATGCATGTTTGCAAGGGTAAATAAGTATCTAGAACCCCCTCCCCCATTGCAGGAAAAACCACTTGGAGGGGGGGCATTTTGAATGAAGCAACAACTGATAGGGAAATTCTCCCCACCCTGCCCCACTGCAGCCTTCTGAAATTGCTTTGCATTAAAAAAAAAAAAAAAACTTGCCAGGGGGTGCTCCATTACACACAATTGCATATAATCTTTACTTTGCCCCCCCCCCCCCCGCCATTGGCTTTTGTCAGCAAGGAACGGGATCAGGGGACTGTCTGTGTGACAAAACTCTGCTTGCCATTTTCTCCTGGAAGACTGGTTCATGCGTTTTGTTTCTGAGGTGGTGCAGTCCTCCCACAGTGTCTGGTCTTCCCTCCTCACCCACTCCACAAAGGGGGCTTATTCACACAGCCTCCATGTGGAAATGAAACTTCTCCACACACAGTGCACAATTAACTTATGGAATTTTCTGCTTCAATATGTGGCAATGGCCACTGGCTTAGGCTCAAAAGGGAAGGAGACCAATTCATGAAGGATAGGTCTTTTGGTGGGGACTAGCCATGATAGCTAAATTGAGCCTCCATGTTCAGAGGCATATGTCTCAGGATACCAGTTGCTGGGGGTCAACAGTGGGGGAAAGCTGTTGCCTTCACACCCTATTTATATCAGACTGGCCTCTTGGAGATGGAGGATGCAAGACTATGTGGACATTTTTTTGATCCAGCAAGGCACATGTTCTGAAACTTTGCTCAGAAGGAAAGCTAGTTTTAAAAGGCCTTTTCTGATGCTGTATGTCATCTCCCAACATCACGGGGACCCTTTTCACACAAACAGCTGCCAACATGAAACCGGCAGTAAATTCACCATGTGAGGACTTTGCCAACTCAGAAATGAATGTCTGGGGGCTGTGTACATCTTTTTCTAGTATTGAAGGCAGTATGATATAGCCATGGTTGCCTGTATTATACTTATTTCCCTCCCCCCTATCCTATAGTCTCTAGTAAAATTGGTTTAGTAGATTTTTGAAGCACTACCAAAAAATGCAAACTCAGTTTCAAGAGGGACTGTAGCAAATAGCTGTATTCATATGTGATACTAAACCATGGTTTAAGCACTATGTATATGAGCATCAGCATGTCTCAGGCTCATGCACTCACACCTATCTCTGGCACAGCTGCAAGGAGACTGGAAGCTTTTCACTTCTGTTTTCAACTTACAGTGGTTACTCATGTTTGAACTGAGAACTGCAGTTAGTGTTAACTAGAAAGCAAGCAAGGATCATTAGTCATGGTTTCAAGCTGGCTTAATTCTCTAAACTAAAGTTCACTAGCCACAGTTTGTTCAGGTTAGTTGAACCACAATTAGTTCAACCACACGTCAACTACTTTTAGTTAAACCATAGTTCTTTCAATCACAGTTGAAAATGGAAGTGAAAGCTTCCAATATCTTCACAGGTATACTGGAGGTGGTTCAGCTGGATGAACAGTTAGTTGAATGGTGGTTAGTTAAATCACAGTTCAACTACAGTCAGTTGAAAATGGAAATGAAAACTTCCAGTCTCTTCACAGCCCTAATGGAGGAGGAGAGAGGAGTACAGAAGCCAATGGCTTGTGCATGGAATGTTACACTATGATTTAGTCTTAACGTGCTAATCACGCCAATGAGTGTACTCCCAGGTGGAGGCTGAGGGATAACTATAATACTGCTGTCAAGTCTCTGAAATTTTCATTGTACTCATCTTGACTCTGCTTTCTATTTTGCTTGAGTCCTCCAAACAGCTCCCTGAGTTCCTCCAACTGCTCTTTGCTGCTTTGAAGTACACCCCCCTCAATTACAGGAAGGGCAGTTTTGCTTGTAGGAAATGGATTTTCAGAATCACTTGATGCAGTCTGTACCCCATGCTGGCTGGCTGGCTGCAAGACGGAATGCCACCTTCAATCTTCACTTTCCAGGTGCTCTCTTTAAGGCAATGATGTCTAAGAGATAACATTTCAAAGCTGGAAGGCTAACTGTTCTAACCTCAACGTTTCTTCTGAGGGCATTCCTGCCACAGAGTCCACCTAGATGACCAAACCACACCCAGGCAGGGCTCTGTCATCTTGGAATTGCTTGGCTTGTATCACTGTTAGGTGGTAGGGAGAGTTTTATCCCACATCAATGCATATGTCTGATAAAATCTGGTAGAATGTGTAGCAAAACGAACACCTTTTATAGGCTTCGTGACTGGTCACCTTGAGTTGCCCAGTCACTGTTGAATCCCACAGAACGGTTTGCTGTTGCATAACGGGCTGATACTGGGTGGCTTTTTCTCTGGCATTTCATCCCAACACTATGCGCTGTGATTGAACACTGGTCCTAAATATAGCCATCTCAAACACAACAAGCCCTGGGCTTTCTGCCTCCTGCTGGTAGAGCCTGGGGCAATCGCAGCGGTCTGGCTTTTATAGGGAAGCCGTCCCCTCCCTTTCAATGAAAAAAGAATCAAGTGACAACAGGTGAGCACACTTTATCATGCTGCCACCTTAAATCTTACAAGTGGCCAGGCAGTGGCTGAACTGCTGTTAAAACCTATCCCCATTCCCTAAAAGAACAAAGGTGAGCGGTTTATCATATAGGAGAATAATTCCTAGGGCTTCAAGTGGGAATAGAGTCCATCTTAGCCTTCAGCCCAGACTTTGAAGGAGGGGCATTTCTCCACCTGTCCAGGTGATTTCCCCATTCATGTCCAGTTTAAATGCAATTTTGGGCATGCTTTTAAGCCAAACTTAGCCACGCAGGGTTCCATCCTGCTAGTATTATGGTTCACCTAGGTTGCAGGTGTATGCGTAGGATGCATCGCCTGGGTTTTGTCATGCTGGCATGCTAATGCCACATGCAGAGGTGACCTTCAATATGATACCAGCCATGTGTAACACCACATGGGTGGTGCCGTGGTGGTATTATTATTTTTTATTTTATTTTAACATGTGGAGCATCATGTTTCAACCAGGCCCCACTCCCTTCAATTTTGTGAACTTTCATGGGTTGCCCTCTTCTGTCTTTAACAAATCCTTGCTTTTTTCTGCCATCATTTCACCACCACCACTTCTTGGGCTTCTCACCCATCACATTCCCAGCCACAACTGAGTCTTGATCTGATTCTCTTGCCTTTTCTCACAATGTGCTCCACCCATGTTTTCCTTGCATTGCTCCTACTTTGCTCCTATGGGTCCCTCTTTTCCTTCTGTTCCACTTCATTGGTTACTATGGTGCTTCCCCTCCCTTCTTGATATTGCTTCTCTTTTTCCTTTTGTCATTTCATCCCTATTTGCCGCATTCTAACCCTCTTCTATTTCATGTTTCTGTTGCTCTTTGTGACCCCTTCAGATATTCCTCGTCGCCACCATAAACACCACTGCTGTCACAGGGCTGGTTTACGCTGAATGTCTCCACATAATCCACTGGGCCTTCTAGTCCAAACTGTTCATATGTCAAAACTTTACTCACATACACAGTATAATCTGCCATTTTACTCATCCAGTGTTAATGTGTCATGTTCATCCCACTGAATCCTCCTGAACTGGTCCTAGAACAATGGCCTCCCCAGTTTCTTTCCTCTAGTCAGGACTCTCCAACCTTGGGTCCCCAGATGTTGCTGGCCTACAGCTCCCAACATACTCAGCCAGCATGGCTAATGGCAAGGTATTCTGGGAGCTGTAGTCCAGCAACATCTGGGGACCCAAGGTTGGAGAGCCCTGCTCTAGTTATTACTGCCCCTTTGTCTTTCCATTCCTCTTTTCTCATGCCCTTTGCTCCTGTTGTCTACTCATGAGCATTTTTTCCATGTCTACCTCACATGCCTTTCATCCATTATTTCTTGACCTCCAACAATAGTTCTTGGCTGTATAATATGACTCTAGGTCATGTACATGTGTCTGCATTGCTCCCTTTCGCTTGCCATTTCTGCCCAGGAGTTGAGCACAGCCCTACCTCAGCCTTCTGCTCTCATTGTCTTTGCTCTTTCCAGTTCCCATTGGGCCATCGTAATTCCACATCAGGATGCTCACTTTGGCTTGTTGTCATTTTCACCATTTGGTCTTTATGGTTCCCTCGGTTACTTTACATACTGAGGGAGCACATGAAGGGCCATAGCTCAGTGGTAGAGCACATGCTTGTCATGCAGATGGTCCCAGGTTCAATCCCTGGCATCGCCAGGGTAGGTCTGGAAGAACTCCTGCTTGAAACCCTGGTGAGCCCTTGCCAGTCAGTGTCAACAATACTGGGCTAGATGGACCCACGATCTGACTCAGTATGAAGCAGCTTCCTGTGCTTCCTTATCTCTCCCAACCATTCCTTTTCTCTTTCCTTACACTTAATTATTTATTCCTCTTGTTTTCCCCTCTGCTGATGCTTTGCATATCATGCATGGTTTCTATGCCTCCAATTCCTACTGTTTTTCCACCCACCCCTTTCATCAGTTGCTGGCATTGTGTTTCCCTGTCTCCTTATTCTGATCCCAATCTCTCTTTGCCCATTACATGATATCCTGCTCTTTAATCCAGTCCTTCATTGGGCTGGTTCACATGATCAAATAAGCCACCGGTGGGCTGCAGCACATGGCTTTTTGAATATTCAAGCCACGATCGCAGCTTGTTGCATTGTCCACACCTGGGCAGCATGAGTCGTGCAAGGGTTATGCAGCCCTTGCATGACCCATGGCTGTTCTAGGGTTATGTGGGTGTTGTTTAACCCTCGCACAACCCACGCCACCCAGGTTTGGACGACACGACAAGCCACAGCTTGAATATTCAAAAACTGGCACACATCACAGCCCACCGTGGCTTAAACAAGCCACAGTGGGCTGCAGTGATCATGTGAACTGGGTCATTGTCTCTCCCCATTGCCCTTATATCTCCTGCCTTCCTGAATACATCACCAAGCCTTCATGGCATATCTCCAATTGTGTTTTTTCCCCTTTGTTTTGTTTTGGCTTTCTTCCTCAGTTGCTCATCTTGTTCACTCTCCCTGGTTTTCACATCTCTATCTCTTTATCCTTCTTAATGCCCAGGTCAATATGTATTCACCGTCCTTCCCCTCACTGCTTCCCAACACCTCCCATCTGCTTCTCACTTTCTTCTGTGGCCTATTCTTCCATGCACATTGTCTTGGCTTCCATTGTCCTGGCTTACTGCCACAATCCCATATTGCAGCCTTCCCCAACCTGATCCCCTCCAGATGTTTTGAACTTCATCTCCTATCAGTGCCAGCCAGTATTGTTGCAAAAACATGCTAGATCCTAATGTACCCAGTTCAAATCATGCACATTAGGAAGGAGAGAAAGGCTGGCAGTGGTCCAACAGATTTATTCTCGAGAATTGGAGATACAGGAGTATCATAACACTGCAAATCTGCATCTCAACGTGGAGGCTGAAACCTCATCAATTTATACAGTATCTTCTGACGCAATCCCACAGCATGCGCCGTACTAACAGGAAAATTCTAGCTGAGAAAGGGAAAAATACAGTAGAGATAAACAGAAATCTTTAGACATGCTCACTAAGCAACTGGAACAGAGGTAAGTCAGGTCATACTAACTCCTCCAGTCCTCTCTCATTCTCTGTCCCTAGCTCGCTCAAGGAAAGAAGATAGCAGGAGTGCAGGACAGCAGAGCAAGATAAGCAAGGAGGCAACATTCCTCAGTCTCACCTCTCTGTCTCCATTACAGAAACAGAGGTCAGTCTGAACAGCAGAAAGTTACAGAGAGAAGCATTTTATTACTTTAAACATGCATTACTGAATTTTTACAACAGTATGGCCAGTAGTTAGGAATGCTGGGGGTTGTAATCCAAAATATCTAGAGGCTCACCAGGTTGGGGGAGGCTGCCATATTACTTCCTGGATCTTTTTAGCTCATACTAGTTCCCGTGTTCAGATGCCTTCTGCTCTGCTCGCATTCCTTGTTTGGTTCATTACCTCTTTACTGCTCCTATGATGCTGGTTACTGTGCTCCTTCAGTTTCATTGATAGTAAATACACACAGAGGCACTTCTGCCATTACTTTGTGTGAATGTGTACATGCATCCATCTCATTTTCCTCTTCCTGTATCAGATTTTATACATGCCTGTTATTGTAGGGATAGGGTTACCTCTCTGAACTAGGGATGTCTGAGAATCTCGGATCGGGGTAGAATCGGGGGTGAACTCACCCCTGCTCAACCCCCCCCCAAGCCCCGGGGCACTTACCTTTTCCCCAGCTTGGCACATCTCCCTGGAGAGGAACAGGGGAGAGGTACTTCCGGGTCCCTGGTGCTGCTTGTTTTAGGTAAATACCATAGAAAAGCACCTTAAAACAGCTGCGTAGCCATTTTAAGGTGGTTTTCTATGATATTTACCTGAAAAAAGCAGCGCCGGGGGGGCTTTGCATCAGTTTCTGGCACAGCACCGGGACCCGTCACATCACTTCCGTGTCCCCGGCATATCCGAAGGGAACCAGGGTGTCACCGCGTGAAGACTCGAGCGGCGGGGGTGCTCACCGGGCACCCCTTAAGGTACGCGTACATCGCTACTCTGAACCTAGTCTGTAGTGGCACTAGAACACATTTTCCCCTATCTATCTATCTATCTATCTATATACACGAAAGCCCTGGCTCATCAATGTATCTCCAATTATCTATAAGCTACAACACTGAAATTTGGCATGGTTGTTGCTTATAGATCACTAATAACTGTTGGGGGGGGACCTTCATCCTGCATCTTGGGGTGCTTTTCTTACCCCAGGCTCACATTCTGTGGTGTAATTTTACACATAAGTAGACCTACAGTCCTGTCCTGGTAGGACTTACACCTCCAAAAAGAAAAGAAATCCATTGAAGGAAAGCATTGTTATGATGATTTTAAAGCTGTATAGGCCTCAGGCTTTTCAACTGCTAATTGACTCCTAATAGCTCTGACTAGGGCTCGCCTTTGTTGTTAGATTTCCTTCATTTAAATTGCTGAAGGAAAGAGTTAAGTCTGAACTTACCTTAAGTAGCTGAAACTTGAAATCCATTCTTATTCTGATACTAACAGCCTGGGGAAAAACATTCAGTCAGACAAAAGCCTTCCGTATACACAATTTGCCTTGCCTGAGGCACTTTTCTTTGGGGTGACTGGCTCCCCAGATTCAATGTACACAAAATTGCATGTTTCCACAAGATAAAGGTTACAAACCAAGTAACTTGGAGATATTTGTGCCAGTGGGTAAAACTTTGAACTTAGTGGACCAAGAGGCACTAGCTTGGTAGCTACGCAATTAATTAAATCTTAGAAGTTACACTGTTCACAGGGTAGAAAGTGATCCGTTTTTTAATCTGTTCGAAGATTAACAGATCCTTGAAGGCTATATGAAAGGACTAGCTGAAGGGTCCTTCAGCTAGTCCTTTCATATAGCCTTCAAGTAATAGGCTTCTTCCACTCCCTACCGCACATCTCTGTTTTCCACTTGTCTACCTTTCCTCGTCTCCTGGCACCTGATCAAAAGAAGCCCTGATTAAAATAGCATGCCACTCTTATTACACTTCAGAGTAAGTTGTTTAGCAGTCATCTGTATCAGGCACCCATTATGCTGTGCAACCTCTTGAGGGAGAGGCATTTACTGAGTATTTCCCTTGCGCAAAGGGCTGTGTTGTTATGCTTTGCACCACTCTCTAAATTATCCTTTGTCCATATTCTCACGTAGGAGGATGTCAGGCATCTACTTCTCCCTGGAAAGTCACATTCCCAAAATATGTAATCAGTGCTAGCAGTTAGGGCCAATGTTTTACTTTTTGTGCTGGGGCTGCAGACCTCAGTACAAAATGCATGCATGCACCATCAAGCGTTAAGGGCATGCACAAGGAACACTTCGTGTGCGTCTCTTTACAACATTGAGATGATGTGACTCCATCCTTTTCTGGTTGCTATTTCAGGTCTCTTTTCTTTTTAAAGAACATTAATTCTAATGTTGTGGAAACAATGGGTTTGTTTATGCTGTAGGAGTAGATTGCAGATCACCCTCAGTTTCTTTCTGACTGACAGCTAGGACCTGTTGGGAACAATGTCTTTACTGCTTCCAGGGAAATCTTTGCCTTGTGCCTTCCCCATACTTCTTGATAGAAAGTGGGGATAAGACACAGAGTCTGGATGCTACCTACAGTACTCCAGCTCTTCTGTCATGGGGAGAGAGAGAAATCAGTTTCCATTAGTGTATTCCAGAGATTTGAATTACTCCCCCTGGCGCTTGCACATTCTCCTAGTTCTCTTCTGTGCCCAGTCAATGCCTTCCCACGCCAAGAAGATTGTAAATATTCACTTTGAATTGGGGCATGTTTTGAGAGTTTTGACATTATTGTGGCAAGAGGATTTTGTGGGAGGAGGGCTGCTTTTCAAATCTTTAGGTTGAAATGTTCTGTCTGGGCAATTTCTTTGGAGGTAACTACCTGTGTGAAAAGGTAAATGGCACTAATAGAAGCCGCACAATGCCCGCAAGCTGGATTTTTTTAAACTCCAAATTCTCAAACACTTGTACATGGTCTCGGGGCTTTTTACACTGAATTGTTGTAGAAAATGAGAATCTAAAAATCTGTTGAAAGAGCCATTAAAAAACTCTTATTAAAAATAAAACTGTGTCTACATTGTCATCTTACTTGAATTGCCATCAAGTTGTTGCTATAAATTCCAGGTCTGACAAGTTCATTAAACCTTGTCCTCTTCTGATATCTTAAGGGATCTTGTGGAACCCAAAGGATTCTATCACGTATGAAAACAAGAGGTAAAATACCCAAGGAATACCACTGGTATTCTAACTCCTGAATGAAGTCCATCACTGATCATCCACTTTTAATGCCTTCCAACAAAGGCAGTTGTATTGGGGAGCTGATCTGTGTGTCCCAGAATGTTTATGTGGAGGAAGGGGGGGCTGGCTGACCCGCCACACCCCCACCCTTTCCTACCCAAAGGACCCAAGACCCCCAGAGATCTCAAGGTACCAGATTGCCAGCCTCAGCTGTCTGCAATCCTACTTGAATCTCTGTTCAGGGACTTGCCTTTCTGACTGTAACCTGGATTTAGTGCTGGAACCACAGAGCAATCCACAAACACCATGTGGGGTAAAAAACCAAAAGGAGGTTTATTCAGGTAGCATTTTACAACAAGAATAGGGAAATGAGAGAAGCACAAAATAGAGAGACATTTTGGTACAAAGTAAAGTTGCAAAATAACAAAACCTACTTCTTTATATCTCCCAGGCACACAACTCTGTTACCTGGGGGTCAGTTCTCTTCCAGGGTTAGATCCAGCACAGCCTTGCTGCCCGGGAGGACTACTACACCTACTCGAAGGTCCGAGATGGGTAGCCCTCCACACGGCTTGCCTTTACCAGAGCCCTCATTCAGCTAATTTCACCAGGAGCTACCTGGGGTCGGATCCTGAGGCCACCTGAAGGCTTGGGCCTCTCCTTGGCTTGCCACCATTTCTCCAACAGCTGGCAGCCACGTGACAAACAAAGACAAAGAACAAAACCCACATGTTGGGAAATATACCTTCCCCCCCTCCTTTCTGTAGCTTTGCTGCTTCTTAGCCAATCAGGATGAACTTCACCTGGCCAGGCAGGGAGGGGAACTCATGACTTACTGGGCCTGAACTACATTTGCATTTGAAAGCCGGGTCTCCGGCTTTTCAGGACTTCCAGGCGCCATCCCCTCCTCCCAGCCTTACTTGGTTTACACATGAGGAGGCGTGTGTGTGTGTGTGTGTGTGTGGTGCGTGCGTGTGCAGGAACCCTCAAAGGCTCTTTTCTCCACAGTTTACATGTACAAAGAACACTAGTTGCAATCATTTACATGGGTGTAACTGGTTATGTATAGACCTATGTATTTACCATAGGTCAGTGTTCATTTGTGTCTGCTGTAATGTGCATTTGACAACCAGATGAACCTTCTATATACATGCCCACCATATGCATGTATTATATGCATGTAGCTTTATCTACATAGCATATAGGAATTAGTGCAGTGTTGTGTAACCATGCTGTAAACCCCAACAGGTTCAAGGGGAGAAATCTATTTCATCCAAAACAGATTTACATTCTGTTGTGCACAACTGTTCAGATTCAGAGTGAAGAAAAATTAAGCACAACTGTAATTAAAACACACTGGTGTTTTTTAAAAAAAATTAAACTCTTCACAATTCTGCTTTGTGCATTGATGTACATTCAGCCATAGTTGGCTCCATTATAGGATATAACAATCTTAGATCCAACATTGGTGGCAAACTGTCTTCTCTCCTATATCTTTTTGTGATCTTTAACATCATACTCTTCTTAACAACCCTATTACAGACCACATTCTAACAACACAAGCATTTAGAGATGTGGTCCTGGTGACTGCTTCACAATTGTGGGGCACTCTGTCTTTAAGAGTCTTGTGCCAAAGGCCAAACCTGGGCGTCTTTCAAAAGTAATGCAAGTCTTTAGTTGGGATGGGCTGTTGATTTGTGATAGAAACTATAGCATTTGTTACATTTCTTAAAACATGGGTGGGCAGACTTCAGGCTTGTAAAAGCTAGTACTTCATTGTTTACTAGAACCCTGAGGTCCACTAATCAGAGGCAGCTGCCAAATTGTGAGGGGCAGAAGTGGAATCAAGTACTGTATGTATTGCAACCCATGTATATTTAATTAGAAGCCTGCATCTGAGTTACGATAGATCGGAGCTTCTAACCCCAAAATAAAATTAAAAGTGACCAGTAGAGCAGAATAAAGGCCTGGTCTGAGGCAACCAATTAATACTCATCTTTTACAGGTGTGGGACACTGAGACTTAAAAAGAAATGAGCAATTAGCGCCGGGCCAGCCCTTGCAGAGAGACTTTTTTAGCTATAATTTTCTTTGCTGTTGTTAAACTATTGGAAATCAGTAATCCTTGCTGATCTACGGTAAATCTCCTAGAGATCTACCAGAAGATCCCAGTCTATCTTCTGCCCACCCCTGCCTTAAAAGATCATTCAGAATGTGTGGAGAAAGCCTGAACACGCATACACAACCACACACAGCTTCCCCTTAGTAACCACAGGTAACTTTCCCTGACAACCCCTGCCTGCATAATCTCTCCCCGGGGGTGGGGTGGAGATGCAGGATCAGCCAGGTATCTCGCATATCTCCAATGGGGCACATTGGCCAGAATCCACAACGAGCAAGTATGGACCATCAAGTGCAGGGCAGTCTCGAAGAGCTGCTAAGTATCCACTATAACCCAAGGCACCACCTTTTCCCAGGCAAGCATAAGCCCACCTGATTAGCAAGGGGCGGGAAGAAGGGAGGAAGGGGTAGAAAACCCCTCTACCAACCCGACCCAGGTTGTTGGGAACACGGGTGTGACCATAACTTCGTCTAGCTGGGCTGGATCAAGCAGTTCTCTTCCGCGGGCCAGGCGGGCTCGGAGCCAGGCGGGAAACCAACCAGCGCAGAGCCTCAAGATGGAGGTAACTTGTTTCCGCAATACGCTAGCCTGAGAACCCGTTCATTCAGAAAGTCTGAGGTCACACTCAGGTTTTGCTGACACATGGTATTCCTAGAAACCTATTAGCTCCGCTCCATTTAACCTGTAGTAAATAAACGAGCCTATTCTTGATACAGACAGCCTTCCGTGCTTTCTTAATGCCGCCTAAGAGTTCTAGTCAATTTCACTTGCTTTAATGGGCTATAGCTCAACAGCGGTTAACCCTGTTAAGTGCCGAACTCACGCCAAAGACCCAGTTGATGGTCTTTCACAGAATGAAACAGAATGCAAATATGTATACCTTTTTTTAAAATAGGAGGATGTGCAATTGTGCAGTTCTCTGCAGAGATTTTCTTTTGAAGAGAGGACTAAGAGGATGACAAGAGACTAGAAGTCACAGCCATGCATTCTTTGGGACAGGCCATTTGCCCCAGAATGACTCAGCTGTGTCTGGCTGCCAGTGCAGTGTGGTAGCAAAAAGAACAAAGCTACAAAGAAAATGGCAAGATAACAAGCACTGATCCAAATGCACTAAACCAGTGATGGCGAACCTATGGCACGCGTGCCACAGGTGGCACGTGTGGACCGCTCTGCTGACACGCGAGCCATAGGTCACCAGGAGAGTCACCGCCTGGCGCCGACACTCCCCGGCGGTGGCGTGAGGCAGCATCATGCTGCGTGCCCAGGCTCAGGCTGTGACGCGGCGGGCCGACGGGCCTACCTGCTGCCTCCTTGCCGCCCGTGCCGCCCGCGCTGGACCCGCCACCGCCGCCTGTCGAGTCATGTCCGGCGCGCTGGATCCCCGCGCTCTGTTTTTGGTGGGGGGGGGGGAGAATCAGGGCAACAGGGCTGTTTAAGCCCTGTTGCCCTGGTTCCCCCCCGCCAAAAACAGAGCGTGGGGATCCAGCGTGCAGGACATGACGTGACGGGCAGCAACGGCAGGTCCAGAGGCGGCAGCGGCGGCTTGAGCGGCGCAGAGAATGTTCCGTGCAGCTCAGAAGAGCGACGGGCGGTGGCGGCAGCAGTTTGGGTTCCGCTTCGGGGTGGCGACGGAGGCCGGGCTGGAGCCGGTGGCGCTGGGCGAGCCCGAGCGAATCCGCCGCGTGAGACGGAGCTTCGTCGCAACCGTGCCCACCAGTGAGCGAGCCCGCCCAGTCATCCCCATCCCGGCGGGCTTCAAGGGCGGATGCTCAGTGGCCTTGTCCCGAGCCGCATGTGGCGCCGGGCTGGCTCTCACCGCCACAGTCAGCACCCATTCGGGCCTTTCGCCCAGCAAGGCGGCGGCCTGTCATTCAGCCCTGGGAGACACCGGGCTCTCTTTGAGCCGCCAGCCGTGACTACAGTGGCAGCGTTTGGTGCCTGAATGGGGCGGGGGCTCGGGCTGGTTTCCCACAGTTTGCCCCACCGAAGGCTGCATTTGGGTCCGGGGGCTCTCCCGCCCGCTCACCCGCCCCTGCTCTCCTCTCCCTCCACAGGCTGTTTGTATCATTGAAAGCCCTGTTTCAATGAAAAAACCTGTATCATTGAAAGCCCTGTTTATTTTATTTATTATATTTATACCCCGCCTTTTTTCCTGCAAGGAACCCAAGGCGGCTTACATAATCCTCCTCCTCCTCTTCATTTTACCCTCACAACAACCCTGTGAGGTAGGTTAGGCTGTGAGGTAGGTTAGGTTAGGTAGGTTAGGCTGAGAGTCAGTGACTGACCCAAAGTTATTGTGTTATTGTGTTTTTCTTTTAAGACAAAAGATGTTAATTAGTTCAGACAACTGTATGAGTTGTTTTTACTAAACTAAAACCCCAGTATTCAGGTTTAATTGCAGTGTTGGCACTTTGAAATAAATAAGTTGGTTTTGTGTTGCAGTTTGGGCACTTGGGCTCAAAAAGGTTTGCCATCACTGCACTAAACCAACACCAAGTCAAACAAGCACATTTACCTACAGTAAAGGTAATTTTTTTAAAACCCTCATTGTTTTATTGGATTGTTTTATCATTGTTTTATGCCTCAAGTGTTTGGAGTAGCAGCCTATGCATTTCTGAAATAAATATGTGCTCAGAAAAGTTGAAGCTGCAACAGATCTCACAATTGTTGGTGTACAAAGCAGTGGTCTCTCCATTTCGCATTGCCCATAGAATCAAATGTGGTTGAGGGGTTGTCAGTGCTCTTAATTGTAGCTGAGTGGAAAATATATTAGCATCTGCTACAATAGGAAGCCAACTTTATATAACTAGCTTACATCCTACCTCCTGCTTAAAAAAAAAAAAGAAAAACAAGAAGTCGATCTTCCTCTTCCTCCAAAATGTTCATGGACAGTTTCTTTTATTGGCAGACACACTGAAGGATAATAAGCAGGGGGTTATTTAATCAGCATTGAGCAGGGGGTTGGACTCGATGTCCTTATAAGCCCCTTCCAACTCTACTTTTCTATGATTCTATGATTCTAAAAGGTAAGAGCAGAAACAGAGAGATCTCTGTGGCTTTGCTGGCTGTTTAAGATATCAAGGAGGGAGGTGACCAGATGGTTCTTCTTGGGCAAGAAGTTCCACAATTCATTCATTTATTTATTTATTTATTATATTTATACCCCGCCTTTTTTCCTGCAAGGAACCCAAGGCGACTTACATAATCCTCCTCTCCATTTTATCCTCACAACAACCCTGTGAGGTAGGTTAGGCTGAGAGTCAGTGACTGGCCCAAAGTCACCCAGTGAGTTTTATGGCTGAGCAGGACTAGAACCCGGATCTCCTGAGTCCCAGTCCAACACTCTCACCACTACACCACACTGGCTCAATATTGGTGCAACCACGGAAAAGGCCATACTCTGGACCATCAGTGACCTAACCTGGGAATATAGGATCCAGAGCAGAGTCTCCCTAGCTAACCTGAACAACTGGGAAGGAGAAGAAAGTGCCCCTTTAGGTATGGAGAGCTCATGCCATTTAGAGCTTTAAGGGTTGAACTAGCATCTTGACTTGGGCCCAGAAGCTGATCAAGAGCCAGTGTGGATGAACCAAAATAGGAGCACTATGCTCTCTACAGCTTGTCCTGGTGAAAAGGCAGGCCACAGAATTCTGCACCAGCCACATCTTCTGGACCATCTGCAAGGGCAGCCCCACACGGAGTGCCTTGCAATAATCCAAGCAAGATCATTTTGCCATTTGGATACTTTTAATACCCAAGTTCTACAAGTACATCTCCATTTTGTGTTGGGATGTGGTGTGCCCACTTATATATAGTTCATGTTAATTGTCCTTTAGAAACAGGCTCCAGAAAAGGAAATTCCGTAATTACCCTGGGCTGCTTTTTCCATTATGTAATCAAATACAAGTAAAATATACCCACCCACCCCACGCACACCTAATTTATGTCTTTCTCTGATGTAGCAGTTACAGAGTAAAATGATTTGGCTGTTGATGGGGATTGCTCCATAGGAGCAATTGTGCATGGGGAGACTTCTTTTAAAAAATGAACAAAAGCACTTAGTGGAGGAGTAGGAGTAGGACAATGGCTAGAATGTGGAACACACTGACACATGAAGGCAACACCCCACTAAGAAAGTTTCTGTTAAAAGAAATTCTTTCATCTGTCCCAAAAAGAAAAAGGAAGTTGAACAAAATATCGAATGAGGATTGGATGCATCAGTTAGTTGCAGTATATTCATGTACAAATCATAGATCTGGGTCGTTCTTTGTATCACCCATGAGTGACAAGTGCAGCAGAAGGCAGAGGGCAAAACAAGTGTGTTTTATAGATCTGTTGCTGGGAATGTCATGTAACAAACTCTGCACTGCAGCACAGCTTTGATTCATAGAAGCTTTGGCGACTTGCCCTCCTTAAAAAGTGCAGCTCAAACAGCCTGTATTATACATAACATGTATGCAGGTTTGCAGGGCCGGTGCAAGGCAGTTTGGTGCCCTAGGCAAGATCAGATATTGAGCGCGCCCCCCCTCCCACTTGAGCCCTCCAGCCCTCCCTCCAGCCCTATGCTTTATAATTAAGGCCCATGACAAAGTGTAAACTTTGAAGCAACAGTTAGGTGACATTACCCCTGCAATACAGGCTTGCATTCCTCCCCCATTAAAACGCAAGGAGTCTAGTTTGATAGAGCTTTCCCTTGCTCAGCTCCACCCAATGCTAGACGACTTCGGCTGAAAACCCGGAGAGAAAAAGGGCGGGATTTTTCTCTCGCTTCCCCCTCCGAAAAAACAGCCAGGCATTTTTTGGAAATACTGACCAAGGAAGCGTGGGTTAAGAAAAACAAGAAGTTTTAAAGAGTTTAGGAGCACAAGTGCAATTCTATAAGCAACCAGAGGCCAAAAAAAAAAGTAATGAAAGAGAATCATAGAATCATAGAAAAGTAGAGTTGGAAGGGGCCTACAAGGCCATCGAGTCCAACCCCCTGCTCAATGCAGGAATCCAGGTCAAAGCATCTCTGACAGATGTCTTTCCAGCTGCACCTTGAATGCCTCCAGAGTGGGAGAGCCCACAACCTCCCTAGGTAGTTGATTCCATTGTCTTATTGCTCTGACAGTCAGGAAATTTTTCCTGATGTTTAGGTGGAATCTAGGTTCCTGTAACTTGAGCCCATTATTCCGTGTCCTGCAAACTGGGATGACCGAGAAGAGATCTTTGCCCTCCTCTGTGTGACATCCCTTCAAATACTGGAAGAGTGCGATCATATCTCCCCTCAGTCTCCTCTTCTGAAGGCTAAACATGCCCAGTTCTTTCAGTCTCTCCTCATAGGGCCTTGCCTCCAGTCCCTTTATCATCCTTGTTGCCCTCCTCTGAACCCTCTCCAGTTTGTCTATGTCCTTCTTAAAGTGAGGTGCCCAGAACTGGACGCAGTACTCAAGATGAGGCCTAACCAGTGCCGAGTAAAGGGGAATTATCACTTCCCGTGATTTGGAAGCTATACTTCTATTAATACAGCCCAAAATTGCATTTGCCTTCTTTGCAGCCACATCGCATTGCTGGCTCATATTCAGTTTGTGATCTACCACAATTCCAAGATCCTTCTCACTTGTAGCATTGTTGAGCCAAGTGTCCCCCATTCTGTAACTCTGCAAAATAAGACTGCAAAATTGCACGTGTCCAAAGGAGGGGGAGGGGGATCCTCTCCCCACCTCAAGTGCTTCTGTTAAATGTTGCAAACAGATGAAGTGGGTAGGCAGGGGGGGGGGAGAAGGCACTTACTTGCGTTCCATTTACCACGACCCCTGCCATCTCTGCAATGCACTCGCAAGGGGAGGGACTGAGGGAGCTTTTGGTGCTCCTCCTAGCTTACAATCGCTTGGGGCTGAGGGATGGGGAGTGTTAACCAGCGGCCAGGTGTGTGGGCTTCCTTACTCAGGGGGGTGGGGAGGAGAGCGGAGCTTCCCGGGCTGCAGGTGCCCTCCCCGCTTCTCCGTGCCTGCAATTAAAGCCCTCGGGGCGTGCGGTTCCAAGAAGAGCCATGCTGGGTCAGGCCTAGGGTCCTCCTGGAGCTCACAGGCGGCTTGTGCTCCCGCGGGCAGGAGAGCATTGGCTCCAGCCTTTCTAGTGGGCAGCGGCTCCACTGCAGGAGGGGGTGACTTGGCGCCCCCCTTTAGCCTTGTGCCCTAGGTGGCTGCCTAGTTGGCCTACCTAATGGTAGCACCGGCCCTGCAGGTTTGGTACAGAGATACTTGCTGTACGCAAGAACAGATGCAACTCAAGATGCATCTCTCCCATTTTATCCCACTGTATGCAACTATGCATACTAATAAGCACAACTGCATCTCTGAAAATGTCTATGGGAAATCTACTTCCTTCCATCTTCCCCATTTGGTGGCTCTTTAGCATCTGCCTCCTTTCCTCAGCCCTCCAGTGTGAAGATGCTGTCAGTTTTCTGACATTTCATTCACACAACGAAAAGCGTGGACCACTTCTACAGACAAAAAACAAAAGCCCAGTGATGGGATACAATAAAGTAACCTTTAAACATGAGAACTTCAATGGTAAGGTATGCAGAGTGGCTGTCCTGCTTCAAAACAGGGCTATTTGGGCAGAAACCTCTTTGGATCCAGAATCCTCATTTTTGCCAGTGGAAGGATGCCCACTTGCGGAACAGGACTTCTTCTCTGCAGGCCCCCCCCCCGCACCCTCCACATCTGCTCTGGAGGGTTGGGGGAGCCTCCGGAGGAGATTTGGTAGGTGCACAGGGAGCTCCAGGAGGGAAGAGAGGATGCTGAAGTCCCATTCCACAAGTGGTATCTTTCTGCTGGCGGAACAAGGATTCTGAATGTGTGCAATGGATCCTTGGTGTGTGCAATGTAAAAAAATAGATGGTAGTGTCAGTCTTACTGTGCCAACTGCACCATGTCAATGTAGGTATGAGGCAGGTGCCGAAACCCCTTAATTGTGGGGTCCCGACAGATTGCCCACAAGGAAATGTGGCGCACGACAGAAAAAAGGCTGCCCACCTCTATCCTAAACTCATTCCTACTCAGCTCATTTATTCTGCCTTCCACCTTCTCCCCAGTGTGAACCAACCAAATCCCCTCCCACAAGGATCATTCCTTGTGCCCTCCAATGTTTCCTCCCAATACTTTAACATTCCATATGCCAAGCAATCTCCTCTCCTCCAAACACAAACTCCAAACGTGGTTCATTACAACATGGGTGGGCAGAATTTAGGCTTGTCGGAACCACTTTATTTTATTTTTTCACTAGAACCCCAAGATTCACCAAGAACCCCAGAGGGTGCCTCTGAGCACATCCTGAGGCTGGCAGTTTGTTTTCAGTACAAGAACTGAAGTGAGCTCAGTCCTTACACACAAAGGCTCATTCCTGATTACTCCCAAGAGTTCTTTATTTCCGCTGTTGGGCGGGAAAAGTTATCTTGTTGTTGCTACTGTTAAATGATTGGGAGTCAGAAACTAGTGCCAATCTACTGCAAATCACCCAGAAATCTACCAGTAGATACTGATCTACCATCTGCCCACCCCTGCATTACAATGCCATTTCCCTAAAAATGGTGAATAGGGGACTGCTAAATCTTTTATCTTTTATGGCCTGGCTGGTTGATGCCTCTTGTGTGTTTCTGTTCTTAATCAACACCCTGGCCTCTTCTAAGATCAATTCAGACTGTTGATAGAGTGATCCATTCTCACCTTGTTGATAGCAGTGACATTCCTGAGAATTCCTGGCCTCTGAGACTAACCTACTGTGTTAACCCAAAGTCCCAAAGGCTGAGGAAAGAGGCTGCCCACTGATGGGACCCAAATGGAATCTGGAGGGCAGGGTCAACCCAAGGTGTTTTCTGCTGTAGCTACATTGAAATGTGTGAGCGTGCAGTGCGCTTCATGTCTTAATGTATACTGAACACTAATAGACCTTTAAGAAGTCTCAAGAATTGACTGGGATAATACATTCTTCTTTCCATTTTTAATGTCAATAATAATTATCACATCATTTTGCTTCTCATTAGTTAACCTGGACTAAATACTACCCTCTGGTTCCTGGGTGCCATGATTAAAATTCCCATTTCACCTATAAAGATGCACTGAGAAAGTAGATAAATCCCAAAGTGCAGGAGTCTGTCTGTCTCTCTCGCTCTCCCCCCCCCCCTTTCCCCAAAGTTATTTCTAAAGATAAGGACAGCATCCCTGTAATTTAGTACCCCGGGCCTTCGCCTGGTTTGCCTCTGGGGTTGGGCCAGCCCTGCTGGAATGTTAGTCTCTGTACACCACTGAGAATCCAGAAAAACAGATTCAGCCTAGCCTGACACCCTCTGACATGCCTCCCATCCTGGCATGGAGGGGGAAGGAAGTTCTGTGCTGAGCTTCCCTTTAAGGTGCAGATGCTGAGAAGCACTGTGAGGAATAGCACCTGTTCCCTCAGGTATATTTGGGGTGGTGCTAGGTACTGAAAAGATCCAGGGCTCAGGCCCGCGGGACAAAATGCACAAATTTGCATATGCTGATTTACATATACTCTAAAGTCTGTAAAGGACCCTCTCTCCTAAAGACACCTCTATTTGTAAAAAGGTATGTATGACAGGGGAGGGGAGGGCATTTGATTTAAGAAAAAAACCCTCAGGCAGAAAGATTCAAGGGTGGGGAGAGCAGCAGGAGGTGAAACACAGGTGGGCAAAAAGCCAGCAAATCCAGGGGGATCAGATGCAACAGAGATCATCAGGGCCCTTGTACTTTTATTTTAGCAAGTGCCCATAGACAGCAGGGTGGTGGGGCAGATGGCCTCCCAGAGATTCCGGGCTCCAAATGAAAGATTTGGGGCTCCAGCCCTAGTGGGCCGCCCTGTAACACCACCACTGGCCCCAAATGTTTTGCTACCTGAGGCAAAGGAGAAGTTGTCCCCCCCCCCACACACACACACATAGAGAAGCCAATTGGACTGGTAGTTGACTCTTACTCCAACACTGGAGACGAGGCAGCATCCTCCACTGCAGCCCAGGTATGTTTCAGGGGTGAGGGACAATGTGGTGGTGACAATTGGTCAATATTTCAAGCAGCCAGTGTGAGGAAGCCGCATGTCAGAGAGAACCACATGAAAAGATGCAGGTAGAAGGCAGGCGAATGGGGACCGTAAGGCTTTAACATCCTCACAGAAATGGGCCAGGCTACACCGATTTCTTAGTATTACGTGGTGTAGCAACACCTCCCTATCAATTCATTCAGAGCACTACATGCACAGTGGGTGGGGGAAATTCTAAAAGCCACAACTCTGCAGGGATTCCAGCTCAGCCCTCCCCTGTTTCCATTTCTCCTTCACTCCTGTTTCCATAGAAGCCACCAAATCTGTTGCCATGGAGATGATGGCAATTGTTTTGAGTTCAGCGCAATGAAAACAAATGTGGAGACTTGACAGAACTGCAAAGGCTCAGGGTGGGAAGCAGGCAGCACTAGAGGAGAAATAATCAAAGGAGAGGCACACAGGGTGGGTCAGCCTGAAATAATGGAGCTCATCTGGACAGCGAGCATAAGAGCAAGAGGGTGCAGGACAACAAGGCAGCCTTTATACCCACTGGCTGTATTGATGGCCCTGCCGTACTTTGGGGACAGGGTGTCCCAGAGGATTATGGGGCTTTAGCACAGCATGATGGAGCAAGAATAAGGGCCAGTGCATACAAACTTCCTGCTTGGACTAGAATTTGATGATGATGATGATGATGATGATGATGATGATGATGATGATGATGATTAGTAGTAGTAGTAGTAACAACAACAACAACAACAACAACAACAACAACAACAACAACAACGCTGTGTGGCAGCTACTCTTGACCCTGTTTGTGGCAAATGGACTTGATCATCATGGGCAAAAGCTGAGACACTGCATGCCACCCCTAACCATCCTGACTGAGGGGGATGGCATCTGAGAAGAAGTGGCATCTAAATTTCAGGTTCAGTATGTGAATTAGTTTGTGAATGTGTCAGGTGATTCACGGAGGGAGTGTAATGTTTGTGGCACATCTAAGCCAATATTTCAGAATGCCCAGGATTAGTCACAGCTCGTCCATCCTAGGACTTATACAAGACCAGAAAGGACCAACGGCATTCTAGAAGGAAGAATCAATTGTCTGGTTGTCATATTATTTATTTATTTATTTATTTAAAGCATTCCGTCCCTACTCTTCAGCTGAAAAGGCTCTTAGAGTGGCTTATATAAAATCAATAAAAACAAGGCAGACCCTGCCTACAGGCTTACAGTCTAGAAGGAATGACACAAAAGGAAAAGAGATGAGGAGGGAAGAGGAAAACAAGCCAATTCAAGCGCCAATTCTTGATGTTACATAAAGCAGATAATGGCCATCTGGAATGGAAAAGGTTTAGGGCAGCCTTCCACAATCTAATGTCCTCAGATGTGTTAGACTACAATTCCCATAATCCCTAGCTATGCTGTCTGGAGAATATGGGAGTTGTAGTATTCTGATGAAGTTTTTTTTGTGTGTGTGTGTGTGTGTGTGTATTTTGCCATGGGAATCAGCGTGCACAAATATGGTTTGGTACTGAGTTTTACACATGTATCATCTCAGTCACATTTTCAGGACCAGGTGAAAATGTTTTCATTGGGTTTGGCTTTTTAAGAGGTGGTTTTGTTTATTATGGTTATACTCTTTGTTGAAAGTGTACTGTTTCAAATTTTGAAAAGTGCTTTGGCACCTTAAAACAAACAAACAAATCGCTGCGATGTTACAAACCAGAAGTGGGGAAACTTTTCCGGCCCAAGGGCCACATTGCCTTGTGGCGAATCTTCTGGGGGGCTGCATGCAGAAGTTGGTGGGGCACCAGCAAAAAGTGGGCAGGGCCAAAGATAAAAGGGGCATAGCTACCCCCATTCTCTCTCATATACACATGCAGTCATACACGTCCACACATAATACACACATGTACGCACACGCACACACACGAATATGCCCCTCACAGCAATGAGGCTTGAAAAAAAGCTTCCCATTAGAGCCAATTGCCACGTTGGGGGGGGGGGATTCAGTATGTGGGTAAGGTAAAGTTACCTCTTCCGTCCCCAGCTGCAGCCCCTCAATTGTCCCTCACTGCAATTAGGCTTGATAAAAGCCTTTCATTGGCTTCTGTGGAAGGCTTTTGCCAAGGCCAGTGATCTAGCAAGGGGGATTTTTTTGACAGCGGGGATCACAGCACACAGGTAAGGGAGGCTTGACTCTTCCTGCGCCAGTTGCAAATACCCCAAATCACTCCCATGCTGCAATTCGGCTTTTTTAAAATGGCTGCAATGTTGGGTGGGGGGCAAGACGGAAGGGGATGTCTTGTGGTTGAATGTGTCTCTTGGCTTAGGTGCTGCAGTTGCTTGCCGTGCCCCCAAACCCCCGCTTGTACATCTGAACCAGGCGTGTGCAAATGTCAATATCCAGGCTGGCCGAAACTCTGTTTTTTATTCTCATAATAGCTACTGTTTTCTTTGAAGGATCCCTGCTGCTTGAAATGTGACCTTGGCATAATCCGAAGGCCAAGGAACTAAACCAAAGGAAATTATAGACTTAAAAGGGCGCGTTGTTCAGCACAAATGATATACCAAGCAATCAGCAGGATGGGACAGAGGGCCCAGATGTTGTGAGTGACCCTTCTTCAAGGCACGTGGCGGCTTTGCTTGCGGCAGCAGCTTTTTTGATGTTGTCGCTGCTTGTGCCAAATGGATCACTTGAAGTCTTTGCTGCAAGCCCACGTGTGCATTCGGGTCAGGAGCAAATATGTCTGTTCGCTGCGAGCAAGAAATAAACAGCTGCTACATAAACAGCCATCTTGTGCATCATACCTCTATACCAGCTGCAATGTCCCAGTACACTATAGTGTCCAGAAGTTGTTCTTAATTAACTTACCAGCTTATTTCTTGAATGTTTCCCTGGGTCACCAAAGGAACTGGCTGTGATGTTGTTCCATGTCAGACAACAGACCAGGGCTGGCCAGGAATAGAGAAAGTCCAATCACAAAAGCTGCCCAATGAAAATGCTAATCATATTTTTTTTTTATCATATTTTGTCTGTTTTTAAAAATCCAGTCAGAAAAGCTACACATGCAGCAGATTTCCCACTGTTTACTGCCCTCTGGTGTCCAGTTAGCCATTTGCAATGTTCCACCAAACAGCCTCTGCAAAATCCATAGCAACTAGGGGAAACTGTAGCCCTCCAGATGTTGTTGAACTATAACTCCCAGCACCCCTCACCATTGGCCAGGTGAGCCAGGACTGATGAGAGATGGAGTCCAACAAGATCTGAACTATGGCTTATCCAGGCAGTAGCTTTGCATGCTCTTCATTCAACATTGTGTGGATGTGGTGACTGACTGTAAAATCACCGAGAGGCACATGTATGCACACAGGGAGCCAGTTATCTGTAGTTGCATCCAGCCATGAGGTGAGCAGGGTCAGCCTTACCATGAAGCAACATGACACAGTAGCTCTGGGCAGCAAATTACTGAGGAGATACATTCCCCCCCCCCCAATCTCCATTATGATGTGCCACTAGGGGGAAAAATAGTTCTAGTTCTGAGCAGTGTGCATGTATTACATTGTGCTTTTTAAATTTAATTATTTTAAATATGTTTAAAATTCTCGATCCACCAGGAGGAGAACATTCCTTCTGTTCTGTGAACTTCCTTAATAGTGCAATCCTATACCTGTCTACTCAGAAGTAAGCCCCACAGAATTCAATGTGACTTACTTCCAGTTGAGTATAAGATTGCAGCTTTCATTAACTTATTCTGGGATCCAAGCCATTATTATTATTATTATTATTATTATTATTATTATTATTATTTTATTTATTACCAGCCTCTCCATCTAGATCGAGGCGGGGATCGTGGTATGCTGGTTGGCATGTGGTTGGCATGCTGCCTCTGTCTACTAAATGTCCTGTGAATGCTGAAGGAGAGACCCATGTCAACAAATACATGGTGGATATGTTGCAAGAGGCAAAGGTTTGCTGCAGCGCCCCCACACCTGCCCATACCTCTCTGTGGAAGTGCGTCTTTCCTTGAAATGTCACAGCATGGAGACACAAAGGACAAATAGCACACCTGCCACAATAAATGCAGAACAACCCTTACACTGTTTTTGCACATGAGGCTTAAAGCACCTCTTGCTTCCTTCGGGTTTATGACCATAAAACCACCATTGACCATAATGCCTCCCCTCTGCATTCTCTTCTATCTAAACACCAATCAGATCTAAACAACACAAGAGAGACTCAGGTGATGTAAGCTCTTTGTGTTGAAGAGGCCCCAGTCAGTGCTTGCATTTAGCCAAGCGCTCTTCAAATACCTACGTTTGCCTTCCAGCAGAATCTGTTTTCTCCAACAGAGGGCAGCAGAGCCGACTTTTTCTGCTTCTGAGTCAACCGTACAATTCCTATACAAATATCTTTGTGCACACCTCTGGAAGGTGTTTCTGGTCCAGCCTTCCCCAGTCTGGTACCCTCCAGCTTTGTTGGACAGCAACTCCCATCATCCAGGCTGGCTGAGAATGATAGGAGTTGCAGTCCAAAACATCTGGAGGGCACCAGGTTAGGGAAGGCTATTCAAGTCAAAGAAGTTACTGATTACTTCAAGAACAGACACAAATGACAGGTTTAGGTAATGCTGTGTTCTGTCCAGATTCTTCAGCATGACAGCTTTGCAGCAAAATGAACAAAGAGTCTCGTGGCACCTTGAAGGACAAGAACTGCTTCCAGACAGGCGGCTCCTAGTGCTACTAATTATTGCTCTTCACTTGTCAGCTACAGCAGAAATGCAATAGACTTTCTGTGCTACCAGGAATATTGCACGTTTTTCTATGTGCGTATCTCACTATATTCCATCCCTGCCAATGGGCATGATAGAGCTGCTCTGGGTGGGGAAGGGAAAGGTCCAATTCACCTGCCATTAAAAATAAAAATCTAAGCAATCCTTAAAGAAAAAATTAAGTAGCATGAAAGCACTTCTTCATTTAAACATGATTGTCTGACTACTGCCCATGAAATGTCAAAAAATGAAGTGTTTAACATTTGTTATGCATGCTAGTTTTTAAAATCACCTTTAAAATTAATAGTGTAGCACTATAACACTCTTCATTTAAGCACAATTGTGCAGATATTTTAATATTTACTAAAATATATTTGGAAAAGTATTTCAGTGCTAAATGAAAGATCAATTGAAAACAACAACCTGAGTGGTGATAAGTTCACCTGCATGATGCATATGTTGAAACCAAGAAATCGGTACTCCTAAAGTGATACAAGCCACTCATTGATATTAACATATCACTCCTTGGATTACCAAAGTACAAAAAGTAAAGTGGTCAAGCTGCTTGAGGCCACATCCACCCCAGCCATGACACCATCCCTTCTTCAGGAGTCCCAGGGCCAGCCCTAGTGCTAGGCAAAGTGAGGCTGCAGCCTCAGGCAGCAGATGCTGGGGGGGGGGGCAGGGAGCAGCAATGAGGTGTCCGATGACAGAGCAGTGTGTGCCATGCAGCCTGCCTTGCGTCCTCTAAGCCAGTGTGGCATAGTGGTGAGAGTGTTGGACTGGGACTCAGGAGATCTGGGTTCTAGTCCCCGCTCGGCCATGAAACTCACTGGGTGACTTTGGGAGGAGGAGGATTATGTAAGCCTTGCAGGAAAAAAGATGGGGTATAAATATAATTAATTAATTAATTAATAAGCTAGCTTGCTGCCCTCTGGTGCAGTGGAGGACTGTGTCCCATTGCCAGTGTTGAAGTAAGATTCAACTGCCAGTTGTAGCGCCAATGGGGGGTGGGGTGCTGTCTTGTTCTTTGCCACAGGCACCAAAATGTCTTGAGCGGCCCTGCCTCTCTCCCCAGCAGTTTGACCAGGGAGAGTCCACACACGCACACGCAGATGCATACCCTCAAGAAGCTGATGCGGGAGGGCTGTCTGCGCAATGAAAGGCAGGGATGCAAAACTCATGGGCAGCTTTTTTAATTTTGTTGATGTCCCTACTTGGCGCATAAGAGGACTCCACAGGTTCCTTTGTGATGACCTTGAGGCCTACAGGATGCCCCGTTGTTTTCCAAAGAGGTGGTGGTGGTGGGCAAATCTGCCAGCTTAAAAGTACTGCTTCTTATCTTGCAGTTGCTTCTCTCAAGACATGAAGATGGTGCATGCCAGGTAATGTAGTGACACCCCACCCACAATATCTGGCATGGAGATGGAGTTGTGGGGCCAGTCAAAAGCAGGATGGGGGCTGAATGAAGGCCACAGACCAGCATCTCTGATCTTAATGATCATTGGTAAGGTTTGAACAGTTTTCTTTCCATTCATTTAAGGAAGCTCATTAGGAAAAAAAGTGAGGAAATGTCTGTGGTCTTGGTAAGGGGATTTGTTACCATACCAAGTTCAGTCAGTTCTGGGGCAAAAGTGACGGAGCAGACAGCAAGTTCTCATTCCAGCACTTCCTATGTTCTCTATTTATCCTGTATGTATGGTAGAATTTAAGCTTCCATTGGAGAAGATGGCTGCCTTCAACATTGCGAAGACTCAGATAAGGACGAGGTTCAGGCCACTTTCCTCAGGGGAGATCCTTCAGTACTTTCTCCTGTGCCCTCCCAGCTGGAGGATGCGGCCCTGGCACCATCCTTGGACATGCAGGACAAGGCCTCAGCAGCCCCTCCATCAGACCTCACAGAAACCAGGCATTACAGGATCAGGCAAGGTCCCTTTAAGGAACATGGCCAGCTCCTTTGAGGAGGTTGGGCCTAACACAGAACAGGCCTTGCCTCGCCTGCCTTTATAAGGCCTCAGATGGCTTCAGGTCCCTATTGGGGCAACAACTTTCCATAGTTCATCCAGCCCCGCCCAGTGGGAGCTTTCCAGGGTCCTGATTTCTGCTTAAAGAGACCTGGTTTGACTTTGCCTGACTGGACTTTGCTTTGTCTTATTGACCTGCTCAGAAGAGACTTGGACTGCCTGTGCACGCTTTCCCTGTGAGCCCCGAGCCACAGCAGAACAGGACAGCAGCTCATTTGAAAGGACTGAGCTTCTGTCATGTCCACCCCTCCCTTCTCTTGGGAAAAAATGGGATAATTCTGAATGTCTCTTGCTGACAGTGACTGAGGATAACGACCCAAAAGGACGCATTTTAAACATCTCACTCAGGGTACAAATATCAACATGCTAGCCTTAAACTCTGTTTTGGCTCTTGTAAATGTGGATGTCTATGGGCCAAAAACTAATATGGGTGAGAATGCTGCTTGGTCTGGTTTAAATCAGAATGGACAAAGGAAGGGGGTTATATTTTGCCACTGGGCAGTTTTGCTTTTGCTTTTCAAAATGTCACCCCCTGTGTGTTAGGCAATGGCTGATTTAAAATTCAGATATAATTACATGGCTCTGCACTGGCTAACTGAAGCATAGCTGTCTAGTGAGCAGGGGTCCTCAACCTTTTTGGGGCTGGAGGGCACATTTGGAATATTGAAAAAGTTTTGTAGACACCATTACAAAATGGCTGCCATGGGGGGGATGCCTATTCACAAAATGGCTGCTGTAGTAAGGAGGCACCCATTTCACAGAAGGAAAACTGGTATGACTAAAAGTCAAGCAACCAGCGCAAGAAATGGAGTACAAGGCAGAGGTGGAGTCTGAGCCCCAAAACGCAAAACTACTCCTTTGAACCCATAGCTTTCTGCCACAACAAAGCACCCATTTCACGGAAATGCAAACTGGTGAGGCTAAAAGACAAATAACTTGAATACTCACTCCATACAAAAAACACCCATAAGACACACATGCGATACACTTCCTTACTCCCTGCTGCCCTTCCAAACCCCGTGGTAGCTTCTCTTGAACCCGCTGCCCCCACTGGCTTCTCCAGACCCCTCAGTTCACCAGGCAATGGTAACAGGGGTCCCTTTTTCTCCCCCTCCTTTTCTTGGTGGCTGGGTGCATTGCAGGGTGAAATGTTGCCCTGCAACCACCCACCATCTCCCTCAGAATGTTCCTGAGCTGACGTGGGCCCCAGAGGCATCCATAAGAAATGGAGTTGATGGTGGCTGGCGATCCTCACATTCCCTTGAAACAATCCCAGTCACCACGAAGAATATTTTTTAATTTAAAAAAACAAACACACCCAGGAATGCACCTTGGGAAGTGTCTGGGTGAGTGGGAGTGCTCCCGACATTTTGTGACTTGCCATGCCCCCATGGCAGCCATTTTGTGGTTGTGCCAACAACTCTTTTTAAAATTTCCAAATATGCCCCAAAGGCTCCCATACAGATTAGTTCATAAGAACTTCATGTTTTCTCATATGATACCTGGAGCAGAAGTGTGAGCATGGAAACATACCAGAAGAGACAATGGAAATGCAAGCCTGTTTCATTTAAGTAACCTTGACAGTGTCCTTTTATCTTCAGTGTCCAAGCAGTAAATTGATACCATCTCAGAGAGGCTCAGCTTGGCCTTTCAATAGTCCCCAACTGTGGAGTCCTGTCAAGCATTTGCCCATGTCAGTCTGAATTCCTTCCCGTTCCCTTGATCTTTTATTCTTCAACTCACTCGTACTTATGCTGCACTTTCCTTGTAGCCTCTGGTTCAAAGAAATACCTCTCTCCATGAATTTCTTTAGTCCGCTGAAATCCTCCGTTGCATCATGTAGGCTGCCTCAGCCTCAGGGCAGCTGTTTTGCTTCTGTTAAGAACTCAAAGGCCACCAAAAGGTGCCTGATGTGAACCCATCTGCTGGTGCCAACAGCCATGTTAAGTGACAGGGTCCTGAGCAAGGCGCTCAGTCGCTCCAATCATACTGGTCAGAAAGATGTGATCAGCCCCCTGTCAGTTCAAATGATTCTTGATATACAGAGGTGAAGAGCAAACATATACAGTAAAGTTTTGTAGCACATATCTTGCTGAAACAAACAAACACACAAAAATGGGGCCGGGGAGAGAAAAACCACCCAGGCTGAGAAGAAGTAATTATATTTTGCCAGTGCAAGAGCATCAAGGTTCATGTGAGGATGCAAAAGACATTTGAAGGCTGTATAACATCCTTGACAAATCCAAGATATATAATTTTGAAATACACAAAAGATGGATTTGTTTGGAATGGTTATACCCTGCTGCTAAGCAAAGTTCATGAGGCAGCTTACAATATATTTAAAACAAAATAAAGCAGTCAGTGGAGATATTGGAGTCCCTCCCAGGGCAAAGCAGAGGCTTATTCACCTAGGCTGCTGCTGATTTCTCTCACAGCTTCTCCCAGCCCTCAGATGTTCCAATTAAATAAAAATAGCTATTTATGAAAGGGGGCATGGATATCCACTCTTTACGATCTTTGGGAGTGGACCTACTCAAGGTCCCCCAGTTCACTACGGGGAAATCTGTGGGGAATCCTCCTCAGTTGTGGTCTTACGCAAAAGACCAACAATAGATTTTTAAGAGACTTGTAGATGGTATAACTGACTAGGCCATGGGAGACCCCGGTTCAAATCCCCACTCAGTCATGAAACTCACTGATGACCTTGGGCCAGCCACTAGCTCTCAGCCTAACCTACCTTATGGGGCTGTTGTGAGGATAACACAGGGTGGGGAAGAACCAGGAATGCTGCCTTGAGCTCCTTAAAGGAAAGGTGGGATATAAATGTTGCAGTATAATCATCATCAATGTGACAGAAGCATTATTTCCTGTGATATAAACCCCTCATTTCTGTTGTTCCACTATCTTTGATTAAATAGGTTTTGCATGTTTTGAAGCACCACAAAACCTTGCAAAAAAAAAGTTTGCTAAAGATGACATTGAGATGAATTTCATACCACATGCACAAAGTCCTTTATAATTCTTATCAATCTCATTTTTCCTCGTAACCCTTTGAAGAAAGAAGGCTACAATTTGGAATAACAAATTGGAATAACAAATAGGAATAACAGTTTATTCAGGGACACCTAATGAGTTTCTGAGTTGCAGTTTGAACCCAAATCTAAATCTAATCTAACTTCATTCTTATTTTTTTAAAGGATTTCTATAAAGTATATAACACTTTCAAAGGCCTTTTTAAAAACAACACTCTCCCCTTAACAACTCGAGAACAGCCTTGCTGGATCAGACCAAAGGCCTATCTAGTCCAGCATTCTGTTCTAAGGAGTCATAATGTGGGCAGCTTTGTTTTGATTCCTTTCCTAATGATCTCCAACATGAAATTCACCCTTTTCACACCCATCACACACTGCGCTGAAATTTTCATTGAGCTATCCACCACAGCATTTGATACCATTGACCATGGTATTCTTCTGGACCAACTCTCTGGGATGGAATTTGGGGGCACAGTGTTGCAGTGGCTCCAGTCCTTCCCGGGTGTGTGTGTGTGAATCTAGAAGGTATTGCTGGGGAACTTCAGTTTCACCCCTTGTCTTTTGGCATTTGGGGTGTCTCAAGGTTCTGTCTTGTCCCCCACAGTTTTCAGCATCTACATCAGGGCTCTCCAACTTTGGGTCCCCAGATCTTGCCGGCCTACAGCTCCCAGCATACCCAGCCAGCATGGCTAATGGCAAGGGATTCTGGGAGCTGTAGTCCAGCAACATCTGGGGACCCAAGGTTGGAGAGCCCTGATCTACATGAAACTGCTGGGAGAAGTCATCCAGAGGTTTGGACTGTGGTATCTTCAATATGCAGATGACATGCAGCTCTACCTCTCTTTTCCACCATCTAAACCCAGGGAAGCCATTGAAACCCTGGATGGGTTTCCACGGGCAGTATTAGAACGGATGATGGCTAATAAAACTGAATCTGGATAAGACAGAAGTACTATGTGTTGGGAGATCTGCACACCTGGAAGGAGGTATAGATCTGACTCTGGATGGGGTCACACTCCCCCTGAACGGCCAGGTATGCGGTCTGGGAGTGCTCCTGGACTCAGCATTTTCCATGGAGGTGCAAATGGCACCAGCTACCAGGCGTGCTTTTTACCAGCTTAGCCTGGTTTGACACACTCCTTGGTTACATCCAGATTAGAGTACTGTGATGTGCTCTACGTGGGGTTGCCCTTGAAGTTGATTCAGAAACTGCCACTCTGTATAGCATGCAGCAGCTAGTACACTTGTGGGAGTTGGGCACCCAGATCATATTACAGCTATTCTGTATCATTTACAGTGGCTGCCTGTTAGTTTCTAGGTGCAATTCAAGGTGCTGGTTTCGGCCTTCAAAGACATAAATAGTTTGGGACCACATTATCTGAAGGACAGCCTACCTGTATGAGCCTGCCCAAGCATTAAGATCAGCATCAGAGGCCCTGCTCTCAGAGTCATTAGGCTGGTGGGTACAAGGGATAGGGCTTTCTCAGTGGTGGCCCCACACCTTTGGAATTTCCTCCCCAGAGAGATACGTATGGCTTTATCAATCCTGGCTTTTAAAAAACAACAACTGAAGATTCATTTATTCCAGTCTGCTTTTGTTGCTTAAAAATCATTACCTGCTGCAGCTACTGCTGGTGTGTGTGTTTGTGTTTAATTGTAGTGGTATGTTTATGTTTTTGTAATATTGTAAGCTGCCTTGTGGGGGCAGTGCACCCTGAAAGGCAGGTTAAAAAACCCACTTAAATAAATATAAATCCCTTTCCTGGTCAGTCACTGCCACCTCAGACCCCAAATGTAAAATCTGTGATAAAAGAGCCCTCTAGCAGCAGATCTTAAAAATAAAGACATTTAGCTGAAATTTTCAGGAAGTCAAATTTCATATCAAATAAACAAATATACTGCTATGGTTACAGACCACCTCACTTAAGACACTGCTGTCATCACCAGTGCTGTGCCTCCCGTTCCCAGTGAGTGTGTGAGGAGACACCCTTTAATAGGCTGAATCTGTCTAGACTGACAAATGCAGGGCCATGGTTAGTATGTTGAGGAAACATGCAGCTCATGTGGCTGAGAAGTCAGTTGTCATAGGAAAGTTTGGGCCAGATTTTTGTGAAGGAAATGTCTCGATCTCAACCTCTTAGCATCTACTACCAAATTTCCTTCTTGACATGTGTTTATTATTTAGTGAACTAACAACACAGAGTAAGAAATTGTCCCCTGAAGGGGTATAAATTCACAGGATCAAAGCAAGAAAGCATTATTTGAATCAGTATCGCACTGCTTGTGCTCGGAATGACAAAGACAGGCTGCAAGGAACTCTTGCAGTTGAGAACTGATTAACTATTACACTTGTCCAGCTCCCACTTCCTTCTAGGCCAGTGTTCTCCAACCTTGGGTCCCCAGATGTTTTTGGCCTACAACTCCCAGCATGGCTGGGACATGCTGGGAGTTGTAGGCCAAAAACATCTGGGGACCCAAGGTTGGAGAACACTGTTCTAGGCATTCTGCTCTAACTTAAACAGTAGCAACACCAGAAAAAATATTGGGGGGGGGGGATGCATTTTAGTGGGGAGGGGAGCTTTGCCCCATGTATAACGTTTCTGAAAGAGAAATTATGGTCTATCTCACTTTAACATTCCCTGCCTATACAGGGATCCAGGAATGTGGGTGGGGGAGGGGGGCAAACTACTTTGGGGGCGGGAGTGTTCACCCCCTCACATCTCCTCTTACACCACCTCTGAACCTAACTAGTATTTTCTGTGCATTGGGTATAACTTTCAAATACGAGGTTTCGCCATGCTGAGATATCTAATTTGCTCCAGCAGCAGCAGCAGCAGCAGCAGAGCAGGCAGGCAGATGCTTAGTACTGTGTTGACATGTCAAAGTTTATGAAGGAAGCTGACTTTGACCATCCTGTTCTGGAGATGTCTTTTGAGAGCTGAGCATCTGCCTTCGTCACATGATGATAGATAGCATCAATCAGTGTATGTGGTCGTTGGGTCTGATAGACATGCAGAAAGAGTTAAAGGAAAGCAGTGAAGTTACCCTCCCTGTTTCAAACACAGAGTGAGTGACTGACAAGTCAGGCAAATACATGAGAGACAACATTCTTCTTTGGCTTGCTAGAGTATTTCTGGCAGCGCTTGGTTTCTGACAGATGATAGATAATAGATGGTGCTGCAACCATTATCTCTAAGAGGCAGATGCACCCTGCTTATAATGGAAGTAATTGCAGGAGCCTCTCTCTCTCTCTCTCTCTCTGCATATGTTGCTTTGCCATGTAGTAACTGATGGTGCTAATTAATTAAATGGGACTGGCACTGGAATGATGACTCTGCCACATCATACCCAACAGGCAAATCAAGGACTTAGCAGGAGAGGCGGCCAAATAACATGTATTTTCTGAAATTCTCATTATTGACATCCAAAAGTTATGAAGATTTGGGATCCATACTGTTGAAGCATACAGCTATGATAAATAGTATACAATTGCAGGGAGTTGGACTCAATAACCTTGTAGGCTCCTTCCAACTCTATGATCTATGAAATCTATGAAATCAAGAAAAAACACAGGAAACAATTAACAGGATTTAAAAAATGTTCTATTGGCTTGATTCCTAAGCAAGAAAAAGTGTCAAAAAACATTTATCTCTAATCCCATTATGATTCCCTTCCCTGTGAATAATTTGAGGGCAGCATATCACAAAATGAGGTGTGACATTAGAGCCTATGTAGCCAATGTATTTGGCTGAACATAATGTTATCTCCAGACAAAGGCTTCTCACCCACTAAAAAGATCATGGCACTCTGAGTCTGAATATATTTACTTTGGAAGGAGTCCCATTGATTTCAGTGGAATGTGCTACCACAAAATGGGCTGGATCCAGACTTAATCTAACTTAACTCCCATTGATTCCAATGGGTCTGCTTTAAGTATTACTAAGTCTGGATCTAATTCAATGGGGTTTTTTTAGGTTCATAGTGTAAGTCTGCTAAAATCCTAGACACAGATTTATAGGCTGGTTTAAAATTTACACATGCAAGCTCATCTCCTGATGACTGCAACTTCAAGTGATAACTTGCATGTGTGAACGGACCATTACAGGTCTAATCACTTTCAGATCCTCTGATACAATCTCAGATGCAATGCTTGCTGCCAGTTCCCATGCTCAGCTTCAAGTGTAGAGTACGTAATTTAACTTTACAGAAATCAAGCAATATACTCAGAACATGAACCATGCTTACATGATTCTAGCAAATGTCATTTGGAGAAATATTTCAGAACTCCTTCCATCTTATCCCTTGCCCCACCCCTCTTCCTCTACCACCTTTAACAATTCCACACAATAACAGTTACAGATATAATCACACAGTGGTGCACTTCTGTGGTTTATGCTGCTGCTCAGATGAATCTAGTGCATTTCCCATGGAGGTGGCCTGGTATTTAACATGTTAAAACCACTAGAAATTGTTAGCTAGCAGGCACTATAGTCCAGGAGGGTAGGGAGGGGATCAAGTGGAACCAAAATAAAATCCCTCTGACTGAAGTCAGCATTTTGTTATATAATTCTGCATGCCAAAGAAGGGGATGTTGAAACTTGCCCGCCCCATCCAGTCATTGCTGTCCAATTTGAACCTGGCTTTGATTGCAAGGAAGCTGATGCCAGGGTCTCCACTGGGGGAAGAAATTTCAAATCCTGTCCTTGGTAGGTGGCAATATTTGGAATTCTCTCCCACAAATGAATTATGCTGTTACTGAGTCACAGCTCAGGAAAGATCCACTGTGTGATTACCTAGAAGAAGGCGTATCTCTCAAATGTGAATTCCTGGGTGCAGCTGCATGGGTATACTAGCTACACAGTGAAAGAGTCCATTTCCATAGGCGATGCATTGGGTTACATCCAGACTAAGTTAGTTGCATTTATTTATTTTATTTTATTATATTTATATCCCACCTTCTTTCCTGCAAGGAACCCAATGCGGCTTACATAATCCTCCTCCTCTTCATTTTATCCTCACAACAACCCTGTAGGCAGGTTAGGCTGAGAGTCAGTGACTGGCCCAAAGTCACCCAGTGAGCTTCATGACCAGGTGGGGACTGGAATGAGCCCCAGTCCAACACTTTAGATCCCACTGAAATCCATGTGAATAGTTAGTCATGACTTAAGTCCCATTTATTTCAGTGGGAACTAAGTACAACTTAGTCTGGATCCAACCCACAGTTTCAACAGTTCTCTTGTCTATAATGGTGTTTCCTTGTTAGTCTTAAAATCTTTGTTGTTGTTTGCTTGCTTGTTTAAATGTGTGTATGCTATGACCCATCTGTATAGGTTAAAACGGATGTTCAACTTAAAAATAGCTCTGTCTATCACGCATTCACAACATACACCATTGGCAGGAGAGGTGCAGACTCAAAGGCACTTTCCAGAGGGGTAGCCATGTTAGTGTTATATATATATATATAAATATATATATATAAATAATAATAATCCTGTGGCACCTTAACAACTACATTTTTCTCTCTGCACCCACTTATATACTTGCTAACTGAAGATAACACCTGATACATTTGATGAAGTAGACTTTAGTCCACAAAAATTTATAGCATAGTAACTGCAATCCTATACTGTACATGAATTCGGTGGGGCTTACTTATGGGTAAGTGGGGACAGGATTGTAGTTTTATGGTGCAATCCTATAACTCAAAAGTCTCATAGAGTTCAGTGGGACTTACTCCCAGGTAAGGGCATATAGGATTGAAGTCTAACTTTGTTAGCCTTAAAGGTGCCACAAGGCTCTCTGCTGTTGTCCTTGGCCTTGGGTACCTGTATGTTTTGCCCCATGGGGCAAAGAGCAGCTTAAGGTGACAGGGTCAGTTGGGACACTCACTCCGTTCACATCTTCATTCCTTCTTTCAGGCAAATTAATGATACTGGATCAAACATACCCACCGACACCTCTCTTGGTGCCTGCCAGGTTCCTTGCCCCTCCTGATTTTTATTTTATTTTAAAATATATATATATTTAAAATGTATGTTTTTAACTGGGATGCTGTCTTGCTGCAAAGCACCAGTTTGCCTTCTGGGAAATGACTGTTTTGTGACCAGCCATGTCCAACATGCCTATTTTATGAGTGGGCAAGGGCCCCCTCCCCCATGGCTGCCATTTTGCGAGAGCACCCATTACACTCAAAATTCCAAATGTGCCCACGGATCCAAAAAGTTGGAGAGCCCTAATATTGAACCAAAGGAAACAGGCGTGGATCCTTGGGGATCAGTTAGCCCCGGCGTAACACATCCGATTCCAAAGTAAACGTGGTGTCCGTATCTTCTCGTCTCAGTGAGAGGCAGGCAGTTGCGCCTTTAGGACGGGACGGGACGGGACTTTGGGGCAGAAGTACAGGACCCCGCTCAGCAGAATGAGCACGAAGAGCCCCCAGGTACAGACAGCAGGGCTGGTTGAGTACATAGCGAAGCAAGTGAAGTCATACCCATTACCAACTAAAGAGGAGGACCCACTATGTAGTCCAGAGTCTAAAATTGCCTCACTACTCCACTGTATGGGGAAAGGAAGCAGCAGCTGCTGAACCCCGGCGCGCCTGCGGTAGCTTCGTGGTGCGGATAAAAAACGGCGCCCGGCGGATGCCAAGCGCGTCCCCTTTGGGCCAAACCACCCCGGCAGCCGCGGCAGCTCAGGCATGGGCGGAGCTTGGCTCGGCTCCTTCCTCTTCCCGCCGGTGCCTCCCCTGCTCCTCCCCCTCAGCCGGAGCCTGACGGTGGCGGTCCCGCCGGGGTGTTTCCCAGCTCTGCGCTCCGCTACTTGATCGCAGGGCGCCAGCCGCAGCCTGTCGTTCCTCTCGTTCGCTCGCTTGCTCAGCTGGAGCCCGGAGGGAGGATGGTGCTACCCGACGACGAGCGCGCCGCCGCCGGGCTCTACCGGGCGCCCCCGGAACTGGCGCGGGAGGCGCATGTGCCTTCCTTGGAAAAGTACCGGGAGCTTTACCGCCGCTCGGTGGAGGAGCCGCAGGGTGAGTGCCAGGCCACTGTGGTCGGCCGTGGCGGGCAGCGCGCCGCAACCCTCCAGGCCCGACCTCCGCGCGCAGCAACCTGGGCTTCCTGGGCATGGCAAGGGCGGGGAACAGCCCTCCTTTGCAGGGCATATCCTGGGGCCGGGCAGGGGAGTGCAGCGACGCTACAGAGTAAAGTCGCGGAGCACGGGGCATGTTATGTGTCTCAAGGGCGTGGGACACGTCCCGCTCCACATCTTTTCCTTTGCTCTGCCATGTGCTTGCAGGGCTCTTCTTCTTTCTCTGTCCCCGCGCCCGCCCTCCCCGTCTGGTGGAGGGTTGGTGCCAATTTCTTGTCTACACTCAACAGTGGCCCTAAAGGCGAGACTGCCGATGTTCTGAACCCCACATGGCTTGTTCCAGGCGGTGTTCGTTGTGGTGGGCAGCCCTTAATTCAGAGCTTCAAGTCGAGGCTTGTGTAGAACCGTTAGCTTCATAGGCTCTGTCAAAATACGGGTTAGATTCCTCCTCAGTTACTCACTTGCAAGTGGAGAATGTGAAGCAAGCGATGTGTCTTGAGCTCCTGTTGACAGCCCAGGAGCCCTGTATTGTAAAAAGCTATTCGGTAACTAGGTTATTATTACCAGAGTTGGAAGCCGCACTGGCAGTTTGGGAGCTGCCCAGTTGTGCACACGACTTTTCCTTGTAATACCTACACTTTTTTGGATATTTTTTTTTTAACATACCAGGCTCAGCAGAGTCTTCCTTAAATTTAGCAAAACGTACTGTGACAACAGCGTGCAGTTCTTATCGAGCATTGTTTGCTTTTTATCCAAACATACACATGAGCTTAAATACACAGCACTTGTGCTAACAACACCCCTGTTATCTGATCAGTGGCTTAGATGTCTTCGCATGTGAAAGTAACCCTCCCCTGCAGTAGAAGGTGGCAACACTGGAGCAATTCTGCATCAGTTTTGGGGGAGGATCTTCTGTGAGACCTGTAGTATATTTTGGGTCCACATTGTGCTGGTTCTTTGATTCTAGAAAAACTGTCTCCTCCAGCAAGGTTTTCATCGATACCAGTCATGAGGCAGGTTAGCTAGCAACGGTGCCTAGGTCAGCAATAATGTTCCCACTATGTCAACCATGTAGGTCAGGGATGGAGAACCTTGGGCCTGGGGGCCAAATCCAGCCCTCCAGGGTTTGCCAGGTGATCAGAACCCTTTCCACTGGCCACACCCACTTTCCTGCAACCATTGGTGGTTTCCTGGGTTTTGTACAAGCCCCCCCTTCTAAAAGGTGGAAATGCTTCTTCTAAGGCTTAGTTACTGGCAGTAAGAGCTTTAAGCTAAAACATGCTGGTATTTTTGGCCCCACCCCTTTTGTCTTCAGACTGGTCCACCACTGGAATACTGATCCCAAGAGCTCCTCTGAAATGGAACTCGGCCCTTGGGCTGAAAAAGGTTCAACACCCCTGACATAGGGTGTGTTTGAACCTCCCAAACAGGATAACTTCAGCAATGCTTCTGCAGTGCCTACTCGGGTTACTCACTACAGCAGTCTGGCAGTACTGAAGTGAAGTATTGCTGGAATAGATTATTGCTGCTTGACAGCATAGTACAAATGCATGCTTAGGGCCAGTTCCACTCATTGTAGCGCTTCTGCCTCATAAAGTGGCTTTTAGACCAATTCAAGAGGGTGCACACATGTAAAAGTGTTTGGTCAGACTTTTTCAGCTATACAGCTTGTTTAAAGACGATCCTGTGAATTTGGTTGTGGGTAGAGACAATTGATGGGATTGCCTCTGAGGAAACTGCATGGCTGGTGCATTCTGACCTTCCCCTCTTCTCCAAGTCTTTTACATGAATGCTTATTACAAGACTTAACTTCAAGGTCATAGAAATTCTTGCTGCTTTTTTGAGATTTATGGATAAAAAGTTGCCAGTGTGCTTTAAAAGGAAAATGGCATAGTTGGCCCTATCTTACTTAATGGGAAACTGTGATCATTTTTCCTGCAATGAAGTATTACAGAGACATGAAAGAGATCAAGTTGTGCAGTGCTGATTTAGCGAAGAACAGGTAGAGCCAGTGGAGAGGAGTTATAGTAAAAATACTGGTTGTGAATGTGATGTTATTTTTTCTACAGTTTGAGCATTTGTGCTATCTGTACCAGGAAGTGCTCTGGGTAAATGGCTGCTGTCCTTTCCTTGATTTATGCAAATACAACAACAATGCTTTCTTTAAGGAGATAACAAAAATGAGGAAGTTACTTAACTGCACAATTTTCAGCAGTGTATCTTTTAAAAAATAAAGAGGGACTGAAGGACTATGATAGAAACTAGTTAGCATGGGTAAGCATACCTGGATGCATCCCAATAGACCCAGAATTAACTGTGTGGAAGTGCTGTCCATCTGTTCATGCCTCAAGCATCTGTCAGGTGTATTCAGACAGAAAACGTTCTTAGAAGATTTCCATATGCAACATTTCTCTTCATTTCAGCCTTAGAAAATATCAGTGACCCTTTTTGTGATATAATCTAGTACAGAAGTTGTAGTGTTCTGTGACTGTATTCTATCAAATGTATCAACACTGTTCTTGTGTAAATTGTTGTCTTTCACAAGCTGGCACTGACAGTGTTGGGCTGTGCTTCCAGTGACCATAAAAGGCACTTTATAAATCAGGTTTTATTGGACACAATTTCTTGTCACAAACACACTTGGGAAATTTCGAACACAAAAAACAGTCTTGCAGCATCTTAAAGGCTAACTGATTGTGGATGGCATAAGCTTTTGTCAACTAGAACTTGCTTCACCCACATTTGTTAGCCTTTAAAGTTCCATAATGTTCCTTTTTGTATGTGTTACAGCAAATGAACCTGGCTACTCCTCTGGAATTGGGAAATATCCATGTCTCAAAGGGTTTCTGCATTAAAATAGACGCCTACTCTTAAGCATGGGCATGTGTTAGCATGTGTTGAATCCATTAAATAATAGTGTTGGGTTGTTGTTTTTTAAAAGCACAGCCTTGCAATCTTCAAAATTAGAAGAAGCCAGATAATTGAATGTGATTATATCTACATGGCACGTTTAAGAACACATACTAGGATGTAGGTTCCATTGAATGTGGCTGTGTGCATCCTCCAGGTATAGAGGTAGTATGCACCTGAGGACAACAGTTACTGGGGAGCAGCAATGGGAGGCTGCCACTGCTTTTCTGTGCTGCTTTTGAGTGGGGCTTCCTCACAGTAAGTGTGCATAGGATTGCAATCTAGGTTTCTTTCCTTAAATAAGACCAACTCAAGTTTTGCCTTGGGTTGATGGCTTGTGCCATTTGGATGGACTTAAGTTTGAATATATTATTTTCCTTTTCTTTTTCTTTTTTGCAGAATTTTGGGGTGATATTGCCAAAGAATTTTACTGGAGGAGCCAACACACCGGGCCATTTCTGCAATACAACTTTGATGTCACGAAAGGGAAAATCTTTATCGAATGGATGAAAGGGGCTACAACCAACATTTGCTACAATCTGTTAGACAGAAATGTCTATGAGAATAAACTTGGGGACAAAATAGCTTTTTACTGGTAATGTTCTGCTTTTTAAGTACAATTTGGAAACCTCTGATATAAACTTGGAATTAAAAAAATTGCTGTGGCATTAGATTATTCTGTTTTGGCAACAAAGTAGGGAGACCTGAAAGTGGAATGATAGAGGTTGAGTTTCATAGAGTTTCATAGATCATAGAGTTGGAAGGAGCCTACAAGGCCATCGAGTCCAACCCCCTGCTCAATGCAGGAAACTAGAGGAGGGGTCTCCCATCCAAGTAATAACCAGGCTTGACCCTGCTTAGCTTTCCACACTCAGACAAGCTGAGCCAGCCAAACACTGCCCATAATGTTGTGCTGGCAGTCAGTTGAACTTCTGAGAAACCCTCTGTAAGACATTCTATTGGACATTGCCTTCAGATGCTTCCAGCTTCTCCGGTTCCATACTATAAGATAAAAGTTATCAATGCTCTCTAAAATAATTTTGTAAGCCTGTGTGATGCTGCTCTTACCTTGGCCTTAGTAGAGGTTTGTGTGTACTTCAAAAAGTCTAGTGGGTAGGTTGCAACAAGCATCCTAACCAGGGCATGGATGATATTTTTTCATCATGATGCTCTTGAAATGCCAGCTCCCTCTCACCTGTAAACTGATCCTTCAAATGGCCACAGAATGACCAAGTTTAGATATCATAGATTTCATAATAGAGTTGGAAGGAGCCTACAAGGCTATCGAGTCCAACCCCCTGCTCAATGCCTGATCAGAGTGCAACAGCTTCAAAGTAAGGTTTGGCAGTATGTAGTAGTTCAGGGGTAGGCAACCTGGTGCCCTCCAGATATTGTGGACTACAGCTTCCATAATACCTGACTATTAGCCATGCTGGCTGTGGTGCATGGGAGTTCAAAACATCTGTAAGGCCTCATGTTGTCTGCAGTAGTCTATATAGGAAGAATCAGTTGTATAATAGATGCCTGCTGCAGGAAGAACACCACTTCTCCTATCATCAACTTCATTAGCATTCATGAGACCTCTTATTTTTGACCCCTTTTCAAGGAGACCCGTAAATATGATATCATTGTTCTCCCTTTGCATATTATTGCTTAGTCTTTCCTTGTGTGCAGGGACACTGATATAATTTATTTCGTTTTCCTGACAGTTCAAGTTCCTTTTTCCTTCATTAATGCTTATACACTTTATAGAGCAATAGAAGAGTCAGGAAATGTGGCCTGAATCCTATCTGTGTTTACTAGGAAGTAAGCCCCACTGGTTTCCCTGGGACTGTATTTTAAGTGAGTGTGTCTGGGTTTGCAGCTATAGTAGTAATTTGTGTTTCAGATGCAAGCCTTTATCTCCTAAACATGCTTTAGGGTTTAAGTAGTCACCTGCTGTTTATGACTTTAGTTTGGTCATAGAGTTTTCTGGCTATCCTCAGAATCAGTATGGGAAATATATATGGGCTGCAAAAAATCTTTTGTTTAAAATAAGCAGATGGTGTTTCAGAATCTGGAGCTGTTCCACTGCTGAGTAAGCATGACCTTATTGCAACTTGCCAGGGATTTGTTTTTGGGACTGTATGGCATTTCTGGTGCTAGATGTGGCAGGCTGTGAAAAGTGGCTCTGCTGTGCATTTTACCATCCAGGTGTTCTAGAGTTTCCTTTAGGTTTTTTTGGTAGGTCTGCACCATCCTGTGTTGCCTCATGAATATTGGTGCATGAACTTGATGTGGTAAATTCTTTAGGTGGGCATTGGTCTGAGAACTGCTGCCAGCATTGGGAATTTTGACATAACTTTGCTCACTGTGGGCTGGTGCAGCTGTAACTTTGGCATTTCTGCCTCACATGGCTGTAGTGAGATTAAATGCGCGGAGGGAGATCTATTCTGTTCTGAGCTAATTGGAGGGAAGGGCCATAGCTCAGTGGTAAGAGCACATGCTTTGCTTGCAGAAGGTCCCAGGTTCGATCCCCGGCATCTCCAGGTACAACTAGGAAAGAAGCCTGTATGAAACTGTGGAGAGCCACTGCCAGTCAGTATGGACAATTCTGGGCTAATATTGTCTTCTATAGAGCAATAGAAGAGTCGGGAAATGTGGCCTGAATCCTATCCGTCTTTACTAGGAAGTAAGCCCCACTGGTTTCCCTGGAACTGTATTTTAAGTGAGTGTGAGTGTGAGCAACAGAGCTGGAAGGCAGACATAATATAATAAATATATTGCTTAACCATGGTCAATTTGGAGCAGACTGCAGGATTGTTCACCCCCTCCCCCTTTTTCTGGAGTACATACCTGTGTTCCCGGGCAGTTGATCATTATGTCAGCAGCTGTGTTAACTGTTGTCCGGGCTAACCAGGCATCCTGCTTAACCCAGGATCTGAAACCTGCTTGAAAATGGTTTCAGAACCTGGGTCAGTTGGGAACCCTGGTTAATGCTAACCTTGGTAAATGTAACTGTAGTTAGGCCAGGAAGCAGGAATTCACTTTCTAGAAGAAGGGAGCATGTGATCCTACAGCCTGCCTTGATTGCTTCTCCACAGTAAGCAATCACCACCATTAATGTTGCATCAGCCCTGTGAAGCAAAACACTATTAGACTTCAGTAGAGGTAGAGGGAGCTCATTGCTAGCAATCGTTTAAAAATCCACTTGGTCTGGTTAGAGATCGGGTATTTATTTCTTCAACATCTTGGTGCTTCCCATTGGAAATGAATGAAATCGTAAAGCTAACTAAACTGCATGTGAAATGAATTACTTGTGAAATTAGTGGTTTCTGTGACATTTGCCAAATATTTTTCAAATACAGTAATACCTTGGATTGCAAGTAACTTGGTTTGAGAGCGTTTTGCAAGACAAGCAAATTTTTAAATATTTATATATACTGGTATATATTTTTACTTGATATACAAGCGACGTCTTGCAATACAAGTACTGTAGTACGACTTAAATTAAAAATCTCTGTACAAATTTTTTTGGGGGGGGATTTTGTTTTGATATAAGAGTGTTTTGGATTACAAGCACGTTTCCGGAACGAATTATGCTCTCAATCCAAGGCATGACTGTATGGGATGTTTCCATTATTGCCTATAAAATATTGCCGGGCTAAGAGTAGGAATGAAGTCTAGTGGAATTCCACATTCGTTGTCTTTTGTTCAAAGCTAGTCAAGAATGTTGAAATGTGGTTTACCTCTAAACCAGCCTTCCCCACCCTGGTGCCCTCCAGATACTTTGGACTACAACTCCCAGCTATTGACCATGTTAGCTGTGGTTGATGGGAGTTGAAGTTAAAACACTTGGTGGGCACCAGGTTGGGGAAGGCTGCTTTAAACAGTATTAGGAATATGTAGCTGTGTTTTTTTCTTTAAAAAATTACATTCATTTTTATGAAAAAAATCATGCTCATTTCTAAGGAAAGGCAATTTCTACTAGTGGTTTCTATTTTCCTTTGTCTCTTAGAGGTATAAAAAACTCAAGGCTAACCTTCCCCAACTGGGTGACTTCCAGATGTTTTGGACTGTAACTCCCCGCATTCGTGACCTATGCTGGCCAGGACAGATGGGAGTTGTAGTCCAAAATATGTGGAGGGCACTAGGTTGGGGATGGCTGTTCTAGGCAATGATCTCAGGTACTGTATTGAAAATAATATTCCAGTTTTGGGGATGCTGAAAATCTCCTTTTACCTTTTTGTAGAAGCTAACACAATTTTGTCAAGCAAATATTGGTTAGCTGAAAGTCCTCTGAACCAGAAATAAGGGGTGAAGAAGAGAAGCATGCTGTGAACTAATGAAGCTAGGGAGATGCATAGGAGGCTGGCTTTCTGATGCCAGGAGACTACAGATGAGTTTTGAGAAAGCAAAAGTTTGTTCTTGACAGATGGAAGATGTGGGTTTTTAAAAAAAATTAGTATATTTCCATCTTGGCCTTGCCTTGGAAAACCCATAGCTCCTTGCTTCTGAAATATTTCTTTCTGTAGCCAGTAACTGCTTTTCTGGCTATAAAAATTAGAACACAAAAAAGCCATGCTAGATTAGAGCAGGGGTCTGATGAGTCCAGAAACTGGTTTTCAACCGTGGCCAAGTGGATGCCCTCTGAACTCAGAGGTTCCATTTAGCTGGCATGGCTAATAGTGGTTGGCAGGTCCATGAATTTGTCTAGACCATTGGCAATCACCATAACTTCTGGCATAGCTTCTGTGTGAAGAAGTGCTTTCTTTTGTTTGTCATAAATCTCTTGCCAATCAGTTTGATTGAGTGACCTGGTGTTCTAGTGTTCTGGGATTCTCTCTCTCTCTTTCTCCATTTTTTCCAATACCATGCATAAATTCTCTAAACCTCTGTCTTCGGGTGGGAGGAATATGTGGCCTTCCAGATGTTGACTGCAACTCCCATCAGCCCTAGCCAGCATAGGCAATGGTGAGGGATGATGGTAGTTGTAATCCAACAGCATCAGGAGGACTTATCTGCCTTGTCATCCTTTTTTCTTAGCTAAAAAGCTTCAAATGCTTCTGCCTGTCCTCATAGGGAAGGTGCTCCAGTTTGAAAAAACATTGGTTTAAGGCTTCTTGCAGGTCTTTTAATTAACCCATAAGCATAATGTGGGGTGGGTAATATGTGGCCTCCACATGACTCCTGTCACCCCTAATGATTGGCCATGCTGATAGGAATTGGAGTTCAAAAATAACTGGAGGGTCACAGGTTACTTACTCCGATTGAAATCTCATAGCACATCAGTAACCAGCTTTTATCTCAGATGCATTTAAAAACTGGATAGCTGTTCAAAGGCTCACTTAATGGTTCCATTCTGGTCCAGATCATCCTCTTTTTGCTTTTTGGACAGCTTTGAGGGAGCCTGGCAGAATTTGGCTATGAACGTTTCCTTACTCTTCATTCACCCTGTTGTTCTCTTGTCTCTCCCTGCTTTGCCATCTTGTAAACCACCTTCTTTTCCTCTTGCTTTCTATTTTGGTACTCCATTTTTGTGTCCCTGATTTTTACCTACCGTTACAACAAAGGTACTGGAGGCAATTCCAGTCCTACAGTGGGATAGAAGTTGCAACTAAGGATAGCTGCTGCTTGTTTGTATAATCACTGGAGAAATCACAAAAAGGTTTGCAGCTATTTTAGTTTCCAGTGGTTACAAGCAGTAAACTTCACTAGGTACTTATAGTTATAGGTAGATACTCAGACTTGAGATGGATTTACCATGAAATGAGGTATTGAATGGAGTGAGCCTCTGGGATATGGCACTTCAGCAGGGATATGGCACTTCTGGCCCCTGGAGGGGTTCCTCCATGGGGTGAGGATTGGCTACCAAGCCCTGCCCTGGAGGAATCCCTGCTGTTAGGGATGTGGCTGGCACTGGGAAGAGCAGCTGGCTGAGTTCTGACTCCTTGGGGGAGTTGAGAGCCTCCCCAAGCCAGGGACATGGAACTCCGCGCTTCTCACCGCATGGAGAAAGGCAAAGGGGGCAGGGTGATACCGTCAGCAGGCGGGCCAGGACCACTGATGTCATTCAGTCCATGGTGGGCCCAGTGGGGGCAATTTGGCCTCCTACCTCAAAATGGTTTCACACCGTGCACTTCAGAATGCTAATTTTGTGTTCGTGTGTCTGTTAACACAACCTTCTCTTGGGACAGTTGGTCTGTGCTGAGTTTGTCCCGTAGTTGCTCAGCATACCCTGCCCGTTTTGAGCTAATTCTTGAGAGTGTGGCCTTGAACAGGCTTTGAAAATAAAGACCTGTCCTGACAGCCAAGGCAAACCTCACTGTGCTTCTGTCAGGACAACAGTGGCATCCAGTGGAAGCAACTTGACACCTACTTTCATTTTAGCTGGAGAATTCATTTCTGTTCTGTCCCTGCTGGTGTAAGCAAGTATTTACTAATGAGGCCAAGGAAATGCTTCAGTTTTGGAATTGGTAGGGGGTCCCCCCCCCCCCACTACAACATGTTCATTTGTTATATCAGCCAGGATACTTTTGTGGGTGTGCTTCTTTATTTATTTATATAGTACCATCTATGTCAGGGATAGGCAGCTTAGTGCCCTCCACATATTTTAGACTACAGCTCCCATAAGTCCCAGCTAATTTGGTCAGTGATCAGGGATTATGGGGGTTGTAGTCCAAAATATCTGGAGGTTACTGGGTTGCCTACCCCTGATCTATGTGCATGGCAGTTTAGAGATAACAGGTATGACAGGTCCCTACCCCAAGAAGCTTATCTTAAAATTTAAGACTTAAATAGACACAGGGAAATGGAGGAAAGTGGAAATGGAGGCATGAGTAAGCAGGGGGGATGATATGTGATTACTTTAATTATGCAGAGGTTGGCAACCTGGTGCCCTCCAGATGTTTTGGGCTACAATTTCCATAACCCCTGACTATTGGCCATGACTTAGAGTTGTAGTCCAAAAGCCCTGTTGGAGAACACCAAGCTGCCCACCCCTGGATTAGGGGAATCGTCCAAAGGCTTCCTGGAAAAGGTGAATTTTGAAGAGGAACTTAAAGGAAATAAAGGAGGTGGTTGCATGCAGGTGTTGTGGGAGGCATAAGGAGCAGCAAGGGAAGATAGGTGGAACCATTTCGGGGAGTTGTTTTTAATTCTCAAAAGGCTTGATGATACAATTTTTTACTTTTAGATGTTTTGAAATTGCATAATATACAAGGGCAGAATATATATATCTACCCTTTGCTTCCTGCTGGACCGGTAGAGTTGTAAAGAGATGAGTTGGAAGCCTTGATGATACGAGAGATGTTAGGACATGTTGGTACTGTGTTTGTGAATGTGCATGCACATTCACACCTAAAATATGAGTGGTTGTAACCAGGATGCATACAGGCAAGGGTGTGGCATAGTGGTCAGAGTGTTCGACTGGGACCCGGGGGATCCGGGTTCTAGTCCCCACTCAGTCATGAAACTCACTGGGTGACTTTGGGCCAGTCACTGACTCTCAGCCTAACCTACCTCACAGGGTTGTTGTGAGGATAAAATGGAGAGGAGAAGGAGGAAGATTATGTAAGCCGCCTTGGGTTCCTTAAAAAGGCGGGGTATAAATATAATAAAATAAATAAATAAAAATAAGGAGATAAGATGCCTTTAATTTTAGCTGGAAGGAAAATTGTCTTTCGAAAGGGATGCTGTTGAGATGCAATCTGAAATCTGGGAATTTATGTTGGAGCAAAAAACTGGAGCCCAGCCAGACAACACATTCTATTCTACAAAACTGAAAGTGCCCTGCTCACAATTCCTCTGTTTGTAAATTGGATTGGCGTATCCCAGCTCAACAAAGTGACTTGCAGATCTTACCGCTTTCCTAGGTCCAGTTTTAGGGCTCCTTGTTTGTTCTGCAAACACATGAAGGTTCTGCAAGCTTTTAGAGAAGATGTTTCTTAGTTTCAAACTAGACAATAACTGGAAGGCAGTGAACAGTCCCACCCCCCATGTTCCTAACTGTTTTTTAAAATATGTATATATGTATATATATATATATATAATTGAAAAACAGCAGCAAAGGTGGGGAGTACCTGATTGCTTCCTGGCATTTATGCACTTAAAATTGCTCTCCCTAAGCTGCTTTCTTAACTGTGGGAGAAAAGATATATTTTCCCCTGTAGAGAGAAAAGCAGATCGGGGAGGGTGATCTTCTTGAGTGGATAAATGGTGGGAGGGGAAATGGTTTCACAGCCCCCCCCCATCTCTACTTAAACTAGCAGCCTCTCTCTACCATGTCTAGTATTATAGCCATTAGTGATTCTGTTGACTTAAAGAGGCCCAACAACAGGGTGTTTTGAAGGAAGGGGGGAAATAGTTCTGTTTTCTTTTGGCATTAGTAATGTAGAATTGACTCATATATATTTTGTAAAATAAATACCCCTCCTTCTCAACCCTGCACATGTGGCAATACAGGGAGGACAAGACTTGCAACCTTTCTACTCTGGGTTCCACCCTGTGTATTTGAAGCTCTTCTGTGTAAGGATTAGCATTAAACCCATATAGGATTCTATTGTGTGGCAATCTACACGTAGAGGTTTGTGGTTTTTTTGTCATGTGCATACACATGCTGGGGAGCTGTAAATAGCTATGGCTTCCCTGCATGTATACACAGGGTGTATACATAGCTAAAACTTGTGCATAAAATCACCACATATTACAATCTGTATGCTTGTTTCATGTTGGTAATACTTGAGACAGCCATTAGATGAGACCTAATGTTGATTAGAACCCTTAAGCAGTGTATAAAAACAAAATTCAATATTCCCCACTTTTTTGCAAGTATATTTTAAGTTCTGGTTTTAGCCTGAAAAGGAAATATTGCTTCCCATGGTGTATGTGTTACAGGTTTATCCAATACTGCTTCCTGTGGTGTGTTTAAGTGTCACGGTTTAACCATTTAAGCCAGCCTTCCTCAACCTTGTGTCCTCCAGATGTGTTGAACTACAGCTCCCATCATCCCCATCCACCATGGCCAACAATGGCTATACTGGCTGGGAATAATGGGAGCTCTAGTCCATCGCATCTGGAGGGCGCCTGTTTGGTGACGGCTGATTTAAGCAGTCAGGAATTTTAGCTCAGTTTTTAAATATTTATTCAGCTCTCACTTTTAAGCATGTGCTCTGACAATAATTCGAAGTTTAACTTGGTTAATAATAGGATGTTCCTGATGGTTGGGTTGATACAGTGTTATAGGCATAAGAATTATGAGCTGTTACAGTAGAGGAATCTGGCACATGGATGTTTTCAAATATAGATTTGTTGCATGTTCTCCATTATAAATTATTGTAGTTTACTAGGCAATGTAGAATGTGTGTTGCTTTTACCAGTTGTTTTAATTGGCAAGGATCTCAAGGTCCATCTAGTCCAGCAATCTGTTCACACAGTGGCCAACCAGCTGCCTGTGGGAAACCCACAAATATGACATGAGTGCAGTAGCACCCTCTTGCTCATGTTCTCCAGCAACTGGTGTACATAATGATAGGTAGCATATAGCCATCAGTTGCCACTGATAGCCTTATGCTCTATGAATTTGTCAAATCCACCTTTAAAGCCATCCAAATTAGTGGCCATCTCTACATCTTGTGGTAGCGAATTCCATAGTTTAACTATCCGCTGTGTGAAGAAGTACTTTCTTTTATCTGTCCTGACTCTCCCACCAATCAGTTTCATGGGCTTGCTCTAAATTCTAGTATTACGAGAGAGGGAGAAAAATAATTTTGTACACCTCTAGCATGTCTCCCCTTATTTGCCTTTTCTCTAAGCTAAACTGTCCCAGATCTTGTAACGTGTCCCCATAGGGGAGTTGCTCCAGCCTGTGGATCATTTTAGTTGCCATTTTCTGCCCCCTTTCCAACTCTACAATATCTTTTCTTTTTTTTTTTAAGTTTGGTGACTTAAGGTCCATGCTCTAAGATCCTTCCAGATAGAAACAGCCTTGAGTGAGATCACAGAATTGATCTAAGAGGTCACTCTTAAGCCCACTGTTTTCTGTCATGAAGGTCTGTGGAGTGAAAGTAGATGTTGCCCTAAATGTATGGCCACTACCAAAAATGACACCATGTATTTTGTTCCCTTCCACCCTATAATATGTAGTGGAACTTAACGTTTGTCCTTACATCACAATGTTGTGTGTTTCCCTTACTCCTGCCATTAGGAGCCTGTTTTGGGTGGCAGCTACACACTCAGAGTAATGTCTAGTTTGGCTCACAATAAACCAGTACTGAATGGAGGATAATAAGACTATCAATGGCTATTAGTCACAATGGCAATATGCTACCTC